>VDFB02047230.1:522514653-522587737 GCA_007258455.2 Sequoia sempervirens | reverse complement strand
AGAGAGGGAGAAGGTGGTGGAGGGAGAGACTGAGAGAGAGACCTGAGAGAGGGAGAGGGGGTAGGAGGGAGAGACTTGAGAGAGAGAGAGGGTAGAGGGTTTAAGGGTTAAGGGTTAAGGGTTAAGGGTTTAGGGTTATGGGTAGTGATGGAACTTCAAAGTTTTGTTCTAAGTGCTCTATTTTATAAAAACAACACATATGGACTAATAGTTGAACAAAAAAAAATCTATTTGTTGTTATAAAAACAACACATAATGATTTAAAATACAACTTATATTGAACAAAAATGGACCAATAGTTGAAAACTATAACTTTTTGAAAATTCTTCACATTTAATGGGAAAATACATGTTATTTATTGTGCTCACCTTTTATATTTGTAATAGGAAAAACTATTAATATAAAATTATCCAATCCTTGTACTAATGGAACTTCAAATTTTGTTCCTAATTTTTCACTCATGCCCTACCTTATGTTACTAGTCTTTCATGGTGTTGGAAAATTTCTTAGGGCTGGGGTTTTAGCTTTGTCTTCATCTTTGGCCTTGTGGACGTCATTAAAATATTTCATTTCATTTCTTAAACCCTTTTGTTTACATAATGCCTTGGTCGGGATCTATTTCACCATTACCTTTTTTAAAGGGTTTTAAAAAAATCTTATGCCCATCATTCCATCTAGGCTTGGTCCCTTTGGTCTTAATATTTTATTTCCTCCGCGGGTTTTATTTTCCTAAGTCCTAGTTGGCCCTGTGCTGAACGGTTTTAAAAAAACTTATGTTGTTGTTTTCCATCCGCCTAGTAATGTCCCATTTCCCTTTAATGAATGTTTTATTTTTTAGAAGGATGAAATTCATACTACCGTCGATCAAAATTCCTTCAAGATCAACGGTTGCCTGCTATCCTATGATTGAGAATTGTAGGATGGCAATATCGCGGGCAGGCGACATGTGTCCCATCTGTGGATCAAATTTGCACGACTGTTCATCAACTATCCTTTGATCTAAGCCATTCCCCTCCATCCCGCGATGGTGCTTTGGGTGATTGTGAAATCACGGGCGGCTACCATGTGGACTGTACAAGGTGGGGCCCGAGAAAATTTTCCATCCACCTAGTAATTTCCCCTCTCCCTTTAATGAATTTTTTTATTTTTTAGAAGGATGAAATTTGCGCTGACGTCGATCAAAATTCCTTCAAGATCAATGGTTGCCCACCATCCCATGATCGGGAATTGTAGGATAGCGATATCGTGAGCAGGCGACACGTGTCCATTTGGGGATCAAATTTGCACGACTGTTCATCAATTGTCCTTTGATCAAATTTGCAGGATTAAATCACACACATGGTGATGTTTGCTAGGGGAGCTCAGTTGGAAGACATTTCTCAATCTAGTTGGTCATAATTTTCCTCTAAGAAGAAAGTCGGCAAGACCTTACAGATGTCTTGCTGACTACTAGTGCATTTTGTTCAGTAGGCATCTATGTTGCATATCGGCAAGACCTTGGGGATGTCATGGAAAGTGGAGTTCACATGCAAACACATGTCAGTAGGACATCGATCATCATCCCAGTGACTGGGAGTTTCCCATTGGCATGAAAGTTTCCTTTGGAGAAAGGCCTCGGCGAGATCTTTATGTCTCACCGACCGGCGACAGGGAGAAAGCATATTGGCAGAATATTTTGACTTTGGGGTGAAGTCTCGGTGACTTCGTTATGTCTCACTGACTACTGCAGACTGGGTTAACACTTTAGCAAGAGTTGTATCTTCGATATGTGATCTTTCTAAAAGCCTCATGTCTCACCGACCACCGATAAAGATATACCTTTCAGTGAAAAACTATCGTGGCAGAGAGATACAGTCTTAGTGAAATATTGAAGTCTCACCGACAAGGCACCAAAAGGGGGTCTATCGATGAGAGGTCTTGCAATCTTGCCGACCCGTTTTGTCACAGCGACCAAAAAAGTGAACCTATGGAGATTCCTCGGTGAAACAAAGGGTGACTACAGGACGTCTCCCCAATAAGAGGATGTTACAACGACACATGTTAGATGAAAGGATGCATATCGGTGTGACTAAAGGGAGGTCTTGGCGACAACATGGGCCTGAAAAAGTTTGTGGTTTTGGCATAATGTCTAGCCGAATGAAGGAAGTCACTCCGAGGAAGGTTTGTCTTCGGGGAGAGTGGTTCACCTTCGGCATGAAGTCTAGCCGACGTGCTGAGATCTCAGCAACATGAAGGAAATATTGCCATAAGTCTTGCCAACAGAGGTTCCCCAAGGGTTTTCGGGGAAGATTTAGACTCTCGTCAGGAGGTCTTGGCGACTAAGAAGTGTCACATTGACAGGGTATCCCCTTAGGGAGAAGAAATATGTGTGCCAAGAGGTCTGGTAGAAGTTCGAGGGTCTCGCCAACATGAAATTTGAGTTCGGCGAGACGAATTTGTTTCGGGGAGATATCTCCTTAACAGTTGGGGGTTTCACTAAAGGGTTCCCCTTTCAGTATAATGTCTTTCCAAAGAGCGAAGGTCACGCCGAAGAAAAAGGAGCTCGATGAGAACAAAAGGAAATCGGGGAGACTTCAAATGAATGGCTGCTGAGGGACATCAGCATAGTTGAGACCCAACTACAAAGACCTTGGGAGCTAAGGCATCCATGTGTTGTCTTTCTCTTTCAGGAGAAGTAGAGTAGCAATATTCTGTTTGCATGTTGTTGTGCTAAGACACACGTCAACACTTACTAACATCATTAAAAGGTAAGTTTATAATTATAAAAATTTAACATTAGAATTATTTAGCATTTGAAATATAAAATTTAAATATTATATTATAATAGTTTATAATTTACTTATATAGTATTTTGGATAATAGAAACAATTTTGATTGATTTAATATTTTCTAAGTTCATTATTGATTTTAAATCTTATAAATATAATTATATATCTTTAATCAATATTATAATTTAAAAATAATAATGAATATTGAACATCTTAGATTTTAGTATAACTTAAATATTAAAAAATTTAATGTATAAGTTTATAAAATATAATATATATATATTTTAAATAAAGATTTAAAGATTATTATATATGTATATTTAAAGATCCATAGAATTATCTTTTTAACTATGAAATTAATATAATTAATTTCAAATATAATTTTATCTTATCTTATTTTTTTAACAATTTTTTGGTATCCTGCATAATGTGTTTTCTATAAGTATCATGTTGTATACTCTTTATATGGAAGTTAGTGTTTTTTCATAGAGCTTAATAAGTTTTAATAATTTTTAGTCATTTTAAATATTTTTATTTTTTTATAAAGATAGGTTTATTTAGACTTTTGATGGCTTATGTACAATTATGCATATTCTTTTATTTATTATATTTTTTGCAATATCATGTTATTCTTGATTAATCACATTATTTGTTTGTCATTTTTATTTGTTTTGTTGAAAAATATTTTATCTTTACTTTACATCTATGATAATTTCAAAATTATCAAATTTAAAAGTTATAAATAAAAAATTATTTTTATTAATCTCTTGAAGTACGAGGGTCTCTAATCTTTGTAATTTAATAACCATCTAAATAGCTATTTCTTTTCCTTTATTTCTATAAATGTGTCTCATGTCTCTATTGAAATTTATGAGATGTGTATGTAATTCTTAGCACAACACTCTTAGAGATTAGGATTTATTTCACATTTATCTATTTTCTTATTGTTCCTATTAGTGGCTAATTAAATCTTCATTGAAAACCTACAAAGAGCTTGGGTCCTTCAATCTCAAAGCTTGTCTAATTTCTTGATGAGAATCATTCACATTGATTCCCAATATTGTGCTCCTTGCATGATACATTTATAAAATGCACTTGGCAATTTAGTATGTGGTTGAAATATTAGAGTAACAACAAATGGTTCTTTTCATTTTTGGCACATGATTGGCCTTTTTACTATGTTAAATTTTTATTTTCACTTTTATTTTCATGGTTTTCATGTTGTCAAATCTTCATACATTTCTTAGTCTTTTTTAAAAAAATAATGAAGGTTCTATTAGTGTCCCCAATCTTGCTAAATATCATGTATAGAGAAAGTACAATATATAAACTACCAATTATAGAGTATAACAACAAAATGAATTTAAAAACTACTACATAGAAACAAGGTTTAGAATAATTCAAAATAGAGATACCATTCTCCTACAAATAATATGTATAGAAACCCTATGTAGCCACACTTTCACCCTCAAAATCAATAGAATAAATTCTCATACATTGTTTCTATAATGAATTTAGAGAATAAATTATAAGATTTAAATTCAATAATGAATTTAGAAAATATTAAATCAATCAAAATTGTTTATTATCCAAAATACTATATAAGTAAATCTTAAGCCCAATCTTAAGCCTAACAATAACCCTAAGTGAACACTTATCCTAATTCAACCTTAACCCTAACCCTAATTGAACCCTTCTAACCCTAATTAAACTCTAGCCTGATTGAAATCTAACCCTACTAAACTCTAGCCGATTGAACCCCAACCCTAACCCTATTTGTTCCTAACCCTAGTATCTCACAAATATAGGATCAAGACCTTGCCAACTCTGGTAAACCTTATTGGATAGTGATAAAAGCTACCTTATCTTTCATTAAGGTAGAAAATTTTTGTTATACAACATGCCCCTTGAAAATTGGAGATAGGCACTACAAGAAGAAGGTAAACACTAATGAAAATGGTCAATGGTATTGTGGAAGATGTGATAAAACTTTCCCTAAATGTGATTATAAATATATACTTCAATGCAAAGTGGAAGATCATACTTCATTCACTTGGATTACAACTTTTGAAGAAGTGGCAGAAGAAATTATGGGTGTAACAACAAAAGAATTGAACATTTTGAAGCATGAAAAACAAGATGATGTTAAGTTTTCACACATTATACAAAAGGTCCTTTTCAACAGATATATCTAAGTTAGTTAATGCCATTTTGTCATGATATACTTCTTTGATGCTGTCAATACTAAATCTAATGATTGATGAACATTTTTGCTTTTAAATTTATTGTTCTTGGTTGATTGTTGTTATAGAAAAGTTGGTATGATTTCAAATTTCAATGTGTACCCTTATAAATGGGAATTGAGATAAACAATGACACAAACAATAATGAAATCAAATTGATTGCTTTCCAAATTTATTTTCATGAAAATGTAAGAACTTTTTCAAGTCAATAGGCATCTTGATAAAGATAACTCTCGGCGTGTTTTACATATATTATTAATTAATATAGGTATGCTAGTTAATTAAATTATTAACTATATTTTATTTGTATTATATATTGAATTGTTAAAAGATGTAAAAAATATTACTACTAAATATATAGGAAAATGGTTAAAATTACATATTTTCAAAAAATAAAAATATTATTATATTTCTACTCTTATCTCTCTCTCTCTATATATATCTCCTTATATCTCTATCTTGCCATATATATATATATATATATATATATATATATATATATATATATATATATATATATATATATATATATATATATATATATATATATATATATATATATAGCATCCCCCCATTCCCTATCTCTATATATTTATTTCTCCCCCTATCTCTCTCTATATATCTCTATCTATTTTTATCCCTTTTCCTCTCTCATTCTATATTCATCTCTACCTCTATCTATAGGGAGAGATACAAAGGTGAAGCATTGGACCTTCCCAAAGATCCACTAATCTCAACACTACTCCCAACTATTTTGAGCATTTAAGTACATATTGTATGCTAGATTAGGAGGCATGTGTCAAAGCTCATATTTATTGGTGCAAAATAGGTCCAAAGTCACAAATTTGATGTAGAGTTAGTTATAGTTTTGTAGAAAATTTTAAGTGCCACATAGAGCAAAGATATTCCAGTTTTTTATATCATCATGTCATCAAATTTGGCACTTCACAACATTTGTATCTTCATCAACATTAACAAAAGCAAAGGTATGTACTTGAATCCCTTGCATTTAAATTTTTCTATATATATATAAATATTTTAATATTTTCCCTCAAATCCATAATATATATATTAGTGTGTATTTATTTATTGCAATAAACAATTTAACCTAAGTAACACATTAAGAATTCTAAGGATTTGTGCTTGGAAAAAATGCATAACAATTTTTTTTGTTTGATGTTGTGTTGTATAGTTTAGAAAAGCTCAAAATATGAATAGGATTTTAAGGCCATATATTATGGTAGCTTATAATGCAAAAGAAGGAAGGAAATCTATTATCAATTTTAATCTACAATTTAATACCATATGAAAAATAACATGTAGTATTATCTACAACTAATTCTTGACATATTAATTTTATAAAATACACTTACCATACAATAAACTTCTCCCAAGAAAGAAACCCTAAGTGAATATTAATTGAACCCTAATTGAACCCTAATTGTAGATTCATAACTCTAATCATAACCCTAAGGGAACACTTGTTGAATAGTAGTCCTAATTGTACCATAGCCCTAAATTCAAACTATAGTTGAACTCTAATCCTAACCCTAACACTAATTCTTATCCTAATTGAAACTTAACCCCAACCCTAATCTTAACCTTGACTCTATTTGAACTCTTATTGAATCCATAACCTTAATTAAACCCCAACCTCATCCTCAATCCTAACCCAAATTGAACATTAATTGAGCCCTAAACCTACCCCTAAGTGAACACTCATCCTAATTGAACTCTTAACTTTTTAGTTGAAAATATTAAAGTGCCTTAGATTTTCCCATTCATCGTCATTTATCATTCAATTCCTAATAGAACTCCAAAAATTTATACTTTTATAATGTTTTAATACACACCTAATATTAAGGGTTTAGAGTTTAAGGGTTATGGGTTTAAGGGTTAAGGGGAGAGAGATAGAGGGAGGAGTGAGTGACCCATTTTACATATTATTCTTTATCTTCATTAGTTAAATATTTAGTTACCCATTTCACTGCTAGTAGAAACACCTGAATTTAATATATTAGAATAGAACACTCATATAATACTCCTTGCATTTA
Source organism: Sequoia sempervirens (assembly GCA_007258455.2). Lineage (NCBI taxonomy): Eukaryota > Viridiplantae > Streptophyta > Pinopsida > Cupressales > Cupressaceae > Sequoia > Sequoia sempervirens. Next base: position 522,580,672 of record VDFB02047230.1, on the reverse strand, counting down.
TGGCCTAATTCCTCTTGATATATTACTACTTATCAAATCCTTTGTAAATAATTGTAAACTTATGACTCCATTTAAGCATTTAATTGATTTTCTTGAATCAAAGCAAAAACATAGACAGACAATTGAACAAATTCTCAAAAGAAGAATGACAACTTCATTAACATTTTATTCAAAATTCACTCAAATCCACATAAGGAGAGAAAATATATTAGAATTATACATGTATTCATGCTTATAAGTCATATCTGCATACAATTTAAGATAATCTACATATATTCATCCAAAACTAAAAATAGGCTATCTATTCTATTCTGTCTGCTTGGGGTTTTAACAACCAATGGCACCACAGATATCACTTCCTCATCAGAGGATAGATAGATTTCTACCCATATATTCAACTCAAAACCTAGCTAGAGCTTTCATCAGTTCTCTCCCTACAAATGAGCCTTAAATTCCCTTTTATATGACAAGAGAGCAACAAGCTTTAGGCTCAAATGTAATTTCACCACAAATTTTCATTTGAAAAAAATCTCCATTGCATTTGAATTTCATTACAAAAATTCCCACACATTGAATCTGCAAAACATATATAGTGCATGAACTAGGGTAGCGTAAAAAAATAGGGAACACAAATTGTCATCAAAATCCCCTTGCCACTATCCACACAAAAAAACCAAGCAACCAAATTGCCACGAAGGCACCACAATAACTTCTTATTTACCCACCACCCTACCCTTACCAACACTCAGACCCTAGTATACACACCCGCTTCTAGTTGTTGCCAAATATGGTAGACCCTCAGTCTCCTCTTCTTTCTTGTCCTTGCCCAATATGGTTCTAGTCCGTCTGCTTGGGGTTTTAACAGTTGATGTTCCCACATATATCATTTCCTCATCAGAGGGTAGACCATGATTGAAGTGACTTAAATACCGACAGTAGTCTGAGTCGGTCTCGGTTACATCATTAGAAGTGTTGCTCGTAAGGTCAATGGGTGAATGTTGGCCACATCCAGAGTGCACCGACTGCTTTCCTTTGTCATCTACCAGTTCAGCAGTAATGTCCTGGAATTCCAACCTTCTACTGCAACCAAAGTAGTAGAAGGTTGCAATTCCAGGACGTTTTTGTTCAACCAAAGCACCTTCCTGAATAGCAGGACCGAGCTTTTGTGAGCTCAAATGAACATACCTCCTTACTGACTTACTCATTTTCTCTTCTTAGACAAGCACTCAAACTTGATTAGACTCATCCCACAAAGTGCTCTAACTGCTACAAGAATGAAACTATTAGCAGTTAATTCCTCTTGTATTTATTGTGTGAGGTAATGGCAACCTTCATCAATGCTTAGTAAATATGCATGTGCAAACATGGCAATTTGGCAGTGTATGTACTATCACCATTTAACTACAACTAGATGAGAATTCAAAGATCACCCTTCATGATTGGCAACAACATCTTCACACAGATTGAGATCGATGTGACTACACAAGCAAGGAATAATTCATTAATGCTTCACCAACCTTCATCTTCCTCCTGCGAGCTAGTAGGGAACAACAGAGATTTACATTAGCTTTTGATCTTGGTTGTGGATTTAAAACCACGATTTATGAGCTCAATAGTGGAGATTGGGCCCCACATTCCATATAGGACATACATCTTCCTTTTGCTGACCTCACAACAAATAACAGGGAAACACCTTAGGTCTACGAGTTGGCGGGGTATGATCGAGATCTTCTCCCATATCTTCGAATCTGGAAAACCTACACATTGCACGGTTAGTATTTAATGAAAGGCTTTGGCTAAGCCGTCGACAACATGACCATTGGAGTTAATGGCTTAGGCTTACGTCACCAAATTAAAATTAAAACCCAACTTTGATTTTAATACTTTATTTCCTCTGTAGGGTTTTATTTCCTAAGTCTCAATTGGCCTCGTTAAATTATTATCCTAACCCTAACAAAGAACAAATGATTAATGACGCCTGCTATCCTATGATCAGGGATTACAAGGATCATAATATCATGGGTGGGTGCCACGTGCCCTTCCTAAAGGATGAAATCTACATGACCATTGATGAGTTGTCTCTTCAAGATTGATGGTGCTCACCATCCCATGATTAGGAATTTTGGGATCGCGATGTCGCGGGTGCCTGCCATGTGTCTCATCCAATGAAGCCTAAGGAGTGAAGAAAGCGTTCGCTGGTTTTAAATGTATTACAGGGTGGATTAATAATGTGCTTGTAAGATGCACGTGTTTTATTTCAATGCAGATGTTATGATTTTAAGGGATAATCTACTCAACAGTTAAAGGAAAAAGGACGGCGACCATTTTTGAAGGAGCAGGATTTATGGTAAAAAGATTGATGGTGCCCGCCATCCCGCGATGGTAAATCAAAGGATTGTGATATCACGGGCAACTTCCACATGACATTCCTTCACGGCATATGACATAGTGGGCCCCTTTATTGCCGTGTTGGTGATTATGTCAGTCTATTTTGAAGATGGTCATCAATGAATTGATCAAACTGAAGGATCAACGGCTAAAATTTAAATATGTATCAAATTATGGTTGGATCCCTTCGTGCAGCCTGCGAGTGGGATTTAATGGCAGATGAGACATCTACTGGTAGGATTTGATCAACATAAAATCAATTTACTCGTCTCATTTGTATGAAAAAGCATCCAAGTATTTTGTGAAAATAGTTTCAGAGCCAAAGGTGAAATTGTGAGCAGCTACAGCCAGAAATTGGAGTTTGTGCGAAAAAAGCCGTGAGTTAATTTTCTCTGTTTCCCAGTCATTCTGTACCTAAATTTGGGAAAGGGGAGGGGTCTACTATGCTTGTCACTGAGTTCATTAAAATATTTTGTTAGGGCTATTATTTAATCATAAATTGTGAGGAATTACAATATTTTTACTCTAATTTCCTATCTCTGCTTATTCATAGCCACTTGACGTGTAACATTGTAGTGAGGCCCTAGTTTGTCTAAAATGGTGCCAACCAAGCAACACTCTAGCCACATTGAGTATTTGAAAAGAAACTTGTATGATGATTTCCTAGATCAATTTCCATTATCAACAAATGAGATAAGGAAAGGTTTGGTGTTGATGGGAGGGAAAATCCTAGGGGAGGGGTTGGTGTGTAATAATTCCAACATTGCTGATACTAGGGTTCCACTCACAGGCTTAGAAATGTTTAGATTATGGTATGGACAGAGGAATTTACCTCATCCTTTTACAAATGGATGGATGTACGACATGGGAAAGTTGGTTGTTCCAAATGTGTTCCCTGATGTGGACTTACTTAGAGCAGTGGCCAAAAGATATGACCCTATCACATAGGTAATCAGAGATAATGATGGAGGGGTTCTATTAGAAATTAACAGAGATGTTATCCAATAGACTTTTGATTTGAGTGAGCCAAGTGATGACTTGGTTCCTATTAATCTTGAAGAAATGAAGTAGGAGTATACAAAATTAAAATCTCTTTTTAGGGTTAATCTACTTCCACCTCATCTGGTTAAGGTAGAGGGTTCACAATTTCACATCAATCCTAGTGACCAGGAACCCTTCAGATTGAATTGTTTTGGAAAGCCTTTCCTGGCTACTTTCTATTCACTATGTCATATTTTGGGTTTCAGCCCTGGTGCAATAATGTTGATTGCATACATCTTCATGGGGGTGAAAATACAACACCTAACTTCTCTGTAACATATGAATTTGCTTCTTTTTTGGTGGAGAGGATAGATGAAGAACTGCTGAAGCTACAAAATGGTGATACTAGTACTCAATTTTTTGGGTATTCCATGTTGATGCATATGTTCTTGTTTAGGAATGCTAATTTCTTTGCTGAGAAGATGAACTTAAGACAATCAGTTAATGGAGAAAGATTGCTAGTACAGATATGGGCTACAAATTTTTCCTATAATAAGGAAAGCACCAGTTATGTGCAATTTGATAATTGTTTTGCTGCTAGATTAAGTGCTAGATTGATAGTAAATGTACCTGGGATCCCTTAAGAAGTGCATGATTTCCTTAGGCTACCATAATTGAGGGTTTTACATAACTGGGGTGACATTATCCCATATCCAGTCAGCACTGTCCTGAGAATATATGGATTTCAAGGAACCCCTCACATACTGCCATACAATGTGCCACCAAGACTAGGGTTTGCAGAAGTTATGTGGCACATGGGTGTATTCATGAAGATAACCTAATCGAAAGGAAAGGAACATTATTCCCTCGACATATAGTAGTGTCCTGACTTACATTTTCAAAGGGAGGTTGGACACATTTTGACAAATTCTTTGTTGATTACCATTTGAGATTTGGTCCAAGGTGACAACATGATCCTAAAGGTTTCTTTGCTCTTTTCAGACAAAGAATAAAAGGTGGAAAATTTGCACATGAGTTCAATTTCCCTAAGGACCTGATTAGGAATGAATTTGATTTAAATAAATAGGAATTGAACAAGGAAAAGTGGATAGCTTATAGTAAGCTACTGGATATTGTGCATGAAATGGATTTGATGTATGATCAATTGATGGAATTCACTCCATACCACAAGAGAATTAATTTTTTAATGAAGAATTTTAAGGAGATAATGGACACCTTGACAACCAAAAAGATAAATTTAAGGCTAAGTCTAGATATGCAAGGACAAAGTGATATGCCAATTGAAACAAGGTCAGTATGTCAGCTTATAGAAAGGCGACCCATATATAGGAGGAAAAGGGATACTAGTAGTGATGAGGAAGAAGTAGACAGAAAAGGGAAGAAAATAATGAAGGCACCTTCACGACTAGGCCCAAAATTCAAAGTACCTAGGGCTGTCAAAATCATTGAATTAAAATCTTTACCAGAGCACAGTCCCCCATCACCACCACCTAAGCCAAGTCCTAAGAGGCAAAAAACTAATCACCTACCTAAGGATCTCATAGATGAAATTATTGTTACTGACCAAGACATGTAGGTTGGTATGTCATCCCCTCCTAAGTCAGCTGAATTAGTTCTATCTGATTTGGATATGAAGGGTAAGAGTGTGCAGAATGCAAGAATGGAGGCTTGCAAGGAGTTCTTAGATGAGAATGCATTTGTAAGACTCTTGTATTCTTGCAATTGGCATGGAGGATGAAATTTGAGGAATACCAAAATAAATGCAAGGAGAGAAGAGAACTAAGGCCTGATAGGTCAGATCAGGAGAATGATGAAGAAGTGAAAGCTGAACTAATGGAAGAGTTCAAAAACATCACTCTTGAAGAAGGAAGACAACTAGTGAATCAGGCTAGTGTTTTGATTTTGCTTGGATGGGACATTGCAGATGCAGTGGCTTTCAATGCCATTATGAAGTCCAAGAATCCTTTTCAGGATTCTAAAGAAGAAGTTAAGGCAGCATTACAAAACTCTTCCTTCAGTGAAGAATATGAGACCTTGACAATTTGGGTATTGGCTCCACAAGGAAGAAAGTCAGACATTGCTAATATTAATCCAAATTTCAAAGGAGGATTAATAATAAAGAGGGCTTCGGAGACTACAACAACTGAAGCCACCTAGTTTAATGTGAATGTGGCCAAGTTGGCCCAAAAGATTGTTGAAAGGGAGGAGGCTGAAAGAAAGAGTCTAATGGAGAAGTATAACATTTTAATTGAAGAATATAGTAAAATGCAACAGAGGAATGTTGAGCCAAATTGAAGTAGAAAGGTTCAAGTATAGACATACTGGGGAAACATCCAATGCTCTAGGAACTAGCACATCACCTCCCACAATAGGTTCAATGCCTCCTACTTCTCCAAATGTTTCTACACCAGGGTCTCTCATTCAAAATCCTGCTCTTACCCCTCCTCTAGAACTAGTCGATGAACAAACAGAGTGCTCTGTTGATCCAACAAAGAGGTAGCTCATGCAGGAAATTGATCAATTACAAACATCACTAAGGGTAAAGGAGGAGGGTTTTCTTTTAAAAAAAAAAGAAATTGTTACTCTTGTTTTGGAGCATTTAAATGAAAAGGTGGATAATAAACTACCCTCTATACATTCTTTGTATTCTTTTCTATTTGAAGCAATAAATAATATTGATACGGATCAGGGGATAGTGATTCCAATAATTCAAAATTGGATCCCTAGGGAAAATAATCTAGATGTTATGAATAAAGCCTCAAGGTTTGATGTAAATAACAGGCCCCAATCATTCAAGCCTACTTATATATTAGTTAAATCATTGGAAGGTTTTTAGACCTTACCAGATGATCTAAGTAGGAAGATTAGGGAATTGGTAAAGAACTTCAATGATTGGGGTAACACACTATTACCTGATATAACTGATGAGCAGGGGGAAACACTCCAAACAATGGAAGATCATATAAAGTCATCAATAATCAAATTAAAATAATTTGTGATGACTCAAATTATGATTTTTTGGTAAATTGTATGGATAAGATTATTGGTACCAGCTCATTTTTAGAATCTTTTGAAAGAGATGCTAATTAGATAGCGGTAAAGTATTTGCCTTATAGTACAAAGGCAAAAAGGTGATTAATTTCCATCGCTAACTAACGAACAATACCAGAGGTGGGTGGCTAAGCATTTGAATGATGATGAGTAAAGTGATGGGCTACCGATAGGTGTGAGTAACCGATGTTGTGGTTACAACATTACTCATTTTGTGTAGATGACTTTCTGACATGGGTTTCATGTGGTTTTTTTTATTGCATCAACCTTCCTCCGCCGACATGATGAATGAGAATATGCTCTACGATTATTGTTGTTGTAATGATTTTTGAACAAGAATATTTTTCAAGGTGGTGGTTGTTGTGAAAAAATTTGGAATATCACCAAAATCTAATTGATCGGTGATAGGTGTACTTTCCGCCCAAGTTTTGTTTGTTCTTCATTTTCTATAAGAAGACTTCGCCAGAAGCACGGGTTAGCAAGTTAGATATTTTTTGGTCGAACTAGGTGAAGTTGGTAATAACAAAATTGTAAAGTCCTATGGTTTTAGAGAAAATTTTAGCCTAACCATTATAACAAAGTTTTGAGTTCATAGGATTTAATGCCGTATAGCATTAGCATTTGAGTTGAAATAAAAATTCAAGCTCATGTCTCTCCATTGTACATGCATATCTAAACTTTCAATAAAATAACTAAGGGTTGTTTTATCCATCTCACTGTTGTGGTGTGTATGATTCTATTTTAGCTTTAATTCAATGAATTAATCAAAATGCTTGAATGGGATGATAGGTGGATATGTGTTGTATAAGGATTTGATAAGTAGTCCTGGGTTAGAATGCACACCGATGAAATTGTAATGCAATATTGTCGGGATCTTATATGTGATGTATTAAATCTATTATAAACCTCTAGATGCTTATGAATTTGACTCCTGCAATGGATATATGGCATAATCTAAGTTGTACTATTCATGTAGTTCAGCATTTGTTTGTCTTTTCCTAGAGCTTGCTACAAATTGCAAATCATTGACTATCTTATACAATGGATTGTGTTTAGTTATCTCACGCCTAGATAGTTGATATTGTCTATGAACAACCAATTCTAGTTGATATTATCTTATCGTGTTGAGCTATTAAGTGAGATCATCTGTTATTGTTAATGTTGTTTATAATAATGGTGCAGAGGTTGTAAACACATTAAGGGATCACCCTCTCGGGTCTTGTAGAGCCCGAAGTGTACGAGGTGTTAGAACTGTAAAAGTTTGAATTTTTCACAGTCAATTGCATTCATGAGTTTCCAAATTGAGTCCTCATCATAAGCATAAAGTTCCCTCCTTATGGCGTCTTGTTTGTATTTTGTCATATGATTCATTTGAATCCATCTAGTCTTTGATATTTCATTGTATTACCCATATCGGCAAGATAGGGTGAAGGTCTCCCTGACCTATTATTTTCACTAATGTATGCTTGTTGCAGATTATCGGTGGGACACATCTATTGTTTCGGTGACAAGAAAGTCATATCGGCAACATAATTTTTATCGAGATGAGTCATAATGAACTCATGTATGTCTCACCGACCAGTGTGGGGAATGATGTATTGGCCAAACAAAAGGTTATCGAAATGATGTCTTACTGAAGGAGTTGGGTCTTCCCGATAAGGCGCAAGGGGGGTTTCGTCAAAAAGCTATCGGGAAGTAGCTATGTAGTCTTGCTGACTCAAATGTCACACCAATAGAGAATTGCATTGGTGAGAGAATAACTCTTCAGTGTGATTTCCATTGAAAATTGAAGGTTACACCAAAAGAATACTTCGGGGAGAGTCTCACCGAATAAAGTAATTTGGAGAACGGGTTCGGCAAGACATTTGGCATCGGTATGAGTCTTTTTGAAGATTCGTAAGTCTTGCCAATGAAATTTATTTCATTGGTAAGATTGTTTTCATCAGTAAGAGAATGATATTGTCACGGTAACAAGAAGTAAACTTAAGTAGATTTTTTGGTGAGACATAGGATATCTATGGGATGTCTCCTCGACAACAGAATGTTATAGCGACCCACATGAGACAAAAGAATACATTTCGGCGAGACAAAGTATTTTCTATGAGACTTCTCCCTAACTCTAAAGGTCATAGTGAAACACAAAGAACTAAAGGATGATTGTCGATGAGACATTGGCCTTCGGTGTGACTACAAGATGTTTAGGAAAAAGATCTAATGAATGTTGCAAAAAAGATTTTGCCCCAGATTTGAAAATCTCTCACTGACAAGACATTTGATGTGACAGTACAAGTTTCAAATAACTCTTCATTTTGTGCTTCAGCTGACATATTAATGGTGCAATGGGATATAACAGGGTAAGTGTAATTAAACACATTTGTGTTGAATTGATTGCAGAATAGTCAACAGTGCAAATAGAGAACTAGGACATCTTCCAGCCTGAGGAGCTCGAGAAATACACTATAAGTGACTGTATCTTAGCCTTCTAAATTTTAACTTTTGAAATCTTGAAAAATGGAGTCCCCTTGTTTTGGAAAAGTTAAAAGTAGAAAACAGGGTGAAAGTAGTCAATTGAAAGGGAAGAAACAAAAAATTGATACAGAACATGAGGGCACTGAACGAAGATTAAACCAGGATCTCATTGATCAGCTGCCTGGTTTAGGGCCTAGAGCCAGAAGGTCTGCACAACTTAGGGTAGAGATTGATAAACTAGATGACAAATGCAAATTCATAGGAGACATTTGGACTACCTTAAGGGGGTATGAATTGTTCAATTTCCATTAGCATAGAAGAAGTCATTTTCAACCAATTTGCAACCCATGGAAGCTGAATTTGGGAAAACTGGTGTGCCCTAACGTGTTTGTGAATGTTGAACTGGTAAAATTGCTGGCTGATAACTATGACTCAAAGCATAAAGCTATATGTGACCCATCTGGAAAGCCACAAATATATCTGTCAAAAGAGGGAATTGGGCAGGTTTTCAATTTAGAAGGGTTTTGCAATGAGGAGATCATACACGAGGAATTGGAGAAGGAATTCTCAAGAATGGATACAATCTATAAGGGTTGGGGTTGCCAATTCATAGAGTTAAACAAGGCAGCAAGCTAGATCCTCTATAGGATAGTGAGGGCCCCCCTTATCATGTAGACTTGTTTGAACCCTATATGAAATACACCTATTTTTTAGTGTGTTAGGTATTGGGAATGGATGCCCCAGAGTATATGTCAATTGTGCCCATGATTATCACAGCATATATCCAGTATCATAATTCTCGACCATTTGACTATGCCTCATACATTTCTAAGGGGCTTGATTAAGGATTGATCACTATAAAAGGTGGATCATCTACTTTTTATCTTAGGAATTATTCATTGTTGATGCACCTGGTACTATATTTTGGATAGGAGTTGGGAGTATGGCCTCTAGAAATGAGAATTTCTTAGCTTGGTAAAGATGGTGAAGCATTACCTATTCAATTGTGGACTGCTATTTGGGATAGTAGGTTTGTTAATGCTAGTTTCATTCATTTTGAAGAATATTTTGTGAAAACATTGTACAAATTGTATAAATATCCTTGTAATTATTCATTATCAAATGAGATTAAGAGATTTCTTCGGCCAAAAGATTTCAATGGGCCAATTGATCATAACTGGGGAGATTGGTATTGTTTGGAGGGAGCTACAATGATCAAAGTCTATGGGTTTGAAGAGGCCCCTTTCATTCTGCCAAAGACAGTTCCAAATAGGATTGCATATCTAGAGATTGTTAGGCAGATGGATTATTGTAGTGTAATGAATTTTAGTTCTTTTGGGAAGCAAGCTTTTATGCCTAGCTCATTATGCTTTGGTGATTTCACTATGTTGGCCAAGGAAGGATACAATTTGATCCTTGACAAATTGCTTCAGTACAACATGAAGAGATGATCACCAAGGAAGAGCTTTTACCCAGAAGGCTATATCAATTCTACCAAAGAGAAGATACACTTTGGAAAGTATCAGCATGTGCCCTATCCCTTTGATGATATGATTCAGAATCTAGAGGAAGATGAAACTGAGATGGTGGTTGAAAGATATAACCAAGGGCTGCATGATGCAGAGCAATTGTCTTTAGGGGAAGAGACACCATAAGATAATGTGCCACAAAGCCAACCAAAAAAGGTATCCAGATTGAGAACTCAGCAATATGTTTTCCCAACTAGAGAGCTGAGTGTTGAGAGTGGTGATGCAGATGCAAGGCATATTGAGTATAGATCATTTATTTCAGATGATGAGTTCATAAACTCCCCAAAATTCAAAGCATTTTTGTATAAACAGAAGGGGAAGGAAATAAGAGAAAAGGTTGATGATGTCACTACAGGAAATGAAGAACAATTGTTGAACAAATTGAGGAAATGTGTGGATGACGAAATGACAAAGATGACCCCTGAAAAGGGGAGGAAAATGTTGCAAGATGCTGGTGTCATGATCTTTCTTGGGCTAGATCTTAATTCAGCCCTTGTTTTTGATACTTTCTTGAGGGACAACAATGCTACACATAAGCTTGACAAAGAAAGTGTAACAGAGGTGTATGTTGGATCAAAATACAATATTGATGAAGGGTCGTTGATGATCTGGGCCTTATACCCACCCCATAAGAAATCAGTGGTCATTGACACTGAAAAGGAATTTGGCCATGTCATGAACCTAAAGGTTGGGGAAGCTGATCCTGTGGCTACTGTAGAAATTGGAGTGAATATTGCAAAGCTGAACAAGGCCCAAATTCAGATGTTGATAAAGGAAAGGGAGATGTACAAAGCAAATAATGAAAGAATGTTGAGAGAAAATGATAGACTAAAGGATTTAGTTGGTGTTACAATGAAGACACCAAGGATGCTCACTTAAGGAGAAAGCTCTCAGACCAAGGATCATTGGGTTGGATCAAGTGCTTATTCCCAAGGAAAGTATGATGCAATTGTTGCAATAATCAAGAAAAGGAAGGATAGTATAACACTTTGGTTGAATAAACTTTGGGGAAAACATTCACATACTCTTGTTGCATTAAAGGAGCATGAAAGGATGGATGGATGGATTATGGAGAAGTTTCATGTGATAGATCAAAGAGATGCTTCTAACAGTGCAACAATTGAAGCTGCAAATCATATTATAAATCGACATCAAAACTTCTACAATGAGTTGCAAGAGGACGAATAGAGTTTGATAAATGCTGCCAAGAAAACATTGATTGCATTCTATGATGACAAAGGGGAACTGAAAGAAGCTGCCAGATGGAAGAATGAAAGTGAATCATTGTTAAATGAAGTCATGAGGATAGCTTCTACGGAGAATACAATGTTAGAAGAAGTGTGCAAGCAGAATGAGAAGATTTTCAAGATGGAAATCACGATCCGGGATGCAGTTGGAGATGTGGATACATATGAGTGCCAAGATTATTTGGATCATCTTGCTAAAACTCACTTGTGGCTTAATAGAGCTTAATTGTCCTCTAAGCTTTTGTTTTGTAAACATGTGACATTTTGATTTCTGAAAGGACACGTCCTTTCGTATTCTCAATGTATAAATATCCTTTTTGAAAATGAAATGAAGGAGCAATAAGTAGAATAGGTTAGAGGATAGAAAATATAGAGTGTAATACAATGTTTTGCCAATATGAGACTATGCTGCATGTTTCGAATCATGGAGATATCAATTGAAATATAATAATATGGTGCAGTTGTTTCTAGTATCAGTTGTTTATGGTGTTTGTTGAAAGTATTATTAAAGTTGTCTCCAATATGGTGTTTTCTGGTTATTTAAATTGGTGTAACAAGTTTACATTCAGTTTGTCAGTGCACATTTGCTGCATCTGTGTGGTCAATTGATTGGTTCTTTCCAGTAAAGATTAAACCCTTTAAATTGATCATAATAATTAGAGAATGTTAATTGGATCACTAAGAAGAACTCGGTAATCATAACCTTGCATGTTTATACAAGTTATAAACTAAATCAAATGCTAAAAAACTTGAATGTCTTCCAGAACAAAGTACTTGTTTCAAATTTCTCTTGACTTCACATACCCAATAAGGCACTAGTCTCTGCATTTTCATCATTAAGATTCATTCATTTTTCTTTACATCTGTTAACTAAGCATATTATGATTTAGTTTTGAATATTGCTATATGATTTATACCAAATTTGATTTCATTTTTCCACTTCCATCTGCCATCGTGGACAAATCACTGCAAGAGAGAAGATCAAAAGTCAAGTCTGCCCAATTCACATAGGTACACCTGCCTAGGTCTAGCAACACCTAAATAGTAGAAAGCTTAAACCATTTGGCTTTGTCTGTTACCCTAAAACATTCCAAGAGATTGGTAACCTCTTGAGGTATTCTTACCTATATTTTTTAGAGCTAACACGAGGCTTTTAAAGTCCTCGTCAATTAGTCCAGGTCCTTCGAGCTGCCTTTGATTGGAATTGGAAATTCCATAGGTATATTAGAAGACAAACCCGGTTACATTGTAAAAAGAACCAACATACACGTCACCCACTGAACAACCACCTCTACAACTGACTTTTTTAATCTTTATGATCACATGAAACATAAAACATACTCTACTCTCTTGCTAAGGCAATTACCTATTGAAATGTTTTTAATTCCTTTTTTGACCTTCTCAAACATTTGGCTGATCATTAAATTAATTATGTAATTGCATAAAATTAAAACATTCATGAATTAATTATGTAACCACATAAGTCAAATATAATTATATCAAGAAATTAATATCAAATAGATAATATAATCGCATAACTTATACATTTCAATGTCATTGATCTTCTTCTTCATCCAACTGTTTGTCTATATCATCCGATCCAGATTTGACATTGTAAGGATTGGTCATATCATCATCATCGCCAATATAAATTTTGATAATGTCATCATCCACATGGATGTCATCTTCATGAACATTAACTCCTACATCATCATCATCTAGTTCCTCCTTTTCGACATCTTCGTTAGGGACATCATCAACTAACTGTTGATCCTGATCGTCATCTACATCATCTTCTAGTTCTTCAGTATCTTCTTCTTCCACCACATTATATTTTACCGACCTTCCTCTTGGATCATGCTCCACAACAAATGACCAACTCGCCACCTAGAACCTCCTGGGAGTAAAATAATTCGCTTTCACATTGGCTTGGAAGAACATAGGGCTCATTTCCAGCTCGCTCGATCAACCTTGTATTAACCATGGTAAATCCATTATCATGTTCAATAATAGTTCTCTCAGGATCATTTTCATTCAATCGTAGCCTGTACCATAGGATGAAGAACAAAATTAATCTAAAGGACTTAAAGTCACACTCAAGTATATCATCCAAAGTCCCATAGTATCAATTTTCTCAAACTTTTGGATGTATGTCGCTTCTAGATGAAACATTAGTCACCTGAAAGACTGTAGTTATACCAGAATCAAAAGTTTTCTTCATGTCATCCAACATTTTGATTCAAAATTTACAACCATTGCACCACATAGCATTGTGGTGTTTCACCTGCAATATGTCAAACATGTAAAAATTATTGCAATATCATCAGTTGATAAACATATTTATTCTTGTCCAAATGTATGCAAAGAAAACAATCTCAAGATATATATACATCAATATACTTGAAAATAATTAAATAATATGGGTGATTAATATATTTATATGTACCTATTTATCTCTTAAACCATATGCTAAATCAATTTCCCTTTGTGTAACATTGGAATCTCCATTACGATGAGCTTCTTTAATCAATGAAGCCACACCTTCCCATGTTAATGCGTGACCAAATTGTTGACACCGTTCAATCCATACTGTCATCCAATCAATATTGTTGGTAACATACAAATGTAGTGCATCCCACTCTCGACCAATTGTACCAAAAAAAAATGAAATTCACAAACGACGTATAATTAGTTAAATACCATAGTATACGACCTTAATTTATAATTGATGTATATTGAAGATTTAAAATAAAATAAGTACAATATACATAAAAACCATATGTAAAATGCATTCCAATTAATCTCCATGACCATCTTATAATTACCTCTCACTTTCCTCAATCTACCTTTCCCCAACAGGTACTCCCCTTCGAATTTGTTAATGGAGTTGGGATCCCAAATGCACTCCATGGATCTTTGCTACAAACTTAGGAAGATATTCACTAATGTACACCATGGTCTGGTATACCATATATCCCTCCACCATAGAACCCCCAGGATGTGCTCTTTGTCTAACCAAAGCCTTCAAAAATTTCAAGTGCCTCTCAACCATCCACATTGACCTTGTGTGTACAGGTCCACATAATTCAATCTCCTCAACTTGGTGTATGAGGTAGTGTTCTTGTGCATTGAAAAATGTTGAAGGTAGACACTTTTGCATTTCACACATTAGACGAGGAATTTTTTTGTTCCAATAATTTATATCTTCTTTATGGATTTCTTTAGATGATAGCCATCTACAAGTGATTCAAGGCGCAAATATATTAATGAGATTTAACAAAAATATACAGTATATTACATAACAAGTAAAACAAATGGCAATTATAAGATGTATACAAAGAATTGAACAAATCTCACTACTTACCTCATGTATTTTCCAAGATCATTTATAACTTGCTTGACATTGTTGCCAAAGTTGTCTAGGAGAGATAGAGGTAGAACGTACTGCAACAATTATAAAATGATCTTTTCATTATTTTTCCAAAAGTTGTAAACACAATACACTGAAAAGTACATGGATTATACAAGTGTATATAATATACTAGAATAATTACCTTAATGAAGGTATGCCAATCATGCATTTTCATCCTTGACCCAAATTCACCTTTCTTTGTTATTATATTGTTTATGTTCTGAAAGCAAAACTTCGGTGGGAAATTGAATTTTGTATGACTTCTCTTTGTGCATTGTTTTGCTGCTCATAATAACCAAGGAAGGGAACTTATATTAATTTGGTCTCCATTACTATATAACGAAATTGCCCAATGTCCCATTGTCCCGTCCGCACATTGTCCATTACATGGGAGCCCGATCTATTGTATCAAATCAAATGCAAACACACAAGAAAATTTAACAACACTGAAACCACCACACGCCCTTCTCGACCAACAAATGCACACCAAACGGTTCCAACAATGTCCAACCATATAACGTAAATATAATCCAAACATATCATATATGATAGATAAACAATTTGATCCGGATGTATAACTCTTTGATAATTCAATTCTATTATATTCCAACTCCATAGGTATAAGGTACATTCTTTCTCGAGGTTTTGATAGTCTCCTTCCCATTGAAAATATGCTTTTCTAGGTTCGGAATTAAGTATTTTAAGTGGAGGAAGTGCCTATACTCATCAAACACCTGCTTTCCTAAACTTGTTGAACGACGAGATTTCATCTTTGGACCACAAATTGGACATGCAAATTTTCCCTTTGTTTGAAGACCTGCAAGATGATATATAATTGGACTAAATATGTCAATTTTTATAATTATATATAATGAATAGATTATTTTAAAAACATTCATGATATCTACTTCATCAAATTAAATATTGTTAAACTACAGTTGAATGTTATAACATACCACAAAAAAGTGTTAGCCCTGGGGCATCATGAATTGTCCATACAAGAATTGCATGGAATTGAATTGTCTTTGTCTTATTGGTCTGGAGACGTCATTCATAGTGATGCCATTCCATAACTTTAGTAACTCATCGATAAGAGGCTCGATATATACATTCATATCTTTAACTTGGTACTTACCTAGTTGAATGAACATAAACATTACATAATTATTATAACCATTTTACTACAATATATATAAATTAATGTACATGACTATTGAATGAAAAAAAATATAAGTCATTATGCAACAAATAAGACAAATGAGATAATTACTATGTTAAAGAAAATTAATGTAAAAAATACCTAGAACAACCACACAAATATTTTTTATGTGCTACCTCTTTATTGACATCCATATAAATGTTATTGTTGATAAATAAAATATAGGGCCAAGCACTCTAAGTAAATAGATCTCTATCTTCTAAATGGATTACATTTGTCCGCTCCCAATGAAAGCCCGAGGATTATGAGGTTCTTCTTTAAAGTGTGGCCATTTTTCCTCCATGTCCCTAAATGCAAAACCATCTCTGTAAGCATTCAAGAATGTCATTCCACTTATATTTTTTGCATGGTAATCCATAAATTGTGCTAAGTTTTCATACCTATATAATCGTTGCATATGTGGAATAATGGGAATATAACGAAGAACCTTGCGATGCACCTTTTTTGTTAGTTGATATGTTCGATATCTACTGATATGACATTCTGGGAATTCTGTTGCAAATTCTCATTGTTTATGATATATAATATTATCATTGGGAAATGCATTTATTGCTTGATACTCCATTCTAATATCTTTCATAATTCCAGATAAATCTTGGTATGAGTGAGGTAAAATATTTGATGGTGGTAACAAAAATTCACCAATCAATCTACAACAAAAAATAATTTGTTCATATAAAGAATATTAATGGTACATATTCCATCCTTTATTTACTAGTGATGAACTAACAATAATTAAAATAGATGAAAAAGATGACATATATGACATACCTTAACATCCATGAGATTACTATGTTTGATAAACCATTCATAACCTTCAAATTCAACAACAACAATATAGTAGAGAGAAGAGTTGTTTCAGAGCCTTCATATAAAGGTCAGATGTCTTTGTCAAATATAGGTAAATCATGAACATCATCAAAAGCCATCTTGATCATCATGATCAGCCTCTACCTACTAAATGTGTCATGGATCACTATCTACAACACCTCTTCAACTATGTTTTCTGGCACATAATCATCTTCTTCCATAGGATCATTAACTTCATCTTTGATATTCACATCTCCATGTTCGTCCACTTGCAAAACCACATTCTCTAGGCCATGATAATCCATATCATGTGCCCTAGGGTGCCCCACCTTTATAATAATGATAGACACAAATAAACCATGATCATGATCAAGTGATTTTTTATATATATAAAAAATGTTAAAATGATATAAACATTTACAAATTCAATCAATATAAACACACATAATGAACAACTTATCAATGGACGATAATCATGCCCCCCTTCAATGTGACCATGTTGCCTACAATGTTTCTGCCATTGTGATTAAAAGTCATCTTGTCTTTAAGCCCTTGCAATTATTGTAAGGACAATAACATTTCCCTTCACCCTTTCTTTTCAATCTAGCCCACAATCTATCAAGTGTCTCTTCATTTTGTTCTGGACTAATATTATCTGACATGATTTTTCTTTGCGAAGCTTGACTATTTAGATCTTCAAAAAATATCAAACTCACACCCCAATAATTTTTATTCATATACAGGTAACAAAATCTAATAATTCTGATATTTTAAACAAAAAAAAATTGGCATGCAACCACCCCTGCAAAAGAGAAGATAGTCTGAAGTTAATGACCCCAAAAAAAACTTTAAAATGCTAATTCCAAACTTATTAAATTCTGATTTTACTATGATTTCCAACTATTACACTTTAAATTGGAACATTGAATTTGGATCACAAAAATTCCTACAACAATGGATGTAGCTAGTAAGACAAGTGACTCCATTCCTAAGGAGCAACAAGTCGAAATCATCATTGCTAATATCAATACAGATTTATCCTTTTAGTTAAAGATGCAATGTGTCACTTCCTATGACGAGCTTATCCCTAGGGCCCTCAACATTGAGAGAGCCCTAATAAAAAACGACAAAAGTATTGGTAAGAGCATGATTAAGGTACAAACCCTAGGCCTCC
The DNA here is from genome assembly GCA_007258455.2 of Sequoia sempervirens. NCBI lineage: Eukaryota > Viridiplantae > Streptophyta > Pinopsida > Cupressales > Cupressaceae > Sequoia > Sequoia sempervirens. The sequence continues at coordinate 522,562,371 of VDFB02047230.1, read as the reverse complement.
GTAGAAACATAAACAATAACTATAGCGGATTACGAGGTTGCAATACTAGAAAGATCGAGACATTGTAGGTAATAACAAAATCTTGCAATCTAAAGATTGTAGCCAATAACAAGCACACTATGTAGCTTAGTGACATTTGTAAATGCAATCTACTTTTAGAATGATACTACTTGAGATGTGATACCAAAAACAAGCTAAGCAAAGGACAAGATAATAAAGCTCAAACCTTGCATAGTAAAAGTGGGAGATTTTAAGAGTGAGTTTCCTTACCCCCTTGCTAACCTTAAAGGTTTTTCAAATGCTTTTGGTAGTGTTAAACAAGCAAATGCAATTAGGTAATGACTGTCCAAATGAAGTAACAGTGGCAATCATAGGTTCAATGTTTCTAGCCAATAATATTGTATAATGGAGGTGGTGGATTGCATGTTTGAGCAGTGTTTTGAGACTCACCAAAGATGGAAAAATAGTGAATAATACCTTGTGGACTGTGAAGCAGTGTCAATAAGGTTGAAGGATCTTAAGAACTACAATACCATGATACAATGAGTCCCCTGTAGTAAGTAGGCAGTCTATAGGGCATAGTTTGGTTTTATAGAAGGTTGCTCATGAAAGGAATATTCAAGTGATAGTGAGTGAGCTTGGCCGAGGATTGTAACTCGTGCTGCAATAATCACTTTAAGGAGGTTAATAAAGCGAAATGTGCAAGAAAAATCAAATCAGACACAACAAAAAATTCATAATGTTATCTTCCATAATGCCTTGAGTTTGAAGACAAAATCTAATTATATCTTCATGATGAAAGGGCATCTCAATGGTCAACTTCACCGCAACCATGATTTTAAAACATAATCACAGCTTATGGAGGTAGCATTTTAAGCAAGGTAGTGAGTGGTAGTTTGGAACAATGGCAAGTATGAAGGACTTGCTTTATATGCATACTATGCAGTCTAGCTTAAGAAAACATTCTTATAAGAGATTGAAGGTGGATTGTGAACCTGGCGTTACTATGAAATGATTGTGCCAAAGATCAGGATCTATTTAAAAGCCATGGTCATGAAGATATTAAAGATGTCATGCAAAAACCTAGTAGCTGGAGTAATGAATACAGTGCCAAAGAGGATAGTGTGCTGGGGCAGATTTAGGAGATCTCCACATTATCTAATTCTAGGGAAATACATCATTTATTTACTTTTTTAATTAAAAGAAATCATTCTAAACCCTATATAGGATACATTGATACTCAAAAGCCTCCGAAGAATTTGAGATTATGCAACATATGTCATAACATTCATAAGGTTTAGAAAATCTTGATCACTCTCTAGAATAGCCCATTAAACATGGGTTGTGCTTGAATGCACTACATAATTGATATAACACAACCACTCAAGACATCAACTAGAGTTATAGGCTTTGACATGTTAGAGGTAATCACTTCTTTGATCATGCTATAATTATATCCTAACCTATTAAACTTGAGACAACCTAAATGCACCCAATGATGATTGACACCTACATTATACAACCTAAATTAACTACATTATATGAGTGCCTCCATTTCTATCACAACATAGCCACATTAAACTTGGGTCACACATGAATGCATCCTGTATTTTTTATAGCACAATTGTGCCACATGACCAATAGAGTTATGGATCACATAATTACAGCCACAAGAATTTGTTCCTTGGTTGTGATCTTATGGTGACCACACAACAAAAATCTAGATATGCAGTTCTCAAACCCTTAACTCCTAAAATGAAACTGATGAGATGTTGCTTTAAAATATGATTTTCAAAACCTAGAACTAGCTACAAATCTAACTTCACAACTGAATTCTACAAAAGACAATGACTACCCTCAACCTGGTGATATCTTCTTGAATTTTTTCTGATTTTTCCCAAGCAAATCATCCTTAGTTCTCCACAAACTGTCTCAAGTAGAGCAAAACACTATTGCAACAAATCAGCGAACTCACTTTTCTTTATGTCAGCCACAATTTGATTTTTAAAATTTTTCATGTTTGTCAAAAATTCGATGAAAATGATAGCCGACATTTCGACAAACCCCAAGTTCGTCAAAATTTTCATGAACGTCAGGGATAAACTTTGAAAAAATTGGAAATTACAAATCAAATTTTACAAGCACCCGACGAACATCGAATTTTACATATTTCATCAAAAAATTTCATCGTATTTTGCAGTCAAATGTATTAGTGTAGAAAGGTTTCATCAACTAGAGTTGGTTCATCTTCATGTTGCATCTTGGAGAGAAAATCAGCCACCATATTCTCTAGCCCTAGTTTCTTGAGGATGGTAATATCAAATTCCTACAAAAGAAGTAACCACCGAATCACTTGCCCTATAGTGATAGGTTTGTTCATCAAAAATCTAATGACAGAATGATCAGTATGTACCAAAAAATTATACTTAGTTATCTAGTGGTGGAATTTATTTATTGCATAGACTACAAGGAAAAAATATTTTTCAGCAATAGTATAATTTACCTCTACTCTAGTAAAATTCTTACTGATATAATAAATAGCATAAAAGAAGGTGTCCTCCTTTTGTCCAAGGATAGCTCCCATAGAAGTATCTGATGCATCGATATGTATATGAAACGACAGTTCCCAATTTGGTCCTTGTAGCACAGGTGTAATGATGAGCTTACCTTTGATTTCTTTGAAAGATAGCTAACATTTTGATGTCCATGAGAAATTTGCATCCTTTCCTAGCAACAAAAATAAGGGTGAGGAAATCTTGCTGAAATTTTGAAAAATCCTACAATAATAGCTAGCATGTACTAGGAAACTGCGTACATCCTTTGGACAAGTAGCGACAGGAAAGTCTTGAATAATCTTGATTGTTTTGGATCTACCTCAATTCCATTTTTAGAAATATAATGACCGAACACAATACCTCTAGTCATTAAGATATGACATTTTCTATGACTTAAGGAAAGATTAGTTTCAATACCTCATTTAAGTACTTTCTCAAGATTTTCCTTAGCTTCATCATATGTGTTACACTATAAACAGTAATGTCATCCATATATAGGGTATGTGCAGGATCTTGATGGGCCAAAAAGTGGTGATATGATGGGTTTTTGTAGGGTATGTGGCTGAAGACCTTTTTTTACCCAAAATTGATGAAATGAAAAGGGGTTTTAAAGGAGATTCTCAACTTTCTTCCAATATAAAGTGTGATTTACTTTGAATTTAATAAATAATTATTATTTATTTTCTATTTGAATTACAACTAAAGTCCTGATTGATAGGCTAATTGAAAAAAAATTATAGCTTTCAAATAGTATCAAATTTTTTGAATCCAAAACATGCGTCACATTCTATGCTTCCAATGGCTACAGAATTAAAAAAAATGAATTCCATGAAGTTTTGACTTTTTATTTTTTAAAAGTTGTAATAAAAAAATCATAATTAATTATTTACTTGGAAAAAAATTACAAAAAAATATGCATTACATCAGCACATGAGTCCTCTACTTATATCTAAAATCTTATAAAAAAATATTATCATTTTATTGTGGTTAGGGTGGTCAGACAGACACCTACTTCTTATTTTTTTCCTGAAATTTAAGTACTACTGCATTGAAATTTCAAATTTTCACCAAATAGATTTAAAAATAAATAAAATAAACCTAGTAGTTTAGAAACTACATTAAATTTGCTACAAATTATATTGTAACATATTTTTGAAATAATATAGATAACTTATTCAAATTTTTACGTCAAGTTTCCTAACTTTGATTTTTTTGAATTTTTTGCCACTTAAGGGCCTGTTTTTTCCATGATGATCTTGCACATACCCTAAATTTCTACACAATCATGAATTAAATGAGCAAAAATTCTTAAAGAAGCTCATTGGAAAGTAGTGGGTACATTACCCAATTCGAAAGGTAAGACATTATAGGAAAATGTTCCCTAGCGGCAGGTAAAAGTATTTGTCTTGGTCTTTTGGGGCAATATGGATTTGGTTATACCCATTGAACCCATCAAGAAATGGAATTTTTTTTTTCCCAGCTAAGGTGTCTAGGACTTGGTCAATGAAAGGAAGTGAGAAATGGTATTTCTTGGTGGCCTTGTTAAGGGCCCTATAATCGACACATATTCACCACTTTCCAAGCTTTTTAGGTACTACTACAAGTGGGGACACCCATTGGCTATCTGATATAGGGTAGATAAATCCTACATTGAGAAAATTTTGAAGTTCTTCCTTAATTATTTCTTGTAAGGTTGGGTTTAACCTTCTCTAGGGTTGTTGCACATGTCTACTCACTTCTTCTATATAGATATGGTGTGTACAATTAGCGAGATGAATATCCCTCATTTCTTGATATCCCAAGCAAAGGCTTCTTTACAGGCACACAACATCTCAATTTGTTCTTTCAATTGGTAGGCATTCAAACTAAAATTGATGTTAAGTGTTTTACCAAGTAATATTTCAGTAACTTGGGATTGTACAAGGGTATCTATGGCAAGTAGTTGTGAATTAGATGAATATGGATTAGTAGCTCTAGACATAAAAAAATGGATTGTATGTACAATCATGTGGTAATAATTTATGCAAAGTAATAAAGTGTTGAACAAATTGTGAACTACCTACTAATAGAAAATTTCCAAATGGGAAATTATCACTTATGCTCATAGGAAAAATCATTGTCTCAAGATCTTTATCAACTAAATAATGATTTTGCAATAAATGATTAATAATAGTGTATTTTGAAATATCTTCAAATTCCCTACTTTGATCTATTATCAAAATAGGTAGAGACTCCTCTACATTGCTATCGATCCACAAAGGATCCTCTATTTCCAACAATGGTTGCACTGGAGGGTACAACGTTAATTGCTTCATTTTCTCCCCATTTGAGATCACCATGTTTCCAAACCTATAATAAATGAAATCAGTAGCAGCAGTTAACCAAGGTCTTCCTAAAATTAGGGGGTATCCCCTACCTTAATCTTCAGTTGCAAAATCATAAAATATGTGGGATACTCCCAAGACTCAATAGAAATAATGATGTATTCAATCATACCTTTTAGTTTTACACTGGAATTATAAGCCATTTGTAAGATTGTTGGATTATGTCTTAGACCTTGAAGGGATAGCCTCTCCTTAGTCTCGTTAGTCAATAAATTTATAGCTACTCCCAAATCCACAAGTGTATTTGGAATGATTATATCACCGATACATACCTTAATCATTGGACTTCCAGGATCTACATACTTAGGGATTGTGATCTTTCCTAGCATCAAGTCTACAAGTTGTCCAATGACTTGGACTATCTTGGGGTTTTGCTTCTTTTGTTGTTTCCTCCCACAAAGTTCTTTAACTACCATAGTGTACATAGGAATATCTCAAATAGCTTGCAACAAAGGAATTTTAATGTTAACATTGTGTAACTCATTCATAAAATCAAAATCAGATTGAAATATTTTCTATTCCTTTCATTGCTCCTACAACCTATTTGGAAATGGAGAATTTTGTTGCTCTTCTTCGGGCTCAACCAGATGGTCCTCAGCTTCTATGACGGTTGGTCCTTGAAGGTTCTTCCCTGATCTTAGGTTTACACTGTCTATTTCCAATGCATTGACATGATAAGTTGGGAACCCTATCACTTCGTTATTATAAACTAGTTGAGCCACCTTATTGCTTGGATTGGGTGTTGGTTGTGTGGGAATTGGTGTGGATTTTGGTGGTTGTGTTGAACTAGAGGGTTGATTAGATGATGGGACAGGTGGTAAGAGTTGTTGGGATTGCTGATATGTGATTATTGTTGAGGGTGGTAGATACAGAGGAAATGACTGATATTGTGGGTAGGGTGGTAGTGATGCTCGCCATGCTTGACATGATTATGGAGTAGGAAGATATTGTTGTGACCACTAGAGGGAGTGGTAGGGAGAGGGTTGGAGGAATCAATCTCAGATTCCTGCTCTAGGTCTTGCTTGCAAGACCTTTTTGGTGTTCTTCTTCACCTCCTTGACCTATAGGCCCCTTCACATATTTAGGTGCCCTTGGTTCCCCTGGCCAACCCCACTTCCATCACCATGCAAACAACCAAGCCAATCTTGGTGCTCTCTCTGCTATTCTCTCCTTAGCCCTTAATCTCCCTAAAGACTAACAACAACTCCAACCTTCACTAACTCGATGCAGGGGTGTGTGGTGTCTTCCATTTGCTTCAAGATCATCCCTCTAGGGTTCTTTATCATCCACCAATCACCAATTCTCCATTTCTCTCACCAAACCCTCTCCTAGGGTTAGAAAAGGCTACAAGCCCTAGAGCCCCAATTAGGCCTCCTAACCCTAGAAAAATGGAGATTGTGTCCAAATTCTCCAAATGACCCCAAATATTTTCTTGGGATTCGTGTAACCCTTACCCACACCTTGAAGATTTTTAGGGGTTTGGAGCCTGTATTGTCTATACACTGCCCTTACTCAAAAATGGCTAAAAACAAGGGTTTATAGGCCTTTTCTAGGCTGCTTCCAATCTGTCAGAGTTTTCTCACACTAAATGAGTTGATGGACCCTCCTCCTGACCACCAGGCCTTACCAAGACCCTCAACTGAATCCTCAAAAAGGAAAGTTTTCAAAACTTTAACATCCCTGCAAGTTAGGTGCCTTACACTCCTTGTCTTCCCTAGCCAGACTCTGCCTGGCTCACCTAAGGCAAGACTTTGCTAGCAGCTCCTAAAATTTTCCAAACCCTACAACCTACCTATGTACAAACATGGAGTCTAGGCACAGTTCCCAAAGGTCCATACAATTTGTACAATGGGAAAGTGGTCTAGCAACCCATTTTCTCAAGACTGCCTGGTTCAGGCCAGAAAAGGAAAGAAATCAAACTATTTACAAACAAAGGATGAAAATGATTCACAAAGGAAAATGAATGGCACACAAAGCTTGTATTCTATCCACACTATATTCTAATTATAGAACAGTAGTTATTTCAATCCATTTAAGGCTCTATTATGAAGTAAAAATTAGAAATAACCTTCAAGAACACTGTTTTATTCCAACTCACAAAATGTTTCATCAACACTAATCCTTCTAACCCAGTTTATAGGTCGAGACTCACCTTAAATAAGGCTCCACATTTAGTTATCTTCTTAGGTCAGACTTCTTCATGACCTAATGGCCAACATTATCAAACTCCACTGTGTTTTCTAACTTTTTTTCCAAGGTTAGCAACCTAAATAGGAATGAGCTTCAAAACCCATCAATACTTCCTACTTCTAATTCCACTGATCACAATAGATTCACACTTATTGATAACCCTAAAATTCTAACTAAATGGTCAACATATCCTTCAAAATAACAAATCCAAGCAAAATTTAAACTAGACTGCTTCCTAGGTGTGTTTCCTAGGCGCTCCTGCACCATTCTCCCCCTCCCTGCACAAACACTAAGAAATGGAAGGAGAGATCAATGACAAGTCAATACAAAAATTCTTGAACTAATCTTCTTGTACCCATGTGGCTTCTGATTCATGCTTGTTCTTCCACTTGATGAGGTACCTTATGCCTTGTAGACTTTTGCACTCTTGACTCCAAGATCTTCTTTGCCTGAGGCTTGTCTTGATTAGGAAAGAATTCATTGCTGATATCCTTGAAGATCCCTTTACTATTCTGATCCACATCATTGATTGTCCCCTTATACTTGATCAAATCAGCTATATTGAAAACTGGTGAGATTCCTAGATCGGTAGGTAACTCCACCTTGTATGCATTCTTGCCATACTTGTCTAATATTTTGTAGGGTCCTACTATTTTTATTTTCAACTTGGTTGACATTCCCTTCTACAACCTTGACTTGTTAAGGTGGACCATAACATAGTCCCCTACTACAAATTGCACATCCTTCCTTGTCAAATCTACCTTCTCCTTCAACTTTTGTGTAGCCTCAGTGACTGTCCTCTTTACCTGCTCCTAAATCTCCTTCATGGTCTGACTAAAGTCTTCTGCATGTCCACTTCTTTGTTCCATAGCTCCAAGATCTATGAGCTCACATATGCCTCTTGGGTGCATTCCATACACAATCTAAAAAGGACTCTTCCCTGTGGTCCAATTCACACTATCATTGTATGCATACTTAGCTTGTGAGATAACCATATCCCATGTCTGTCCATATTCCTTAGTTAGGCACCTTAGAAGGTTACCTAGCACCCTATTAACCACCTCTATTTAACCATCAGTCTGAGGATGGTAAGCTGATCCAAATGATAGATTTGTACCCAATCTACTCCATAGAGTCTTCCAAAAGTGACTCATGAACTTCACATCCCTGTCAAAAACAATGCTCAAAGGAAATCCATGGATCCTTACAACTTCCTTGAAGAAGAGATGAGCTATGTAACTAGCATCTTGAGTAGTTTTGTAGGGAATAAAATGACTCATCTTACTAAATCTGTCTACCACTACATAAACACTGTCAAAACCAGTCTTGGTCTTAGGAAGGCCTACCACAAAATCCATGCACACACACTCCCATGGTCTATTAGGAATGGGTAGGGGTTGATATAGACCAGCATTACTAGCTCCCCCCTTAGCTTTCATACACACAACACATTTTTCCACATACTTTCTAACATCTCTTGCCAACTTAGGCCAGTAATAGAATCTGTGCACTAGTTCTAAAGTCTTGTTGATGCCAAAATGTCCACTAAGACTTCCATTATGCTTTTCCTGAATGAGATTTTCCCTCATTGACCCTCTTGGAACACATAACTGATTCCCTTTAAACAATAATCCATTTTGCAAAGTATACTCTGAGTATTGGCTATGGAAATGGTTGTCAAAGTTAGAACATACCTTATAGACCTCTGAAAAGTCTCCATCTTCCCCATAGAGATCCTTGAAACTCTCTATGCCAATGCTCTTGATCTGTATCTCTTGTACTGTCAACAATCTCCTGCTCAATGCATCTGCTACTTTTTTTAGCTATCCCTTCTTGTGCTTGATGGTAAAAGTAAAAGCTTGGATGTATTCCATCCATTTCAAATGCCTATTACTCAACTTCTCTTGAGTTTTGATAAAGCTAAGTGCCTAATTGTCAGTAAAGACTACAAACTCCTTGGGTAGAAGGTAATGCCTCCATTTCCTAAGTGACTGAACCAAAGCATAATGTTCTAAGTCATAGGTTGAATACTTCTTATTTGCTTCATTGAGCTTCTCACTAAAGAAGGCTATAGGCCTGCCCTCTTGACTTAGCACTCCTCCTACTGCCACTCCACTTGCATCACATTCAATAGTGAACAACTTGTCAAAGCTAGGTAACAAGAGAATAGGTTGAGTTGCCACTTCTTGTTTCAGTTTCTCAAACCCTTTCTCAGCTTCTTGAGTCCACACAAACTTAGTTTTTAAACCTCCTTTGATTGTATCTAGGACTGGTGCACATATACCACTAAAGTTCCTTATGAATTTTCTATAAAATTGGGCTAATCCATGAAAACTTCTTACCTCTATCCCTGTGGTTGGTGTAGGCCAGTTTAGGATGACTTCCACCTTGCTTGGATCCATCTTCAATGATCCTTGGGATACTACAAAACCCAAATATACAAGCTCTTGCTTGAAGAACTCACACTTCTCTAGATTGATTGCCAACTTCTCCTCTTGCAACCTTCTAAGAACCAACTCCACATGTTTTAAATGCTCTTATGTTGTCTTGTTGTATATGAGGATGTCATCAAGATACACTACCACAAATATCCTTGTAAATTCCTTAAGCACTTCATTCATGAGCCTCATGAATGTGCTAGGGGCATTAGGGAGGCCAAATGGCATAAATTTCCACTCATACAACCCATCATTTGTCTTAAAAGTTGTCTTCCACTCATCTCCATCCTTGATTCTAATCTGATGGTATCCACTCTTAAGATCCAACATAGTGAAGTACTAAGCTCCTCCAAGACAATCCATTAAGTCTTCAATTCTACGAATAGGGAACCTATACCTAATGGTGATCCTATTTATTTCTCTAGAATCAGTGCATAGCCTCCACTTACCTCCTTTCTTGGTTGCTAAAACCACTAGTACTGCACATGGGCTGATGCTCTTTTGAATCAATCCTTGATCCAACAACTCTTGCACTTGTCTAGCTACCTCTAGATTCTGATCCGGTGTGAGCTTATAAGCTGCTTTGTTAGGAAATGAAGCTCTAGGTATGAAGTCAATTTGATGACTTATGGCTCTCTTTGGTGGTAAAGTTGCAGGTGCACCATCACTAACTATGCTCTTGTACTGCTCAAGTAACTTTTGGACTACTTCTGGAAAGACTGCCTTTTCAGCCTTGTCTTCTTCTTTAGGTTGTAACATAACCACATATCCTTCACCCCCTTGATGTAGGTTGTTAAGGAACTCCTTCCCACTACTCAAAATGATGTTTGGTGTCTTTGACTATCCTTCTTCTTCTTTTTTCAGTGACTGCAACTTGAAAGTCTTCCCATCCTTCTTGAATGAGATGGTGTTCTCTTTCCCATCATGTATGGCACCTCTGTCATATTGCCATGGTCTACCCAATAATAGATGGCATGCATCCATGGGTAAAACATCACAAACCAACTTGTCTTTGTATCCTCCAATGGAAAACTCCACCGTTACTTGCTCATTCACTAAAACACTTTGCCCTTTGTTTAGCCAAGTTACCTTGTAGGGTTAGTGTGGGGTACCTTCTCCAATTTTAGTTTATTACTGCCTCCTCTGAGATGATATTGTCTATTGAACCTGAATCTACTATGACCTTGCATACTTTACCAAGTATCTTGCACCTTACTCTAAATAGAGCTCTCCTTTATTTTGGTTCTTCCTTGACCGGTTGTCTGGTCAAAACTCTACTGAACATCAGATTCTCTCCTACCTCAGATTCAATATGACTAACCTCAGATTGCTTAGGACTCATGGTGTCCTCTTGTGCATAAGCCACTCTCTTCTCATTGCTTGATGAAGATGCTTTTTCCAGCCACCTATAAGCAGGATGACCTACTTGACTACAATGGTAGCATTTCATGTTTGCAAAGTATGAATTGCTCCTGCCTGCTCCTCTTCCTCTATTTGAACCTCCTTAGGGTCCTCTACCTCTGTTATATCCTCCTATAGAATATGTTTCTCCTCCATCCTCTGTGAGTTTAGACTCTCCTTGGTCTCTTTGGTCATTGCCTCTACCTTGGTAGCCACCTCACTGTCCTCTTTGATCTCTTTGATCTCTACCTTTGCCTCTAGCCTTAGAATTCTGGTCTTGCTTCCTCTTGTTTCTTTCCTTAATCTTGATAGCTAATTGGTAACATTGGTGTACTATCTTATGACTTAAGAGAGCCATCTCCTCTTGAATGTTCCACTTCAAGCCATTAAGATATCTAGCCACCTTGAGAATTTCATCTTCTGAAACATTAGACCTCATACAAAGTTTTTGAAACTCCTTTGTGTAGGTATTCACATCTTGGTCTTTCTACCTCAAGCTCTATCTCTTCTTGTGTAACTAAATCTCATAATCATTTGGCATGTAGGCTTCTTTTACTTTGGTAACCATACCCTTCTAGGTAGTTATAGGTTGCTTGCCTTCCTTTTCCCTCTCTGTCTGAATGAACTTCCACCATGTCAAGGTAGAGCCTCTTAGTCTTTATTTGGCCAACTTTACCTTCTATGCTTCAGTGACTCCATCACATTCAAAAGGGTTTTCCATTCCCTCTATCCAGTACATGACTAGATCAGCTTCCATTTTCCCACTAAATAATGGTATGCCTTCAAGTGATTTTCCACTCAAGGCCTTCAATGCCTTCAAGAAAGGCTCTTCTTTCAGGACAGGGTCAAGTTCAGGGGTCTTGTCTTCCTCTGTAACCTCTTCTTCCTTTGGTATCCTTCCTTCAAATTGCACGCTCCTCACTGCTTGCTCAAGTTGGGATATTCTTTCCCTCAATAGCCTATTATCTTCCTCCTGCTCTTCAACCATCTTGGACAATAGTGCATTTGTCACCATGATGGTAGCATCACTTAACTCAACCTCTGACATATATTATTCTATTCCCAAATCTTTTACTTGCTTTGATACCAATCTGATAGGAAGAGGGGTTGGAGGAATCAATCTCAGATTCCTACTCTAGGTCTTGCTTGCAAGACCTTTTTGGTGTTCTTCTTCACCTCCTTAACCTATAGGCCCCTTCACATATTTAGCTGCCCCTAGTTCTCCTGTCCAACCCCACTTCCATCACCATGAAAACAACCAAGCCAATCTTGGTTCTCTCTCTGCTATTCTCTCCTTAGCCCTTAATCTCCCTAAAGACTAACAACAACTCCAACCTTCACTAACTCGATGAAGGGGTGTGTGGTGTCTTCCATTTGCTTCAAGATCATCCCTCTAGGGTTCTTGATCATCCACCAATCACCAATTCTCCATCGATCTCACCAAACTCTCTCCTAGGGTTAGAAAAGGCTACAAGCCCTAGAGCCCCAATCAGGCCTCCTAACCCGAGAAAAATGGAGATTGTTCCCAAATTCTCCAAATGACCCCAAATATTTTCTTAGGATTCATGTAACCCTTGCCCACACCTTGAATATTTTTAGGGGTTTGGAGCCTGTACTATCTGTACACTACCCTTACTCAAAAATGGCTAAAAATAAGGGTTTATAAGCCTTTTCGATGTTGCTTCCAATATGTTAGAGTTTTCTCACACCAAATGAGTTGATGGAGCCTCCTCCTAACCACCAGGCCTTGCCAAGACCCTCAGATGAATCCTCAAAAAGGAAAGTTTTCAAAACTTTAACACCCTTACAAGTTAGGTGCCTTACACTCCTTGTCTTCCCTAGCCAAACTCTGCCTGGCTCACCTAGGGCAAGACTTTGCTAGCAGCTTCTAAAATTTTCCAAACCCTACAGCCTACCCTATGTACAAACATAAAGTCTAGGCACTATTCCCAAAGGGCTTTACAATTTGTACGGTGGGAAAGTGGTCTAGCACCCCATTTTCTCAAGACTGCCTGGTTCAGGCCAAAAAAGGAAAGAAATCAAACTATTTACAAAAAAAGGATGAAAATGATTCACAAAGGAAAATGAATGGAACAAAAAGCTTGTATTCTATCCACACTACATTCTAATTACAAAATAGTATTTATTTCAATCCATTTAAGGCTCTGTTATGAAGCAAAAATCAGAAATAACCTTCAAGAACACTATTTTATTCCAACTCACAAAATGTTTCCTCAACACCAATCCTTCTAACCTGGTTTACAGGTCGAGACTCACCTTAAATAGGGCTCCACATTTAGTTATCTTCTTAGGTCGGACTTCTTCATGACGTAATGGCCAACGTTACCAAACTCCACTGTGTTTTCTAACTTTTTTTCCAAGGTTAGCAACCTAAACAGGAATGAGCTTCAAAACCCATCCATACTTCCTACTTCTAATTCCATTGATCACAACATATTCACACTTATTCATAACCCTCAAATTCTAACTAAATGGTCAACATGTCCTTCAAAATAAATAATCCAAGCAAAATTTAAACTAGACTGCTTCCTAGGTGTGTTTCCTACGTGCTCCTACACTAGGTAGTATGGAGGTTACTACCAATTTCCATACCATCCAGATTGGTTTGGGAAGGAATTCTGTTGGAAAGGTTTTTGGCCCATGCAACTTGGTAATCAAGTGGGGGCATTGTTCTTTGTTGCCACGGTCTTCTTTAGGCCATAAAGTAAATAGGTTCATCTATGTACTATACCTTGGTCATCCCTACAGGAAGAGATTTTAAAATAGTGTCCCTACTGGCTTCCTCTAAATAAGATAACTTTTTTCTACTATATGGGCATTCTTCACCACTGTGCCTCTTTCAACAAATAGGAAAAAAGACAGCGAAGGATTTTTCAACCTTCTCCTATTTCCTTCATGTATATAAAGTGTCTATTTGTTTACCCATATGACTTAATAAATCAGTCTTGAGGTCTTCAAGTAGATTACCTATCTCACACTTGGTGATACCTATTGAGGTTCCTACAGAATATAGTTTTCTTGGATAGTTCCTTCCTGAGTGTTGAAACCTTGAATAATTCTTGCAAATATCACATATATCATCAAATCCCATTTTAGAAATGTTCCCTTTACCAATTAAATTTAATGCTTCCATAGTATCATCTCTTATGCCTCTAAGAAAAAACATTTTAACAACATCCTCATTTAGTCCCTATTGGGAAGATCGTTGAAGAATGAACATGAATTGTTCGAGGTAGTCCTCCATGGACTCATCTTCATTTTATGTCATGCAAAAAATTTCATCCCAAACCTCCTTTGTTTTGCAGTGCTCTTGGTACTTGATTAGAAATAATTCCTTCATGACTTCCCATGTTTTAATATTCCTAAGGTTCATAAACCATCACAGGGATGCATCCTTTAATGTGGTTGGGAACAATTTGAGATTCTGCTCATCACTTTGGAAATCATAGTTGTGGCACAACAAATCAAATTCAAAAAAAACATATCATGATCCTCAATTGAAATACCACCAAAATGGGAAAAGAAGAATGAGGAATGTTCTTCATAAGGGCATCTTGTTCGCAATGTGCGATTGGAAACTCAAAGGTAACCAGATTATTGTTGCCCAATGCCCTATTATGATGGTTGTTGTTGTTTTTGTTGATGATGATGATGTTGTTGTTGTTGTTGTTTTTGTTTTTTTTTTAATCCATGACGTCTAGTGCCCAAGGGGTAAAGTAGATTTTAAATGGCTCCTAGGTTTCTGAGAATGGACTAGCTTCTAGCCTGTAAGATTCTCAAAAGAAGTTTTCAACCTTTTTCATAATACTTTGGAAGAACTCAGACGGGTACCTGTAGGTGTCTCAATGGTAGTAGACTCTATGACACACTTCTCGATATCAAGTTTGCGTAACTCTAAAGATTACAATTTATTTTTCAATTTTCCTTGTTGTGAGATGCCTCCCTTAACTAATGGTTTTGAATTGTTTTCTGATTTTTCAAGTTGTGTATGAATCCATTTATCCTTCTTAAAAAATATCCCTCTACTATCCCTACTACGATTCATGCACCTAAATGACTTATAACAAAGAAAACTAAGGGTAGTTATCAAAATGAGGTCAACTATCGCATAGAATTTCTCCTTAGCACAATGCTCCTAACTTAGTTCAATAGGTTGATAGGACTTTAACACCATTCCCTAGCAATGGTGCAAAAATAATTGGATTAAACTATGAGTTGAATTTATCCTTGTAATTCTATCTTTTATTGACAAATGGACTGTTTGGACTAATCTTCGGGAATTTCACAATAGTTTCCTTAGTTTATCCTTCAATTATCAATCCGGTGGCATAAGCTTGTGAATAGTGTTGCGGCAATCTACCTAAGTGCTAAAACTAATGAACTAAGTAGGGATGGATGCATCTAGGAATTTAAAACATACTTTTCAATTTGAAATTCAAAAGCACACTTCTTTAAATCATAAATGAATGAAATTCTTTCTTAAATTATTACCTACCTATCTATATATTTTTTATTAAACTTTAATGAAAACTCAACATCTCAGGATATACACTCTTTAATACAAATATTAACAACAACCATTACAATAGTAAAAGAAATTATTTAGTTGCTATAGATGTGTTGAACTAGTGTAGGTGACAGGAAGTTTAATTGCGACAAGAGGTCGAAGTGTGATAGGAAGATGAAATATGGTAGGAAGATGGAATACAACTGAGAGGTGGAATACAACAGAGAGATGAAATGTGAATGGGATGCAATAGGAAGTTCTATAGAATGAAATGTAGGACAATCTACAATGGAAACACACTTCTTATTCCTCATATCATAATTGTATTCCATAGAGAATTCATTACAATTCTCTTAGTACCAAATTAATCACACGAGCTGTATTATAAATAATCTTTAAACTTTAACATAAATCACAGTGCACCTGACAAGCATACATTTAATACAGATAGAATCGCATGAAATACAAAATATCTAAGCTAATAAAAATAAAACAATCTCACCAAGTTTCTTGAGAGGGGGCCCTTCCTCTGGTTCATGAGGTGAGTAGAAAAGAACTAGTTACTCTAACTCAAGCCATAAACAACTGATCGATCATTTAGGAATGAAATGATATTTTCAATCATCTTAATTTTGTAAATTCTATCTATCATTTCTGGATCATAACACACACACACACACACACACACACATATATATATATATGTCCAATATTTTGAAGTATCACAAGACAAAACAAAAAGAGCATTGTAGTTTGTTATTTCTGATGGCCAAAAAATTGGATGATTATAGTCCTTGGGTTGGCTACAAGCCACAATCCCATAATAGTTACAAAAACAACTTGTTAGAAATAAGATATAAAAACAAAAAAAAATAGACTTTCATCATATGTAGCCCATGTTTCCCATCTTATACCTTTCAGGATTTATCGTTAATAGAGTCATTTTTTTCTTCACATTTAGTTCCTATAGAAAACCATCCAAAATGCGTCATTACCTCAATGGTTTCAACATTTTGAAAGTATTCTTTCCTCTTAGAAAGCATATCAAATATTATTTATTGCCCTAAAAATTAATTGTAAGAAGGACTTGGGAGAAAGGAAAAATTGAAATGAAATAAGGGAAAATGGACATAAAAATTGAACATATTTGGCACACATCACATGGACTCACAAAGATGAAGCTGAGTAGTAGAACCACCCTTCAAGATTGTGCACAACCTCCAGTGAACTTTGTCACCAATAGCCTGACCTCCTCCACCAATTAGCCTGACCTCCTTTACTAAGTACTTCCTCTCCACTCTACAAGTTACCTCTCACATTCCTCTTCTAGCCATCTCTTGGATATACATTAAAAGTCACAACCTCCAAGTTCATACTCACTATCTAATGGCTATGCCTTTCTTTTTTTCTTCACCTTAAGACAATCATTTCACTTCTCTGTCAACTTTCTCTACAACTTTTTCCTTGCAACCTCCATGTTGCAATCATACCTTGATCTCATGAAGATTCACTTCGTATGTTGTAATCTATCATCACACAACACATTCCTCTACACTTTTCACTCTCAACTTTCTGGGACTCCACTCACCTACAATGATTCTTTTGAGCTTCTCACTCATGTTTCCATCTCTATGCCTTCTAGCCCTCAACTGCCAGGACTCTCCACACCTTCAATGATACTTTTGTACTTCAATCATGCTTCTACTATCCACAGGTTCTATCATAAGCCGCCTCACATTTGGAGATCTACTTGTGCCCCTGAAACCTATACTCACTTCCCTCTCCACCCTATAGGTCCTAGTGTGAACTACCTCTCTCTTGGTGCTCTATCTGCATGCTCAAGACTATTGGCCTTGATACCAGTTGATGAAGAAGAGATCACAAAACTCACTCACTATACAACATTCCAAATTACAAAAGAATCGACATTGATCAAAATTACATCAACAATTTCATTTTTCAAGTTCAATCGACTTACAATTACACAATTACATTCAAATTTGAAATAATCAATCAGATAACTTTATTCTTGCAAAATTACATTACATTGGCCATGAAGTTCCATTGCCCTCACTCTGCACATTTCCCTCATGATGCTCTGGTTTTTGAGAGACCCGGCTCAATCTTCATGCTTCCAACATTGACTCTACTCCAACTTCACCTTCAACCAACAACTTTGACATTCTCATTCATAAATCAACATTCATTCTTAGTGGTGACCTCTTATCTATTCAGGCAGTTTAGAGGCTTGAATCACCCATATGCTTGCTACAGAGACCATTTCTACTCTTTTTTTGTTCTTTCCACAACCATCCCAAAATTTGGTGCCAGTTCTACAAACTTGTGATAATATGTTATTTTCTTCAAGTAGTTTAAACTCTCCTTATTTTCAATTCAAATCTAATGAAAAAGTGCTCGTAGCCCTTTTTCCCATTCAAATTTCTTCTCCACGCAAGCTCTTCCTCCCTTGGCCTTGTGTTTTACAAGCTAATAGTCTTGGTATTGATGGAAATTTATTAGTTTGTTGTCAAGACCACATCCTTCAATGTACTCTTCCTGGTGTATCTTTATCCTCTCACTATCCTCCTTTGATACTGAATTCAAATGTGCTTCTGCTTTGGAATGACAATTTGGGGTCTTTTGTATACTCTCATTACCTTAGTTGCCCCCTACCTTCAATTTTCCACACCCTCTCTCATTCCTCCATGGTGCATGCCTTTCCAGTCCCATCTGCCCCATTTTAATTCACAAGCTTTGTCTTTACAACTTATGTGCATGACTCTTCCCATCTTAGATGTGACTCTTCATATTTCTTCTATCTTTCAACCTTGTTTATTTTTTTATGTTGGAAAATATATTAATTATTTTTTAATTTAACTGATAAAACAAATAAAATAAAGGAGCAATATCTATAGGCTGGAGCTTTGAGTACATAATTAGAATATGATGTTTGTAACCACCAAACCAATGAATTTATCCAAGAAAAAAAGTAAAGCAAAACCAAAAATAATTAAATCATTTTTTTTTTGGTTGATGCTAATTGCACTTCTCCCAGGATGCTCCTGCATCAATTGCACATATTGGATAAAGGAAAATAGTTAAGTTCACACCCACTTCAATGATTATCAGATATTTACAGAGTAAGGCCATCATTGCTATAGGACATGTTGATCATGGTTCTAGAGCTTATTATTTTTCTTGCTTTGGTTCTTCCAACTTTGATGATGGTATGAGTATAGATGACACTGATACCTTTAGTCTTCAGAAGGAGACTCAATTTTGTTGTTTAAACCTTGGAGTTGTGTCCTCCTCATTGGTTCCCACACCTACTAATATTATATCTTCTTCATCACTTGCTTCACAAACTTTGAGTGTTCCATCATCCTTCATTTCTTGTAATTTAGGACAGTAGGATTGACACATATGTGTTACTGATCCAGTTGATTGGGATGACTACTTGGTAGGAATATCAGACTTGTTTAGTGAGTTCCATTTTATAGAGTTGGTAAACAATTTTGATTATAGACATGCTATTATCACCTTGGAGGATGTTGTTCCTCTATCTCTTGACTCTGTACTAATTCCACCAGTGGTTTCCCTATAGGTTCAAGATATTTCATTGTAGTCTCCAAATTATGTGTAACATTCAAAGACTTATGTTCTTCTCACTTGGGAATATATTATGCACCTTTCTGTAGTTTTCCTTCTTCCACCAGGAAGACATGTTGCTCGATTTTTTCATATCACTTTTAACGTTATTCATTGAGCATCACTCGCGAATGGAGGATCCATCATATTATGGGGGGTCTCTCTAGCCTCTCTCTTTCTCTTCTATTGGGGGAATATCTCTTGTAATTTTGTGATAGTAGTTCTTGGGGGGTCTTGAGTCCTCCTATGTTTCTTCTTCTTTCACTTGTACATTTTTTTTGTTTCTTTCTCTTTTGGAGAGGAGTTTTGTTCCCACTAGGTTTTCTCCTTTTCTCCACCTTTTAAGAAAGTTGTTTAAACATGGGTACCTCATCAAGCTAGTAGTCAAGACCAATTTATTCTATACCCATATAAGCTATGCCTAAGTGGGGGTGTTAGTGTATTCTACTCTAGTTAGGTGTTGGAGGTGACCCTTGAATCATTTCCCATGAGGTGTCAATAATTTTGAGGTATCATGAGAGGTGTCCAATCCCTCTCAACACCTCTCCCTTACATAGAGAAAAGCAACTTGCCACCACTGTAGGATGAGGAGTCCTCTCCTCAATCCATGGCATGTGATTACCTATTCTTGTGGAATGTGTTTTCTCATCTTCATTCTTTATAATGAGGCTTTTAGCTCATCATGTCTATTAAACCATTTCCTCTTTTCTACAGTAGCACCTAGTTCAAGCTCGATACCCATGGTGACTTGATACAACCCAAACTTCTTTAAAGTGATCTCCATATATGTTTTCCACTCAAGAAAGTTTGAGGGAGTGAGAGTTAGACGAATTTTATCCACAATTTTGGAAAAAATATAGACTTGAGAGAAGAAATTACAGTAATAATTCAAAAAATACAGAACAATATGCCTCTGAGAGCAAGAATTTTTGATCTCTTGTTTCACATCCAGTCTTGTAACACTCCACATGAAGTTTGGGCCCATCTTGAGATCCTATTTGGTAAGAAAGACACACTTAGGAATTATCAGTTAGAGAATGAGTTGATATGTCTTAATTCTTTTTATTTTGATAGTATCCAAGACCTCTTCACAAAACTTAAGTCTTTAAGGCTTCAATTAAAGCAGTGTGGTATTGAGAAGAAAGATGAACATTTGATTCTTTTTTTGCCTGCTAAGCTTGGTCCTAATTATTATATCTTTGTTTCTACATTTTATTCTACTAGAGATGCTATGGGATCCAAATTCACAATTCCCTCTCTTGATGACTTTTCCACATCACCCATGCGAGAATAGTCAAAGTTAATTCAAATGGGTACAATGGAGGCATCTCAGCCAAAGGCTCTTATTGCAAATGAACAAAAGGTTGCAAATGAAAAAAAAGGTTTCTCCATCTAATTCTACTCTAGTTAGGCTAACTTAAGCCTAGTTAGGTGATGGATTTGACCCTTGACTCATTTCCCATGAGGTGTCAAGGATATTGAGGTATCTTTAGAGGTGTCCAATTTCTCTCAACACCCCTCCCTTGCATAGAGTAAAGCAACTCACCACCATTGTAGGATGAGGAGTCCTTTCCTCAATCCATGGCATTGGATTGCCGATTCTTGTGGCATGTATTTTCTCATCCTAATTCTTTATAATGAGGGTTTGAGCTCATTGTCAATACTAAGATGAATACAATATCATTGCATTCCAAAATCATCAGTGTTTTTTGTTAATCCTTTGATCTTGCAGGTTTCTTCAGAATTTATAGAGAGAAAAATGGAAAAAAGATGGTAAATATTGAAAAGATGTTAATTCAATCAATGACTAAAATTGATGAGATGAGATCAGATAAGATCGAAAATGAAGAATCAAGAGGAAACTAACTGATTTTTTGACAAAATCAATTAGTTCAAAGAGGAAAGTGAATTTTGAAATAATGGAAACATTATCTCATTATAAGAGGAATAAAGTGAGTTAACTTTTTGATTAAATAGAAATTTAATTCAAAAAGTGAGACAAAAAATAAGTTATTTAATTAAATAGAATTTAATTAATTTGTGTCAAAAAAGGATAAAATGAATTAATTAAATAATTTATATTATCTAATTAATAGAAGAATTTATGACATTAGGTAATAATTAAATAATTAAGATTATTTAATTATCAATGATGCCAAAGGGGGTTTTAATAAATTGACAGGCTTAATGATAATTTCTAGGTGTCTACATTTGTCGGGCTCTTTGATACAATGCAGTTTATCGCATTGTGTCAAAGAAAAATATATACCCCAGTGTAAGGAAGAATGATGAGGATGTAGTGGTATGTCCCCTCAAAAGGATAGATGGGTTCAAAGAACATGAGTGTGCTCTCGAAATGGATGAGAGGACTAGAAGATGAAGGACAAACGGATATTGAAAATAGATAAGGATGATGAGGACTAGAAGAAATGTTAGAGTGGAAAAGATGAATGTTAGCATGGAAAAGATGGATGTTGAGATAGGGTATGTGTAGGATCATGATGGGCCAAAAAGTGGCAATATGATGGGTATATATAGGGTATGTGGCTGACGATTGTTTTTTACCCAAAATTGATGAAACGAAAAGGGTTTTTAAAGGAGATTCTTAGCTTTCCACCAATATAAATTATGCTTTATTTTGAATTTATTAAATTATCATTATTTATTTTCTATTTGAATTACAACTAAACTCTTGATTGATAGGTTGATTGAAAAACATCTATAGCTTTCAAACAGTATCACATTTTTTGAATCAAAAACACACGTCACATTCTATGCTTCATATACTATAAGATTAAAAAAAGAAAAATTGAATTTCATGAAGTTTTGACCAAGTAAGGTGGTCAGTCATATGAGTCTTTGTATTTTTTAAAATTTGTAATAAAAAATTCATATTAATTATTTACTTGGAAAAAAATTACAAAAAAATATGCATCACATCGACACATGAGTCCTCTACCTATATCTAAAATCTTATAAAAAAATATTATCATTTTATTGTGGTTAGGGTGGTCAGACAAACACCTACTTCTTATTTTTTCCCTGAAATTTAAGTACTACCTAATTGAAATTTCAAATTTTCACCAAATAGATCTTCTTTTAAAAAAAAATAAAATAAACCTAGTAGTTTAGAAACTACATTCAATTTGCTACAGATTCTATTCTTACACATTTTTGAAATAATATAGATAACTTATTCAAATTTTTATGTCAATTTTCTTTACTCTAATTTCTCTAAATTTTTTGCCACTTAAGGGCCCATTTTTTCCATGATGATCCTGCACATGTCCGATAGTGATAGTTGAGATAATTTATAGATATATCTTTTGCTATTCCAGCCTTTGTATTTAATCATCATTGGGTGATAAAATATGACAAATGGACAAAAAACACCATGTTATGGAATAGACCAAAGTATGCAAGGTCATCCATCTGTAAAAAAGACAGTCGCAAACAAGGAATGTCCTAACTCATAGTAAGGGTCATGTTGCCCAATCTTTTTTTCAAGACAAACTGCAAACAACAATCAAATAAAAAAAAAAGTCATGATACATCATCGCTCTTCTAAATCCTTCATGGAACATCCTTGAGGTGGCTAGTAACATGACCGAAGTAAATCCAAAATATTTGAAAAAATAGACCAACAACATCAACCATCATTCAAATTATTTTCCAATAAGTGCATGCTAGTGTGTTAAGGGATGAAGTGAATGATGAGTGGACTGTTTTGACAAGGCTTGGTTTCAGGAGAAGAAACATGTTGTATAAGATGTCAAGTATGGTTTCAATCATATAACTACCTATATAGGGAAAATGACAGAGCATGATAGTGACAAGGTCTAGTTTTAGGAGTGACACATCATGTATAAGACCCTTGCTTTTGATTGATTGATTGGTTTGATTGATGTGACAAATGATTGCTTTGACTTGGAGACTTGTTGGCTTGCTTGTCTTGTTGATTTAGGATTTGTGTTTGAAGTTTAGATGATTATTTGATAGTGTCCAATTTATTTTGATTGACCCAACAAACCCTAAAAGACTAACCTAGGGGACGTCAAGGGCTCATTGGCATATGGCCTTTCCTATGTAGCAATACATAGAGACCTTGTAGTTCTACAAGACCCTTGACTTTGTTTCAATGACAAAATACTGAATCATGATTTTATTTAACACACCTAAAGGACTAACTTAATGCCTTGGGGGCACATCAATAGATGGCCTTGTCTATGTCCAGTCATAAAGGCAACATAGTTTGACAATTATGAAAAATACTAACATGGCTGACTTTGACTCTATTTTTGGGATTTTTTTGAGTTATCTGAATATTTTTGGATTTTTCGCATGTTTTGATTTATTTGGATTTTTGAAGTTTTATGATTTTTTTTGTTGTTTAGGAAATATTTTTTATTTTTTTGTAGTTTAAAATGTTTTGATTTTTTTTTATCTTTTGTCATTTTCTGAGGAATGTGAAAAAAGCATGTTCAAATGATGGATACAAGCAAGCGAGCAAGAATGAACAAGAATCCAAGGATCAATGTCTACAACAAGGCTAGGAAAAAAGCTAAGGAATGATTTGGACAATGCACTAGGATGCATAGAAAAATGGTATGGGTTAGGCTCATTGCATTTGAAATGACTAAGCTTAGACCATTAACAAGGGAAAACCAAGACATGCAATAGGTATGAAAGGATGATGGGTGGATTTGGTAAAAGATAAGTGACATGAGGATTATTGGCTAGAAGAATTATCATATGTTCTCCAAAGATTATGTTGCATAGGGATGATAAGGATATGAAGGTAATGAAATTATATTTCATAAATAGTGTACGACCGAAGGATAGACATGTCAAGAGTTTTTCCAAAGCATGATTTATGTTTTATACCCCAATCCTTATCAAGATCAAAGTAGGTGGGAAAATAGATGGGAATGATATGTATTAGATGGATAGATGGAAATGTCATAAGAAATGTCATGTGAAGGGTATGGGAGAGGAGAAAACTTTCCCCCAAGTGGTCCACATAGATAATTTCTTACACATGACACCTGTTCCAGGTTTTCGTCATGGTACTTATCCAAAGTGCCATAAGAATTGCTTTCACTCTTGGAAGAAAATTTTCTCTTTAAGTTATTTTTTAGAATTTTTTTTTTGGGGGTCACCAAGATGCCTGTTTGCCAGGTTTTCATCAAGGTGACAATTTTTGGATTTTTTTTCAATTTTTTTGGTATTTTTGATATTTCTAGATGGCCTTGCTATTGTAGCTAATTGACTAAATGTGCTAAATCTATTGATGGTGTTGATGTAGAGATTGGGGCCATGATATTCCAATAATGACCTTTATGAAGTAGTTTCCTTATCAGGATCATAATGCTTGCATACAATTGATTGATGTCATTGGGTATGTGTAGGATCATGATGGGCCAAAAAGTGGCAATATGATGGGTATGTGGCTAGCGACTATTTTTTTACTCAAAATTGATGAAATGAAAAGGGTTTTTAAAGGAGATTCTCAGATTTCCACTCATATAAATTATGCTTTACTTTGAATTTAATAAATAATTATTATTTATTTTCTATTCAAATTATGACTAAAGTCCTGATTGATAGGTTGATTGAAAAACATCTATAGCTTTCAAATGATATCACATTTTTTGAATCCAAAACATGTGTCACATTATATGCTTCACATACTATAGGATTAAAAAAAGAAAAATTTAATTTCATGAAGTTTTGACCAAGTTAAGGTGGCTAGACATACGAGTTTTTTATATTTTTTAAAAAGTTGTAATAAAAAATTCATAATTAATTATTAAACTTGGAAAAAAATTACAAAAAAATATGCATCATATCGGGGCATGAGTCCTCTACTTATATCTAAAATATTATAAAAAATATTATGATTTTATTGTGGTTAGGGTGGTCAGGCAGACACCTACTTCTTATTTTTTCCCTGAAATTTAGTACCCTTGCATTGAAATTTCAAATTTTCACCAAATACATTTAAAAAAAAATAAAAAAATTAATAGTTTAGAAACTAAATTAAATTTTCTACATATTCTTTTCTTACATATTTTTTAAATAATATAGATAACTTATTTAAAATTTTACGTCAAGTTGCCTAACTTTGATTTTTTTGAATTTTTTGCCACTTAAGGGCCTATTTTTTCCATGGTGATCCTGCACATACCCCAATTGTGATCCTTTTTGATACAAAAGGGCCTTATCAAAATATGCACATCGTAATAGAGTGCCATGAGAGTCCTTACAATAAAGAGTTTATGCCAAGATGTGATGGATTCGTGAGGTGTATCTTTTGGAATGATGGATGACAGTAGATGTGGAAAGATTGTTTGGATGTTTGGATGAATCACTTTTTATTTTCCAAACTTGGGGTGTTGGATGGCAGAGTTTGGAATTTTCATTGAGATAGCATTTGGAACCAATACTTTTATATGCCTTGCTTGATGACCATTTTGAAGGAGGTGGACATTTATTATATGTGGGAGTCCTCTTTTCTTGTGGCTCCATATTTTTGATTGAATTTTGGATTTGGAATATTTTCTTTGCTTGATCCATTTTTCTTTGGGATCCATTTTAACTTCATTTTTCCACTTGGATTTTTATTTGATTCAATGACCTTTGAAATTTAATTTTGAACTTTGGATTTGTAATACTTTTCTTTTTGTTGCTTCCACTTGGAAGGTTTATTCATGTTAGAATGACAGTTTATGGTGTTAATGGAAGGAGTGTTGGCAGCAACCTTATGGTAAGAACTACTCATGGCCCCCATTTTGATGTTTGTATCAGGTAAAGTTTCCCCCAATATCGAGGAGGTACCACTAACATCCTTATATTTTTTGATTGAAGAATAACCATGACCTTGATGTCTAGAATTTTCCTAAAATTGTATTGGTTCTAGAATTCCTTGCTCGTGTAGGCCTAGTCCTTTTCCTTGATATTGCATGCTTTGATAGATTTTATTTGTGATGGGGTATTTGTTGTTCTAGAAACAAGATGTGATCCCATCATTTTTTATGTGTACATTGTTAAGTTTGAAATCTTCTCCTCTACAAGAAAGCCTGCTCTGACAAAGATAGATGATCCTAGTTGATAATATGTCATAGGTTCATTGACATGTTGGACATATTTTTGATTGATATATTTGGTTTGATTTTGTGAGACATTGGATTCTAACCATTCTTCAAAAGATATTGGTGCTTCTAAGTTTATGTAGAAACCTTCCTTATGGTCATTATCATAGAGTCTAGTGAATTCAGCTATAGCTTGATCACTTGCACATATTTCTAGAGTAGGTGATTCTTGTTCTATAGGAAGATCATCTATGTGTCCAAAGGAGGAAAGTATCTCATTTTTGGAAATGGTAGTGTTCAAATTCTGGGTAGGATCAACCTCAAATGTTTGATCATGAATGGCATAAAGGTTGATGAGAAGATTGGTTTGGATTTCTTGATTAATGGTAGTGTATTGGTCAAAGATGGGCTTATCTTGGATGACATGATTGGGAATGGGATCTTGATCAAGGATAGGTGTATTTTGGATGCCATGATTACCTAGGACTTCTTGAATGGACTTAAGGATGGGGTCATAGGATGGAATACTTCAATCTTGACATGAAGGTGACGCTATGATGTCATGCTTTGGACTTTATTTTTGTCATGTAGCCCAAGGTGTAGGCAATGTGATGTGATTTTTAAGACCATGACCAAATGTATTTTCATGACTAAATGTAGCTTGGGATGAAGTGAATAGGAATGGATTATTGGATGAAGGAATGCAAGAGGATGTGGACACTTGGAATGGAAGTGAATGGCAGACTATAATAGGATTTGGAGGCTTGGAAAGGATTAGTGGAAGGTTGGTTTCCCATATCAAGGTTAGGATAAGGGTGATAAGTGGATTTTTTGTGGATTAATGGCATGGATTGTGCTAAGGGAATATTGATAGTGAGGGTAGATGGATGGAGGACTAGGGTTTATGAGTTGTTGGTAAGAGAGATAGATGGGTGGTTGTCTATGGGTTGTGGGTGATTGCGATAAAGAATTAATCTAGTGTCTCTTGAATTCTATGGCTTGTTGAGCTTGACTATTGTCGATTAATTGGTATTCAACTTGACTATAAAGCATATCAAGGTGAATGGAAGACATGGTGGTGGATGGTATGAAGCCTAAGAGATTCCAAATGCAATGGAAGGTATGCACCTATGCTATGATTTTTTTTTATATATATGTTTTTGGTATTTTGAAGATAAAAGATGATGAATGTATGCAACAAGACTAAAAGTCTATGTTTCTCCATGAAGCAACACTAACTTCACTAGAGAGATGCTAAATCTCCAAACAATGATGCCTTCATGTATTGCAATGCTAGGTTGGGGTAAAAGGTCAACTTTCAAGTTTATTTTAACATGTGCTTTTTGTTTTTGATCACCTTGAACTTTTAACCTATTTTGTGGCTCTATTTTCTGTAGATTGAACAAATTTTGTAGGTTGAGGTGATCAAGAAGGGAAGGAGGAAACAATGAGAAGAATTCTTATCGCACTATCTCATGATTGTAACAAGTGTTTTTAACAAATTTGGGAGCATTTATAATCCCATATTTAGGATGTTATCTTCAGTTTTAGGACTCAAATAAATTTCATTTTGGTTTTAAAAAGAACATTAGGAACTTACTAGATTTGGTTTTGGGTTTTAAGAATTGAACAAACAACTCCAAACATTTCATCTTGGTGCTATAAAAATAACTCATTACTGCTTTTGAAGTCTAAAATGAACATTTGCTTATCTTGTTTTGTAATCCTTTTTACAAGCTAATACCATTGAAATGCGTATGCAGTTCTCTCATGCTTCATGGTGATCTTGAGAATCAAAATAATTTTAGTGATATTAGGTTTTCTAAAAGATTGCCTCCACATTTCAAATTTGGGCTCTTAAAATTGAATAAATCTTGCTTGTGTTAGAAAAGGCATCACGTGTGTTCTCTCCTTGTTCATGCAAACAAGGATTGATCAAACTATGAATGTACTTATTCACTTTTGTTCACCTTTAGAGGGATTTCCTTGGTGGGAAAAAGTACTCACCCCAAGGGAAAAATCCAAGTGGTAACGAGCATAAGCCAAGCTCTTCCAAATTGCTATATAAATTTGTGGTTGTGACGAAAATCATAAACAAAGGGAAGTGGTGCATGATAACTCTCCCCCAGTATATCTTTATGATGTATAAAGTAATTCTTCTAAGGGTTGGGAGATCTCTCACAAGGATTTTATCATTGCACCCCCTAAATTAGATTCCCTTACTATCAAACTTTATTTAGAATCCAAAATCTCAATATTTTTTGGCATCAGGAGGTTGGACCTCTAGAGTCATCCCACAGACTTGCGATTATTTGTAGAGATGAAAATTTTGTCATGGAAGATTCATGAGAAATGAAGCTTGGTTGATGCGTAGAAGTGAGTGTTGTGGAGGGGAGCCAATGTGATCAAGCTTCTATTCATCCACTCTAAATAAGCAGAGCTGGATTTATCCAAGTGGGAATTCAACAAATATTTTCTTTTCCATCCTAGGATCGTGAAATTTTGAGTCAGTTAAACACATTGTTTGGATCCAAAATCTTGAAAACAAACATTCAAAAATGGTTATCAAATTTAAAAGCCTTTAGTAGAAGCAAATACCTTTGAAGGAATCCAAGTACTACTGCTTGTCCCTTGGAATTTCATCCTTAGAGGCTTCTAAGTATTTGGGTTTATATCTCAGTTTGCTCTCTAAAGTCAACACTAGGGAACTATTTCCTTTTTTCTCTTGAGTTCCACATTATGGAATTTGTGGGATGAAAGGAAATTGAGACATTATACATTTAGTTCACAATCTAAGCAAGAAAGTGTTTGTGGTAAAAAGGACTCATTGAGAAAAGATAAAAGAAAAATTGAACCTCACATGTGTTTTCTCAAATAATTTCTCACAAGATCAAAGTTCCAAAACCAACATCCATCAATAAAATACAAAAATCTTAGTCCAAGAAATCTCAAGAAACATTAGTCTATTCTTTACACAGTTAGAGAAATATTTATCTATAAATTTTACAAATGTGCATCAAAGGATAACCCAAACTTGTACTCATTCTATTATTGTCAAAATCCAAATCTTTTTCAACATTTTGAGTATCTCACTTTGTAGGGTTATAAAGTTCTTGGAAGTATAGCATGTTCTTCAATACCTAGGTCTTGTCAACAAAAGTCTCTCTAGGATCACTTAGGATCAAAATCAACACTCTCATCCATCCCCCAAACATCAATCAAAAAAACCATTTCACAAAAAACTCTTAGAAATCTTGCAAAAATATTTCATACTAGACTTTTGGAAAATCAAATCAAAATCATCTTGTTTAACTAAGTGAGTGTGGATGCAACCTTCTTCATACACTTAGTTAAATTATCACCTTGTGGAAAATTTTATTTGAAGACAAGGCCTAACCTCTTGGAGTTTATGAGTTCATTATCTAAGGATATGTGCAGGATCATGATGGGCCAAAAAGTGACAATATGATGGGTATGTGTAGGGTATGTTGCTAAAAACTTTTTTTTTACCCAAAATTGATGAAACAAAAAGGGTTTTTAATCAGCTTTCCAGTAATATAAATTAGGCTTTATTTTGAATTTAATAAATAATTATTATTCATTTTCTATTTGCATTATGACTAAAGTCCTGATTAATAAGTTGATTGAAAAACATCTATAACTTTCAAACAATATCACATTTTTGAATCCAAAACATGTGTCACATTCTATGCTTCACATACTAAAAGATTAAAATAATAATAATTGAATTTCATGAAGTTTTGACCAAGTTAAGGTGGTCAGACATACGAGTTTTTATATTTTTAAAAAGTTGTAATAAAAATTCATAATTAATTATTTACTTGGAAAAAATTACAAAAAAAATATGCATCACATCTGCACATGAGTCCTCTAAAAATTTAATAAAAAAATATTATCATTTTATTGTGGTTAGGATTTTAAGACAAACACCTACTTCTTAGTTTTTCCTTGAAATTTAAGTACCACTGCATTGAAATTTCAAATTTTCACCAAATAGATTTTTATTTTTAAATAGACCTAGTAATTTAGAAACTAAATTCAATTTTCTATAGCTTTTATTCTTACATATTTTTGAAATAATATAGATAACTTATTCAAATTTTTATGTGAAGTTGCCTGACTCTGATTTTTTTGAATTTTTTGCCACTTAAGGGCCTATTTTTTCCATGATGATCCTACACATACCCCAAATCCAAATCAAATCCAAAATTCCTAAAGTCTAGTATATCCCTCCAAGGCTTCCTTAAGATTTCAATCATTCACATCACTCATCTTTCATCATCTCATCACCACTCTTTGATCCTTAACATCTTAGACTTTCTTTTTTGTACCTAAAAATTAGACCAATCTAAGGGGTTAGAGGTTCACCTCCCAGATTCCTAAAAATTTATCCTTATTTTATGGTCCAAACTAGATCTCAACACAAGAAGAACATGGAAACAAATAAAGAAACATCCACTTAAAGTGAATTGAGTCAAACTGCACCTGAAATCAATCCCATTGGATCTAGCAATCCCCCACTCAGCCTTCCTCAAATTCCACAAGATCTTCAAGAGGGAGGTTTCCAAGTGGTGGATATCACCAATAATGTCCTAGGAATGACTCTAGATGAAATCATAGAAATGGTCCAAAACCCTAAAAATCACAAAATTATTAACACAATGATGATGCTTAATCCTTCACAATACATGTTAGAACTAGAAAAGGAAGGTACTAAACTCCCTTCTAATTATGATGTAAGCACTATTGTGGAGAAATCTCTTGGGATTATGCCACCAGTCTCATTTACACCTTCCTTCAAAAGTATCATTCATCCCATCCCATGACCAATTTCATCTCATGCTCCAAGTCAACCCATAGTTACCAAGGGGAATTCATTACTTCATACTCTTCAAACACATCCCCTTGTAAACAACCAAGACTTGAATAAAAACACCATCTTGGGTCAGGCCGTCCCACAAGATCCAAAGCACCCATAGGTTTCACTTGTCTTTCATGACACCAATGATCCATTTTCCTTCTCCACAACACTAACATATTCTCTTAACACACAAGTCTCTCTCCTCGTGAATTTATAGGGACACAGAGGACTATTTAGAATAGGGGGAATCTTTGATCCCTCATCATCACTTTCTCAAGGGAACACAACACCCATCTTCCCACCATTTCCCCCTCTACCATTAACATCCACACAAATTCTCGGTTTAGGGCAACCCCCTTTACCAATCCTCAATCAACATATTGAATCCTCTGATCATGCCATCGATATCACGACACTAGGTGGCACCAATCCAAACAACACAATTAACCACCACATCATCTACAAAACCCCAAATACCTCAAAAAATGGTCTCCTAAGGACCTATCATATCAATTGCACCATCCACCACACAACCACCTATCATCAATCCAACAACACCTCAACCGCCACCTCAACAAACCCTCATCACAATGTCTCATACCATTGCAAATCCTCCACCTCCACCACCAAAACCAAACATGAAAAACCAATATAGCATCACACTAGATGTTTCCCAACAACCCTATCAGAAGGCACTTCAACAATTTCAAAATCAACAAGCTACACAAGTTGCACAACTAGCCAACCAACAAGCAAAAACACAACAAGCAACACAAAAAAGCACAACAGGCTGCCAAAGACCAAGCTTTATTACAACAACAAGAAGCCACCCAAGCTTCCCAAGATACACAGGCAACACAAGCAACACAAGCTGCACAAGCCACACAAGCTGCATAGCTTTCCCAGGCTACACAATGTTAAGCTTAGGCACAAGCCCAATATCAAGTGCAACAAGCTCATGCATAAGCATAATCTCAAGAAAAACAACAAGCAACTCAGCAGCAAGCATATCAACAAGCTTTCCAACAATACCAAGCACAACAACAAGTGGCCCAACAACAAGCTTTATTGGCACAACAACAACAAGACCAACAACAAGCGTTGTTGGCACAACAACAATTCCAAGAATACCAACAAGCATTGATCGCACAACAAAGCTTGTAACAACCTCCCACAAACATAAAAAACACCCCAGATACCACTCAAACACTCAAACCACCTAAAAACACATTCATCCCACCACCCAATCAACAAAATGATGTGACTGTAGAAATAAAATTGCTCTCATAACAAATGCTAGACCTCTAATCTGGGAAAACAATGAAAACACCAAAAAATTTGTGCCCTTATCCATTTGATAGAAGAATTGTGATGGTACCATTCCCAAAAGGATTTGAAATCCCTAAATTTGACAAGTATTGTGGGACTGGTAATCCTGAAGATCACATCAAGGAATTCTAGGTACATTGTATGGAAGTTGCATACAATCAAACTTATCTAATGTGGCTATTCCCTTAGAGTTTAGCTGGACCAACAATAGAATGGTTCTCTCACCTTCCTCCTAGAATCAAAAATTTCAAGAAATTATGGATGCATTCATACAAAACTACTCATTGAACATAGGCATGTACATAAGTCTAGAAGAACTATCTGCTCTCAAACAAGCTAAGGGGGAAACATTCACATCCATCTTACAACAATGGTGATCCAAGGCCAACAAGAGAAAGTGGACCATTCCAAAAGAACAAAAAAATTTCACTATCATCGCCAATCTCGAAAAAACTTTGTCCTTCCATCTAAAAATGCAATGCATCACCACATATGACCTGTTGATCCCCAAGGCACTCAATTCAAAAGATTCCTTATTGCACAAGGGGGCACACCCACACATCAAGAGTATCAAGATAGCCGCCCATCTACCAATTACAAACAAAAACCTCACACATTGGCAAAGAACAAGAATGTCACTAATGATGGTTTCATTGATGCCAAAGTTGTCATCAATGCCCCAAGGAAAAAAACATAAACATATCAACAACCGCAAACCAATAACTGAAATAACACACAATCCAATGTTGTATCACAACCTCCCAATAATAAAGTGGTTAATAATTTGAATAATCAAGGGGGACCACCCCCATGGAACAAGTATTCCCCCAAATGAAAATACACACCCCTAGGGGAATCAATCGAATCTACCATGAAAATATTGGTACAAGAGAATCTCATTAAAATCCCTGTTTATGAGAATTATCAAGAGCCCCAAGTGAAACAAACATGGTATAATGAAAATCACCTTTGCAATTTTCATAAAATCAAGGGACACATGATGGCCAATTGCATGAGACTGAAAAACATGATCCAAGACCTTATCAATGTTAGAACAATAAATGTTGAACAACCTGAATGAAATCAAGACCTTAAGATACACATGAATTCGATGTTAGGTCACAATAAAGGGAACAAAAATGGAAAGAAAAAGTATGGCAATGTAAACCATGTTTACGATCATGTTGTGCCATTGTTAGATGAATGAGTCACTGTTGTTAACATCAAGGGAGCCAAAGCCAATTTTGGAGTCACTACACATCGTGGAAAGGTTACCATTTCTCGACCATCCCAACCATCAAAGGCACTAGTGTCACGTCTTGTACTCTGATGCAAGCTACTTTCGATTTTGTGTGGATTTGTTATATGATCTGATCTGTGTGGTAGAGTAATAATGAATACTATGGTGTTTTGGTGTGATGAAATATGAAAGTGTTTACTTAAATTATGAAAGTTGAATAGTATCAAATGTGCTCTATTTTGGAAATGAAGCAAAATAGAATAGAAATAGTTGAATTAATGTATTATATTGTTTTGATTTATATCTTTATGGGATACTAATTC
Source organism: Sequoia sempervirens (assembly GCA_007258455.2). NCBI lineage: Eukaryota > Viridiplantae > Streptophyta > Pinopsida > Cupressales > Cupressaceae > Sequoia > Sequoia sempervirens. Next base: position 522,528,362 of record VDFB02047230.1, on the reverse strand, counting down.
AATTTATTTTTGTGTGCTTGAGTGCACTTCAGATGCAAGTGGTCAAAGACCAAGGGTGTGATTAAGGAGAGGAGGTTAGCTTCTTGACAAGATAAAGTAGGATGTCCTCTCGATCACACACACCAGCACTTAGATTCATGTAGATTGCATTTAGAAATGATAATTTTTGTATGGTTGTTTTTATTATTTGCAAATAATTAATGATTAGTCAAATTAAAATATAAGCATGATAAAGTAAAAGAATTAATTATTATTATAATTTAATTATAGATTTTTGTTTAAATGGTTATGCATGATAAAATTTGACTTAGCATTCTATTTATGTTAACTATGTGTTAATTCTTTGTGATAATAAATTAACTTAAAGTTAGAAGATATTCATTTAATTATTAGATAAATACTTACATTGTAATTTAGAATTAGTTTTGGGTAAATATTTCCAAAAAGGGGATTTATTAACAACTAAAATTGAAAATTATTTTATATTTTCATCTAAGAATAAGAAATGAAAAAGATAAGTTATATCTTAATTTTTATTTTAAAAATGAATATTTTTCAAGATTAGGTTTAGAAACGGAAAAGGAAAACTTTATTAGGGAAAATAATTCCCAAGAGAGATAATTGTTCTTGGTATTCTTCTTGAAAATAATACTTACAAAGAAAATAGTTTTAATGGCTGCCAATTAAATGCTATTCTTTCAAAAGTTTCAGAAGGTTTTAAATCAATATGAGCAAGGAGTTAATAAAGTAACAAGAAAAGGAGAGGAGAAGAAGAAGCTCTTTCAACAATCAATTTGTAAAAGAAACAACAAGAGAATATTTGACTAGAGAGAAGCTACAGCTGGAAGCGAAATAACCAGGTTTCTAATTCTCTTTCCATGAATTTAATTTCCAAATGTTTGAAAAATAATAGTATTGTTGAAAGATTGAATTTCAAGTGTTTGATTGTGTGAAGTTATTTGCAAAACTATGAAATTGGTGGGAATTTTCCATTCTTCTGTATGCATTTGTAAAAATTTGCACATTCTTTCTGTTACCAGATTGGTTGGTGTTTCTTTCCTTAACAGATCTTTGTCCATAATCTTATTTCAGACTATCAAGTCTTTATACAAATATTCAGAAATAAGACTATGAATGTATATATATATTTATATACATATATTTATATACATATTTTCTTGTAGATGAAATTGTCATACGATGTATTCAAAGAATCCTAAGCTGGAAACTTAATAGGAAAACTCTCTTTTTCTCTGAGCTTTATTTCAAGCTCATCACTATGCTAAGATCAAATTAAGCTTTGTGTGATGGTATATATATTCTACCTAGTATTTAAAAACTTCAATTTTTAGTATTGAATTGGCCGGACTATATTTGCTAAGGGTCGAGTATGATGGGACGGGGGCTTCCCAAGGCCTGCCCCAAGAGGAAGGGGTTGCGTTGTGGAGGGACAACGCCCTCCATAGGCCGTGGCATGTGGAGGCGGTGTTGCTCCCTCGCATGCAAAGCCTTCCCCTTGGGGAGAGGCGTAAGCCTCCCGTAATCTGTAACCTTTGTTTCTTCTTTTCATTTGACATGTAAAATGCTGGAAACATTTACACATTATCATTGTTATTACACTAAAAATGTTGCTTTTTGTATATGTATATATATGTATGTAATATAAATTTATAAATATATTATGTATATATATATATATGTAATAAACTTATGTGCAAATCTAAGCATTAAACTTCTATATTTGAAAATTTATATGTATGTAAGATATACATATATATATATATGCATGTAAGTACACCTGTATATACATATAAATCTGCATTCAGCTGGAAATATATGTGCACATATACAAATCTGGAAACTTATATTGCCTATTTTAAAATTGATCCTATTTCTGAATTTTGGAGTAATGTATGTATTCATCATTGTAAAAATTTAGATGATATATACAAGACTTTATATAGGGCTGAAGAGGGATATTTTATTCTAGTTGCAAATATACTCTACGGAAAATGTAATTATAAACTATTGAATTTTATGAATATAAAACACGAAAACATATATATATATATATATATATACACACATATATATATATATATATATATATATATATGCTCTGTATATATACTATATATATATATATATATATATATATATATATATTTAAATATAAATATACATATATACATATACATTATGGCATTTTAAACTAGATGATATTACCTAAAATATGTAATTGTGAATGAAAGTGAGTGAAATTATTCTCTTTTCTTTAAATTTAACCTATTATTCTTTTTCACAAAAAATGTAGACATACTCCTATTAAATAGGAAAGTAATCTATAAACTATGATTTTACCCCATACATAAAAGGCTAAATAGAATAGTTATCTTTTTCCGAATCTAAATAAATTATTTACTTTGTACAAATTATTTAAATAGAAAATAGAACTTGTGAGTTTAAGCATGCTCTTTACAAAAGATTGATTTTAAATTGCTTTGTAACTTTCAATATAAATTGTATGGAAATAACTCTCAAATAGAGTGTGTTTATGAAAAGATATTTGGGAATCTTTGTGTGGACATTGAATTATGATGGAATTATTTTAAAGTAGAAATGTCTGAAATGGAATGAAAACTTTAGATGGAAAAAGCATTATTTATTGTTCCTTTTGGAAACTTTCGGGATAGGATGCCGATGGTGGACCCACAAAGACGGTAGTTTTACCTTTTCTAAAACTATCATTTATTTTATTTTTGCTTGGCCAAGCACATGCACCATTGAAATAGATGGAAATAAAAGCCTAGAAATAAATGTATATAGGTCTCTACCACCTCCTATTTGCAAGAAATATGTTATTCTCATGTTAGGAATGCATATAGGCATCAAGCTTGCATCAAGAGTTCCCTCCTGCTTTGTTGTTTCAGGTTGCTAGGCTCCTCGTGCAGGGTCGGGGATTTCTTTGAGTTAGGAAGAAACCCAAGGAAGTCCTGTACTTCATGGTTGGGCGGAAAAGGCTCCTTAATCACACTCTTGGCCCTAGCTTGCAAGAAGACCAGTGGTGTCACGACGGTTGAGGTTTAGAGTTTCTTATGCTATAGATGTATTCATGTATTACTTTTGAAAGGCTTGCATAGCCCACTTGTAAATGTAACTTTATTTAACATTCATTATTGTAACATTGAAATAAGATGTATTGATTGAAAACATTTTGATGTAACATTGAAATAATTGTATTGAATGAAAGATTTTGATGTAACATTGAAATAGATGTATAGAATGGAAGTTATTGATGTAACTTGAATATGAATGAATTTATGAAAACTCATTGATATGCTATTAACATATACATATGTATGATGTAAAGATCCTTGATGTAGATGCAATGTACTTCTTTTGGATACATGAAATGAAATTTATTACTACTTTTTCTTTTGAGCTCTTTTGGGAAGCTCTCATTCTTTGCATCATTTAATTTTACCATACTTGAAACATAATGAGTTTTGGAAACATATATGGTTAAATGAAATTGATCTTTCGAGTGTTACATTATTGGCAACATGAGCATGAGATATGAATATAAGTTTTATAGTATGCAAGTACAATGTTGTCATTAATATCAAAATTGTGTTGGGATATGAAGATCACGGTTTAGAAAATTTTGTATAGATTTAACATGTGTGTATATGGTAATCGAGTTCTTAGTTACAAGAATGTTTGATCTGGTGTAGACAGTTGAAGTGAAAATTGGCTAAGTGTCATAACAGTGTTTTTAATGTATAGGAAATTTAGTATTTTTGTCCGCCTTGAAGAATCATAACCTGTGGTCTTAATGATTTTTTTTAAATTTTTAGAGGAGTCTAAATCTATATTTTTACGCAATGTAGGGGAGGTCTCACAAACAACCAAACTCAAACTTACTTGGATTAACACAAATTTCACTCAAAACTCTTCACACTAACTTGATTCCACTTTGCCCAAAGGCACCAAAACATCAAGCTAAGCCTCTAAACTGTTCTAGACCCCAAAAAAATTTACTCGGCCTCTTTTTGATAGGTTTAAATCAAAAAAACTCTCAGAAAGCTCAGTTTCATCAGATTTCACAAGTTTTTGCATTCACAGACTAAACTCTTGTAATAGTCCATATAGGTGAAATAGGGTATAACTTCAACACCACTTTTAATATCATATAAAAAATACCATATTCTAGGACCCATTTGGGCTTTCTAAAACATACCTCAAAACCAACTATGGTAACTTTGGACCAACCTCTTCAAATCTGGACTTCACCCCTGTCCTACAAGGCCCCTTAGGCCACTTTTACAAAGGACCTACCCATAAAAATTGTTGCATGTATAATTTTATGATTTTAAGCCATTTAATAGGTCTCAAAACAATATAATCCACCTTTACTTGACAAAGAAACACTTTCTAAAACACCCGGTTGCAAAATCCTCAATTTTAGGCCCTTCCAAGGAGGGTTTCTTGAAAATCTATGCTCCTAGCCTCAAATCACTTGGATAATGCTTCAAAAAAACTCTAATATACCTTAACACACTTTATCTAGCAAAAAAAACCACTTCTCCCAAGTTTTACACACTTTGGCATACTAAAACCTCAAATTTTCACTCAAAATCACTCAAAAAACTCACTTTTTCTCATCTAGGGAATCATTGAGTCTACCCAAAACCACATCTTCTAAACCTGAAGCTTAGAGAACCTTTATAAAATATATCAAGCTTCATTTTCACCAAATTACAGGAAATTTCAATAGTGCAAATAAGAGAAACACAATTTTAAATGCTTATTGATACCCTAAATCAGGGTTTTAACCCGCCTGGAGAAATTTGTCAATATCTTTCACAAAACTAAATGGATTTTCATAAAAACACATGAATTTATAAGCATACTCACATGGATTTTACCTAAAATGGAGGAGAAGAGGGATCATACATAGTACATGGCCGTACAATGGCCTGAAATCACAGAAAATGCTACAAATTGATAGAAAACTGAGTTTTTCATTGAATTTCTTACTCCTACATCATCCCCCTTCATTCCTCGAAGTTTGTGAGGCTTAAAAATGCCTTTATAAATAAAAACCAATGAATCAAACTGAATCCATAACTACTTGACTCTTCACATTCCACCATTTGGCATTTTTTGCATTTTTACAATATTGCTATGACAACATTTTGTCAATTTTTGCAACTTTTACATAATATGCCCAATGAACCCAAAATGACCATATAGGACCTATTACAAGATTAATGTGGCCATTTAGACCTTATTACATCATGAAATTATCAATTCTAAATCAAAAACCTAAAATTGCCTCATGGAGGCATGTTCTTGCTAGGGTGCTCCTGCACCAATTTTCACATTGTTCTATTCTCCGGTGAAGAAGTTATGAATGATATTATATTGGGTCTAGTAGTGACAATGGTTACCAGTACATAATGTATGCTTTTTTGAATCCACACTTCACCATGGATTGGTATCTAGTATTGTAGATTTATGGGAGTGTTGATAGGTGTCAAGTGTATCTTAATTCCAAGTAGAATAAATTTTGGAGGTCCACGTGTCTATTTGTGGTTGAATAATTGGTGAATTTTGATGTTAGGTCATTACTGGTGTTGACCTAGTATATTTGGGGAATTATGGAGTTTTGAGAAGTATTGATCCATTATAAGGATGTTATTAAAGGTTTTCCCCAACCTATCTCATGTATTGAAAGTTTGAATTAATGCATGTGGTGTGTGGGTTGAGTTGATAGTATATTTTGTATGATACATCTAATCAGTTTGACCTAATTGATGTTGCAAGGGTTTGTGAACATAATGGGTATATATGTGAGTTCATTTTTAGTGTTTTGGATAGATGCATGTGATAAAAAATATTGTTTATGCAAAGTTTGTGAATGTGATGCAAATGCAGAGAAGAGTAGAGTGTTAGTGCAAATTAGTATGAAGTGTATAAAGTTTGTGTACTGAGCTTCAATGGAATTGCAATCCATGCATATTTTAGATGCAACTACAATAGTTCAAAAAATTAGTTGTGTGCCACTACTATCTTCTATCTTTTCTTCTTTTTGTGGGTAGTGATTCCACTAGGATAGTGAGTCCACTTACAGTGAGAAAATCTGCAATATCTTATAATCAGTTATAATATATTGTGAGCTAACCCTCACCATGGTTTTTCCATTTTTGAGTTTTCCACATAAAAATATAGTATTCTTGTGTTATGTGGTGTTGATGGTTGATTTCATGCTTTCCTTTCTTATTGCAAATTAAATGTGCTATGTGGAATGAATGATTAAATGTTTAAGTGGTTTAAGAGAATATTGATTCACCCCTCCTCTTAGTATTATAGGTGTTCAACACATAAGAGGTTGAACTAAGTCTTATGTTGGCACTTGGGCCCAACATAAGAGGTTGAACACAAGTCATAATTTATTTAGCCCCCTTTTTAGTTCTTGTATTATTTTCAACTCATTTTTTAATCAATTTATTAAATTTTTCAAAAGAATATGAATTATTTACTATTTAATAACATAATTAATATATTATTCTTGACTAAGAAAATGGTTTAGGAAGGATGTAACAACCTCATTAAGGTCATTTTAGTTTGGTTCTCCATGGTACTTGACTTTCACCTTTTGGTAGTGCAGACACTTAAATAGTCCTAATCGGTATTATGCATCTAATTTTGATTAATTAACATCACTTCCTCCTAAATCATTTCAAAACAAACCAATTAATCAAATAAAGAAATATGGATCCACAATCCCATGCAATATTACTAATTTCTCTATTGAATATGGATCCAAAATCTCATGCAATCTTACTATAGGCACATTCATCCATAGCAATCACTCATTTTCATCACTTCAACTAGGTTATCAACACATTTTGCGTCACAATCACATATACTTGGAATAAAAGGATCTTGGAGCTTGTCAAAGGGATTGGGAAAGGGCCACTTTCCACATCAAAGTGACACCAATCCCCCTATGGGATTGAGGTTTGATCTAATTTTTTTGTTTACATGCTTTCATTTCCACTCATTTGTGCATTTGTTTCATGTTTTCATCTTTTAGTATGATCAAGAATATCATAGGGAATGTTGTTTGTACTTATTTGAAAGACCAATTCTCTTGTGTTTTTCTATGTTTAGCTAGGTGCAGATTATCGTTCACAAGTAGAACAATGATTGCTTGGTCTTACTTTGTGATTCCTAAAATTTGGTTAGGTCCTTGCAGAAACCACATAATGTTGCCTTCTTCCTCATTAGGTTGTCAATGGTTTTCTCTATCAACTAATGATGGAGGGAATCTAGGAATTCCTTGATAATTTGAGTTGCTAGGTGAACCAAGGAGGACTTCTTCTAGAAGGTGCATGGGATAGCCTCAATAAAAATGATAATTTTGGCCATGGTAGTATTTTTTGTATTCTTCCTAGTATTGAGTTTGGCCTTTCATTCCTTGAGTACCTTCAACTTGAGCATAATATCCTATAACCATTCTACCAAAAGATCCTGATCATCTCTAAAAATTCCTAACACAACTTGCTTGAAGGGGCTGCCTTCATCCTTTAGAAAATTGGGAGGTATTCATCCCATACCAACAATTTTTTGTCAATAGTGCTCTCAAAATCTAATAGTTCACTTTCCTCATAATTGATATTGTGATAGGTTCTCAATACCTCTGTAATTACTTGGTTGCCTAGGGCCTTCAATGCATCTCTCCATGTAGTGGAATTAGGGGTAACTGTCATCGGATCTAATTGTTGAATGTATCTATGTAAGGTTATAAATATAGATGGAGTAGGGGAACTAGAATTAATTAGGCCCACCAAGTGACTTAAATATGAGCTAAGATTTCCAACTTGAGCCTTTAATTCTTCTTTGGTAGTTTAATCTTTCTTCATCTACTCCAAGATGGTTGAAACAACTGCCTACAAGGATTGTTTTTCTTCTTCTTTGTTCTAGTTCCCCAAGTTTATTTGTTGCACCAATTACTCTCTACTTGTAATATAGGATTCAATTTTATCTACCATTGGAATTTTCACTTATGTAACACTTGCACCCTAAGAATCAATATTGATAGTTGAAAGTATTCTTTCCCTCTTTTTCTTTAGCTGGGCCTTAAAAAACACCATTATAGTTGAGAAATCACCTTCATCTAGCATGTTGGATCTTTGTCTCTTCTCAACTACATGGTTTAACCATATTCAAATCCCCAAATATTCTACATGTGGAGAGGGAGGAAGAGGCATTTATATTCTTTTAGAAGTAGAGTTGTGAGAGTGAGGAGGAGAAGGAATCAAAACTATAGTCCCTAGAGTATATCTTGGCATACTTTTCCCCACTCAACATGTAGTGAAACTATTCTTGAGCCAGATAGTCAATATTCTCAATAATTTCCTTAGAGACAAGAAGAACTTCAACTAGTCATTCCTCTTTTATCTATTCAATATTACCTTCTAGTTTATTTTCTTATTTTGAGGATTGGTAAGGTGATATTATATTAGAATAGGATACTAATAATTACAAATAAAATAAAAATAAATAAAATGAGAATTATACAAGCATAGATATAACATATTACACATATACATGGGGAAAACTCTTTCAAGTAAAAACCCCATAAAGCATCATTTTATTAAAACACTTACAAAATATAATAAATAGACTAAACTTGGGGAAACTCCTCTATATACTTCCACATGGCCAATAATACCACTTGTTCATAGTGATATCATTCTCTATAAATATCCAAATTCATACACTCTCAAATTTGAGAGAACCTCATAAAATATAGGAGAAAGGATGGAAAAATATATGAAGGGGTATTAGTAACACCTATATAATATCCACCATTCATAAATAATTAATAATCTAATATTATTAGACTAATTATTTTTAATGGGATGTTATTAATATAGAATATAATATATAAGGTTTTATAACATTATATTAGAACAATATATACATGTTATAAGGGTATAACCCCTGATAGCATTATGTTCTAACTTATTACCTCTAGATGTAGGGGAGAAGGTGGAGGATTTGGAATTAAAATTTGAAATGGTGAGATTAAAAATTGAGGTGGTGATTAGCTTGGTGGATGAATGGCTTGAGAGGGCCCTAATATGGAGGTGTTGTTTGAGAGGGTGGTGAGGATAAATGTGTTTACATGAGAGGACATAGAGGAGGGGATGAGGGAATGCTTCCTCTAGAGGAAGGGGAAATAATGACTTGAGCAACAAAATGAGGTTGAGTATCCACCATCTTTCTCTTGATTAGAGGCACATTAACCTCATCACTCTAGATAAAGTTATTTTCCATAGTCTCTTCCTTTTCCTTCCTTTTTTGTAACAAATCTAGTTTATCTTGGATCTTTTTCTAGATTCATCACCACCTGAGCCTGTGAATCTATTGAGGAGTTCTCCACTATAGAAAATTTGATGTCACCAATAGAATTATTGTATACTCTATTTATATTATAAGAAGGGTACAATAATTTACCATCTTCCTTCAAACAACCTCCATATTCCAATTTCTAATTCATTTGTTTCCTCCAATGACCTCTTTGAATATCTATGATAATTGGATAAACAAAAGAATAACTTACTATAAAATCATTATTTTTACTTTCCTCGAGTTTCAATTGAGGAAAGTAATCATAAACTTTGGTCTCTCCCAACTGGAGAATGCCAAATTGATTCAACCTTGGGAAACTATCTTGGTATGATAGAAGGTAAACAAGGTAGGAATTCACATGGAATTGACTTTATTCCAACACATCTACCAATTTCTCATGGAGGTTGTCACTAATTATGGTTCCCCATTCAATTTTACTTCTATCCATTATTTTCATGCAAAGGTAACACATCTAAGGGTGAAACTCTTTGGCATGGGGACTTCTATATTCCCTTATTAAGAATGTGATGACATATTTGGCTTACTCTTTTAACTCACTCCTATATTGGATCCTATCAATCTTCATCACCTAATTTGTTTCTACTACAAGTAGGCACTGGCTAATGAAGTTAATGTAAGTTCTTCTATTGTTCGCATAATAATTCAAGGCTACCTTTATGTTGATATTATTATATTGTGTATAAGAGGGGATTCCAAGGTTTCTCTCTCTATTATATTTACATTAATATCCAAAATGACATGTATAGAGGGTCCAAATACCTTCCTTTATTTTTTATCATATCTCTTAGCACAAGCCAAAACCAAATCCAAATATTAGAGTAAAAATGAGAAAGCAAAAACCAAGATCAAACTTGATGTATCCATTCACTTATCCTATAAGGTTTGGTTCTCCTCCTTTTTCACCCCTTTCAAGAACTCTTGGACATCAACAATACCCCAAATATGTGTCTTTGTTATCGTTATGTGGTGAGAGAATTATAGATGAGGAGTGATACCCCTTGAACTTTAACTACATTTATTTGCATGGAAGATCACCTTGCATTATACTAGAATAAAATAGCCCAATTATCAGAGAGAATCAAATAATAAAACCAAGAATAAGCAATTCCAAATATCAAATCCAAGATCAACACATAACCCAACTTAAGATCTACCAAAGAAAAGATATTAAATCAATATATATGTCAAATAATATAGTAAAGTTTTAGAGATTATTTATAACTCAAACCTTAGCATTAAATATCCAAAAGGTTCAATACCAAGCATAGTACAACATTCACTATGAAAATATATAGTATCGAATATCTAGAATGCTTAACAATTCATGCCTAAAAATAATATCAAACCAAAGTACTCTGGTGCTTTGAACTCACCAAATATAAAGAGTACAACATATTAAAGATTAGGGATTGGGTATACTTCATAACCATTTCCTAAATGGTAAACCACCAAGGGAGACTCCAAAACCATAGGATGTTCAAGATATAGGATAAGATTTATTATGAATCAAGAATTGGAGTGATTGTCTAACCCATAGAAAATAGTAGGAAAAACATAGGAAACCCAATCTTGGAGGTTTATTAAATGAAGATATTAGAGATCATGGACCATGGATATTTCCTAAAGTATGATCAAAATGGTAGGACCAATAGGGGAGGCCAAATCAAATGATACCAAAATAATCAATAATAAAAAAATTTAGAGATCAAGGATCAAAGAAACCACTTATCATATGTTCAAAGTGTAGACTTAATAGGTGAGGCTCAATTGAATGATCATAAAAGACTTAACAAAGATACGATTAGTGATTGGGGATTAGAGCAACATCGAGCATCATGCAAAGAATTTTATAAAGGAATCAAAAGGTTTGATGACCCTACAAGGTAGTATGAAATCATCATAGGAAATATTGAAAGGTGCATTGTATCCTAAAATAGATCCAAACACCATAAATTGAGAAAAAATAAGAAAGGTTGAGATCAAATAGAGTCTCCAAAATAAATTTAAAAAACAACAAAATATATTAAATCTAAAAAATTCATGAAAATCACCTAAAGGAAACAAGAAAAGTTGAAGGAAAAAAAATTCTTACCCATATGAAAAGGAATTTCATTAAAGAAAATCCATGGCCCAAGAAAATATACATAATATAGACATGATGAGGGAGGCTAGAAATATGCATAGAAACCTCAAATAGATAGGAGCAATGGTCACTCAATCTGATGTGCACCAATAGCTTCCAACTCACAACAAGGGTTCGCAACAAGGAGAAATCAATAGAGCACTAAGGAATGAAATCAAAAGAAAAAGTGAAAGAAAAATATGGCGAATTACAATAAAACCAATCTTGCACACATGTGGGAAAATACCATAAATATAGAGTTGAGGGTAGGTTGGGTTCAATCATATCCAATGTTGAGGCATTGAAGATTCATTATAGTCATGTCAAGATGACCAACTCTGAAATTTGACTAGGGTAACACACCAACCCAATACTAGCAAATGAGGATTAGGATGTTAGAGATTCCTTTACACTCATAATGAGATGACTAACCCTAACAAGTTAAAAGGTACCCAAGCATGTGCACAAGACCACAAGGAAAACATTAGAGTTTCAAGGATGCTTCTACTACCATACCAAGATGACAAACCCCAAAATCTTGATAGGTCAATAAAAACAAAAGAAAAAAGGTAAAATACTCAAGCTCAAACCCAAAATAGACAAAATAAAAATAAAGAATGCGGGTTCCAATTTTTCCAAGGCAAAATGGGGCATGTGTGTGTGAGGCACAAAACATCCCTTTTTCTAATTTCCTTTATCCCACATTCTTGAGAAGTAGTAATTTTTTTGGGTATAATTAGTATAAATATATGGTTTGATTGTAGAATGGATCATCAATGAATTATATTGTACATTGAGAATTGCTTAAAGTATGTTTCCCCCTCGAAGAGGTCTATAATATTTTGTAATTTTTTTATCAAAATTAACATAATAGAATTTTTGTCTCATTTTCAACATTTATTTTCAGCATTTTTCACTTCTATCTAATTTTTTACAAAGAGCAACATCCCATTTGGTATTAGATATCTTTCCAATGTCATATTTTTATTACAATTTTTCCATAGTGACTTATACAAATACCTATTATATTCTCTCAACTCACCTTATCGAGATCTTGGTGAATAGGAAGTGGTCCCAAAAGTAATGATACTAGATTTTCCCAAAAAATGACTTTTCTTTGATGACCATAGTTTTTATTCTCCATTTATAAGGTATAAACCCTATACCATATGTTTTAAAATATTATAAAATATTTATATTTTTGGGCTGAGTTGGACTCCCCATATTAGCTTCTAGTGAAAGATGGAGGTGTTTCCCTAGAAAACTACACCATTAGACAACCATTATATATGTCCTTGAGCCTCCACATACCATTTGGGTATAACTAAGATCCCATAGGTTTTTTGAAACCTATCCCTTGCTAGGAAAACATTGGATATTTGTAACTTGTGGTAAATTAATAAATAACCTTGGGAAGTTGCATCTAGGCTCACAAACAAGACACACACAAACAAGATTCAACTCAGTTGGTCTATTTGTAGGCTCACATACTAGATGCTCCCTCTAGAGACCTTCCCTTTTTCCATTTTATCTTCCTACATTAGCCTATTTGGAGTTGGAGAATACTATCACTAGTGATTGTTGCACATAATATTTTTTTCTCATAGTTTTCAAGTGTATTGTGAGAAGTAGGATTATGTTCAGAGGGCCTTATTATTTCAGTTGTATTGTATGCATTAGGGTTATTTATTTGCACTAGATATGCTTGAGGATAATAAATTTGAACACATGAGCTCAAGAAAATAATTCTGCACCAAGTGACAAATTACAAAATTTGTCTATATTTCTAGCCCACTGACTTGAAGGTCAAATTATTTTTTGAAAAAATAGTCTCACAATTCTCATTGATTTTGGAAACGCTTATATTTTATCAACCCTAAATTATCCAAACAAGAAAAATACTTTGAAGTATTTTTTTTAATCCTTCATTATAGGTAGAAAATTAATCCCATCTCATTGCTTAGTTCATAAAAGGCCCTCACATCATCTATGGAACTCATTTCTTTCTTCTATTTTGTTTATTTGGTGTTGCAGTGCAGTTTTGGTAGTTTTCTAAGTTTCAACGAATGTCCACCATTCAATTTTTAAAATTGAAGATCTCACCCAATGTTTCATGGGACTTTGGAAAAAGATAGAAAAG
>VDFB02047230.1:522470837-522514553 GCA_007258455.2 Sequoia sempervirens | reverse complement strand
AAAGATAGATGATCCTAGTTGATAATATGTCATAGGTTCATTGACATGTTGGACATATTTTTGATTGATATATTTGGTTTGATTTTGTGAGACATTGGATTCTAACCATTCTTCAAAAGATATTGGTGCTTCTAAGTTTATGTAGAAACCTTCCTTATGGTCATTATCATAGAGTCTAGTGAATTCAGCTATAGCTTGATCACTTGCACATATTTCTAGAGTAGGTGATTCTTGTTCTATAGGAAGATCATCTATGTGTCCAAAGGAGGAAAGTATCTCATTTTTGGAAATGGTAGTGTTCAAATTCTGGGTAGGATCAACCTCAAATGTTTGATCATGAATGGCATAAAGGTTGATGAGAAGATTGGTTTGGATTTCTTGATTAATGGTAGTGTATTGGTCAAAGATGGGCTTATCTTGGATGACATGATTGGGAATGGGATCTTGATCAAGGATAGGTGTATTTTGGATGCCATGATTACCTAGGACTTCTTGAATGGACTTAAGGATGGGGTCATAGGATGGAATACTTCAATCTTGACATGAAGGTGACGCTATGATGTCATGCTTTGGACTTTATTTTTGTCATGTAGCCCAAGGTGTAGGCAATGTGATGTGATTTTTAAGACCATGACCAAATGTATTTTCATGACTAAATGTAGCTTGGGATGAAGTGAATAGGAATGGATTATTGGATGAAGGAATGCAAGAGGATGTGGACACTTGGAATGGAAGTGAATGGCAGACTATAATAGGATTTGGAGGCTTGGAAAGGATTAGTGGAAGGTTGGTTTCCCATATCAAGGTTAGGATAAGGGTGATAAGTGGATTTTTTGTGGATTAATGGCATGGATTGTGCTAAGGGAATATTGATAGTGAGGGTAGATGGATGGAGGACTAGGGTTTATGAGTTGTTGGTAAGAGAGATAGATGGGTGGTTGTCTATGGGTTGTGGGTGATTGCGATAAAGAATTAATCTAGTGTCTCTTGAATTCTATGGCTTGTTGAGCTTGACTATTGTCGATTAATTGGTATTCAACTTGACTATAAAGCATATCAAGGTGAATGGAAGACATGGTGGTGGATGGTATGAAGCCTAAGAGATTCCAAATGCAATGGAAGGTATGCACCTATGCTATGATTTTTTTTTATATATATGTTTTTGGTATTTTGAAGATAAAAGATGATGAATGTATGCAACAAGACTAAAAGTCTATGTTTCTCCATGAAGCAACACTAACTTCACTAGAGAGATGCTAAATCTCCAAACAATGATGCCTTCATGTATTGCAATGCTAGGTTGGGGTAAAAGGTCAACTTTCAAGTTTATTTTAACATGTGCTTTTTGTTTTTGATCACCTTGAACTTTTAACCTATTTTGTGGCTCTATTTTCTGTAGATTGAACAAATTTTGTAGGTTGAGGTGATCAAGAAGGGAAGGAGGAAACAATGAGAAGAATTCTTATCGCACTATCTCATGATTGTAACAAGTGTTTTTAACAAATTTGGGAGCATTTATAATCCCATATTTAGGATGTTATCTTCAGTTTTAGGACTCAAATAAATTTCATTTTGGTTTTAAAAAGAACATTAGGAACTTACTAGATTTGGTTTTGGGTTTTAAGAATTGAACAAACAACTCCAAACATTTCATCTTGGTGCTATAAAAATAACTCATTACTGCTTTTGAAGTCTAAAATGAACATTTGCTTATCTTGTTTTGTAATCCTTTTTACAAGCTAATACCATTGAAATGCGTATGCAGTTCTCTCATGCTTCATGGTGATCTTGAGAATCAAAATAATTTTAGTGATATTAGGTTTTCTAAAAGATTGCCTCCACATTTCAAATTTGGGCTCTTAAAATTGAATAAATCTTGCTTGTGTTAGAAAAGGCATCACGTGTGTTCTCTCCTTGTTCATGCAAACAAGGATTGATCAAACTATGAATGTACTTATTCACTTTTGTTCACCTTTAGAGGGATTTCCTTGGTGGGAAAAAGTACTCACCCCAAGGGAAAAATCCAAGTGGTAACGAGCATAAGCCAAGCTCTTCCAAATTGCTATATAAATTTGTGGTTGTGACGAAAATCATAAACAAAGGGAAGTGGTGCATGATAACTCTCCCCCAGTATATCTTTATGATGTATAAAGTAATTCTTCTAAGGGTTGGGAGATCTCTCACAAGGATTTTATCATTGCACCCCCTAAATTAGATTCCCTTACTATCAAACTTTATTTAGAATCCAAAATCTCAATATTTTTTGGCATCAGGAGGTTGGACCTCTAGAGTCATCCCACAGACTTGCGATTATTTGTAGAGATGAAAATTTTGTCATGGAAGATTCATGAGAAATGAAGCTTGGTTGATGCGTAGAAGTGAGTGTTGTGGAGGGGAGCCAATGTGATCAAGCTTCTATTCATCCACTCTAAATAAGCAGAGCTGGATTTATCCAAGTGGGAATTCAACAAATATTTTCTTTTCCATCCTAGGATCGTGAAATTTTGAGTCAGTTAAACACATTGTTTGGATCCAAAATCTTGAAAACAAACATTCAAAAATGGTTATCAAATTTAAAAGCCTTTAGTAGAAGCAAATACCTTTGAAGGAATCCAAGTACTACTGCTTGTCCCTTGGAATTTCATCCTTAGAGGCTTCTAAGTATTTGGGTTTATATCTCAGTTTGCTCTCTAAAGTCAACACTAGGGAACTATTTCCTTTTTTCTCTTGAGTTCCACATTATGGAATTTGTGGGATGAAAGGAAATTGAGACATTATACATTTAGTTCACAATCTAAGCAAGAAAGTGTTTGTGGTAAAAAGGACTCATTGAGAAAAGATAAAAGAAAAATTGAACCTCACATGTGTTTTCTCAAATAATTTCTCACAAGATCAAAGTTCCAAAACCAACATCCATCAATAAAATACAAAAATCTTAGTCCAAGAAATCTCAAGAAACATTAGTCTATTCTTTACACAGTTAGAGAAATATTTATCTATAAATTTTACAAATGTGCATCAAAGGATAACCCAAACTTGTACTCATTCTATTATTGTCAAAATCCAAATCTTTTTCAACATTTTGAGTATCTCACTTTGTAGGGTTATAAAGTTCTTGGAAGTATAGCATGTTCTTCAATACCTAGGTCTTGTCAACAAAAGTCTCTCTAGGATCACTTAGGATCAAAATCAACACTCTCATCCATCCCCCAAACATCAATCAAAAAAACCATTTCACAAAAAACTCTTAGAAATCTTGCAAAAATATTTCATACTAGACTTTTGGAAAATCAAATCAAAATCATCTTGTTTAACTAAGTGAGTGTGGATGCAACCTTCTTCATACACTTAGTTAAATTATCACCTTGTGGAAAATTTTATTTGAAGACAAGGCCTAACCTCTTGGAGTTTATGAGTTCATTATCTAAGGATATGTGCAGGATCATGATGGGCCAAAAAGTGACAATATGATGGGTATGTGTAGGGTATGTTGCTAAAAACTTCTTTTTACCCAAAATTGATGAAACAAAAAGGGTTTTAATCAGCTTTCCAAGAATATAAATTAGGCTTTATTTTGAATTTAATAAATAATTATTATTCATTTTCTATTTGCATTATGACTAAAGTCCTGATTAATAAGTTGATTGAAAAACATCTATAACTTTCAAACAATATCACATTTTTGAATCCAAAACATGTGTCACATTCTATGCTTCACATACTAAAAGATTAAAATAATAATAATTGAATTTCATGAAGTTTTGACCAAGTTAAGGTGGTCAGACATACGAGTTTTTATATTTTTAAAAAGTTGTAATAAAAATTCATAATTAATTATTTACTTGGAAAAAAATTACAAAAAAAATATGCATCACATCTGCACATGAGTCCTCTACTTGTTTCTAAAATTTAATAAAAAAATATTATCATTTTATTGTGGTTAGGATTTTAAGACAAACACCTACTTCTTAGTTTTTCCTTGAAATTTAAGTACCACTGCATTGAAATTTCAAATTTTCACCAAATAGATTTTTATTTTTAAATAGACCTAGTAATTTAGAAACTAAATTCAATTTTCTATAGCTTTTATTCTTACATATTTTTGAAATAATATAGATAACTTATTCAAATTTTTATGTGAAGTTGCCTGACTCTGATTTTTTTGAATTTTTTGCCACTTAAGGGCCTATTTTTTCCATGATGATCCTACACATACCCCAAATCCAAATCAAATCCAAAATTCCTAAAGTCTAGTATATCCCTCCAAGGCTTCCTTAAGATTTCAATCATTCACATCACTCATCTTTCATCATCTCATCACCACTCTTTGATCCTTAACATCTTAGACTTTCTTTTTTGTACCTAAAAATTAGACCAATCTAAGGGGTTAGAGGTTCACCTCCCAGATTCCTAAAAATTTATCCTTATTTTATGGTCCAAACTAGATCTCAACACAAGAAGAACATGGAAACAAATAAAGAAACATCCACTTAAAGTGAATTGAGTCAAACTGCACCTGAAATCAATCCCATTGGATCTAGCAATCCCCCACTCAGCCTTCCTCAAATTCCACAAGATCTTCAAGAGGGAGGTTTCCAAGTGGTGGATATCACCAATAATGTCCTAGGAATGACTCTAGATGAAATCATAGAAATGGTCCAAAACCCTAAAAATCACAAAATTATTAACACAATGATGATGCTTAATCCTTCACAATACATGTTAGAACTAGAAAAGGAAGGTACTAAACTCCCTTCTAATTATGATGTAAGCACTATTGTGGAGAAATCTCTTGGGATTATGCCACCAGTCTCATTTACACCTTCCTTCAAAAGTATCATTCATCCCATCCCATGACCAATTTCATCTCATGCTCCAAGTCAACCCATAGTTACCAAGGGGAATTCATTACTTCATACTCTTCAAACACATCCCCTTGTAAACAACCAAGACTTGAATAAAAACACCATCTTGGGTCAGGCCGTCCCACAAGATCCAAAGCACCCATAGGTTTCACTTGTCTTTCATGACACCAATGATCCATTTTCCTTCTCCACAACACTAACATATTCTCTTAACACACAAGTCTCTCTCCTCGTGAATTTATAGGGACACAGAGGACTATTTAGAATAGGGGGAATCTTTGATCCCTCATCATCACTTTCTCAAGGGAACACAACACCCATCTTCCCACCATTTCCCCCTCTACCATTAACATCCACACAAATTCTCGGTTTAGGGCAACCCCCTTTACCAATCCTCAATCAACATATTGAATCCTCTGATCATGCCATCGATATCACGACACTAGGTGGCACCAATCCAAACAACACAATTAACCACCACATCATCTACAAAACCCCAAATACCTCAAAAAATGGTCTCCTAAGGACCTATCATATCAATTGCACCATCCACCACACAACCACCTATCATCAATCCAACAACACCTCAACCGCCACCTCAACAAACCCTCATCACAATGTCTCATACCATTGCAAATCCTCCACCTCCACCACCAAAACCAAACATGAAAAACCAATATAGCATCACACTAGATGTTTCCCAACAACCCTATCAGAAGGCACTTCAACAATTTCAAAATCAACAAGCTACACAAGTTGCACAACTAGCCAACCAACAAGCAAAAACACAACAAGCAACACAAAAAAGCACAACAGGCTGCCAAAGACCAAGCTTTATTACAACAACAAGAAGCCACCCAAGCTTCCCAAGATACACAGGCAACACAAGCAACACAAGCTGCACAAGCCACACAAGCTGCATAGCTTTCCCAGGCTACACAATGTTAAGCTTAGGCACAAGCCCAATATCAAGTGCAACAAGCTCATGCATAAGCATAATCTCAAGAAAAACAACAAGCAACTCAGCAGCAAGCATATCAACAAGCTTTCCAACAATACCAAGCACAACAACAAGTGGCCCAACAACAAGCTTTATTGGCACAACAACAACAAGACCAACAACAAGCGTTGTTGGCACAACAACAATTCCAAGAATACCAACAAGCATTGATCGCACAACAAAGCTTGTAACAACCTCCCACAAACATAAAAAACACCCCAGATACCACTCAAACACTCAAACCACCTAAAAACACATTCATCCCACCACCCAATCAACAAAATGATGTGACTGTAGAAATAAAATTGCTCTCATAACAAATGCTAGACCTCTAATCTGGGAAAACAATGAAAACACCAAAAAATTTGTGCCCTTATCCATTTGATAGAAGAATTGTGATGGTACCATTCCCAAAAGGATTTGAAATCCCTAAATTTGACAAGTATTGTGGGACTGGTAATCCTGAAGATCACATCAAGGAATTCTAGGTACATTGTATGGAAGTTGCATACAATCAAACTTATCTAATGTGGCTATTCCCTTAGAGTTTAGCTGGACCAACAATAGAATGGTTCTCTCACCTTCCTCCTAGAATCAAAAATTTCAAGAAATTATGGATGCATTCATACAAAACTACTCATTGAACATAGGCATGTACATAAGTCTAGAAGAACTATCTGCTCTCAAACAAGCTAAGGGGGAAACATTCACATCCATCTTACAACAATGGTGATCCAAGGCCAACAAGAGAAAGTGGACCATTCCAAAAGAACAAAAAAATTTCACTATCATCGCCAATCTCGAAAAAACTTTGTCCTTCCATCTAAAAATGCAATGCATCACCACATATGACCTGTTGATCCCCAAGGCACTCAATTCAAAAGATTCCTTATTGCACAAGGGGGCACACCCACACATCAAGAGTATCAAGATAGCCGCCCATCTACCAATTACAAACAAAAACCTCACACATTGGCAAAGAACAAGAATGTCACTAATGATGGTTTCATTGATGCCAAAGTTGTCATCAATGCCCCAAGGAAAAAAACATAAACATATCAACAACCGCAAACCAATAACTGAAATAACACACAATCCAATGTTGTATCACAACCTCCCAATAATAAAGTGGTTAATAATTTGAATAATCAAGGGGGACCACCCCCATGGAACAAGTATTCCCCCAAATGAAAATACACACCCCTAGGGGAATCAATCGAATCTACCATGAAAATATTGGTACAAGAGAATCTCATTAAAATCCCTGTTTATGAGAATTATCAAGAGCCCCAAGTGAAACAAACATGGTATAATGAAAATCACCTTTGCAATTTTCATAAAATCAAGGGACACATGATGGCCAATTGCATGAGACTGAAAAACATGATCCAAGACCTTATCAATGTTAGAACAATAAATGTTGAACAACCTGAATGAAATCAAGACCTTAAGATACACATGAATTCGATGTTAGGTCACAATAAAGGGAACAAAAATGGAAAGAAAAAGTATGGCAATGTAAACCATGTTTACGATCATGTTGTGCCATTGTTAGATGAATGAGTCACTGTTGTTAACATCAAGGGAGCCAAAGCCAATTTTGGAGTCACTACACATCGTGGAAAGGTTACCATTTCTCGACCATCCCAACCATCAAAGGCACTAGTGTCACGTCTTGTACTCTGATGCAAGCTACTTTCGATTTTGTGTGGATTTGTTATATGATCTGATCTGTGTGGTAGAGTAATAATGAATACTATGGTGTTTTGGTGTGATGAAATATGAAAGTGTTTACTTAAATTATGAAAGTTGAATAGTATCAAATGTGCTCTATTTTGGAAATGAAGCAAAATAGAATAGAAATAGTTGAATTAATGTATTATATTGTTTTGATTTATATCTTTATGGGATACTAATTCAATTTATTTTTGTGTGCTTGAGTGCACTTCAGATGCAAGTGGTCAAAGACCAAGGGTGTGATTAAGGAGAGGAGGTTAGCTTCTTGACAAGATAAAGTAGGATGTCCTCTCGATCACACACACCAGCACTTAGATTCATGTAGATTGCATTTAGAAATGATAATTTTTGTATGGTTGTTTTTATTATTTGCAAATAATTAATGATTAGTCAAATTAAAATATAAGCATGATAAAGTAAAAGAATTAATTATTATTATAATTTAATTATAGATTTTTGTTTAAATGGTTATGCATGATAAAATTTGACTTAGCATTCTATTTATGTTAACTATGTGTTAATTCTTTGTGATAATAAATTAACTTAAAGTTAGAAGATATTCATTTAATTATTAGATAAATACTTACATTGTAATTTAGAATTAGTTTTGGGTAAATATTTCCAAAAAGGGGATTTATTAACAACTAAAATTGAAAATTATTTTATATTTTCATCTAAGAATAAGAAATGAAAAAGATAAGTTATATCTTAATTTTTATTTTAAAAATGAATATTTTTCAAGATTAGGTTTAGAAACGGAAAAGGAAAACTTTATTAGGGAAAATAATTCCCAAGAGAGATAATTGTTCTTGGTATTCTTCTTGAAAATAATACTTACAAAGAAAATAGTTTTAATGGCTGCCAATTAAATGCTATTCTTTCAAAAGTTTCAGAAGGTTTTAAATCAATATGAGCAAGGAGTTAATAAAGTAACAAGAAAAGGAGAGGAGAAGAAGAAGCTCTTTCAACAATCAATTTGTAAAAGAAACAACAAGAGAATATTTGACTAGAGAGAAGCTACAGCTGGAAGCGAAATAACCAGGTTTCTAATTCTCTTTCCATGAATTTAATTTCCAAATGTTTGAAAAATAATAGTATTGTTGAAAGATTGAATTTCAAGTGTTTGATTGTGTGAAGTTATTTGCAAAACTATGAAATTGGTGGGAATTTTCCATTCTTCTGTATGCATTTGTAAAAATTTGCACATTCTTTCTGTTACCAGATTGGTTGGTGTTTCTTTCCTTAACAGATCTTTGTCCATAATCTTATTTCAGACTATCAAGTCTTTATACAAATATTCAGAAATAAGACTATGAATGTATATATATATTTATATACATATATTTATATACATATTTTCTTGTAGATGAAATTGTCATACGATGTATTCAAAGAATCCTAAGCTGGAAACTTAATAGGAAAACTCTCTTTTTCTCTGAGCTTTATTTCAAGCTCATCACTATGCTAAGATCAAATTAAGCTTTGTGTGATGGTATATATATTCTACCTAGTATTTAAAAACTTCAATTTTTAGTATTGAATTGGCCGGACTATATTTGCTAAGGGTCGAGTATGATGGGACGGGGGCTTCCCAAGGCCTGCCCCAAGAGGAAGGGGTTGCGTTGTGGAGGGACAACGCCCTCCATAGGCCGTGGCATGTGGAGGCGGTGTTGCTCCCTCGCATGCAAAGCCTTCCCCTTGGGGAGAGGCGTAAGCCTCCCGTAATCTGTAACCTTTGTTTCTTCTTTTCATTTGACATGTAAAATGCTGGAAACATTTACACATTATCATTGTTATTACACTAAAAATGTTGCTTTTTGTATATGTATATATATGTATGTAATATAAATTTATAAATATATTATGTATATATATATATATGTAATAAACTTATGTGCAAATCTAAGCATTAAACTTCTATATTTGAAAATTTATATGTATGTAAGATATACATATATATATATATGCATGTAAGTACACCTGTATATACATATAAATCTGCATTCAGCTGGAAATATATGTGCACATATACAAATCTGGAAACTTATATTGCCTATTTTAAAATTGATCCTATTTCTGAATTTTGGAGTAATGTATGTATTCATCATTGTAAAAATTTAGATGATATATACAAGACTTTATATAGGGCTGAAGAGGGATATTTTATTCTAGTTGCAAATATACTCTACGGAAAATGTAATTATAAACTATTGAATTTT
The DNA here is from genome assembly GCA_007258455.2 of Sequoia sempervirens. Lineage (NCBI taxonomy): Eukaryota > Viridiplantae > Streptophyta > Pinopsida > Cupressales > Cupressaceae > Sequoia > Sequoia sempervirens. The sequence continues at coordinate 522,504,732 of VDFB02047230.1, read as the reverse complement.
ATGAATATAAAACACGAAAACATATATATATATATATATATACACACATATACATTACGACATTTTAAACTAGATGATATTACCTAAAATATGTAATTGTGAATGAAAGTGAGTAAAATTATTCTCTTTTATTTAAATTTAACCTATTATTCTTTTTCACAAAAATGTAGACATACTCCTATTAAATAGGAAAGTAATATGTAAACTATGATTTTACCCCATACATAAAAGGCTGAATAGAATAGTTATCTCTTTTTGAACCTAAATAAATTACTTACTTTGCACAAATTATTTAAATAGAAAATAGAACTTGTGAGTTTAAGCATGCTCTTTACAAAGTATTGATTTTAGATTGCTTTGTAACTTTCAATATAAATTGTATGGAAATATCTCTCAAACAAAGTTTGTTTATTAAAAGCTATTTGGGAATATTTGTGTGTACATTGAATTGTGATGGAATTATTTTAAAGTAGAAATGTCTAAAATGGAATGAAAACTTTAGATGGAAAAAGCATTATTTATTGTTCCTTTTGGAAACTTCTGGGACAAGATGTCGAAGGTGGACCCACAGAGACGGTATTTTTATGTTTTCTAAAGCTATCATTTATTTTATGTTTGCTTGGCCAAGCACATGCACCATAGAAATAGATTGAAATAAAAGCCTAAAAATAAATGTATATAGGTCTATGCCACCTCTTGTTTGCAAGAAATATGTTATTCTCATGTTAGGAATGCATATGGGCATCAGGCTTGCATCGAGAGTTCCCTCTTGCTTTGTTGTTTCAGGTTGCTAGGCTCCTCATGTAGGGCCAGGGATTTCTTCGAGTTAGGAAGAAACTCGAGGAAGTCTTGTACTTCGTGGTTGGGCGAAAAATGTGCCTTAATCACATTCTTGGCCCTAGCTTGCAAGAAGACCAGTGGTGTCATGGCAGTTGAAGTTCATATTTTCTTATGCTATAGATATATTCATGTATTACTTTTGAAAGGCTTGCATAGCTCACTTGTAAATCTAACTTTATTTGGCATTCATTAATGGAACATTGAAATAGATGTATTGAATGAAAGATTTGATGTAACATTGAAATAGATGTATTGAATGAAAGTTATTGATGTAACTTGAATATGAATGAATTCGTGAAAACTCATTGATATGCTATTGACATATACATATATATGATGTAAAGATCCTTGATGTAGATGCAACGTACTTCTTTTGGATACATGAAATGAAATTTATTACTACTTTTTTTTTTGAGCTCTTTTGAGAAGCTCTCCTTCTTTGCATCATTCACTTTTACTTGAAACATAATTAGTTTTTGGTAAGATATTTGGTTAAATGAACTTCATCTTTCGAGTGTTAAATTTTGGTATTAGAGCAGCACGGTTCAACTCTAGTACCTATGCCTAATTACGCTTGATGTTATGTTTTACTAGGGTAACACCTAATGGAGGGTAGATATTATTAGCGGGAATGGGGAGGAGGTTCCCATGGTGATCCCAATGATAAGTTGGATCATATTTTGGCCATCTTAAGTAGGCAAGAGGCCAGGGTTGATAACCTTGAATAGGCAAGATAAACTGGGCCAACAAGGTCTAATCCTAGTGAAAGTGAAAACAATAGAAATAAACCAAATGGAGAAAACCTTGAAATTGAAAAGAATCAAAGTAAGCTAACAAAGGTAGCTAAAGAATTGGGTAAGAACCTCAAGAAGGTTGTGCCACCCAAGTTTGATGATAAATCCTTTGGGGATGGGGCAGAAGCATGGATTATTGAAATGGAAAGGTACTTTTCCCTTTGAAACTTGTCCAAGGAAACTAAGGTAGAATGGGGATCCTACCAACTCACAGGTGAAGTTGCCACTTTGTGGGAGAATGAAAGGGTTGATAAGCAATTTTTTCCTGGTAAGGTAACATGAGAACAATTCTTGCAAGCCTTCAAGAAGAGGTGGCTTCCATAGTCCTACTTTGACAAGAAAATGACATAATTTTAGGTGCTCATTCAAGGAGGAATGATGGTGACACAGTATTGAGAGAAATTCTCTCACTTGCTTAAGTACGTACCTTAGTACCAGCATGATGAGAGGTTTCAAATTTGGAAATTCATTTTGGGGCTTAGGCCTCAAATTGGAAATGAGGTGGATATGCATAGACTTGCTACCATGGATGAATCCTTTGAATTAGCACTTTTGCAGGAGCATAAAATGCAACAGGTTGCGAACTACAAAAAAAGTAGGGAAGCCAAGTATGGTAATAAGAAGTCCCAAGGAAATTGCCAAAGTAACAGTAACTAGGGAAATCAGAGCAGTCAAGGTAACCAAGGAAATAATAGCAGGAAAATCAAAAATTTAAAAAGGGGTGGTAGTCCTCAAAACCATAATGATGGAAACCAAAATAATAATAAGAGGGCTAATTTCAATAAGAAGAACGACAATAACATGAGGGATTTTTCTGATAGGCCTAAAACACCTTGTGGAGGTTGTTATACTTGTGGTGGTGAGAATTATGCTATTGTGTGCCCTCAGAGGGTTAACAGATAGAATAACAGGAATCAACATTATATCCATGCGGCGGTTGACAATCACCAAGCAAATTATCAGGCCACTCCTATCCAACTTTCGGGTAAACTTTTTGGATGTCCTGTTTCTATTTTGATTGATACTGGTGCCATTGATAGTTTTGTGGATCCTCATGTTGTATCTAAATTATCAGTTAGATCAGGCTATATGGAAAATTCATGGAAAGTTTAGTATGGGAACCGAGTAGAGAGGAAGGTAGAGCAATGCATGTTTTGCTATGAACTTGAACTCCCTAGTCTCAAAACACAAGTTAATTTATATGTAGCACCACTAGGATCTTATGATGTAATTTTAGGGATAAATTGTCTCTCTGAATATAATGCCCTTTTGGACTGTGAAGAGAAATCAATAAGGTGTCTTGATGACAAAGGAAACCATGTGGAGATTTGTGGTGTAAAAAGGCCTCTGGAGCTTAGGAAAGTCTCTGCCATGCAATTAAAGAAGGAAAGACAGAAGGGATGCACTATTTATGCAATAAAGGTCAAGGACCTTGATGAGACAGAATCATCAGTTAATGATCATCCCATTCTAAAAGAATTTGAGGATATTTTTCTTGAAGAGCTGACTGAGCTACCGCCTAAGTGTGTATTTGATTTTTCTATTGATTTGCTACCAAGAGTGGAACCTTAGTCTAAAGCTCCATATAGGATGAACACAATGGAGTTGTATCAGCTAAAAGCCCAATTGGAGGAATTGTTGAAGCAGGATTTCATTAGACCAAGTGTGTCACCTTGGGGAGCTCCTGTTATTTTTGTGAAAAAGAAGGATGGGACCTTGAGATTATGCATTGACTACATGATGCTTAACAAGGTTACTATCAAGAATAAATACATGCTTCCTTGTATCGATGATTTTTTTGACCAGTTAAAAGATGCCAAGGTATTCTCAAAAATTGATTTGAGATCAGGGTACCATCAGTTGAGAATAAAGGATGAAGATATTCACAAGACTGCTTTCAGGACAAGGTACGAGCATTATGAATTCATAATGCTACTGTTTGGGCTAACCAATGCCCCTGCAACTTTCATGAATTTGATGAACAATGTCTTTTGGGACTGCTTAGATAATTTTGTCTTAGTCTTCCTTGATGATATCTTGATATATTCTAAGTCAGAGGAAGAGCATGAAAAAAACTAAAGGATAGTATTGCAGCATCTAAGAGAACATAATTTATATGGGAAGATGTCCAAATGTACCTTTTTCCAATCAGAGGTGCACTATTTGGGGCACGTTATTTTAGTAGAAGGGATAGCAGTGGACCCAAATAAGATTAAGGAAATCTTAGATTGGCCAACACCACAGAATGTTTCTAAAGTCTAAAGTTTTATTAGGCTTGCAGGTTATTACAGGAGATCTGTGCAAGGGTTCTCGTCAATAGTAGCACCCATTACCTCACTCCAGAAGAAGGGAAAGAAATTTGAGTGGAGCAAAGGGTGTGAAAAATATTTTCAATTGCTAAAAGAGAAACTCACTTCTACACCTATTCTAGTTGTGCCTTATTTGAATGGTCATTTTATAGTGATTATTGATGCATCAGGAGAAGGGGTAGGAGCAGTTCTCATGCAGGAAGGACAAGTGGTGGCATATGAATCAAGAAAGTTGAAACAACATGAGTTAAATTATGCACCAAGTGATTTAGATTTGGTAGCCATAGTTCATGCCCTTCAGATGTGGAGACACTATCTCTTGGGAAAGCCATTTGAATTAAAAATAATTCATGTTGGGTTACAATACATCTTTACTCAACCCAACCTAAATTCCCAATAGAGCCGATGGTTGGAATTTTTGAGTGAATATGACTTTGGCATAGAGTACATTAAAGGGAAGGAAAATAGGGTAGCAGATGCCTTGAGTAGGAGAAGACATCTTGCAGCCATGGTTACCATAAAATCTAATTTCAGAGAGTAGGTGGTTCAAGCCTTACCTAAGGATGAGCATTACGAGAGGGTGAAACAAGCCCTATAGCAGGATCCTTTGGATCATAGATTTGTTGGTTATGTACTTGAGTCTGATGGACTCTTGAGATTCCAGGGTCACATGTATATTCCTAACTCCAGAGGATTGAGAGAATTGGTGCTTTAGGAATTCCATAATGCACCTTATTTAGGGCACCCCGGTGTGACTAAAATGGTAGAGGGACTTAAACCTTTATATTTCTGGCCAAGACTCAAAAGGGATGTTACTGCATTTATAGCCTGATGTTTGGAATGCCAATGAGTTAAGGTTGAGCATGTACATCCAGTAGGACTTTTATACCCTCATAGAATGCCAAAATATAAGTGGAAAGTGATAACTATGGACTTTATTCATGGATTGTTGATGTCTAGAAATCGACATGATACCATCCTAGTTGTGGTGGGAAAATTGACTAAGGTAGCACATTTCATTTCTGGGAATCTCAAGGATGGATCAATGATTTTGGCGAGGAAATTTGTATAGGAAATATTTTGACTGCATGGAGTGCTAGAAATAATCATTTCAGATCATGACACTTAGATGACTTCTAGATTTTGGACTACTCTGAATTCTTCCCTAGGAACCAAATTAAATTTCAGTTCTGCATATCATCCTCAGACTAATGGCCAGTCAAAGAGGGTGAACTAGATAGTGGAGGATCTCCTCTGAATGTATTGTATGGAGCAATAACACAAATGGGAGGAGTATTTTCCTTTGGTGGAGTTTTCTTACAACAAATACTACCACACCTCTTTGGGTATGGCACCATTCGAGGCTTTGTATGGACGTAAATGTCGAACACCCATCAATTGGGATAGAGTGGAAGACAAGATTGCATGATTGGTCCTGAAATGTTGAGGGAAATGGAAGATCAGATGAAGCTTATCAAAGAAAAGCTAAAGCAAGCTTCAGATCGACAAAAGAGTCTTGTAGATAAGAATTAGACCTTTAGGCAATTTTTTGTGGGAGACAAGGTCTTTTTGAGAGTTCAGCCACATAAGAGTTCAATCTCTTTCGGAAAGAACTCTAAGCTTTCCCCTAGGTTTGTTGGGCCCTTTGATGTCTTGGAGGTGGTTAATCTAGTTGCTTATAGGCTTGCTCTGCCACTGGATCTATCCCAGATTCATAATTTTTTCATGTCTCAATGCTTAAGCCCAACCATCCAGATGTTGTTCATATCCTTGACTAGTGTGTGTTGCAAGTATAGGACCCAGGAGTGATGTAGGTGGAGCCTGTTAGGATACTAGAAGAGCACAATGTTAAGTTGCGCAATTGGGATATTATGTAGTATAGGGTCTAGTGGGACAAATATTTGGTGGATAATGCCACTTGGGAGAATGTCGTGGACATTGACAGACCTTTTCCTCATCTGAGATCCTAGCATACTTTTCTTTTCTTACATATAGAGAATTATGATACTTTGATGTTTCATATTTTGTTGAGTGGATTTGTAATAAGACATCGAGATGATGTCTCTTCCAAGTGGGGAAGGATGTCATGTCTTAGACTCTGATGCAGGTTGCTTTTGGTTTTATGTCGATTTGTTATATGATCCGATGTGTGTGGTAGAGTAATAATGAATACCATGGTGTTTTTGTGTGATGAAATATGAAAGTGTTTACTTAAATTATGAAAGTTGAATAGTATCAAATGTGCTCTATTTTGGAAATGAAGCAAAATAGAATAGAAATATTTGAATTAATGTATTATATTGTTTTGATTTATATCTTTATAGGATACTAATTCAGTTTATTGTTGTGTGCCTGAGTGCACTTGAGATTAGGTGGTCGAAGACCAAGGGTGTGATTAAGGAGAGGAGGTTAGCTTCTTGACAGGATAAAGCAGGATGTCCTCTCGATCACACACACAAGCACTTAGATTCATGTAGATTGCATTTAGAAATGATAATTTTTGTATGGTTGTTTTGATTATTCTCAAATAATTAATGATTAGCCAAATTAAAATATAAGCATGATAAAGTAAAATAATTAATTATTATTATAATTTAATTATAGATTTTGGTTTAAATGGTTATGCATGATAAAATTTGAGTGAGTATTCTATTTATGTTAACTATGTGTTAATTCTTTGTGATAATAAATTAACTTAAAGTTAGAAGATATTCATTTAATTGTTAGATAAATACTTACATTGTAATTTAGAATTAGTTTTGGGTAAATATTTCCGAAAAGGGGATTTATTAGCAACTAAAATTGAAAATTATTTTATATTTTCATCTGAGAATAAGAAATGAAAAAGATAAGTTATATCTTAATTTTTATTTTAAAAATTAATCTTTTTCAAGATTAGGTTTAGAAATGGAGAAGGAAAACTTTATTAGGGAAAAAAATTCCCGAGAGAGATAATTGTTCTTGGTATTCTTCTTGAAAATAATACTCTACAAAGAAAATAGTTTTAATGGCTGCCAAGTAAATGCTATTCTTTCAAAAAATTTAGAAGGTTTAAAATCAATATGAGCAAGGAGTTGATAAAGCAATAGGAAAAGGAGAGGAGAAGAAGAAGCTCTTTCAGAAATCAATTTCCAGAAGAAACAAAGAGAGAAGATTTGACTGGAGAGCAGCTACAGCTGGAAATGAAATAACCAGGTTTCTAATTCTGTTTCCATGAATTTAATTTCCAAATGTTTGAAAAATAATAGTATTGTTGAAAGATTGAATTTCAAGTGTTTGATTGTGTGAAGTTATTTGCAAAACTATGAAATTGGTGGAAATTTTCCATTCTTTTGTACACATTTGTAAGAATTTGTACATCCTCTTTGTTACCAGATTGGTTGGGGTTTCTTTCCTTAACAGATCTTTGTCCATAATCTTATTTCAAACTATTAATTATTTATACAAATATTGTAAGACTACTAATATATATATATATATATATATATATATATATATATATATATATATATATATATATATATATATATATATATATATATATATATATATATATATATATTTATATACATATTTTCTTGTAGATGAAATTTTTGTGCAATGTATTCAAAGAATCCTAAGCTGGAAACTTAATAGGAAAACTCTCTTTTTCTCTGAGCTTTGTTTCAAACTCCTCACTGTGCTAAGATCCGATTAAGCTTTGTGTGCTGGTATATATATTCCAGCTAGTATTTAAAAACTTGAATTTTTAGTATTGAATTGGTTGGACTATATTTGCTAAGGGCTGAGTATGATGTGACGGGGGCTTCCTAAGCCTCGCCCCAAGAAGAAGGGGTTGCTTTGTGGAGGGACAATGCCCTCCACAAGTCATGGCCTATGAAGGTGGCACTGCCCCCTCAAAGGCAACGCCTTCCCCTTGGGGAGAGGCGTAAGCCTCCCATAATTTTCAACATTTGTTCCTTCTTTTCATTTGATATTTAAAATGCTAGAAACATTTATGCACTATCATTTCTATTACACTGAAAACGCAACTTTGTGTATATGTATATATATGTATGTAATATATTTATAAATATATTATGTATATATATATATATACATAATAAACTTATGTACAAATCTGAGCATTAAACTTCTATATTTGAAAATTTATATGGATGTAAGATATATATATATATATATGCATGTAATTACACCTGTATATACATATAACTCTACATTCAGCTGGAAATATATGTGCACATATACAAATCTAGAAACTTATATTGCCTATTTTAAAATTGATCCTATTTCTGAATTTTGGAGTAATGTATGTGTTCATTATTGTAAAAATTTAGATGATATATACAAGACTTTATATAGGGATGAAGAGGGATATTTTATTTTAGTTGCAAATGTATTCTACAGAAAATGTCATTATAAACTATTGAATTTTATGAATATAAAACACGAAAACATATATATATATATACATATATACCTATACATTATAGCATTTTAAACTAGATGTTATTACATGAAATATGTAATTATTAATGAAAGTGAGTTAAATTATTCTATTTTCTTTAAATTTAACCTATTATTCTTTTTCACAAAAATGTTGACATACTCCTATTAAATAGGAAAGTAATATGTAAACTATGATTTTACCCCATACATAAAAGGCTGAATATAATAGTTCTCTTTCTGAACCTAAATAAATTACTTACTTTACACAAATTATTTAAATAGAAAATATAACTTGTGAGTTTAAGCATGGTCTTTACAAAAGATTGATTTTAGATTGCTTTGTGACTTTCAATATAAATTTTATGGAAATATATCTCAAACAAAGTCTATCTATTAAAAGATATTTGGGAATCTTTCTTTGTACATCGAATTGTGATGGAATTCTTTTAAAGTAGAAATGCATAAAATGGAATGAAAAGTTTAGATGGAAAAAGAATTATTTATTGTTGCTTTTGGAAACTTCCAGGAGAGGATGCCAAAGGTGGACCCACAAAGATGATAGTTTTACCTTTTCTAAAACTCTCATTTATTTTATTTTTGCTTGGCCAAGCACATGCACCATTGAAATAGATTGAAATAAAAGCCTAGAAATAAATATATATAGGTCTTTGCCTCCTCTTTTTTGCAAGAAATATATTATTCTCATGTTAGGAATGCATATAGGCATCAGGCTTGGATCGAGAGTTCCCTCCTGCTTTGTTGTTTTAGGTTGCTAGGCTCCTCGTGCAGGGCTAGGGATTTCTTCGAGTTAGGAATAAACCTAGGGAAGTCTTGTACTTTGTGGTTTTATGGAAAAGGCGCCTTAATCACACTTTTGGCCCTAGCTTGCAAGAAGACCAGTGGTGTCATGGCAGTTGAGGTTCAAAGTTTCTTATGCTATAGGTATATTCATGTATTACTTTTGAAAGGCTTGCATAGCCCACTTGTAAATGTAACTTTATTTGACATTCATTAATGAAACATTGAAATAGATGTATTGAATGAAATATTTGATGTAACATTTAAATAGATATATTGAATGAAAGAATTGATGTTACATTGAAATAGATGTATATAATGAAAGTTATTGATGTAACTTGAATATTAATGAATTCATGAAAACTCATTGATATGCTATTGACATATACATATGTATGATGTAAAGATCCTTGATGTAGATGCAACGTACTTATTTTTGATACATGAAATGAAATTTATTACTACTTTTTCTTTTGAGCTCTTTTGGGAAACTCTCATTCTTTGCATCATTCACTTTTACTTTACTTGAAACATAATGAGTTTTTTGCAACATATATGGTTTAAAGAACTTCATTTTTCGAGTGTTACAACTAACATCTTATTCAAAATTCATTCCCAATGGTTATCATGTCTTGGACTAGCTAAAAGAACCCTCACTCAAATCTCCATCATGGAGTTACTTAAGATATTACCTACACATAGAAAAATCTTAGAGGAAGCATTGGGTTCATCCATAGTCCCCACAGATCTTGATGCAAACTAGTTCCAAGTTATGGTCAGACACGTCACCACACCACATCTCTTAACATTTTTTTATCAGGACTTCCCAACTCAACCATCTCACAACCGCACAATCCATCTTGAAGTCCTAGTCCATATAAATAAAGTCAAAATGGTCTTGGTGGATGGGGGCATAGGTCTAAATATCTATTCTCTCAAGCTAATAAATAATTTGGGATTCTTTGAGGGCGTCATTGAAAAAGGTAAAGGTATTACAATCAGGGCATATGATGATTAGGAAAGAGTGTCCCAAGGAACTATTCAACTCCCTATAAAAGTAGGGCCATCCATCATGGAAACCACATGCCAAGTCCTTGACCTTGATTTACCTTATAATATCCTCCTAGGGCACCCATGGATCCATGGAATGCAAGTTGTGACATCTACCTTCCATCAATGTGTCAAGTTTCCCTATCAAAATCAAGAGGTCACAATCCATTGTGATCCTGAGCCATTTTATTATTGCAAGAACCTAGAAGCCAAGTATTACAAAATCCCTCAAGTCCCAAAGAATGATGAAGGCCCTACAACTCCATATGTAAACCCATCCACCATAGCCTTGACTTCTAAGACAAAGACACCTGCCATTATAGACATATTTGATATCAAAGTCATTATCCAAGACAATGGGTGTGGGGATTACAAAATGAAAAAGAGTTCCTTTGTAGTAAGAGAGTTACCTCAATCTCCTAGGTCTCGCAAGTATCCCCAACCAATTGAAATTTCAGCCCAAACCTTCAAAGAAGACTCCTCCAAATTTAGATGTTGGGGGGACCTAAGTCAAGAAGTGGTGGATGAAAAGGACATATCAAGTCTGTTGTACCAAGATGAAAGGCCTGTTCCTGATATTCCCATGGATGATAAGAGAAAAATACTATAGATAATGCTTAGTATGTGATACAACAAAAATATGAAAGTTGGGAAAAATGACAATGGTCTTATAATACCTATCATTCTTGAGAAGCATATAAGAAATCATGGCCTTGGATGTACTCCAAAAATAACCATACTTGGAAAAAGTGCCCTAGTTAGAAAAGTCAAAGCTCCCCCTCAGTTACCAGTATCCACAAGTTTTCCCTTAGACAACTATACCTTTGACATAATCGATGTGTGTGACAAGCACCCCATAACTGACTTACCCACACTATTTGAAGATTCCTCTCTTCTCGTGATTAGTACCCTATCTTTTGATTTGAACAACCAAACCAATGAGCTAAAACTTGTTTACCCCCAACTCATCGATTACAACCAACAAGGACCACCGATTTTGGACATATTAAAAAATGATGAGGCTCTCTTAGAATTCATGGGATTGAGGGATACTATCCCATATGGAGATCACAAAGCTAGTTTTGAAATTGAGCTGAACACACATGCCTATTATGGTGAAACAATTGAATCCCTCAGTCGCAAAAGTGAAAATTTAAGAATAATATCTAGGTCTTTGAGTGAAAACCACACTATGGAAGTCTTTGACCCGAAAATAGTAAAAACAAAGGATGCATCTAATGGTGAAAACCTATCTTAGGTGCCAGAGGATGAGGGATTCAATCTTCCCCTTAGTGTTATTCATTAGGAGAAATCAACAGTCTTAGCAAAAAAGTACAATCCGGTCAACTTGGGAATAGAAGAAACACAACACATAACCTTCTATGCAAAATATTTTTTGACAAAAGAACAAGAACTCCTAGCTGCATTCCTAAGGGAAAGAAAGGTAAATTTTTCATGGACCTATGTCGACATTCCTGGTCTCGATCCACAAGTTGTGGTTCACCATCTAGTTGTCTATCTAGAAGAAAAACCAGTAAGACAAAAACTGAGAAAGATGCATCCACAAATAGCATTATTGGTCAAGATGGAACTACAAAATCTCCTTGATGCTAGTTTCATACAACCAATTGATTATCCAGAGTGGGTTTCAAATCTTGTACCTATTTCAAATCCCACTGGGGGCATTTGCATCTACACTAATTTTAGAGATTTGAACAAAGCATGTCCCAAGGATGATTTTCCTCTCCCAAACATAGACATGATTGTGGATATGATGACGGGGCATGAAATGTTATCACTAATGGAAATCTTCTCAGGGTAAAATCAGATCATGATAGCTAAAGATGACCAACACAAGATAATCTTCACTTGTCCATGGGGGACATACTACTGGAATATGATGCCATTTGGGTTGAAAAATGCAGGAGCTACCTATCAAAGAGCTATGACACTAATCTTCCATGATATGATTCAAAAAATTGTGGAAGACTATGTGGATGACATAAAAGCTAAATCAAAGAAACATCGGGATCACATAGCGGCACTAAGCTCCATCTTTGATAGGTTAGAATAATACAAGGTCAAAATCAATCCAAAAAATTGTCTTCAGGGTGCAATCATGAAAGTTACTAGGATACATTGTATCTATGAGAGGAATTGAGATAGACCCCACCAAATTCAGAGAAATCCTCGAAATGGAGGCACCAAGGACATTGAAGGAGTTAAGGGGTTTGCAAGGAAGATTCCAATCCATCTATCAGTTCATCGCACAACTAGTAGAAAAGTCTATCCCATATTCTCATCTACTTCACAAGGGGGTAGCATACAAATGGGATGAGAAATGTGACTAGGCTTTCAATAAGATCAAGGGGTACTTGCTCACACCACTAGTTCTCATGCCACCAATTCCAGGCAAGCCCTTGATCCTATATATATCAAAAAAAACAATAGACCTTGATGCTCTCTTAGCACAACATGATGAAAATGGGAAGGAAAGAGTTATTTTCTACATTAGTAGAATGATGATGGGACACAAGCTGAATTACACATCCATTGAGAAGGATTGTTTAGCAGTCATGTTCACCTCACAAAAATTCAAACACTATATGTTAGCACACCAGATAAAACTCATTGCCAAGATAGATCCTCTCAAGTATCTAATTTCTGAAGCAACACTCACAGGGAGAACAACTAAATGAGTTATGATCCTAATAGAACATGACATTGAGTATGTAGAATGGAAGGCCATTAAATGACAAGTAATTGTAGATCAGCTTACAAAAGCACCGATATATTAAGAGAACCCACTTGTATCAAAGTTCCCTGATGAGTCCATATTTAACAAAAGCATAGAAAATCATTGGAAAATGTATTTTGATGTATCCTACACATAGCCTGGGTGAGGGGCTGGAATCTTCTTCTTTACACCACAAGGAGATTACATAACTAAGTCACATAAGCTCTCTTTTCCTTGCACAAACAACATTGTAGAATATGAGGCTCTTGTCATAGGGCTTAGAATTGCAGTACAGTGGTAGATAATGGCACTCAAAGTCTATGGAGATTCATAGCTTATCATCAACTAGGTCAATGATGAATACCAAATGAAGGATGAAAAATTATCCCCATACAAGAAACTAGTAGAAATCTTGAAAGAATTCTTCATTGACATCATGTTTGAGCAAATACCAAGAGAAAATAACAGAGTAGCAGATGTTATGGCAATAATTGGATCACTACTAGATATTCCATGCAACATCTCTAAGCAAGAATTCCTTGTAGAGTAGCTTCTCGTACCAGCATTCAAGGTACCATAGTCTGAATTCTTGTGTGAAATTGTTGGTCTTGGTGATCCCTGGTATCATGACATATACACCTACTTGAGAATAGGAGTCCTCCCCACTGATATAATCCTAAATCTTAAAATAACATTAGTCAAGAAATCATCCCACTTTGTAATCTTAGGAGACACCCTATACTGTATGAGTATTGAAGGAACCCTTTTATGATTCCTAAACATTGAGGAAGCTTTGACTACTTTAACTGAGGTACACAATGGCATTTGTGGGTCACATTCGAGTGGTATGACCTTGGCTAAGAAATTGCTGAGGACTAGGTACTATTGGCCTATGTTGGAGAGGGAATCTCATAACTATGTCTAAAGATGTTTGCAGTGTCAACAACATGGGGATCTCATCCATGCACTAGCTCAGGGGATCCACCCAATCATTACACCTTGGCCCTTTTCACAATGGGGGCTCAATCTTGTTGGAAAAATCACACCCACCTCATCTACTAGACATAAGTTCATCATCACTACCACTGAGTATTTCACAAAGTGGATAGAGGCCATCCCCATGACCTATATTATAGGAAATCAAATTTCCAAGTTAATCCTATACTACCTAATTTTCCACTATGGTATCCCTTAAGTCATTATCTCAGATAACAAGACACCTTTCAAAAATAAGGATGTTTGAGACCTATGCCAAAAGTTTAATATCCAACATCACTTTTCCACTCCATACTACCCCCAAGGAAATGGCCAAGATGAAGCTACAAATAAAATCATCTTGAAAATCCTAAAGAAGACAGTCAATGAAGCTAGTCATTATTGGCACTTATAGCTAAATCCTGCCTTATGGGCCTACCAAACAAGTATCCACACACCAATAGGTGCAACCCCTTTCTCCCTAGTCTATGGATTAGAATCCATCCTTCCTATTGAGATATAGCTCCCATCCTTGAGGATATCACTACAAAAACTCATTACAGATGAAGAATATTGAGTATCATGATTGAACGAGATGGAGCTATTGGATGAATGACACATGGATGCCTTGAACCATCTGCAAGTCTATCAAAATAATCTCAAGAGAAGCTACAATAAGAAGATCAAGAGTCAAACCTTTAATGTCAGAGAGCTCGTATTGAAGGAGAATCAGAAAAATGTACCAAATCCAGATAGCAAGGGAAAGTTTGAACCCAATTGGTTGGGACCCTTCATCATCACAATGAGCTACAAATCAGGGGCATATCAGCTATCTACACCTGATGGTGAACCTCTATAAGAGCCTGTGAATAACTTCCATCTCAAAAAAAATTATGCCTAAACTTTCCAAAGCTGTAAATCCAAAAATTCAAAAAAAAATAAAAATAAAAATCCAAAAAAATTAGAAAAAGGATTGAAAATAGTAAATAAAAAAATCATCCTCTAGTGAAAACCACTTCGGTGGCACTTTGGGCAAGTCCCTTAGTGAAAACCTGGCAAATAGGTGCCTCGTGTAAATAAGCACTTTCCATCCACCATGATCTATGTGGCTCGTTCTACATCATACATCCATCATGCTTCCATATCTCCATCACCCATCCATGTCTACATCATAGCTTGATCTTGTGTTTGTATCATGATCCCTCCTAGTACTACTTGGTCCATTCCCAAGGTTAGTTTGTCCTACCTATATTAAGGTAGTCTATCACATCATGTTGGGAGCATGTTCTTATACCTACATTATATTGGATTTGTGTATATTCTTGAAGTCTTCCTTAAAATCAAAAAATCCATAAATGTTCATAAAATCAAAAAATTCAAAAATATCCAAAACATATAAAAATCCAAAAACAAGTCAAAAAGTAAAAAAAAAGTCAAAAATAGAGTTGTCTTGTTGAACTATAGGTTTCTGAGCTTTGAATTTAGGAAAGGTTGATCTTTGATCATCCCTTGAGACACTTAGGTTAGTCCTTTAGGAATCCGTCATAATAAACTGGCAACCCATTTGTTCATATCTCATCAATAAACGAGTTTGTGTTGGTTGAACTACATCATCTCTACATGTATAACATATGCAAGGCTAATATTTTATCATCCCCCGAGGCCCCTAGGATAAGTCTTTAGGTTAGGTTCTTGGTCAAAGTCTTAGAAAACACCGAAACATTGGAAAATTTGAAAATCAAAACATTTGTAAAACATCTCGAAAATACGAAAAAAAACCTTAGAACATTTCAAAACTTCAAAAATCCAAATATTTGAGAAAAATCCATCCATCCCACTTCACATTCCCCCACAATAAACATCTATTCATAATAAACAATTGTCACCCCCAACCTTTGATATGACAATCAGAATCAAGTATCGCAAACTGAAGGTGGAAACTTAAACATCAAAGTCTCAAGTCTAGGTTAGTAGGTAAACAAGTTGATCAACTCTTCGTATAAATAGCTCATCATCTAGTCAATCTCAAAATAATTTGATAACATCATTTCCTTCCTACAATGGACATCAACATCAGGCATCACCATAGTTTAGTCTTGGTTAGAGGTATGAAGAACATTGGCTTGTTAATTTTCTTGATCTTTGTCTTTTGACTTATCTTATTGTGCTCATTCCAATGACCTCTTGATGATGTCCAAACAAAGGGATTTAGAGAGAAAGGAATAGGGAAACTATCATTATCTTTGTTTGTTGTGCTTGTTGGATACTCTTGTAATATAACCTTGGTCATGCTTACTTTGTTTGGTCTAGAGGGAGGATGTTTTAGGTGTCTTGTTGACCACATAGGAAGGATTTTTTTTCTATTTTTTGGTCTGAGATATTTGAAATATCTGGACTATATTTGAAATAAGGTTTCACATGCCAAGTATGAACAAGGATACTCCTATCTAATTTTTGAGTCAAAGTCCATCACACTAGGTACAATGCCATCCTATTTCTTTATACCTTGATGCATCGTGCCTATGTGTGTTATCAAACATAAGGTAAGTAAGCCCTTTTAAAATCCCAATTCCTGATAAACAATACATCATCATCATTCATCATGATCTCTAATAAAGTTTCGTGGATCGTGGACTTTTTGGATCCTCTTGTCATCATCTTGTTCCTTCTTTCTTCTCTTCATGCTAACATGGTATTGTTAAACATGCACAAGACAACTAAGAGTTGGGGGTGAATCAGTTGTCACACAAATTCAAACTTAAAACTTTATCACTTATCAAATCTTCAACCACACAACTTTGTTATTAAATATGAGCATGAAACACAGATAATAGAAAGTAAATCGACACAATGAACACTAAATTTTTATGTGGAAAACCCAATAATGGAAAAACCACAGTGAGGGTTAACTCACAATATAAAGATTATAAACTGAATAAAAAGGCTCAATATCAAGGGCTCACTACCCAAAAGAGGACTCACTATCCAAATACAAAGGCTCACTTCCTACAAAGGACTCGCTATCCAACAGGGAGGCTCACTGCCTACAAATAGAAAAGAGAACAAAAGATCCACTAGAACAATTAAAGCACATTCGTAGAATTACATAAACCTTCAATTCACTACCTTCAACACACTAAAAATATGCTATCACAACTCACTCACACACACTTTTTCTCTTATGATTTGTGGCACACTTTCGTGACTTTACATCGCACTATAATGTAATTCTTCACAACTCGCCTTGCTTTTATACCATTCTCAACCTTAGAAACATTTACCAAGGATGGCCACAATACATCATTCATAAATTCAAATTAAGTTGGCAACTCTAAATTCCCATGGTGGAAAGGAATAAGAGTGATCAATAAAATTATTTTCTTGAACCATCTACATGCTTCCTTAATTGAATTTTTTTCTATGAATGAAGTGTAAACACTAGGTCGGCCAAACCTAATGAAAACACAAATTATCAATGATGAACATGCTTCCAAGAAGAAGATGACATGTGGATGACCCATCATACTTCATTATGCACGGGAATACATCTCAAAATCTTCTAGATACATCTGCAACATAAATAATAGACTTCAAACACTGAACTCCTTTCACTAGTCAATTTGACCTGTGTAGACACACATAAATGCTAAAACATGATTTATGGAACACCAAATTCCAAACCTCTTCACCAAAGCATAGGAAATACCTTCACAAGAAATATCCCAGATCTACACAATTTGAAACAAAGTAACAAATAATTGCGAAGAAAACATATTTCTTCCAATCCACAAAACACTGACTCTGTTGGTTGAACACATATACCGGTGGACACGACTTTCACATACCATCTTAGCATAACCTAAAACTCAGACAGTATCATCATTAGATCATCATCAACATGCCTTCAAATCCACACAAGCATAGGATCAACACAAGAGAAATGTAGAGCACGTACCAGAGCACATACTAAACACACTCAATACTCTGACTTCTCTTCTTAATTAATTTTCTCAAAAGCACTTGGAAACTCATCACACCAACATATCTACAACACCATATAGGTAGCTCCATGTACTCACAACATCTCAGCCATACATGTACAATCTGCAACATACTGAATAGTGTTGACATCAATGACAACATTAATGACAATAGAACCAGACAAGCTCATACTTGCAACAATCTCCCCTTTTTTCATTGATGGCAACACATAACCTTTTCTCCCCCTTTGACATCAATGGAAAAGAACAACTCTGATTACTCCCCCTTAGGAGTACACCCATACTGCAATAGGTATCGTGACTATTAATCAAAACATCCCCAATGCATCCATCCTGCATCCACAAACCATTAGCATGCTAAAAATCATTCATGTCATATATAATAGGAAACATCAATCATTTCACATGCATTGAATTTTCATCATTTGCATCATAATATAGATTGGTTATTCTAAGCATCTCATGAACCATACATTTGCATCCATTGCATAATCATATAGACATCATCATAGCATCCATATATGCATCATCATATAAAAGATACTAAAAAGAAAAAGAGCATGTCATAACATCCCATATATCTCATAATCATAATATATAACATCATCCATTTTTGTGTAACCTAGATCTATTAGTCTAAGAATCTTAGAATTATTTACATATCATAAACATTTTCATCCATCCATACTCCATATATCATCATCATGAGAGTACATAGAGATAATACGAAAAATGAAATGTATCCATGAATATAAGCATGATCATCCATCACATAATTAAAAACCCATGCATATAGAATCATATTGCATATACATGGAACATCAAATATGAAAGCATAAATAAAGTAGACACAATGCATAATAAATTGATCATATCATATATATCACTGTCATGGTAAAAATTTGAATCATGTGTATGTATATCAATCAGTGTACAATGCCCATAGAGCTATAAAAAATAGAGCCTATGAGTCTAAAAAATAATTGAATGTTGTGATCAAAAAATTGTGCAGTAGCTAGCCTTGATGGCTACTCCCCTCACCCAAATGACTCTCTAGCTAGTCCTATGCCTGTCTCAGCCTTGGGTGGGTGCATGAAGTTGGGTACCAATTTTCTAGCCACTTTTGAATTTAAAAATAAATGCGCTCGCGTTATAACGCGAGTACGCTATAACGCACACGTGTTATTTCACGTTTAAAAAAAAGAAAAAAGTGAAATTATTTGCCTTGTAATACCAACCCAAAGGCTTGGAGGGCATTCCCAACAAGGCCAAAGATGTTTTTTTGCAAATTCTACAAATTTTCACATAATCAGGTCTATGCTCACCATCAAGATTGCATCTAGTTCAATATTGACAAAATAAAAAACATGGTAATGTTGGGTTCTCTCTTAGCTATCCAACGATGTAATTTTTTTCACTTTTCCACAATGTTAAGCATTTCATCCATAATTTTTTTTGTTTGTATTTCTGGTTTTTGCCAAAAAGCTGTGTTTAGTGTTTTTTTTGTTATAAATTAACCTTTCATCAAAATTTCAAATAAATTAAATTTTTAGAAACTAGACTCCATTCTACAAATTTGAAAAAGAAAGGAAAAAAAATCAATTATTTTCAAAAATTTGTAGGGGGGGCACAGCCAAAATTCTGCTTTTCAAGAAGTGCCCACTTAGAAAATTAGTAAAAAATCAAATATTCATTAAAAAATTATCAGAATTTTGTTGCACCAACTAGATGTTATTATCTAACTTTTGATTATATCGATTTTAAAAATACTACAAAAAAGTTCACCGTGCTCAGGTCGTACAAGAGTTGCTATGTTATGTTTTTCTGACAAAAACAACACCAATTTCCGTACATCCCTCTTTTGAACCCCTTAATCTCAACCATTTTCAAAATAAATTAGTAGTTTAGAAAGTAGACTAGGAGCACTTCGATCCTTGTTTTTGTTCCATCTCAAAATTTTGAGTGTAACTATCCTCAATTTCACGTCCAAGGTTAGCATTTCCTGATTTCAGAAAAAAATGGCCACTTAAGCCCCCTTTTTGGGAACCATCTTGGTGCACTTACCACCCTGTCTACTGAGAATAATCTAACACCAGAGCAGCCAAAGGTACAACATGTCGATAATGAAACCTATAATACTCTACCTCTCTGATGACATCATGGTACATCCACACAGGTACTATCCTCCCGTAGGACAAAACAACCATACTCTCTAACTGCCACCTCTGGCCAACCTCCTGGGCTAGCTATAGCTCTATTTCCTACCTCTGCTAGTGCTCATGATCTCTCTCTATGGTGAGGGTCTGGACCTATTGTCTATCTTGGTCCCTCTCTATTGTGACTGTCTATAGCTATGCTTGTAGCCCCTGAACTTGCCCTTGTAATTGTTGTATCTAGGCATCTCATGGGTCTGGCTATAGTGGCTAGGCTGGCTGGTCGTCCCTCTATTGATCCCTCTAATCCCTCTCATCCCTCTCATCCCTCTGATCTAGCTTCTACTCTGACTGTCATGGAGGTGGCCCACCTCCTCCAGGTGCTCTAGGAACATGTCCTTCCTGTCCTATCCTAGCCATCCTGCCTCGGGGTCTCCTTTGTGGAATCACTACCCCTCGAACTATCAGCCAAGGTGGGGGTCTAAACCAATCATCATAAGCATGTGTAGTCCCTATATTTTCCTACCCCTAATCATAGGCACATGGCCTAGCCACCAACTACCAGAAGGAGTCAGCTACGTCAGATACTAGAATCATCCATCCCCATGTGATCTCTTTGGATGTATAGGAAAAGATGGCCACATACTGATCATTGGGTTAATCCTGAACATCTCCAAACTGTTGAGCCACTCTATTCGGAAAGTAGCGCTCTATCATTGTGTGCTCATGGCCCTGCATCAATCAATCCTACCAAGCATAGAATAATTGTTGCACATCATCATACCAAGAAAGCATTTATAACCAGGTCCTCTAGGTGAACACTGCCATCTCATCTATGAATTTGTGCTAGTGGGGTAGACCTAGCCATCCTATGTGTCTCAAAGTAATGCCACCCCTATATCTCTAAACCACTGGGTCATCAGGCTCTACATTGACCACAGTAACCATTTGTTGAAGCACGACAATGTGCTCCTAGGTCCAGATGTGCAACAATGTCACACCGGTACTAATCATTCGGCTATCATAGTAGGAAAACTCATGCAAATCATGGTATAACGAGGCCAACATCATTGGTCCCCAGGAAAATAGTGTCCTCTCTTGAATCACCCTCTTCTAGGCCAGGCCCCATCCCAAGCTAAAGTATCTACCTCGTCAATCTAGAGCCACTAGCTACATATAATGGATGCAACAATCAACCAAAAAGTCAGCACCTAACCTCTGTAATACTCTAAATTGATCTGACCCTCAAAAAGTGTGAGATCCTCAACCTCCATTATCTCAAAGCATGCCTCACCACTGGCATCTACATCATAGATCACTTGGTCACCGTGAATCGACAACCACAAGATGAACTAGACGTCCTCCAATGTAATAGTCACCTCACTAGTGGGAAGGTGAAAGGACAAGGTCTCACTATGCTATCTCTCAGCTAGCATAGTCATCATCGCTAGGTGGGTCCGGACAATGGGTGCATAAGAGACATACCATAGCCCAATCTCCCCCAAATGCTCCTATCGTAACTTGTGCAAACCACTCAATTTTCTCAGCATCGAGGGTTGATGCTCACGTGAAAGCATAGGCTCTTTAATCTCCTACACTCATGATGCCACAATGTCAAAATTCATAAAAAAATCTGACCCCATTTGGAGTTTTCGACACAAGAACAACAAATGTGTCACTATTTGAAAACTCCAAACAACAATGCTAGACCCTTTGAAAATGCAAACTAGGTTGTGGCATCACTATTTGTACTAGCAAGCCCCTTTGACATAGAAACCCTAATCTTAAATTGGACCACGGTGTCACCATTCACAATGGCATCGCCATTTGTGGTTTGGAACCCTAAAGCCAAATTGTGATGCGACATTGCAATTCACACAAGTGGTGCTATTGGAGCCTTAGCATCACTAATTTTTCACTCTTAGCATCACTATATAGCGATGTTGGAGACTTTGACTTTTCAAAACATAATAAATGCACTTAAAAATCAAATTACATAGTCGAGTTAGGGTCATATACTATTGGTCCTACTCCTAGAGGTTTTTGGTACACCCGAACTCTCTTGGAAATGTGTCGAGGAAGCACTCTTTTCACCATTCTGTAGGAGGTTTAGAGCTTAAAAAGCTAGAATTCTCAAGGTGTCAATGAAAAAATGAATGGAAAGTGACCCCTCCAAGGCTATTTAAGCATGAAAATTAGGGTTTTTTGCCTTGATTTAGCCACCAAACTAGGGTTTTGTGACCCCAGAACTATTTTTTCCCAACCGAAGCTCATTTCAAATCCCTTTTTTCATGTTTTGGCATATTTTCAGCATTCTGGAGCCTTTTTGGACCCATCCAACAACTTGCTGTCCTTTTTTGAGAAATCACTTAAAAATCCAAATTCTCATCTGATCTCTTGAGGGGCCAACATACTAGTGTAATTCTTCTACTGGGGTAGTAGTGGGGCATTTGAAAAATCATATTTTTTTTTAATTTTGATCTTGGAAAGGTTATTCTTTCAACCAACACAGTAGGTGCATTGCTTCAAGGAGGGGCAAAATGTACAAGTTCAAATTATCCTAATTGATATCATGCACTCAATTCTGATTCACTAACACCAATTCTTCCTTAATCACTCCTTTACTAATCATTTAATTGAATAATATTTATTTAAATAAATTCATTAAAATTCCTCCATATTCCTCTTTTAATTAAATAAATCAACTTTATGTAATTAAATCCTAATGTCTTCATTTAATTAAATAAATTAATTTTATTTAGTTAACCCCTAATGATCCTCATTTAATTAAATAAATCAATTTTATTTAGTTAAATTCTAATGTTCTTCATTTAATTAAATTACTAATCTTCCACTATCTTCTCATTTGATTTAAATAAATCTAAATATCTAAATCAAATGCCATATCAACTAATTCCACCTAAGTTAATTAAATCCTAATTAACTCCTAATTCTAATCCTCCAATCCTCTAGCTTTTGCAACTTGCACATATAAATCGACTTATTTGATTTATTAATTCCTCTATTTTCATTCAAATGTGGCATATTCTTGGAATATTTCACCAATTTGAAATCTCCCTCCCAAAGGACTTTTGTCATCCAACATGGCATTAAGGCTCTTGCATGTCCTTCTTCTTGAGCCAACTTGGCATTAAGTCTTCTTACAAATCTTCTTCCACAAGCCATCTTTTGAATTTCAAATTCCACCTACATGCATTTAACATGTACATTGTTCAAAATGTGCTCCACCTCTCTTCAGTAGCATGTTGACAAGTGGCACAATGCCATTGGTTCAAGTTTACTCCCACATTCTTCCTATTTCCCATTTCTCCATCCTTCTTTCCTATAAATAGAGGACTATTTTATTGATTTGGGATCCGCAACTTCATGCAAGGTTACTATCTATAGATTTGAGCAAGTTCATCCACATTTTCCATCCAATTTTTAATAGATTTCATCAATCTTAGCAAGGTTATCAATATTTTGAATCAAGGAGCACACAATCATCACCAAATTCATCAAGGAGTTGGGAAAGGGATTCTTTCGACATTAAAGAATCAACAATTCCCCCATGGGATGCTGGTTTGAGAATTTTTGAATAAAGATTTCAATAGCTTTTATTTGATATTCTATCTTGTTTTCTTGTTCATTGTGTTTGAATGAAATTCATGGGTAATGTTTGTTATAGACTTGTTTATTGACTAATGTTTGATTTTTTTATCATGTTGGAGCAAGTCTAGACCAAGCATTCACAAGTACAATGCTTTTTTCAGAGCAAGTCCTTTTGCCATTAGTATGTCCTTTACTATTTATTGTTGTTATTTGTTCAATTGTCTTTGTAGTTTGTGGTATTCTTCAATTCTTAATAGAAAGAGATGTGCAATCTTTGAGAATAGTTTTTTGAAGATAGAATCCTTTAGCTTTGTATTCTTCATATGGTTGAAGTCACTTATGATGTGATACTTTTCCATGTCGTTTTCCTATTTTCCTATATCAA
The DNA here is from genome assembly GCA_007258455.2 of Sequoia sempervirens. Lineage (NCBI taxonomy): Eukaryota > Viridiplantae > Streptophyta > Pinopsida > Cupressales > Cupressaceae > Sequoia > Sequoia sempervirens. The sequence goes on along the minus strand of VDFB02047230.1, from coordinate 522,480,629 downwards.
TTTCATCTGCAATGTCGATTACTAAGCAGTTATTGTTTTTAGCTTTTACAGAAGCTTCATCAATGTCACCCCATTTAGGAACAATTTGTGCAGTATACAAATTTTCAATATTTGTAATTTGTGCTTTGTTTGCATTGAATGTTGCACTCCATGTTTCATATCCAATTAACAAGGTTTGTTCAATAGATCTAAAAGGCACATATAGCATAAATTTTTCTCTGCAATAATTCTCAAGGTCAATGTGTGGATTATATCTTACATAGCATATAATCTATGGAGTTTCTCTTCTTTGCAGCTTTCTGGGGTCACCAAAGTAAAAAATAGTGTATTTAGCCAATGACAAATTTTCAAGAGCTTTTGACTGTGTCATGCATTTTTCTATTATAGATGTGCACATTATGTTCTTAGAATCATCTTGCTCTTTTTCCAATAACTTAGGGATTTTTAATATCTACACTCTACTTTCTAATGGTGTAGTATTGATAAAAAGAGTTTTCCTTGAGCATTTATGCAATGGCAATGGGAGAATGATATGAACAACTTGATGACTTTACATTTTTTGATAGTTAAGCAATGCATTGCCAATCTTCTGTATAAACTTCACTTTTCCATCATAACCACTAGTGTATTCGCGTCACAATTTCTGAAATGATAGAGAAAATGTTCTATCTTGTTTCGTCATATATGAGCTATAGTAAGATGTAGTAGTGTATGCATCTAAAATAAATTTTGTATCTATATTTGTGTCAGGTGGGTCTCTTTTCAGCATGACAATTTTTTGTGACAATGTTGATCGAAGCATTGTGATGTAGTCATTTTCATCCATTTACAATTCATCCAAGAAAATTTCAAATGAAAATTCCTTTGTGCAATTTTTATTTTCCAATTGCTTAAATTTTTTTTTTCTTTCTCCTTGATTGTACCATTAGGCACTGGAAGTGGTTCTAAAACTATTGTTTTGCTCATCAGAGGCAAGGGGAAACTAAATCTGTTAGTGTAGGTTTTTTATTTTCCTTATGTTAGGGAATATTTATTTTCCCTACACAAATTATTAAGCTTTCTCAAGTTATATTATAATGGTTAGGATGAGGACATGTGGCATAAATACATTATTCACATGTGTCACTCACACCCACCTTTAAGTAGTTGAGTCTCACACCCTCTTTTGGACTCTTATTCCACCTCTCATAACCATTTCTTTTCTTTACCTGAGTAGGCATAACCATGCAATCTGATGTTTACCAAGTAGGTAAAACCTCCCACCTATTACGGGGAATGGGAGTTATTACTCCTCTTGGAATTGTCTACTAGTATTTTGTTATATAAACAACACTCAACCCACCGCTTGGCTAGTATGATGGACTGCTAGTTTAGTGCTAAGGGAGTGTTGAGTTTATCCATCTCTTTTCTTACTTTCCTTCAATAATTCTGATATTGGGTGGTTTCACAACCATATCTAACAAAATATGCAACTTGAGTTTTTTTATTTATTGCAAATCTTTGTATGATGATGCATTTGCATTTTAGCAGATTTATATCAAGTAACAATGAGTCACATGAAATATAGTTTTCCACAAATATTTCTATTTCAATATTTGAGAAATTGTCATATACATGTGCATCTTTTATCCATAGCAATAAATGAACATGATCATTGCCTTAGTTTTGGAATTGCATAACAAAATAATAGTCTATGACTTGGCTGAAGAGCTCATGGTTTTTTATCATCATTTTTTGAAATGTGTTGACCCTATGGTTTAAATAACGATTACAAAGCATTGTATTTTTTTTAATTTTGAAATCCAAGTCCCTATCTTCTATAGTTTCATTACACTTTGATTGTTATGGAATACATATTCAGTGCTAAGCTTTGCACAATGGCTCCAAAAAATGCTTAACAATTGTTAATGTCACAAAAAATGTTGGAGGTACCAATATTCTTATCATTGCAAATATATTCTTTTTGTGTTTTCTAGATATTCATGTGAGATCCGAATGGTTTTTATTGTTCTATAGCCCAATGGAGATCATAATATTTTTTTAAGTTTTGGTAGATTGCGCACATCTTTTGCAAGCAATTTCTCACCTTTCAATTCAAATTTTCGTATGCAAATCCATACTAGCAAGTATACTTGGTGAATAATAATTTTAATAGCCTTAAAAAATATATTTGTTATGTGTATTGCAAAGTCATTGTCTTTATGCATAAGCTTCCATCTTACAATTTTTTGGTATGTTAAATTTTTAGTAATTTCAGTTGGACAAGCAAAACCATAGAACAAAGTTGAGAAGTTCATCTCCTCTACATACATGTCCTGAAAAATACCAAGAGGTTTAAACCCTTCTGATGGTGCAATTTCAATGATTATTGTGTCAAGGTCTTTGATTGGTTGTGTTTCATTAAACCAATGTATAATTGATTCAGTTATTGGCTCCTCATCATCTTTAGATGTGTCATCTTTCATAGTTGGTTTTGTTTCAAAATCTATTTGCATTTGTGATGTATTCTTTGTTGACAAATCATGCCACTTTCTATTTATAGAGATGTTCTCTTTTTTATACAATGGTGTTTCACATAATGCAATTAAAGCATCCATGACTATGGCAGGTCTAACATTTACTTGTGCATATCCATTATCATATTCTCTTAGAAATCAAGATCTTATTGCAAACTAGAAAAATCACCTTCCACAGAATAGAAAAACGAAAAAGCAGAGATTTGCAGAATATGTGCAAATTGATGTATTCAAAGTAGAAAATATTACAAGAGATAATTTTATTTATAAAAGAAAAGATGCATAAACCTAATCTTATCTTGAGAAACAAGATAGCTCAATAAGATAAGGATAAAACCTATAACTTAGGAATTAAATATGCCTAAGTAAACTTATGCAAATGTGTAATTAAATATTAATTACACCAACACCCCCCATAAGTGCAACTTAGGGAGAAGCAGATTATTATGCAAATATGAGTCCTGACAACAAGGCTTGATCAGGTACTCATGTACAAATGAAAAGAGAGAGAAAACCCAGTGGGAAAACCCCCCTCAGTGAGATGAACTGTTGCAAAGAATCACTAGAAGAACTCTGTACTGTTGCAAAGTAACACTGGAACCCCAAATCCGGCTAGCAAGCAAAGATACTTTTGTTTGCAAAATACCATATCGGAATCACAAATGCAACATCAGAACCGATGCCAAGGAACACTGGAAACTCACATACTAGATCAACCCTGGAATCTGTAAGCAACAATAGATGAAAGGATGAAAGGACCCATAATGATGAAAAATTTGGAAGTTTTGTCTCTCGAAGCCAATGCCAAATTGAAACTAAAATTGCCCATAGGACGAGTACCATCAAGATTCTGGAACATTAACCATAAAAACATGGTCCTCAAATGAGAAAGATTTGAACCAATGTGGATCAAGAACTATAAAATCCCAATGTGAAGTGTGAACCAAAGCAAACCAAAGATGTGTCCAGTGAAGCAAGAAGTAAGCTAAAGGAAACAATAGGAAACCAAAAAAACTCATGTGAGTTGTCACCAACATGAAAGATGGATGCAAGAACCCCCCTCAATGGAACTTTATATCAGTTTGTTATTACAATACCCAATGATTGTAGAAGGAGAGAATGCAAAACAACAAAAACATAAGCAAAAATGCAAACCTAGAACACAAAAAAAAATGAATGCATGCATAAAATAAGGTAAAAATATTCTATTATAAATGACCTTAGATCTGCATAGAGGCCGAAACCAGCTTTTTGATGCCGTGAAAATCATGAAAAATGGATAAGCGAGTCAAAAGATATGCTTCCCAGAGTGAAAATGAAAACATCTGATTTCCGAGGCTAAAAAAGACATCAAAAATGAAAAACCAGAAAATTAGACCTACACCATTTCATAGCTCTCAGAAATAGCTTTCCGACAATATCTTGTTTGCAAAAAAATGACGTCGTATGTGAAATTTTTTCTTGTTTCCGTGAAACTGCTCCAAAAATGTCTAATTTGGCTCCCAGACACCCTCAGGGGCTAAAAAAAGAAGGCCCGTGGTCGACTGGGTGGACCAGGGGCTGAAGTACAAGGTCTATTGGTAGAGCCCCCAGTCATCCATATGACCGGGGCTAGGGCTGGTGGACCTAGCAGGGGTTTGAGATGGGCTCTTGGTCGCCCATAAGACACTGCTGCTGTGTTTGAAGCCCACAGGGGCTGAGGATCGGTGGCGGCTGGGAGCCTGGGGCTCCCGATTCTGGATGTGACCTTTGCTAGCTGATTGAAGCCCTTAGGGTAAGATGTGAAGGTCGACAGAGCTAGAGGCGGAGCCGCTGGTGGTGGCGGTGGCCGCCCGGTGGTGTAGCGGGGGCACTACGAATCCAACGGCAAGGTCCATTTGGGCCCAAAATGCTTCGAAAACCAGGCGACCCTCGGATCTATCAGAAAAATCACCTAGCTTACAACCCTCATAGATCTGGAAAACGATGATGAAAATGAATGAAATAAAACTTATTTTTGACTTTTTCCAACGCTCTGAGTCCAACGGAAAACCCTGATCTGATCCAAGATGCTGCATAAAGATGCTCAAGGAATGAAACCCTCGAAGGACCTCGAATGAGCTCTGCAATGTGTTCCTCCAAAAAAGCTAAGAAGGGGCTGCAAATCGAGGCTCTCCTACCATGTTATAAACCAAGGGGTGATCCCATAATAGTGGTTTACAATTTTTGGCCAAACTGGACACTGAAATTATTATTTTTAACTAAATCTTCACATTCAGGCACCTATAGCAGCTAAAATGTGAGGAATTTGAAGATGGTGCAAACTAGAGTCTCATCAAATTTTTTCTGTAGATTCTTAAAATATTTTTTTCAAAATTTTTGGAATCAAATTGCACTTCTTTTTCCATCTCCCACGAAAATTGATTTTTTTCAGAAAACAACATTTTTTAAAAGTGACACACACCGTATAATGCATAACATTTTTTCCATGAAGGATAAAATTCTAATTTTTTCAAATTTAGATTTATAACTTTGATATCTAGTGCTTCCACTTGGTTAGATAGTTTTTTATTGAATATTTTTTCCTTAATCAAGTTTCAAAGTCAAACGAATTACAATTCAAACATAGCATGACCAGATAACGCTAACTTTTTGTATATGTCAAAATTTAATTTTATTTTTTTGTTCGATCAAGGACTTCAATATCTAGTGCACTCATATTTTTAAATTTTTTTTTTGATAATATTCTATTTTTCCACATGTGAAGAACAAAGAAATTCATTTTTGATGAAAAATCTATGTTTAATAAAACTTAAAAACAAATACATAACAAAACCAAAACATATTAAAATTATATTCATTGGATAGCTTGTTCGAGGAATACCATAATCATTTGAAATAAATTTTAAATGAATTCATTTGATCCCCCAAAATCTAAATCAAAAGTGATTTTTTATCAGCATTTTGATAGGTGTAAAGGAGACGCATTTATAGGTATGGTTTAAAACTAGCGAGGTTCTATCCAAGGGCGTTTGATCTAAGGTGATTTGATGAAACCCTCTTCAATTGGAATCCTTAAAATGGAACTTTTTAAGGCTTAAATCATTATATTTTCTAAAAATATGTGATTTCAGTTAAAATTCGTTCCTCTCAAGAATTGTAAACCACTATTATGACAGCACCCCAAGATTTGATTGCAAACCAGGATTCATCTACTTGCCCAAACAATGCTAGTTGCACTTTATCAGAATCTACAGGAACATTGATAATTGTCTTGGGCAAGGCATATTGTGCTCATTTATATCCCAATTGCTTGATCTATGCAAAAGCTATGTGAAAAGACACAAGCCTTTCTTCTAGAGCAGTCAAAGAATGAACATCTATTTGTACATTTTGTCTTATTCTTGCAGGTGTGGAAAAATGGTGCAGGAGCATGTGTGGGCTAATGGGTAATCAACACCACCAAAAATAAGTTTGTTTGTTTGATTTTCAAATTTTGGTTTGTTTCTCTCAGCACCTAAACCTCTTAAATTTCACTTATTTATGATGACACTTTGAAAGAAGATATATGGTGTCTCATTTAATACATTTAGCCACTGTAAATCCAAATTTATATTTTTTTTCCAACACCTAAATAATTAGATATGGACATTGATAATATCATCTATCAATGCTAAAGTTACAACTGTGCTGGGGAAAAGGCTAATTGTTTATGCAATGTGAAAATAAGTCCATCTTAATCGATCCTTCAAAAAGATCCTTTTCATAATCAAAGCAACAAAAAATCAACACAGAAAGTGAAAAGGTACACTTAGCAGGTAAATGGATGATGGTGGGGATAAGAAAAAATGGGCACCAAGAAAAGAATAAGTGAACGAAAAGATTTGGAAAGGTCAATATCCTTGAGGAAAAGGCTGATGATATTGTGGTTTCAAATTGGAAATAAATGCTATAGGATGTAATTCATTTATTTTGTCTTGAATCATGAAAAAACAAGAAGTTCAGGGGTCGTGGGTTCAAAAAGAAGATAGAGAAACATCAATATCATTCCCAGGCGTGGTTGTGAGAGGCAGTCAACTTCACAAGGAAGGAGATGAGAAGTTGGTGCACAACACCATAAGCCTCCATGATGCATAAAGAAGTCTAATGTTATGTTTTCATGTTTGAGTCATGTTTTGTGTGTAATAAGGTCTATTTAGACCATTTCATATGTATTTGAGTTAATTTTAGGTTGCTAGGTGGGTTGTTGAGTCATTTTTGTAAATATTGCAAAAGTTGGGAAAAGTTGTCAAGGCAATTTTGCAATTTTGCATTTTGGGTCTAAATGAGAAGTTGAACAGTTATAATTCAAAAGTTAGTTGGGAAATGGTGGGTTATGATTGAAAATTATTTAAAAGCCATGTACGGTCTATGGAGGAGGTTGTTGATGAAAATTTTAATTTTGAGCTAACCAATAAAAATTATATTTTGCTACGTCTTACATTGAAATTTTCTGCTACAAAAGGTTGTACAGTTTGGTACAACCTATAGGAGATATTTAATGAATTGGGATAGATGAAACAATGAATCTTCTACCATTTTCAATTAGTTTTATTTTTTTTCATTAAGGTTGAAGGATTTTATAGCATTTTTATTTCAAACAACCAGGAAACCCTAGTTTTGAGGATTCAATTGTGAAAAAATGAAGTTTTGACCCATTCCACTAATGCAAAGGTCTGATAATTGGTGGAATGGGAGTAGTTAGGGTATATTTTGTGTTAAATATGTTTGCAAGAGTAGGTGAGGAGGATTTTTGCAAATATGTTGATGCCTTAGGCTGAAAACTCATGTTTTTAGGAAAAATAGTTGCATAAAGGTTAGGGTTTGGTGAAATGCTCTTTGACAGTTATTTATAATGCTTGGAAATGATTAGGTAGACACAATTTGATATGCTTGGGGTCTTGGTTTGAATATTGAGAGTCTATAATGATTAAACCTTGTGGATACCTAGTAAGAAGAGCCTAATTAGGCCTAATTGTCAAGCGTAGTAGCAGATTTTTGAAGGTGTTGTTCCAAAGGAATCATATCTAAAAATTTAGTATGTTAACAAATGAAAAGAGGTATCTAAAAAATTTTGTAGATTGTGGGATTGAGTTTTTCTCTTCAAGTTATGCCAAAAATACCTCATTTTCTGAACTATAGAGCCTAAAGTCCATTTGGAAAGAAAATCTAACAAATTATTAGGGTTCTAAGATTGAAAATTTTATTTGGTTGTGTTAGTTTTGAGTTGATTTATGTTCTTCCACCCTACTCTGCATCAAATTGGTATCAGAGCATAGGTTTGATTTGAAGAATAAAAAGGTTGAGTTGAAAGAATCACAAAGATGCCTCCAAAAGGGAATGCCATTGCTAGAGAATTGAATGAGTTGAGGAAAAATCATGCTAAAGAGACGAGAGGGATGAGAGAGTTGAAGGAGAGGCTTGTTTCCGTGGAAACAAGCCAGAAGAGAGGTGTGGTCATAGGTGATGTGAGTGATCATGAAGAAGAGGAAGAGGAAATTTTCCAAGGTTCCAAGGAAGACATGGATCCTGGTGACTTGAGGATGGCAAGGCTTTTGAAAGTAGTCAAGGGAGATGAGCATAAGATAAAAATGGATTTACCTATGTATGGAGGAAAGATGGATAGTGAAGAGATCCTAGATTGGATAGGAGAATTGGATAACTATTTTGATTATGAAGATGTGCTAGAGGATAACAGGGTGAAGTTTTCCAAGTCAAAATTGAAAGGTTGCACTTTGCTTTGGTGGGATTATGTACAAAGTGAAAGGAGAAACAAAGAAAAGTCCAAAATCACCTCTTGGGATAGGATGGTGGCTAAAATAAAAAGTAAGGTCCTACCTATTGATTACACTATTCAATTGTTTAAGAATCTTCAAAATCTCAAACAAAATAGGCTGGATTTGCAAACATATACAAAGGAGTTCTATAGGCTGAACATAAGAGCATGTCATATAGAGAATGATGAAGAGACAGTAGCAAGATACATGAATGGGTTGAGATACAACCTCCAAGATGAATTGATTCTCACCACTCTAGGAATGGTGGAATAATGTTACCAATTGTCCATCAAGGCTAAAGAAAAATTGAAGAGATGCAAGAGAAGAAAGGTAGGGGTAGAGGCAGCAATTCTAGAGGAAGAGGTTCATTTTATAACTCAAGGCAGCCATATGAGAACCAAGAAGTTGCAAGAAAAGTTCAAGACCAAGTTGTTGATCAGAGAGGTGGATATAGAGGAGGTAGACCAGGTTTTAGAGGTAGATTTGGAGGTCAAGGAAGAGGCTCTAGTGTATTCATAGGAAGGTGCTATCAATGCAACAAGTTTGGACATCAAGCCTATAGTTCACATGGGGGAGAAAGAAGGACTCAATTGGTGCAAGAAGAGGACAATGAGACTATAAACTCTCCATCACAACATGTTGCTCCAGAAGTTGGAGAATCACTAATTGTAAGGAGAACTCTCATCAAGACATTAGTAGAGAAGGAGCCACCATAAAGGAAGACTCTCTTTAAGACAATTTGTAAGTGCTTGGGTAAGGTATGCAAAGTTGTAATTGACTTATGAAGCACATATAACATGGTTTTTATTGAGATGGTTGAAAAACTCAAGTTTCCTAGAATACCACATGTTACTCCTTATAAATTTTCTTGGTTAAATGAGGGTCAGTATGTTTTGCTAAATGAATAATGTTGGGTGGAGTTCAATATAGGAGAGTATAAGGACAAAATTTTGTGTGACATATTACCTATGGATGTGTGCCATTTTTTGCTAGGAAGGCCTTGGAAATTTGATAGGCATGCTATGTATGATGGAAGGAGAAATACCTATGAGATTGAAAAATATAGTGTTTCTTATACTTTGACACTAGGATATGTGCAGGATCATCATGGAAAAAACTAGCCATTAAGTGGAAATGAAAATTCAAAAAAATCAGAGTTAGGCAACTTGATTTAAAAATTTGAATAAGTTATCGATATTATTTCAAAAATATGTAACAATAGAATCTGTGGAAAATTGAATGTAGTTTCTAAACTACTAAGTTTATTTTATTTTTTTAAAAGTCTATTTGGTGAAAATTTGAAATTTCAATGCAATAGTACTTAAATTTCAGGGAAAAAAATAGAAGTAGGTGTCTGTCTGACCACCCTAACCACAATAAAATGATAATATTTTTTTATAATATTTTAGATATAAGTAGGGGACTCATGTCTAGATGTGACTCATATTTTTAATAATTTTTTTCCAAGTAAATAATTAATT
>VDFB02047230.1:522360578-522467578 GCA_007258455.2 Sequoia sempervirens | reverse complement strand
ATTCACAACCGCCCTAGTAAGCCATAAGTAAATTGCGCTGCTCATGAGAGACAAACTTGTATTGATTTTGAGCATAACCATGCAAAACTTTCGATAGAGCACTTGCAATAAGAGAAAGAATAGATGATCCTTTTCAAAATGATACATGGGCTTTTGCTGGGAGGCTTCCACGTGTTCATAAGAAGCTAACTGATAATGTAAAGTAGGTAATTCAACAATTTTGGCATGATAACTCTAGAGTATCACCCAATGCAAAGGATGTTTTAAAGTTAAGAATTGGCAATCGAGACCATACACCACATCCTAAACATTTATTGGAATCAAGCCAAACAATGTTGTTCAAATTTTTTATTGAAACACATAAAAATATAGAAATCTTGCAAAGGACTTTTGAGGGTTTGAAGCCATTTTATTGTGTGCCTCTTAAGATTTGTAATACTTGTTGTTGCAAATACCACGTGGAGTTTTCAATGTACTATGAGCTATTATTCTATATCCATTCTATTTTGCATACTAATGAAATGTTGTAGGAGTGTGGTGCAATGCATCTTCCGAAATCATCAAGGGATTTGCTAGATCTATTTTTATGTTCTAGAGACGATGGTTGCTTTTTCTATAGAAAAGATTGTTTAAATGCAAAGTGCTCACAATGTGGTGGCTTTCCAAAGTTTGTTCAATGTTGTCATGATAGTTTCAAACATGAATTTGGAAAGAAGCTTGTTGAGAAAAAGAGATATGAGATAGTCAAATATACTTTGCAAAGTGGAGATGAATGTTCTAGAGGTGAGTTGGTTACAAAAGAATGCAGTGTTGCTGATTTTATTTTAGATTTTAAGGACAATCTTTTCTACAAGTATGCAAGGCATAGTCATAGGTCTCAGTGGTTGGATCAACAATTTAGGATGTGTAAGGACTCTTTTCCGATTGGCACTATTATATCAGTGGTTGATTTTGCAGAAAACTACACATTGCAACCACAAAATGAGGTACAATCTCAGTATTACAATTCCATTCAAATTGCTATTTTTGTCCACATAATGTTTAGACATGCACCAGATAGTATAGAGGAGGATTGAAAGATAATCAGAGAGTATCATTTTTATATGAGTGATGATAGATCTCACTCATCTAAGTATGTCCAACATTGTTTTGAGAAATTTTTTGAGTTCTTGCAGGACCATGATATAGCATTGGGCCGACATCTAATTTGGTCAGATAACTGTACAGGTCAATTCAAGAATGCTTATATGTTTTATTGGTTGAGTAGAATGCATGTAGACAAGGGTCTACCTCATATTTGGAGTTTTTTTCAAGTTGGACATGGGAAAGGGGAGCATGATGGAGTAGGTGCATGCGTAAAGAGAGCTCTAGTTAAGGAGCAATTGAAGATTTCAAGAGCTAAATTCAGCGATGCACGTTCTATAGTTGATTGGTGTAGTTCAGCATTGTCATAGGGAGGGACACTTGATTCAACAATGAGCAGATTCTTTTGGTTCGTTGAGGAGGGTACAGTGGGAGGCAGATTGGATTGTCATACAATCAAAGATTCTTCAAAGATGCATTCATTTCGAAGCTCAGATGTAGGCACATGGACCATTTGGACATGAGAGTTGTCTTGTTTTTGTCAGAGTTGTATTTAGTGCGAGTGGGATCAATGCGAGTCAAGTGAGTGGGTGGATACATGGGTACCATAGTATCTAACTCCTTTATCTCAAACAATATCCATGACAAATGACACAATGGAAAGTTCAGTTGATTATGACCTGCTTTCAAATCTACTACAGATAGGACATATTTTTGTAGTTGCACTGCAGGGGAATGAAGAGAGATCATACTATTGGTTGGATCTATGTGTGTGGGTAAATCATAAGCTAACACAACCGATGGAAGATGATGATGGTTTCATGTATCCTACAGGTTCAGTTGTGGTTGAAGGAACTTGGTTGCGAACATACATGATTAGAAAGAATGGCATACCTACATTTGAAGACTATGAGAAACACAAAACCATTCTCATGTATTCACACCTTGTTATAGCAACAAATGTTAAGTTTTTGAAGCATCATGCCAGACTTAAGAAAAAACAACTATGGACACTTAGTAATGTTGATCACGAAGCAATATTTGATACTCTTAAGCAAAGAGATGACCCTTCAGGCACACTTGAATAACATTTTCCAGAATAGAAGGTAGAATTATTATGTTCATTATGATTAAGTTCATTAGTGTTCTTTATTTAATACTGATATTTTATATACTATTGCAATGCAGGTGTTTTTAATAGTGATATTTTGTATGCACTTTTGTGATATTTTTGGCAAGATTGATCATGGACCTACTGTAACAATAGCCAGCTCTGATCCATTCGAAGAGGTATGCATCTTTTATAGTTTTCATCACCAACTCATCATCATTCAAGTTGTTTAGATTAATATATATATGTTAGTCTAAGCATCTTTTCTATTGTGACAATATAGATTTCTCATTTTCCCACTTTTGCGATATTCCTGGTATGATTGATCATGGACCTGCTACAACAATAGCCAACTCTGATACTTTCGAAGAGGTATGCATCTTTTATAGTTTGCATCACCAAATCATCATCATTCAGGTTGTTTAGATTAATATAGATATGTTTGTCTAAGCATCTTTTCTATTTTGACAATATAGATTTCTCATTTTCCCACTTTTGCGATATTCCTGGCACGATTGATCATGGACCTGCTACAAAAATAGCTAGCTCTGATCCTTTCGAAGAGGTATGCAACGTATTACAACAATATAGATTGGTTATTCTAAGCATCTTTTATAGTTTGCATTACCATCTCATCATATTTTGTGTCATTTAGAATAATATAGATTGGTTATTCTAAGCTACCTTGATGGTTTATATAGGTGCTTGTCAAATGTCTGGCATAATCTATACCTAGTGAAGTTTTTTAAAATATGGGTCAAATGTCTACCATTGTATAAAGGGTATGTTTAAAATGTAAAGGGGTCTGTATTTTGGAAACTCATAGGTTTTGTAAAGGGGTCTATTTTTGTACTTAATCGAGCTACAACTGAAGGTTTTCTTCCTGGTTCTTTCATGTCGATATGCTCATTTGAACCAAGTTTTGTAATACTATATAGTCCTCTCCCCTACTATCTCTTACTCAAAGAGTAAGGAGAGAGCTTAACCCATCTATGTTTTTTGAAGAGACATACATATACTAGCAATCACACATGAAGATGTAATGGGCACATTGATAGGTGCAATATGAAATTATGTATGCTACAATTGAAGTAATTGCAAGAAGTCTTGTTATGGTGAAGTAATTGCTACAATTGAAGTAATTGTATTCCCTTTCATTTTAAAATTCAAAATTCAAACTTTTGGCTAAGTGGTGTCATTCACCCACTTTGAGTTGACTAAACACATGTTTGGCATAATTTGATGATATACGCTAGCATTAATAACATACAATATATTCATTATAATCATGAAAACATTCATTTATCTTATAGAATTGGAGCAAATAATAGCGAGACATTTTGATTCAATGCAATTAAAATGAGTAAAAAATTTGAACATCTAGAGTAACCCTTAATTATGTTAGGTTGATTGTGTTTGATTCATTGCATTTACTTAATTATCCTAGGTTAACTTCATAAATAATTTTTTTTTTGTTTTAATATTTTGTTGAGCCCAACCAATCCTACACTTGATCCAACCTTCATTTTAGGGTTTTACATTATTAAGGTTTTCAAATCTATAGTTTTCTAAGTTTACATTCTATTTTCAAATTTGAACTTTCTTATACATCCTTGTACATCATTGATACATTTTTCTATTAGGTTTTGCATTTTTTATTTTAAGATATAGTAAATTATATTCACTTGCAATTTGTTGTGTAAATCTCTTCTATTGTTAGAATGAGTACTTGAATGATCATGAGGTGTTGATCATCATTTCCATCAATGAAATTGACCATCTCTCATATGTAATGCTTGGGAGTTACATTGGGAGAAGTGGATCATCTTTCCATAATGTTATGGGTTCCTACTTAGTTGATATGTTCATAGTGGAGGGATAGTTTTGGGAATTTGTGCTCTCGATGAGTTATTGGTCAAATACATTATCTATTCATGGATTCTATCTTGAGTGCTATCATAATTGCAAGTTGGGGTGGTTCGTGGTTTTAAACTATGAAGAATGGTTTTGGTTGAAGGGGTTTTTTTCTTTGAATCAATAAAGTTTCAATTGCTCAATTCATATTTTACTATTTTTCTTGTGTTTTTTTGCCTGTGCACAAGCCATTCAAGCATTTTTCGTATAAAAACTTTATGTAGAAATTTTATTACATGTCTTGACATTATTTCAAGGGTGGAAGGTGTGGAGAACTAGGTTTTGAAATAAAATGAAGAGTTAAAGGTCTAAAAATGGTGGTTTATTTTCACTTGAAAATAGAGTTTTTACCCTAGGGTTTGCAAAAATCTCTGAGATACTAGAATTTTCTTTTTTTTTAAGCATATTGGGGCCTAAATAAAGGTGTCTAAGGTGGTGGCAGAGTCTGAAAGGTTGTGGAAGTGCTACATCCAATAAACCCTCAAGAATTACACTAAAAACAAGGGTTTTTTAATTTGACGGTTACAGGTCCATACAAATGGAATCCAATTGTAGAATCTTTGTTTTCTTGGAAATTTATTTGCTACCCCAAGGTTTCAGGGGTCTGTGTGGTGTTTGAAGGTATGTTGCTTTGCATTTTTGGGCTAATTGAGTAGCCTGTTGAAGGGTGAATGTATACGAAGTCAACGCTGGTCCAAAGGAGTCTATGTTGTTTCTCATATATGTTGTGTAACTTGGATATGGGTGTTGGAATTAGTCATGTGCTCATCTAGTGTTTTGGAAGATTGTGGAGTAATTGGACAAAAACAAGTTTCTCACTATTACAAGGGTTTAAGGGGGTTAAAGAGGGAAATGTGTATTTAGTTGCTTGTCAAGTTTTAAGGGAGTTTTGGATTGTCCAAAGAGGTCAAAATAATCTTGTTAGATGCCTCAAATAGGCAGGTTGCAAAGAATTTGTGATTGTGCCCTTGTGTCTGCATCAATTTTTCACCTAATTTCACTCGATCCAATATAGCTTAGAGTAATTCGGTGTATTTGGGTGCAACAAAGGACCATCCCTAGCGTAAATGTACTCATCCAGACATGTTGGAATAGTCTGTTTGGTCGTACGAGTTGCAGAACGAAAGTTGCACCACTTTGTAACTTTACACTGCTTGCATCTGGCAATTTGTCCCTCCACTGAAAAGTCATCACCACAGGAAAATTCCTTCAAAATAGCAAAAACTGAGAGAGGTTTTTGTAGATGGTCCCAACACGATCCCATAACCTCAGATGAAAAGTCTACAAGCATCATGGTCTTCAAGAAATAGCCCTTAAAAGATTGCTTCCTTTTAGCACTTTGGACTCTTAAGGGAAATCGTCGATCCAATGTAGCTCAAAGTGATTCAGCATATCTAGGTGCAAGAGAGGACCATCCCTAGCGTAAACGTACCCATCTGGACGTGTTGGAACAGTCCGTTTGGTTGTATGAGTTACAGAATGAAAGTTGCACCACTTTGCAACTTTACACTGCTTGCATCTAGCAACTTTTCCCTCCACTGAAAATAGACCTTCAAAGATTGCTGTCTTTTAGCACTTTGAACTCTTAAGGGACATCGCCAGTCCAATGTAACTCGAAGTGATTTAGCATATTTGGGTGCAAGAGAGGACCATCCCTAACTTAAACGTACCCATCCGGATGTGTTGGAATAGTCTGTTTGGTCGTACGAGTTGCGAAATGAAAGTTGCACCACTTTGCCACTTTACACTGCTTGCATCTGGCAACTTTTCCCTCCATTGAAAAGTCATCACCACAGGAAAATACCTTTGAGATAGCAAAAATTGAGAGAGGTTTTTGTAGATGGTCACAACACGGCCCCATAGCCTTAGACGGAGAGTCTATAAGAATCATGGTCTCAAAGATTAACGCCTTTTTAGCACTTTGGACTCTTAAAGAAATCGTTGGTCAGTGTAGCTGAGAGTGATTATTAAGTATTTGGGTGCAAGGGACCATCCCTATAAAGCGGTACCCATCGAGACATGTTGGAACAGTCCATTTGGTGATGCAGGTTCGCGGAATGAGCGATTTTTAGCAGCTTTACCTTTGCTTGTATAAAACGGCACCCTCCTTTGAAAAGTCATCACCACGGGGAAAACACTTGTGAGAGATAGCAAAAACTGAAGTTTTGTAGATGGGTCACAACACAATCCATAAGCCCCTCAAAACTACAAAGAGTCTATAAACATCCACGGTCTTCAAGAAATAGACCTTCAAAGATTGTTGCCTTTTAACACTTTGGACTCTTAAAGGAAATCATCGGTCCAATGTAGCTCGGAGTGATTCGGCGTATTTGGGTGCAAGAGAGGACCATCCCTAAAGTAAATGTACCCATTTGGACGTGTTGGAACAGTCTGTTTTGAGAATTAAAATGAGTTCGCGAGGAATGAAATTTGCATGACTTTACCCAACTTACCTTTGCTTGCATCTAGCATTTTTTCCTCAGCGAAAATTCATCACCCACGGAAGCATACTCCAAGATGGGAAAAAAATAGAGAGAGTTTTTGTAGATGGTCTAGCAGTCCATAGCCTCAAACAGAGAGTCTGTAAGTGTCACGATTTTTGAGAAATAGACCTTCAAAGATTGTTGTCTTTTAGCACTTTGGACTCTTAAGGGAAATAGTCGGTCCAATGTAGCTCAAAATGATTTAGCATATTTAGGTACAAAGAGGACCATCCTAATGGAAGCGTACCCATCAGACATGTTGGAATAGTACGGTTTGGTCATATGCATTGCAGAATGAAAGTTGCTTTTTCCCACTTGCAGCTTTATCTGCCTGCATCTGTAACTTCCCCTCAACTGAAAAGTCATCTATACGGAAAATACCTCAGAGATAGAAAAAAATAGAGAGGTTTTTGTAGATGGTCCCAACACAATCGCATAGCCTTAGATAGAGTGTCTATAAGCATCACGGTCTTTGAGAAGTAGACCTTCAAATATTGCTTCCTTTTAACACTTTGGAATCTTAAGGGAAACTAGTGGGCAACATAGTTAACTTCTTCACAAACTTGGTTTGAAGTAATTTCATTTTTTTTTGTGCATTTAAAATGGATTTTTAAGCTTTCCACCCTAAAAGTGACCTCTAAATAACTTCAAACACCTTAACTATCTCATTCTTATACATTTCTTTTGCAAACAAGCATTTTCATTCCAAGAGGCAATATAACTTTTGAGACTGCAAGAAGACATCTGATAACTCTTGAGTGTACTAGAAGAATTCTTATGATTTTTGAAGAATGCTAATAACTCTACTACAGGAAGGTGATGAGAGATTGCTTAGTGATGAAAAGCTTGAGGCATCTTATGATGAAGTCATGCCAACCAAAGAAATGATCAAGCGTGAAGTCACAACTTGCAGCCATGGAACTGAACCTACTGAACCTGAAGAAGATGGTTCTATTGCTGACCGAAAGAGCACCTCTAGATGGTTGTGTTGCTGATGTGTGATCCCACAATAGTGGTTTACAATTTTTGGCCAAACTGGACACTGAAATATTTTTTTGTAACTAAATCTTCACTTTCAGACACCTATAGTGACTAAACCGTGAGGAATTTGAAGATGATGCAAGCTAGAGTTTCATGAAATTTTGTCTATAGATTCTAAATATATTTTTTTCAAAAATTTTGAAATCAGATTGCACTTCTTTTTCCATATCCCTCAAAAACTAATTTTTTTCAGTAAACAACATTTTTAAAAAATGATGCTCACCGTATAATGCATAATTTTTTTTCCATGAAGGATAAAATTCTAATTCTTTCGAATTTAGATTTTTAAGTCTGATATCTAGTGCCTCCACTTGGTTAGATAGTTTTTTATTGAATTTTTTTTCTTTAATCAAGTTTCAAATTCAAACCAATTATAATTCAGACATAGCGAGACCGTATAACGCGTAACTTTTTTTGTATGTATCAAAATTCAATTATTTTCTCTTTGTTGGATCAAGGAATTCAATATCTAGTGTACTCATATTTTTTAGATTTTTTTTTATAATCTGCTATTTTTCCACATGTGAAGAACAGAGCTTGATTTTTGATGAAAAACCTATATTCACGAGAAATAAAAAATAAATATAATAATTAAATAAAATTTATTTAATATTATACTTTTTGGGAAGCTTATAATAAGGACTACATACTTAAAAAAATAAATTTTAAATAAATTAATTTGATCCCCCAAAAGGTAAATCAAAAGTGGGTTTTTATCAACATTTTGATACGTGTAAAGGAGACTCCGTTATAGGAATGGTTTAAAACTAGCAGGGTTCTATCCAAGGGGGTTTGATTTAAGGTAGTTTGATCAAACCCTCTTCAATTGGAATGCTTTAAATGGAACTTTTAAGCCTTAAATCATTATATTTTCTAAAAATATTTGATTTCAACAAAAAATTGTTCCTCCTAGAAATTGTAAACCAACTTTGAGGGATCACCATGACCGGAAGAGTACTTAAAGATTCAGAGGGAGCCTGTTGAACCTAAAGAAGATGGTTGTGTTAATCACCGAAAGAGCACCTTTGGATGTTGTTTCAGTTGAGGTTTGCGATGAACACTTGTACACACCATAGTATGGTTGTAGCCATTATGGTTGATATCATGTTGAGGCAATATCTAATATCATGATGAGATGATATTCTTATTTTCACTTATGGTTGTAGCCATAGTACTAGGCATCACAATGAGGTGATTTTCCTTGTGTAGTTGGAAGTATCCTCCCTAGCTGAGAGGGAGTGTTGATGATTATTGTAGCGTCAGTCATATCCTTCCAGCGATCTCCTCTACATAAGAATAAATTAAATATAGCCAAAGCTATTTAATTTATTTATATATCAATTTGTGATTAATGCTAATTCATCAAGAGATACAAGTTAATGAAGAGGTGCATTTATGAAGAGGCCGACATGCTTGAGGCATGATTTATGTCAAATAATATTTATTATTTTATGAAGGCCAACTTCTATCTTGGAGGTGCAATCTTTGAGGAGGCACATTCTTTTTGGAGGCCGACCTATATTGTGAAGAGTCGCATCTCTCTCAGCTTGTATATATATCAGATACATTTCATTGTTTTGAGACATACATTTTTCATACATTCCATTTCATATCAAGTGCGAGTTAGTGAGAAACTCTTCAAGTGCAAATCGAGTTATTGTGAGAAGGCTGAGGATTATCATTTAAGAATTACATCATTGTATTGCTGTGTTGGCATAAGTCTATGTTGCATATTATTAGGCCTCATTATCGGCCTTCATTGTAAAGGAGTTTCTATTGTGATTCAATAATATAAGTGATATTATTGGCTAGTTTTTTCTCCCTCAAGAGGAGGGTTTTCCCAGGGTATCTGCTGTGTTATTGTGTTTGATTTAGAATTAATTTTTTCTGCATTAAATTTGATGTAAATAACACAGAGTAAATGTATAAGTGTGTGGAATGAGAAATGACAGGCACAGAGACCACTTCAAAAAGTTTGTTTGAGTGCTTTCTTTTTCATTTTTGTGAGTTTGTGCCAAATTTCCTCAAAGAAATGTGGTCTCATAGAATTCCATGACAAGATAATGCAATTGATAGCTACTCCTAGTTATTAGTTTTGTAATGTGAAGTAATTGCATAACTGCTTAGGTTGACTTTGTAAAAACTATATTGTTATTGAAATTTTTTCATCTATCGGCATCTAGTTATTACTTATGCAATGTGAAGTAATGCTTTGAGTTTGAAAGATGTGCAATGCAATTAATCAACAATATGATTATAAACTACATAATATTTAACCATTCTTTTTATGCTATTGTACATTGACATTTAACCATTGCTCAATAGATTAAATTTTCAAAGAGTTTAATCATGCACATGAGGAGGAAATTAAATTTGGATTGTCAACTTCTATATATATCAAATTATCCAATAATCAAGTGTATTTCCATATACAAAATTGGCATCAACACCAACTCAAACAAAGTTTTACAATATGTGGCATATGCCATCTCTGTATCTATTCAATATTTACATGCCAAAATGTCTATCTCATCCTAAACTACTGGTGGATCATTAAAACGGAGCCTCTTTGAAGCACTCGTTGGCTCTGAAGGTAGCTGCACAAGAAAAATTCAAACCACAATTGAGATTAGTTATAGGGTATGTGCAAGATCATGATGGGCCAAAAAGTGGCAATATGATGGGTATGTGGCTGATGACTATTTTTTTACCCAAAATTGATGAAACGAAAAGGGGTTTTAAAGGATATTCTCAGCTTTCCACCAATATAAATTATGCTTTAATTTGGATTTAATAAATAATTATTATTCATTTTCTATTCAAATTACTACTAAGGGTATGTGCAAGATCATCATGGAAAAAATAGGCCCTTAAGTGAAAAAATAATCAGAAAAATTAGAGTTAGGAAACTTGACTTAAAAATTTGAATAAGTTATCTTTATTATTTCAAAAATATGTTAGAATAGAATCTGTAGCAAATTGAATGTAGTTTCTAAAATACTAGGTTTTTTGAAAAAAAGAAAAGAAATCTTTAGTGAAAATTTGAAATTTCAATGTAGTAGTACTTAAATTTCAGGGAAAAATAAGAAGTAGTGTCTATCTAACCACCTAACCACAATAAAATGATAATATTTTTTTATATAATATTTTAGATATATAGTAGAGGACTCATGTCTGATGTATGCATATTTTTTGTAATTTTTTTTCTAAGTAAATAATTAATTATGAATTTTTATTACAAATTTTTAAAAATATAAAAACTCATATGTCTAGATGCATCTTAACTTGGTCAAAACTTCATGAAATTCATTTTTTTAATCCTATAGTATGTGAAGCATATATGCTGATGCATATTTTGGATTCAAAAATGTGATATCGTTTCAAAGCTATAAATGTTTTTCAATCAGTCTATCGATCAAAACTTTAGTCGTAATTTGAATAGAAAATGAATAATAATTACTTAGTAAATTCAAATTAATTCATAATTTATATTGGTGGAAAGATGATAATATCCTTTAAAACCCTTTTCATTTCATCAATTTTGGGTAAAAAAGTTGTCGCCACATACCAACATCTGCCCTTTTATCATCATGATCCTGCACATACCCTAAAGTCTGATTTATAGGCTGATTGAAAACATCTATAGCTTTCAAATGAAATCACATTTTGAATCCAAAACATGTGTCACATTCTATGCTCATACTATAAGATTAAAAAAAAGTGTGAATTTCATGAAGTTTTGACCAAATTAAGGTGGTTAGACATACAAGATTTTATATTTTTCAAAAATTTGTAATAAAAAATTCAAATTAATTATTTACTTGGAAAAAAATTACAAAAAAATATGCATCACATCAGGGCATGAGTCCTATACTTATATCTAAAATCTTATAAAAAATATTATCATTTTATTGTGGTTAGAATTGATTGAGACAGACACTATTTTTTATTTTTCCACTGAAATTTAAGTACCAACCATTGGAAATTTCAAATTTTTCATAAATAGATTTTTTTTTTTTTTAAACAAACCTAGTAGTTTAGAAACTCAATTTGCTACATATTATATTCTTACATATTTTTGAAATAATGTAGATAACTTATTCAAATTTTTCGTCAAGTTGCCTAACTCTGATTTTTCTAAATTTTTTGCCACTTAAGGGCCTATTTTTTCCATGATGATCACATAACCTATACTATATAATTTAAAATTGAATAATTAACATAAAATTAAATACATTGAATTATAATTGAACTCTAAAATTGAAATCTTGATTACCTGAAATATACGTCTCTTTGAAGGGTCGAGAGTCCTAGAATATACCCCTCTCAAAGAACTAACCAAACCAACTTTTGTAACATCAATCTATATATGTGAAAAAAAACATGAAATTGATCCAAGTTAGCATAGAATTGTTAGTAATAAGAACATATTTACCAAGCACAAAATAAAATAAACACATACCTCTTTAGGCTAATCTTTTTCTATATCTCCTTTAGGTGTTTCAACACCTCCTCCTTCAGGTGTTCGAATGCCTACTCCTTCAGGTGTTGTGGCACTTATCAATAATGATGTATAGCTCACAACCGCCTGTACATAAAAATGACAAGTACATATGAAACTACGAATCTATGTCAATGTATGCATAATCAATAAAATATCTTATAAATCTTAATTCAATAAAATTTTAGCTTAATTACCTTTCCCTTATCTAACATTGTGCGTCCATAGTCTGGAGAGCATCACACCTCACTCGCACTAGGTGTTTCCTACAAGCAGAGAATAAGATAAACATATAAGTTAATATATAATTTCATTAATGACAAGCAAGTATACAGTAAAAAAATGTAAATGAGTGAGTGTGAAAATACATACTGTGTGTGTCTTGAGGCCAAATAAAATGGCCCTAAGGGTGTTATCAGTCACCCATATGAGCTCCTCATCAGACATTAACTATTAAATAGACCATGTAAATAAATATTAGTACCTAATACTATCTCTTATTAATATTCATTTTTTAAAAAATGCAAATTATGAATTTACACCTTAAATGTTACCTGTGTAACTTATCCAATGTCCACCTCTCTAGTAGGAGAGGATTCTGTAGGGTGTGCTCCACTCCCTTGTGTGTGATCTGCTATAATCTTCACATCCTGGATGTCACAATCAGAAGTATCTAATGGTTGCTCAGGGGGTTGTACAATAGGACCCAAACATATTTGTTGGCATGTGTTGCAAATATGTGTCACACAAATATGTGGACCCGAGGAGGATGATGCAGCAGGTTTGGATCCATCACCAAGATCACTAGACTGTGGCTGAGCTTCTGAAGAAGCATGGGAAACGAAAAGACCACTCAAAGAGTGAATGGCCTGGATCGTTTGTGTGGCTGCATCCTCTATAATATATGGATGTTGTACTGGAGGTGGTGGAGGAAGGGGAGGATGGGGAACATGTGGGCACCTAACTACTCTAGTTGCCCCTAGCCTATCTTGGGGCATACCTCCACCAATGCCCTGGAAGGGTTTAATGTCAAAGTAATTGACATGATGCCCTAACAAAAACTCAACATATTTTTTTTTAATAAAGTAAAAAGGTACATCAAGATTAGTGTTGGGTGGTTTATCAAAAACCATACACCAACAATCCCAAAAGTTATCTACTATGCCCCTATGCATGCACCATTTTATAGAAAGTTTTGGTTTGTTAACATTAACTGGAAAATCAGTGCTAGGGTTAATAAATAAAGAGGCTATTTGGGCTTTTGTTATTTGGAGATCTTTCACATCATCATAAGATAATCCACATGCATAATATTGCCTCATGGTTTCTCGCCATGAATGAAATGAATTATGTTGGGTGGAGAGGGTTTCTACATTTGTAATTATTTCTGTCAATGTGGTTGACATACGGGATAATCAAGGGATTTTCTTACAAAAATCACAAATGACCCTCAATTACTCCAAATTTTCATGAATTAAGTCTTCAATTGATAGTTGCGAAGGTGGTGGAGCATTTGGCATTTCTACATTTTGATTCTCAGCTAGTGGATTTTCATTCTCAACTGGTGGAATTTGTGCATTCTCATTCTCGGTAGCCATAATGCCTGATTAAAGTTAAAAAATAATTAATCTAAAATTAGACAATATAAATGAAACACTATTTTTAAATCAAAATCCATTAAAAACATTCATTTTATTTTTATCCAAAATCCATTCTAAACTCAATTGTTTCATAAAATTCAATCAAAACCCTATTTTGAAAAAATCCACAAAAAACATTCATTTTTTTATTTATCAAAATCCATTCTAAATTCAATTTTTTCATAAAAATTCAATCAAAACCCCTATTGTGAAAAAAATCCACAAAAAACCATATGAAATTATTCAAATCTAAATCAAAATTGAATCAAATCAAATAAAAATAAAAAAACTTACCTTTCCAAATTGGATTTTTCCCAAATCGGATATCCGTTACGCAAAGAGTCAATGCATTGTGCGCCCATGGGTTCTTCACTGTAAAATGACTTCAAAATAGTGCTTGACTCTCTTTATATATGATTTTTGCAAATTGGATATCCGATTTGTAAAAGTAGGTTTGGTGTTTGGTATGGTGACACTCGAGCCTAACAAAAGTCAACACGTTCTTTTCACATTTTTTGGTCGGTGAAAGACATGTTTTTTCCCTCATTGCCACTTTTTGGCCCACCATGATCCTGCACATACCCACCATTGATGGAGGAAGATAAAGGGAAAACCATGAAACCTAATGTGATGATGGTAGGTAGGATGGAGTTTATAAAGGTAGAGGAAGAAAATAACATGGAGGTTGCAGCCATTTCTAAACTTGTAGGTACTGGGACAACATACTTGAAGAATGTTTTGGTTTTGGAGGGAAATGATATTGAGTTAAAGGTCAAGGATGAATTGATTTTAAAAATTCAAAGTTGTCTTAAAAGGTATGTTGATATGAGGATAGAAGAAGTGTTCCATTCAATACTTTCAAAAGAGGATAGTGGTCATTCAAATTCTTTCATATCAGCGGTTAAAATACCTTATAAAGTAGTAGGCATAGGGGCAGAACATCAAAAGGAAGAGATGGAAAGGAAAGGTGAAGAGGTTAAGGATAAATTGCAAAGAGATGTGGATAAGTCCAAGTACACCATTGAAGTGAAGAGAAAGGTAGTGCATTACAAGGAAGAAGGATATGTGGTTGTAGATGAAGAAGCAAATTTGATAACATTCTGAGATGAGGGAGGAATCACAACTCATCCATCAAGTGAAGAACAATATTCTCTAGTGAAGAACCAGTTAGAGACAAGGGATAATGCTTTTCTCTAGCACTTGGTTCATTTGAGGGGATTTCCTAATGAATATATCACTTGGAGGTTAGAAAATGGCATGAACAAGCAGGATTCTATTGTTGCAACACTGTCCTCAAGAGGACTTGAGTCAATTTTTTCCTGAGGAGTATGGTGTAGGGCACCTTAGGCCTCCATGATGCATAAAGAAGTCTAATATTGTGTTTTGATGTTTGAGTCATGTTTTTGTGCATAATAACGTCTATTTAGACCATTTCATATGTATTTGAGTTAATTTTAGGTTGCTAGGTGGGTTGTTGAGTCATTTTTGTAAATGTTGCAAAAGTTGGGAAAAGTTGTCAAGGTAATTTTGCAATTTTGCATTTTGGGTCTAAATGGGAAGTCAAATGGTTAGAATTCAAAAAATAGTTGGGAAAAAGTAGGTTATGATTTAAAATTCTTTAAAATCCATGTGTGGTCAATCAAGGAGGTTGTTGATGAAAATTTGAAGTTGGAGCACCAATTAAAATTCTATTTTCCTGCATTTTACATTGAAATTTGCTGCTACAGAAAGTTGTACAGTTTGGTACAACCTTTAGGGGATCTTTAATGCATTGGGATTGATGAAAAAATGAATCATCTACCATTTTCAATTGGTTTTATTTATTTTCATTAAGGTTGAAGTATTTTATAGCATTTTTATTGCAAATAGCCAGGAAACCTTAGTTTTGAGGGTTTCATTATGAAAAATAAATTTTTGACCCATTCCATCAATGCAAAGGTCTAATAATTGGTGGAATGGGAGTATTTAGGCTATTTTTTGTGTTAAAATGTTTTTAGGAGTAGGGGAGGAGGATTTGTGTAAATATGTTGATGCCCTAGGCTAAAAAAATCATGTTTTTAGGAAAAATAGTTGCATAAAGGTTAGGGTTTGGTGAAAGGCTCTTTGACAGTTATTTGTAATGCTTGGAAATGATTAGGAAGACAAATTTTGAAATTTTTAGATTCTTGGTTTGAATATTGAGAGTCTAGAATTAGTAAACATTGTGGAGACCTAGTAGGAAGAGCCTAATTAGGCCTAATTGTAAAGTGTAGCAGTAGATTTTAAAAGGTGTTGTTCCAAAGGAGTCATATATGAAAATTTAGTATGTTAAAAAATTACAAAAAGGGTATCTAAAATAGTATTTATATTGTGGTATTTAATTGTTATCTTAAAGTTATGCCAAAAATACCTCATTTAGTGCACTACAAAGTCTAGAGTCCATTTGGAAAGAAAATATATCAAATTAGGGTTCTAAGATTGAAAAGTATATTTGGTTGTGTTAGTTTTGAGTTGATTTATGTTCTTCCACCCTTCTCTCCATTATAATCCCATGAAGAATTGGGAAGGCATCGACCCAAGAGTGAGGGTGCAGCTGATTAAGGGAATGAAAGTATAGAGAGTAAGTTTGAAGAGCCACCTAGAGTGGATGGAAAGTGTGGCATAGAAGGGTGGAGAGAGATTACTATGGGAAGAAGGCACACCCAATAAGGAAATACACAGATTGAGAGGACTGTAGAGAAATATCAAGATTTTATAGAGGATGGGTAGAGTTGTGTAATGTAGATTGGTGAGGAAAGTACCAATAAAATTTGAATGTTTGTAATATTAAATGTGGAATTGAATTCTGATTGGAAATAAATAAAATATGATTATTTGAAAACTAGTTCCATTTAATTAAGTTTATTATCTTGATAAACCACTTTCTGTGTTTGTGAGTAAATTGGAAAAAAAGGTGAAGGTGCTCTGCATCGCAAAATATGGAATCTTACCATCTAGTGTGGCTTTTATACATTGTTTACAAATGGGCTACCCTATTGCTATTTTTTTTCATACATATAAGTAAACAAAAAAGAAAAAGCTTCTAAAAGTGCATTTTCAACTTTACAAATGTTGTGATGGAAATGGAGCATGTCACAAACAAATCCTGATTGAGTGGGTGTGTCGTTAATCACTTGCAGGTATGAGATAATAGATTTTTAGACTACATTATTTTTTGTGCAAGTGCCTTTTGCTTTTGCTCATTGATAAGTGATGTTTGTCTTCTGGAGCATAGAATATCTATGATCTACATTTCAATTTTTCCAAATGTAAAGAATAACCATTTTTTTCACTTCATATTTGTCTTTTCAAAGATCGTAATGATTGTTGCTATGTTGGATTTTGGCTAGAAGAATTTTACAAAGTGGGTAGGATTGAATTATTATTGTGACATTGGTAGTGGGTAGAATAGAACTAGATTTTGTAGTTTTTAGAACATTTTCATGGGATTCTTGTGCATTCTAAATTTTCACTTTTAGGGAGCATAATGTCTCATGTAATCTTAACTTTGCTTCAGTTGGTGTATGTATTGTTGAAACTATTTGTTTTTCATGAGAACTAGTCATATTGTTTGTTGTCCCTAATTCAAAATTGGTCGACATATGTTGAATAAAAAGTGGATCATTCATATGGATGTTATGAGTCAATTGTTCTTTTTGTTGAAGTGGTTCATAATGACAATGGCCTAAGCTACTTGGAAAGCAAACTAAGTTTTGAATTTTTGTTAGCTTCATGCAATTAGAGTATGTTTTGGCCCTTAGAAATGGAGATGCTTTCCATATGTGTATTGTTGCATCAAACATATGGGGCTTGCACCATAGTGCACAAAATTCAAGCCCTTCAAGGCCACTTTCCACATATGGCATCCCAATTCTAGAAACCAATGATTGTAACTACAACAAATGATTGTTTCTTTGTATGCTAGATTGACCAAAAGCGTCAAAACAAGCAATTGCATATTCATTTTCAATTATCAATACATTGGCCAATGGCTGTGTCATGAATAATTGCAAAGCAACTGGATCAAATTATTTGGGAAGCAAAAAAGCTATAGTAGCAGACATGCTTTTGCCACATGCACTAGCAAATGTAGCTACTCTACAAAGTCCAAGTGTTTCAAATGCATTTATTGTTGTGAGCCAAAAGTTTTCCAAATTTTAGTATGTGATTTGCACATGTGGTTGGATATTTTTGGTGTCATTGTATGTATTTATCCGTGAGAACATAGGCTAGTAGTGGCTAGTAGGAGGAGTTGTATTGTGGAAAAGAATTGATATCGTAGGATTACATGCATCCTTGTTGAAATGTAAGTAAATTATTTTGTATGTTAAAGACCAAATGTGTATTGGTATGTTTTTCCAATATGCTATCCATTTTAGATGGAATGTATCACCCCAAAGCCCAGTTTCACCACTATTGTTGATTTTTGTGGCTAAAAGCCCCATTCTTCATAGATACGTGTTTTTGTCATGCACACATTATGAAAATTCATTAGAATTTTTGGATGCAAGTCAATATCATAAGACCTTAAAGCTATAGGACAACGATTATGAAGACAATTTAAGAAATGATCCATGAAACCATTGTGTAGCTATTTTGATGTATAATGACAATGAAGCAAAACATGTACTATGTCAAATAGGCAACTGCCAACTTTGTAATTGAATGAGTTAATTCTAAAACAATGTGCATAGTGTAAAGCTTCATCAATTGATGTGAAAGGTGCATTCACACTTGGTTTGTATGTTTCTACTACAATTGGCTATTGTGATAATTTTTGTCTTTTAACATGATTGTTTGTAACCATATTGGAAGATTTCATGTGAAAGGACAAAAGATACAAATTGTATTGACACTACTTAGTACAGTAATTATTATAAAAGAATGTGTGAAGCTTGAAATATTGAATGCATACAAAGAATAATTGAAGAAGCAATTACTCACAATGATCAATAGCAATGCAAAATTCCTAACTATAGCCTTTGGTTGACTATTACGCACTAAAAATCCTACAATGCAACAAAAATTTCTTAATATCAATTCATGTGGCTAAAATGAAACTTGTTTTAGGACTATTGAGCAGGGTAGTAGGTATTTGAAAATAGGAAAAAGAGAAACAAGCATGATTATGTATTACTCACATTGATCAAGAACATTGCAAATGTGGCATAATATCATAGAATTGGAAATCCTATCTAGTCCTCAATCTACAAAAAAAAACCAAATTAATTGAGCAGTCGAAAAGGAATTCAAAAAAAAAAATGTAACTAAGCGTAAATAAATAAATTGATCAATTTTGGTAGTAATCTTGTTATATTTTTCAACTCCATGTATGCTTTGAGCCTAGATACATATATGTGTACACACAAACATATGCATATATATATATAGGAACGTACATACATATACGCATACATATGTATATATACACATTTATGTATTAATGCAGTTGTAATCTTGGAACTTCTAAGCAAATTCTTCACTATTAATCTATAAACGACAAAAACTTTTTTAGATAGAAGGGTATTATGCTTTATCTATTTGGTCCAAAAAACTAATGGAGAATGTGCAACATCGAAGAACAAAAGAATATTATGCCATGTCTATGTGTTGTGGGAAGGGAAACTGTGAAATGCAATATGCAAGAAAATTTTGTGCTCTCAAGTCCTAAGGAGTAGCAACTTTGCACTATCCAAGGAAATTCCACTATATCAACATCTAATTAGCAATAGTGTTTCAAGGTCAATGGAAACTACGCTTTACCAGATTCTTGCATTAGAATTGTATTAACAAAAATATCATTTTTCCTTTATACGATTAAAAACATAAGTGTAGCATTCCAATACAGACTTTGGTGACTGATTACTAGTAACTCATACAAAGTAGCAGTGACCAACATTGATGCCTAGATAACCATAGAGGTTTCCAATTTTACGAAGCTAGCCAATTTCTATTGTCTCTACTTTCTGACTGTGAATGCCATCCTACCAAAGGTTTCTTCTTTATCGCATTTGATTCTTGTAGCGAAACATGGTCCATTACAAATGATTGGAACCAAGTGATCAAGTGATTTTTTGTTATCTGTAATTATAAGTGAAATATTTATTGAAATATGCAATTACCAATTGTACAAAATATCTTTTTTGAATGGCACTTTAATAATATAGAAGCAAAACATAACAATAGTGGATAAAGCACAAATTAGAAGAAGCCAAAAGTGCAAAAAGAATATAGTTGCAAAGAATAGCATAGGAAAACATGCTTGATGCATGACTATAACTATAATCTAGTAGATTTTATATATTTAACCAAAATAATTTTCTTGCAGGAAGAATAGGTCGTGATTATATAAAATAGGAATAAAAAATAGAGTGAACTTACAAATTTAAACCATAGCATGTATAAACTTGATCTCCTATGTACTCACGTATGCACCAAATAGTTTGAGTAACAACAACCACCTAAGAAGAACAAGGCACATATAAATCTTAACAATAAATAAAAAATATGTATAACAATGCATTCCAATTTCCAATGCTCAACTTTAGCACCAGTTTTAGGCAAGGCATGTGAAATACTATGAACAATGGCACCTATCCATAGAAACATTTGTAGTGAAGACATGCATATAACAACAAAACATTATTAATGCATAAGCCTATCACATTTTTCTATACAATAATGAGGTTTTCTCTATACTTTGAGGGGTTATTTTTTCCATAGTGAACTTTGGCCTTTTTTTTGTAATTTTCTCATTGGATGTTGCTTTTCTCCTCATGCTTTTGTATAAGCGTTGATGCCTATTAGTGTGTGCACTAATTTTTTTGGCTAAATATTTCCTATTAAAATGGTGCATCGACAATCCTATTGGTAAAATATATATTGCTATAATGATGTTTTGGGGATTAATTTATTAAAAGCAAATATTGAACTTTTTTTCAATTTTCTCATTTCCTATTGATATTTTCATTATGGTTTTGTCATTTTGTAATTTATTTAATTATTGTAACTAACTTTGCTATTGGAAATATTTCATGAGTTTTTTGGTCTAGTTGTGTCTTTGCACCCACTGTTTCTAGCGACACGTGGCATTTTAAGTAGTACATTTGCATTTACTATTTGTGAATTTTCATTTATCATGAGTAGAATAAAGTGCAGGCATCATTAGTGGCTTATGGTGTGAATTTTTAAGTCTATCGAGCAAAGTATTATTTGCATTGTTTATTCATTTGCTCATATTACATGCATAATGCACATACATTAAAAAACCCATGGTAAATCAGACATATCTTGAACAAATAGACACCCTTCAATGTCTATCATTGTTTCATGAATACACAATTAATTTGGATTGGAAAAATAAAAATGATGACCAAAATATCAAAATCTAATGACAAAATTTTAAAAATAGAGGTTAATCTATAAGAACATTTATTGATAAGGAACAACAAAGATTAAACCATTGCAAAAGTGTAAAAAATGATTAAGAGGGTGAAATTTGTGTCTATTGAGAGGGTTTATGTCTATCATATTGGAAGAAAAAAATGAGCCATTGTAAGTTCCTATATCTTTTACAGTTTCATTTTATTGTTTTCTACATCTCTACATTTGATGGGTTAATTTCTATTGTTTGCTAATCTATGCATTTTTTGGGTTAATGCCTACTTTTCCCTATCTTTCAGTGCTTTTACGGATTAGTCTTTGTTCTTGACTAGAAGAATTAACACCATAATTCATTAATGCCATCTTCTCTATTGACCATGATAAAGACTGGAAGTAGTCTTTTCTCTGTATGCTTGGATGCCAAGTGCACTTCAATCTATTAAATGAAAATGAAAATTAGGACTAGGTGAGTACAAAATTTCCTATATCTTTTACATTGTCTTGTCTACATTGTCTAATCATTTGCTTAGATTGTTTGATGAGAGTGAAACCTATTTCTCTTGAGTTTGAAAGTTGCTATATCTTTTACACTGTCCTTTCAATTTTTTTTATCTCCCTCTGATGGGTTAATCTATGTTGATCCTTAGTATTGCATGCTTTTATCGGTTGGTGTCTATTCTCGAGTTAAAGATGTCACACCATAATTCATAAATGTTGAGTTCTTTGTTGACCACCATTAGCAATGCAACTAATCTATTGTTTGCTACACATGCATGCAAACCACAGTTCAATCTATGAAATCAAAATTAGATCTAGATAAATCCAAAGTCTATCAATGTAAAATCTATTATATTTCATCAATATGCAATTTTTTTTCATTGGGGACATCTAGTTCTTCTTTTAGATTAGATTCGTAATCTTCTATATTTTCTCCACATGCATGTGTACGAACTACATTTCAATTTATTAAATAAAAATAAAAATAAGGTCTAAATAAAAGAAAAATGTCTCAATATAAAATCATTTCATCAACTGGTATTGTTTTTGTCTATATTTTGCTATTGTCTGCATCTCATGGGTTAACATATATTCTTCGATATCTTTGGCTGCTTTTATGGGTTAGTCTCTAATGTTGATTTAAAGAGTTAACACCATAATTTGTTAATGTTGACTTCTCTGTTGGCCATGATTAAGAATGGAAGTAAGTGTTTCTTTGCATGCATACATGCCAATTGCACTTCAATCTATTAGATGAAAATGAGAATTGTTCCTATTAGAAATATAGTTGTGTTTGTATGAGTCTAAATATTTTCTTAGAGATATTAAGCTATTAAAACATTGAACAATAGTGAAGAAAAAAATATTAAAAATCAAAGATTTGTGTTTATTGGAAGCTAAAAAGGAGGCATTTGTAAGTTGCTATATCTTTTACACCATCATTTTATATTTTACTTTTATGTCCCTGTAACAATTTTTATGGCTTAATCTATGTTGCTCAGTTAAAGAATTAACACCATAATACATTAATGTCAACTCCTCTATTAGTGATCACTAACAATGGAACTAATTTTTTTTTGTGTCAAACATGCATATCAACTGCACTTAAATCTATCAAATGAAAATTAGTTCTAAACAACTGAAAAATCTTTCAATGTAAAATCTGTGTCTATTGAGATGATTTATAACTATCCTATTTGTATGTATACTATAACAAATATATTTGCATTATTTTAAAGAACTTGTGCTATTTTAACCATGTTTTGGGTGTCACAAAGGTTTTTCATAATTTTCTCATGGTGTTTCTAACAATTACTGTTGCGAAGACCAATATTTTATGCATGCTATTTCCTATCGATGCATTCACTGGAAATCATGGCACTAAAATTTATCCTATGCTTTTTTGCATTATTTTATTAAAAGAGATTTTGGTCTATTTTTTTGCAAATTTTCCATTCAATCCAAATTAATTGTATGTCCATGAAAAAAGAAAAGTCATTGAAACATGTCTACCTATTCAAGATATACCTAATGCTCTATCTATTTCTTGATCCATGGACATCATGCACATGTTCAAGAAATCATTGTTGATATCTATGGTGGGTAAGTCACATTGTTGATAGTAGTTGACATGACTGATTAGAAATTGGGATGCATGATTACATAGATTTTATTTACTATTAAGATTGATAGGTGCCTTGATAATAGAAGAAATAGCTTACTGCTATAAGGCAATCAATAGATGTAGCTAGAAAACTCAAAAATCACTTCAAGCAAATAGGATTTTGATGCTCATGATTCTAGCTACCTATTTGAGATTCATTTTTCCAACTTGTGAAGAAGCAACACCAATGGCCATATTCATGTGAGCAGGGTAAATATTTCCCATAGTATATAGCATCATTATATCTATGACTACAAAAGCAACAACAATTTCCAACCAATATTAAAATAAAATTTTAAAGAGTCTCTACTACACTTCACACAAATCACATCAACTTCATTAGAGAACATCTAACAAGGACATGTCCATAGCACATAATAAATATGAATTATGTCCAATTCATGAAATATGATCCCAAATAAAGCTGAATTGTAATCTAATACTGAATCCATGCATTCAAAAAAGGTATAAAGCCTCACTAGATTGACTATATATTTTTAATACTATATCCATCATCTTGTAAAAAGCATAAAAAGAAAAAATGGAAAAAGACACAACATTGTTCATTAAAGATTTAATATTAATGTTCATACTTCACACAATTCAGGGAACATTTAAAAATTAATATATAAGATGAAATAATTAAAATGTTACTCACATGTTACTTGAACTTTTCAATGCTTATCTCTAATTCCTCATTACTAGAAATTATCATAGATGCAAATTCTTGTGCAATTTCAGTTTCTCTATCTATGATCAGCTTCAAAATTGGTTCATAAACAAGGTCACAAACATATACTACAATGCATTAAGTAGATTTGTTAAGCTTGTAAAAGGAAATGACATTGCAATTTACCTAGAGGACAATTTATCATGCTTATCAACCACATAGTGAAAATAATAGTTAGATATTTGATCAATATATTTAACTATCAATACTTATTTTTTACCCTAAAATTAACAAATTCTAAAGCCATGTGAGCTTCTAATTTATTGTTGAATGAAAGTATAAACCAATTCATTTGATTTCTAGTGTGTTTGGTACAACAACAAGAATAGAACCAAAACAAAACATAAACCAAAGATAAAATAACTTAGGCTATGTAAATGCATTGCATCATATATGGGGAAAAGAAATGTGCAACATAATTCCAAAAACCTATGAAACGAATGTCATTGTAGCAAAATCTAAGCTTCAAGCACATACAATTTATTTGAAATTTTTGAAATGAAGTAATTTATATACTTAGTGTGATGTAATTGTTAAAGCTATTAGAACAGTCGCTATATAGTAAATATTATGTTCTCTTTCTTACACATCTCATGCCATAGTATTCACAAATACATAAATTGGTTTAGATCATACCTCTCCACATTGTTGTAGCATTATATTGATTTCTATAGTGGAGGTAAGATGCCAAAAAATAAACAATTGGCATAGATTCCTACAAAATCGATGACCATTGGAAAACACACCATGCCATGCTTCTAAATAAAAGGGTGTTGAACATTACACATGTATCTAACATGTGGTTATAGAAAATATACATTCTACACAAATTTTATCTAATAACTTTTGAAATTATATGCCTTTTATTTTCTTTGTTTCAATGACTAATACTATTCAGTATTTGTTTCATGCACATATGCATAAATAATAGGTTCATTCCTTCGCCCACAAACACACACACACACATATATATATGCACATATATGTACACATACATACACACACATATATACATACATACATACATATATATATATCTACATATGTATATATACACATACATATATGTATGTATATACACTCATATATACATATATATACACATATATATGTATATGTGTATACTTATATATATATATATACAAACATATAAATACACACACACACACACACACACACACATATATATATGTATGTACACATACTTATATATATATACATATATATGGAAATATATATATGTATGTAAATATGCTTATATATATACATGTAATAAATAATGCAAATAATTTTTTGCTTGGAAAACTAAAAACTCAATACCATAATCCGTTAATGGTGACTGCACTTAAATCTATTCACAATAAATGAAAATTATATCTTAATAAATGCAAACTGCAAAACATACACACATATATAAACACATATGTATACATGCATACATATATATGCATATATATATATATATATATATATATATATATATATATATATATATATATATATATATATATATATATGTTCATATAGATATATATACATACATATATATGCACACACACATATATATGTACACATAAAAATATATATGTATACATAGTTATATATATATATATATATATACACATATGTATATGTATGTGTGGAAACAAATATTTTGGCACCCGAATGGTTTAATGCTCCTTCTAGGGTTTTTCACCTAAAAGGAGATAAGATTGGATCCAAAGTGCAATGTTCACATTCAAAGAGGGATATAATGTGAGTGTAATATGTCTGAATGAAGTAAACTAAATGCAAATAACTAAAAAATACTATTGATTATGTATGCAAAATTAAGAAATATGAAGTGTTTGAAAACACAGTGTTGTATGCAAACATGAACTAAAAACATTCACAAATGAAAACAAAGCTTAATGAGAATGAATGGAGTGCACCTGGAGATAGAATGCCAATTCTATAAGGTTCTAGAATGTTTCAAAAATCACTGTTGATGACCATTGGGACTCATTCACCACTGAAGGTGAATCAGTCCTACTTCTGGTAAATTTTGCTGAAACAGGTTTCAGAGTGTTGGGAACTGAAATATGAAGAAATCACTTTTTCCATCCTGGTAGTGGGACTCATTCACCATTGATGGTGAATTATTCCTCCCACAAAAATCTACAAATTGTAAAGTCAACTATGTGGGTCCAGAGCTGCACTTGTCTTCTTGTTAGGTTGACGGATCCAAATCTGCAAAAAGTAGGTTGAATGTTGTCTCCAAGCTTGGGTTAGGTCTTTGTTGGATTGAATAGATTTTATGACTTGTTGACCACTTTTCAACACCTATCTCTTTGAAAAATCTACCTTCAAGACCTACAAACACACATGCAAAGAGGGGGAAAATGGTTAAGGGTTAGATATAGGGGTTTGCCTTGGTCAAACCCCACTTTGGTAATCAAACCCTTGATAAAGAAATAAAATGAAATAAGAAAGGAATGATGAACAAAAAACATTCAAGTTTCATAAAATCACCAAACCTTTGTTGTTGACGTTTGAAGATATGTCAATGGCTACTCCAAGATGCTTGATAATTGCTTGATTGAAAGATGCTATGATGCTCAAGTGCTTAGATGGATACAAGAATGAATGAGATGATTGAATGGATGAATGGGGGTTATAATGGATAGAAAAATAGTTATTTGTACACACTTATGCCCTAATTACCTAAAAATACATCACGGGCCTACCTAAGGTCTTAATGAATAAAAACCTAAAAGAAATTTGAATTTATTTTGAATTTTGTGCAAAGAGGGACTCATTCGCCACCCATGGTGAATGGGTCCCACTCAAGGCATGCAAGTGGGTGTCAAAAATTAAGCTTCCTTTAATGTTGTTTGTTGATTTTGTATTCAAAAACATACTTAATTAAGGCCTATAACTGCATAAAGGGGCCAAATAAAGCATAAGAAAGGTGTATTTATTGATGACAAGCCTAGAAAATTATGAAAGCTTGTTACAAGACTTTACAACACTTTAAAATAAGACTTGGTAAGTGATAAAAATGGAATTTTTAGATGAACTATAATAAGAAGAGTCTAGAAAAGTGTAGAAATGTGATACAAAACTTCACAACACCACAAGATATCATAAAGTCTTAATAATTTGAATATTCAAGACCTAATGTGAATGTATAAGTTACATTACAACATTAAATAAAAGTGAAATAAAGAAAAATAAGCACAAGGAGGGACAAAACAAGAAAAATTAAAAGGATTGCTTTTTTCGTGTCCATAGTTAGCCCCCACTTTAATGAGAGGATGAACTTGCTTCAAACTCACACTAAAGTAGGGCATTGCATCTCAAGAGGATTCTGAATGTACTAATGCTTGGTAAGATGAAACAACAATCAAGAGGGATGATCAAGCCCCTAGGATGAATATCTCATGGAAAATAAATCATAAGCACAAAGGAACACACATGAAAGTGATAAAAAAGAATGAAGGAAAGCTTTGATTGTCTATCCAGCTCCATGTGGATTAGATCTAGGATGTTTGTTTGGAACAAGAAATGTGTACTCACCCTCAAGTGATGAAACTCATGGTTTTTTTTTGGGTGAGAAAGCCCAAATATACTCACTCTTGGGCCATGAAACTTTTGGTTGTCTATGGGGTGAGAAATCTAGAAGGTGGCTATGGGGAAAAGTCATGCCTCAAAATGGGCTTTCCCGCTCAACCATACTAAACCTATACCTCCTGATAACTTTAATAAGGCACCACAAAGAATAGAATGTTGATTCATGCTTGATGAGACAAGAAAAGCTTCATATGCTTAGAACTCATGAAAAAATGCAATCGCACCACAGGAATGCAAGCTTTGTTATGCAAGGTGGATATATAAATGCAAATTGCAACATGAAAAATAATGTTCAAATGAGTCTTGTTAAGTTCATGTGAGTTCTTAACTTACGAAACATTGTGTCTAATATCTCCATGAGAGGACTAATCAAAGAATAGAATATTCACAACTTAGGGAATCGATGTGTCACATTAGGCCACTAAGAGGAATGCAATATGCTAAGAT
Organism: Sequoia sempervirens; assembly: GCA_007258455.2. Lineage (NCBI taxonomy): Eukaryota > Viridiplantae > Streptophyta > Pinopsida > Cupressales > Cupressaceae > Sequoia > Sequoia sempervirens. Next base: position 522,439,454 of record VDFB02047230.1, on the reverse strand, counting down.
AGATAACACTTTTGAAGGACATCACATCCAATGTCTTCCAAAAAGTGACAAATGCATCATATGAAGTAATAGGGCTTCCATAAGAACCAAGAAAAAATAAAATTTCAAATGAATAGTTCCAATGTATGCCCCCACTTTAAAGGAATTTCTACACACCATTCTATGAGAAATTACTTTAAAGTAGCAAATGGAAAAATGCAAGAAGAAACAAGACATGAGAGCCAAATTGGAAATCCCTTATGCCAAGTCATATGTTTCTGAGTAAGGATGCATCATGCGAAGGTAAAGAAACAAAAGAAAGATAGGTTTCCCCCAAAAGGAACACAAAAAACACATAAGGGATCTATGGATTTGGGGTTAGTATGTTCATTGTTGGAATAATTTTATTAAAGAGCTCATAAATGTTATCATTCATCAAATACATAGAACTTGAAGAATGATACAAAGAGAGTGAAAATAAAGAAAAAGAAAGCCCATTTTGGGTCAACAAGGAAGAGACATTATGGTCTCAATGCTTTGCATCATCCCCAAGAGGAAAACATGAGCGAAAAGAAAACAAAAAGGAAAAGGAAAAGGAAAAACTTTTGGGTCAACATGAAAGAGAAATTTCAGTCTCAATGCCATACATCATCCCAAAAAGGAAAACACAAGAAAAGACAAAGGAAAAAATCAATGGACGACATAAAGAAGAATGAAGGTACAAATAGAAGAATGTTACAAAGAGAGGAGAACATCAAATGTAATGTTACGAGGGAACATGATACACACATGGAAAGAAAAACACTAGTAATGCAAAGGCAAGTCAACCATCAAGCGAGTCATCCACATCCCAATCTCAATTGGTATAAGAAAAAGGTGAATAACATAGCTAAGGGACAATGAAAAATGAATTACTAGGGAAAGGATAGCAACTTCTTACCCCTATTGAGTGTAAGGAAAGAATAAGACAAGATGGGTGATGAGAAAAATCATTAAATAGTGAGAATGTAAAGTTCTACAACTATTGCATGATGCAGTGTTTGGTAGTTTTTATTGGATGATAGGATAACAATCAGTATCACCGAAGTGATACTTACTCAGTATGTCCTTCAATTTCTAACATTCATCAATTTGGTTACCAAGAACATGATGGTATTTACAATAAGGTATACCAAAATCTTTAGGATGGATTACTAACCTATTCAAAGGTGGTAATAAGATGAGACCTTTGTTTAAGAGAATTTGCAGTTTCTTTTCACATTCAAGTGGTGGATGGAGAGGAAAATTTAGTTTTTTCAATTTGTAAGATTGTTTGAATTTACTAGATTCACCTTCTTCATGGATTGAAGGAGGAAGAGGACCCCATGGGGATCCTAGCATCCTTGTCATTGGAATCATGTAAGGGTTGTTCATGTGGAAGGAGAACATTCAAGGTAGGAGGGAAATCAAAGATCACCATGCCATCATCCCGAAGTATCCAATATTAAAATGGAGGCTTATTTTCATGAGGGGGATCTTGATATCCTAATCATGTGGTGTTCTCATCTATTGGTTTTTTTTCTAAAATTTGATGAGTGTTATGTTTAGTTGTTGTGTCAAATCCTTTTTTTTTAAGATAGTAAAACCTTTGCCATAAGTTTCTTCAAGGTTGATTGGTGTTTTTGTAAATTTGTTATCATAAAAGGGTTGAGGAGGTGGTTGTGTAGAAGAAATAGGTCCACCTGTTGGAGGGAACTTAGGTCCTTCATTTGTTTCAGGATGTAGGTAACCAAACATATTAGGAGGTGAGATAGTAGGAAGGTCTTGTGACTTCACGAATGGGTAAAAGGCTACATTGACTTCAAGGTTGTCAAGGAATGCATTTAAGAACTTATCCATGCTATTATCATCTTCTCCAATTTTTTCAACAACATGAGGACATTAATGAGGAGTGTAAGGAGCATGAGGAAGCTCAAGGTCATTGGTACAGGAGCACCTCGGAAAATACTAGGTTTATAGAAGTCTTGAATGAAGTTCAAAATTTTGTTTTGTGTTCATAAGGTCATGTGACCATTGTGTTGAGTGCTTAGGGATGTTATTGATTTGTTGGAAAGAAGTTGACAAGAGTTACTTAGTTTTAGAACATCATCTTGCTAAGTTGTCAAAAGTGGACCTAGGTTGAAAAACAAAGTGAGTTTGATAACATTGGCATTTTGGTCATCAATAGGCTCGATCAAAGAAACTTAACTATTTCTAGGGCCTATTTAAGGGATGAATCAAACCTAGAGTAGGGTTGGAAGATTTAGTGTTTTGGTGAAAATTTGTTAAATTGATGGAAAGAGTGTTCTGAGAGACAGTTTTCTGAGATTTGCATTCAAATTGTGCTTTAATGGAGTAACCCTGCTGTTATTTTGGTTGTAGAATGTAGTTTTAATATTTTTCAAGCTTGGTGTGCCATCCATTTGTCCTTGTAGATCATTTTCAGCTTTTATTTGTATATAGTTTGATTTATGTGTTTTTCTGGCCTGAATTAGGCAGTTTTGAGAGAATGAAGTCCTAGAGCACTGTCCCACCGTACAAATTGTACGGCCCTTTGGGAATAGTGACTAGGCTCCCTTAGTGTAAATATGATAGCTTGTAGGTTTTATTTGAATGCAGCAGCTGCTAGCAAAGTCTTGCCCTAGGCGAGCCAGGTAGGGTCTGGCTAGGGAAGATAGTGAAAGAAAGACACATATCTTGTACCTGGGAATTAAGATATTGAAGAAATTTATTTTTGTAAATTTTTTTGAGGGTATTGGCAATGCATGGTAGTCAGGAGGAGGTTCTTTCAAGTCATTTGATGGGAGAACTTTTTGATAGTCTGAAATAGCCTGGGAAATGCTAGGAAACCCTAGGTTCTTGACCATTTTTTGGGTATGAGCAGGGTGCAGACAGTGCTGACTCAAAACCCTGAAAATATTCAAGGTATGGACATAGGAACCACCACTCCCAAGAAAATAATCTAGGTCTTTTGGTGGGTTTAGAAGAAAATTGCATTTTACCCAGAGTAGAGGACTAATTGGGGCTCTAGGCTTGTAGCCCTTCCTAACCCTAGGAGAAGGTTTAGTGGAAACGATGGGTAGTTGGAGTCTTGTGATGGCACAAGGACCCTAGTTAGGTTATTTTGAAGCTTTTATAACACCTTCACACCCCCACAAGAACCTAGCTGAAGGTTGAGGATATGTGGCCTTTAAAGAAGAATAAAGGTCAATAGAGAGTATGTGGCGAAGCACCAAGGTTGGCTTGGTAGAAGAAAGGTGTGTTGATAGTGGGGTTGGTTAGAAGGAGTAGTGGTACCTAAAACTGAGGCACGACCACTAGGACAAGGTGGAAGAGACACCTAGGAGTTCTTAGGAGCAAGGACTCAGAGCATGGGGTAGTGAGTGCCTCATCCTACCCCTTACCTATCAGATTAGTATCAGAGCCGGTTAAAGATTTGGGAAAGAGTAATATATGTCAGAGGTTGAGTTAAGTGATACTACCATCATGGTGACAAATGCACAATTGGCCAAGATGGTTGAAGAGTAGGAGGAAGATAATAGGAAATTAAGGGAAAGGATAGCCCAACTTGAAGAAGCAGTGAGGAGTGCACAGTTTGAGGGAAGAATATCAAAGGAAGAAGAGGTTGCAGAGGAAGATAAGACCCCTGAACCTGATCTTGTTTTGAAGGAGGAGCCTTTCTTGAAGGCATTGAAAGCTTTGAGTGGGAAAGAACTTGAAGGCATACCACTTTTTAGTGGAAAGATGGAAGTTGATCTAGTCATGGATTGGATAGAAGGCATGGAAAATCATTTTGAGTGTGATGGAGTCACTGAAGCATAGAAGGTGAAGGTTGATAAGTCAAGATTGAGAGGATCAGCCTTGACATGGTGGAAGTTCATTCAGAGAGAGAGGGAAAAAGAAGCCAAATAGCCCATATCAACTTGGAAAGGAATGGTTGCCAAGGTGAAAGAAGCCTATATGCCAGATGACTATGAGATTCAACTACACAAGAAGAGGCAGAGCTTAAGGAAAAGAGACCAAGATGTAAACACTTATACTAAAGAGTTTCAAAAACTTTGTATGATGTCCAATGTGACAGAGGATGAGAGTCTCAAGGTGGCTAGGTACCTTAATGGTTTGAAGTGGAATATCCAAGAAGAGATGGCTCTTCTAAGTCCCAGGACAGTACACCAACGCTATCAGTTGGCCATAAAGATTGAGGAAAGGAATAAGAGGAAGCAAGACCAGACTTCTAAGGGCAGAGGCAAAGGCAGAGATCAAAGAGATCAAAGAGGACAATGTGGTGGCTACCAAGGTAGAGGAAATGATCAAAGAAATCAAGGTGAGGCTAAAATCACAGGGCATGGAGGTAAAACATCTTCTAGAGGAGGATATAACAGAGGTAGAGGACCTCAAGGAGGTTCAAACAGAGGAAGGGGAGTAGGCAGGAGCAATTCCTATTTTGTAAACATGAAGTGTTATCATTGTAATCAAATAGGCCATCCTCCTTATAAATTCCTGGAGAAAGCATCTTCCTCAAGCAATGAAAAGAGAGTGGCTTATGCACAATAAGACACTATGAGTCCTAAAGCATCTGAGGTCAGTCATATAGAATTTGAGGTAGGAGAAAATATGATGTTCAACAGGGTTTTGATCAGACAACCTATTAAAGAAGAACCAAAACAGAGAAGAGCTCTATTCAGAGTAAGGTGCAAGATACTTGGAAAAGTGTGCAAGGTCATAGTAGATTTAGGTTCAACAAATAACATAATCTCAAAGGAGGTAGTAACAAAACTGAAATTGGAGAAGGTACCCCACAATAACCCCTACAAGGTCACATGGCTAAACAAAGGGCAAAGTGTTTTAGTTAATGAGCAAGTAATAGGTGGAATTTTCTATTGGGGGATATAAAGATAAGTTGGTTTGTGATGTATTACCCATGGATGCATGCCATCTACTATTGGGCAGACCATGGCAATATGACAGGAGTGTTATGTATGATGGGAAAGAGAATACTATTTCTTTCAAAAAGGATGGAAGAACCTTCAAGCTGCAGTCATTGACAGAAGAAGAGGAAGGATAGTCAAAGACACCTAACATCATGTTGAGTAATGGAAAGGAATTCCTTAAGAACCTACACCAAGGAAATGAAGGATATGTGGTTGTGTTGGAACCTAAAGAAGAAGACAAGGCTGAAAAGATAGTCTTACCAGAAGCAATCCAAAAGTTACTTGATAAGTACAAGAGAATTGTTAGTGATGGTACACCTACAACTTTACCACCAAAGAGATCCATAAGTCATCAAATTGAATTCATACCTGGAGCCTCATTACCTAACAAAGCAGCATACAAACTTAAACCAGAGCAAAACCTAGAGGTAGCTAGGCAACTGCAAGAGTTGTTGGATCAAGGACTGATTCAAAAGAGCATCAGCCCATGTGCAATACCAATGGTTTTGGCATCTAAAAAAGCAGGTAAGTGGAGACTTTGTATTGATTCTAGAGCAATAAATAGAATCACCATTAGGTATAGGTTCCCAATTCCTAGAATTGGATATTTAATGGATTGCCTTGGAGGAGCATAGTATTTCACCAAGTTGGATCTCAAGAGTGGGTACCATTAGATCAGAATTAAGGATGGAGAAGAGTGGAAGACAATTTTTAAGACAAATGATGGGTTATATGAGTGGAAAGTGATGCCATTTGGTCTCTCAAATGCCCCTAGCACATTCATGAGACTCGTGAATGAAGTGCTTAAGGATTTCATAGGGATATTTGTAGTAGTGTATCTTGATGATATACTCATCTTTAGCAAGACAACAGAAGAACACTTGAAGCATGTGGAGATGGTTCTTAAAAGGTTGCAAGAGGAGAAGTTGGCAATCAATCTTGAGAAGTGTGAGTTCTTCAAGCAAGAGCTTGTCTATTTGGGTTTTGTAGTGTCCAAAGGCTCATTAAAGATGGATCCAAGCAAGGTGGAAGCCATCCTAAACTGGCCTACACTAACCACAGCAACAGAGGTAAGGAGTTTTCATGGATTGGCTCAATTTTATAGAAAATTTGTAAGAAAATTTAGTGGTATATGTGCACCAGTCTTAGATACAATCAAGGGTGGTATAAAAACTAAGTTTGTGTGGACTCAAGAGGCTAATAAAGGGTTTGAGAAACTGAAACAAGAAGTGGCAACTCAACCAATTCTCTTATTACTTAGTTTTGACAAGTTGTTCACTGTTGAATGTGATGCTAGTGGAGTGGTAGTAGGAGGTGTGCTTAGTCAAGAGGAAAAGCCTATAGCCTTCTTTAGTGAGAAGCTCAATGAAGCTATGAAGAAATATTCAACCTATGACTTGGAACTTTATGCTTTGGTTCAGTCACTTAGGAAATGGAGGCATTACCTTCTACCCAAGGAGTTTGTTGTTTTTACTGATAATCAGGCACTTAGCTTTATCAACACTCAAGAGAAGTTAAGTAATAGGCATCTAAAAAGGATGGAATACATCCAAGCTTTTACTTTTACCATCAAGCACAAGAAAGGACAAATGAACAAGGTGGCAGATGCATTGAGTAGAAGATTGTTGACAGTGCAAGAGATACAGCTCAAAAGCATTGGCATAGAGTTTCAAGGACCTATATGGAGAGGATGAAGACTTTTCAAAGGCCTATAAGGTATGTTCTAACTTTGAGAACCATTTCCATAGCCAATACTCATAATATACTTTGCAAAGTGGGTTGTTGTTTAAGGGAAATCAGTTATGAGTTCCAAGAGGGTCAATGAGGGAAAATATGATTCAAGAAAAGCATAATGGCAGTCTTAGTGGGCATTTTGGCATCAATAAGACCTTAGAGCTAGTACAAAGATTCTATGATTGGCCTAAGTTGGAAAGAGATGTTAGAAGGTATGTGGAATAGTGTGTTGTGTGCATGAAAGCTAAGGGAGGAGCTAGCAATGTTGGTTTATATCAAGCCCTACCCATTCCTAATAGACCATGGGAGTGTGTGAGCATGGATTTTGTGGTAGGCCTTCCTAAGACCAAGACTAGTTTTGACAGTGTTTATGTTGTGGTAGAAAAATTTAGCAAGATGAGTCATTTCATTCCCTACAAAAGTACTCATGATGCTAGCTACATAGCTCATCTTTTCTTCAAGGAATTTGTTAGGATCCATGGGCTACCTTTGAGCATTGTTTCTGACAGAGATGTGAAGTTCATGAGTCACTTTTGGAAGACTCTATGGAGCAGATTGGGCACAAATCTGTCATTTGGATCAGCTTACCATCCTCAGACCGATGGTCAAGCAGAGGTGGTTAACAGAGTGTTAGGTAATCTTTTAAGGTGTCTAACCAAGGAGTATGGACAAACATGGGATATGGTTATCTCACAAGCTAAGTATGCTTATAATGACAGTTTCAATAGAACTACAGGGAAGATTCCATTTAAGATTGTGTATGAAATGTACCCAAGAGGCATTTGTGAGCTCAAAGACCTTGGATCTATGGAGAACAGGAGTGGACATGTAGAAGACTTCAGTCAGACCATGAAGGAGATTCAGGAGTAGGTCAAGAAGACAGTCACAAAGGCTACACAAAAACTGAAAGAGAAGGAAGATATGTCAAGGAAAGATGTGCAATTTCATGTAGGGGACTATGTTATGGTTCACCTTAACAAATCAAGGTTGTATAAGGGAATATCAACCAAGTTGTAGATGAAGAGAGTGGGTCCATGCAAGATATTGGCCAAGTATGGGCAGAATGCATACAAGGTGGAGTTACCTACCAACCTAGGAATCTCACCAGTATTCAATGATGTTGATTTGATCAAGTATAAGGGGATAGTCAAGGATTTGGATCAAGACAGTACTGAGATCTTCAAGGACATCAGCAACATGTCCATACCCACTCAGGCCAAACCTCAAGCAGAAAAGATCTTAGAGTCAAGGGTGAAGAAGGCCACAAGACACAAAGTGTACATGGAACACCTCATCAAGTGGAAGGACAATAATGAATCTAAGGCTACTTGGGTGGATGAAGCTGAATTCAAAAAGTAAGGCATTGACCTGTCAGTGATCTCTCCTTCCAATCCTTCATGTTTGAGCTGAGAGGGGGAGAATGGTGCAGGAGCACCTGGGAAAATACTAGGTTTATAGAAGTCTTGAATGAAGTTCAAAATTTTGTTGTGTGTTCATAAGGTCATGTGACCATTGTGTTGAGTGCTTAGGGATGTTTTTGATTTTTTGGAAAGAAGTTGACAAGAGTTACTTAGTTTTAAAACATCATCTTGCTAAGTTGTCAAAAGTGGACCTAGGTTGAAAAACACAGTGAGTTTTATAACATTGGCATTTTGGTCATCAATAGGCTCGATCAAAGAAACTTAACTATTTCTAGGGCCTATTTAACAGATGACTCGACCCTAGAGAAGGGTTGCAAGATTTAGAGTTTTGGTGAAAATTTGTTAAATTGATGGAAACAATGTTCTGAGAGATAGTTTTCTAAGTTTTGCATTCAAATTGTGCTTTAATGGAGTAACCTTGCTGTTATTTTGGTTTTAGAATGTAGTTTTAATATTTTAAAAGCTTGGTGTGCCATCCATTTGTCCTTTTAGATCATTTTTAGCTTTTATTTGTATATAGTTTGATTTTTGTGTTTTTCTAGCCCGAATCGGGCAGTTTTGAGAGAATGGAGTCCTAGAGCACTGTCCCACCATACAAATTGTATAGCCCTTTGGGAATAGTGAATAGGCTCCCTTAGTGTAAATATGATAGCTTGTAGGTTTTGTTTGAATATAGGAGCTGCTAGCAATGTCTTGCCCTAAGAGAGCCAGGCAGGGTCCGGCTAGGGAAGACAGTGAAAGAAAGACACATATCTTGCAAGGGAATTAAGATATTGAAGAAATTCCTTTTTGTGAATTTTATTGAGGGTCTTGGAAATGCATGGTATTCAAGAGGAGATTCTTTCAATTCATTTGATGGGAGAAATTTTTGACAATCTGAAACAGCCTGGGAAATGCTAGGAAACCCTAGGTTCTTGACCATTTTTTTGGGTATGAGCAGGGTGCGGGTATTGCTAACTCAAAACCCTAAAAATCTTCATGGTATGGACATAGGAACCACCAATCCCAAGCAAATAATCTAGGTCTTTTTGTGGGTTTAGAAGAAAATTGCATTTTACCTGGAGTAGAGGCCTAATTGGGGCTCTAGGCTTGTAGCCCTTCCTAACCCTAGGAGAAGGTTTAGTGGAAACAATGGGTAGTTGGAGTCTTGTGATGGCACAAGGACCCTAGTTAGGTTATTTTGAAGCTTCTATAACACCTTCACACCCTTGCAAGAACCTAGCTGAAGGTTGAGGATATGTGGCCTTTAAAGAAGAATAAGGGTCAATAGAGAGTATGTGGCAAAGCACCAAGGTTGGCTTGGTAGAAGGAAAGTGTGTTGATAGTGGGGTTGGTCAGAAGGAGTAGTGGTACCTAAACCGGAGGTAGAACCACTAGGACAAGGTGGAAGAGACACCTAGGAGTTCTTAGGAGAAAGGACTCAGAGCATGGGGTAGTGAGTGCCTCATTCTACCCCTTACCTATTAGTCATTGGGATCAATTCCAAAGGCACAATTTGACATGTCTACTAAGGATTTTAAGGATGTCCAAAACTTATTAAAGCAAAAGGCCATGATGAAAATGAGTGAAAGTAAAATAATATGTAAGAAGGAGAATAAACCAGAGAAACTAGAAAGCATGACAAAAGGTAATATCAGAAAACTGCAACACTGCCCAAAAAATTGAGTACATAATGTGCAACTGGACTGATTCGCCCATGGTCGCGAATGAGTCTAGGGGTGAATTTTTTTAAGTTTTTTTAGAAATTTTAAATTCAATTTGATGTTTTTTAGATGCACAAATGCAATGATAGTCTGAGAATGCAGAATTTCAGTGTGTTTAAATGATTCGGGATGCAAAAAGGAGAGCTATATGATGTTTTCACTAATGCAATTTTTGAAAACCCTAGGATGTGTAAACAATGCAAAACCTAATGCAAGGATGATGAAAGAAAAACCTAGGATGCAAATGAATATAGAATCAAAAGTAAAAATTCTCTAAAGTTAGGTTCACTAAAATAGAAACAAATATTTTGGCACCCAAATGCTTTAATGCTCCTAGGATTTTTCACCTAAAAGGAGATAAGATTAGAGCCAAAATGTAATGTTCAAATTCAAAGAGGGATGTAATGTAAGTTTAATATGCCTAAATGAAGTAAACTAAATACAAAGAACTAAAAAATACTATTGATTGTGTATGCAAAATTAAGAAATATGAAGTGTTTGAAAACATAGTGTTGTATGCAAACATAACTAAAAACACACACAAATGACAACAAAACTTAATGAAATTGAATAGAGTGCACCTGGAGATAGAATGTTGATGCCAGAAGGTTCTGAAAAGTTTCAAAAATAATTTTTCATGAACCCTAGGACTCATTCACCATTGATGGCGAATCAATCCTGGTTCTGGTAAATTTTGCTGAAACAAGTTTCAGAATGTCAGGAACTGAAATATGAAGAAATCAATTTTTCTAGATTGGCAGTGGGACTCATTTTCCACTGATGGTGAATCAACCCTCCCACAAAAATATAAAAATTCTAAAGTCAACTCTGTGGGTCTAGATCTGCACTTGTCTTCTTAGTGAGTTAACGGATCCAAATTTGTAGAAAATAGGCTAAATGTTGTCTCCAAGCTTGAATTAGGTATTTTTTGACTCGAATATCTTTGATGACTTGTTTACCACTTTTCAAAACCTATCTCTTTGAAAAATATGCCTACAAGACTCACAAACACACATGCAAAGACGAGGAAAATGGTTAAGGATTAGAGTATAGGGGTTTTCCTTTGTCAAACCCCACTTTGGTAATCAAACCCTTGATAAAGAAATGAAATGAAATAAGAAAGGAATTATGAACAAAAAACGTGTCATAAACTCACCAAACCTTTGTTGTTGAATTCTAAAGATATGTCAATGGCTACTCCAAGATGCTTGATAATTGCTTGATTGAAAGATGCTATGATGCTTAGATGGATACAAGAATGAATGAGATGATTAAATGGATGAATGGGGGTTAGAATGGATAGAAAAACACCTATTTATACACACTTATGCCCTAATTACCTAAAAATACATCACAGGCTGACCTAAGGTCTTAATGAATAAAAACCTGAAAGAAATTTGAATTTATTTTGAATTTTGTGCCAAGAGGGACTCATTTTCCACCCATGTTGAATGGGTCCCACTAAAGGCATGCAAGCGACTGTCAGAAATTAAGTTGCATTTAATGTTGTTTGTCATGTTTGTATTCAAAAACATACTTAATTAAGGCCTATAATTGTATAAAGGGGCCAATGAAAGCATAAGAAAGGTGTATTTATTGATGATAAGCCTAGAAAAGCATGAAAGTTTTTTATAAGACTTTACAATGTTCACTTTAAAATAAGACTTGGTAAGTGATAAAAAGGGAATGTTTAGATGAATTATAATAAGAAGAGTCTTGAAAAGTGTAGAAATGTGTTACAACACTTCACAACACCTTCACAAGACATCATAAAGTATTAATAATTTGAATATTCAATACCTAATGCAAATATATAAGTTACATTACAACATTAAATCAAAGTGAAATCAAGCCAAATAAGCACAAGGGGGGTCAAAACAAGAAAAAATAAAAGGGTTACCTTTGTTGTGTCCATAAAGTGTATACACATATTAAATACATGCATATATATATGCACAAGATTCTTTTTTCTTGATAGCCATAAAAATTAACACCATAATCCATTAATGGCAACTACACTTGAATCTATTTACAATTAGTGAAAATCAGGTCAAAATAAATGCAAAATGTGATCATACATGTCCACAAAAACATTTGCAATAGGGATACATGTATAGCAAGAAATCCTTGGAAAAGGATGAAATTTTTTCTTCCATTGCTCCCAATAATAAATTGTAATTGCAAAAATACAACACCACTAAACAAAACACCAATTGCCAATGACAAAATTGCCAAAAAAATACAAACTTCATTTTAACAATTCCAAATAGACATTTTTGAAAGAATTCTTATCTGTACAATATATCCATGACATACATGGATTGAAACATCAATGGTACATTATATATATCATGTTCAAATAGACATCTTTCAATGTCTATCACTATTTCATGTACATATAATTAATTTGGATTGAAAAAAATAAATTACAAAAAAATAGCATAAGCTTCATTTTAAGACTTCCAACGTCAAAACATTAAATCATTGCAAAAATGTAAAAAACCATGAAATCACAATGTAAATCATTGCAAAAATGTAAAAAACCATGAAATCATTGCAAAAATGTAAAAAACCATGAAATCACAGTGTAAAAGATATAGGAACTTACAAGAACCTCCTTTGTCACTTCCAACGTGATAGATATAAACACTCTCAATAGACATAGATTTTACCCTCATCAAATAGTCTAAACAAATGAATAGTCTAATAGGCTTAAAACTTCTAACCATAAACCATTAATGACAACTGCACTTCAGTCTATTCATAATAAATGAAAATTAGCATATAGTAACATACACATACATACATAATTAAATAATTCAATTTATTTAATTAATCTCTAAAGTCATCTCATTTAAATTAAATAAAGTTATCTTTATTTGATTTAAAACTAACATCATCCCTCTTTAATTAAATAAATATTTTTTTGTTTAATTAAATCTAATAATCTTTTTCCTCTCATCTTGATTTAAATTAATCCAAAAATCTAAGTCAAAGTGTCAAATTAGCTAATTATCATCTAAGTTAATTAAATCCTGATTAATCCTAATCTTAATCACTCAAATCCTATAGATTTTGCAACTTTCTCATGAAAATCATTTTAATTCATTTATTAAATCTCTATTTACTTTCAAAAAGGCATCAAAAAGGGAATATTCTTCAAATTCAAAAAGTCCCTCCAAAAGGGTTTGTACATCCAACAAGGCATTTAAGTTTCTTACATGTTCTTGTCCTTGAGCCAAGTGGTATTAACTTCATTTTCTTCTCCCTCCAACTTGTCATTTCATCAAATTTGAAATTGCACCTAATTGAATTTAATTGCACAATGACCAAAATGTACTCCACCCTTGTCCACTCACATGTTGACAAGTGGCTTTATACTATTGGTTGGTGTTGATCCCACATTCATCCATTTTGCCTCATCTTCCATCTCTCTCATCTATAAATAGAAGGATCTCATTTGGATTTTGGATCCACAACTTCATGCAAAGTCATTATCTTGAGATTTTGAATTTGTTCATCCATTGTTCACCCATTTTTCATAATTTTCATCAAGTTTCATAGCTAGGTTATGGTCAAATTTCATCAAGGAGCACATATCTTCACCAATCATCATTCAAGCTTGCAAGGAATTAGGAAAGGGCCATTTTGCACATCAAAATGGCACCAATTCTCCCATGGGAGTGAGAGTTTGATCATTTAAATAGGATTTAATAGCTTTTTTATTGTGTTCTTCATATTATTTCTTGTTTTCATGTTTCAAATGAATTTCATGGGGAATGTTGTTTCTCACTTGCATATTGGACTAATTATGTGCTTGTTCTTTGTGTTTGTGTAGTTCTAGGATCACCATTCAAATTTCTAGGATCATGCATCCAATGGTGAAAACCTCTCTGAGGTGTCGGAGGATGAAGGATTGAATCTTCCCCTCATTGCAATTCATCAAGAGAAGTCAATAGTATTAGCAGAGAAGTGCAACCCAGTCAACCTGGGAATAGAGGATATACCACACATAACATTCCATACAAAGTCACTTCTCATAGAAGAACGAGAACTTCTAGCTGCATTCCTAAAGGAAAGAAATATAAACTTTGCATGGACCTATGCTGACATGCTTGGGCTTGACCCATAGGTTGTGGTTCATCACCTAGCCATATATTCTGAAGCAAATCTAGTAAGATTAAAGCTCAGAATGATGCATCCCTAGATAGCATTGTTGGTCAAAATGGAATTACAAAAGCTCCTAGATGCAATGTTCATACGTTCGATCGATTATCCAAAGTGGATCCCAAATCTTGTACCTATTTTGAAGCCCACTAGTGGCATCTGTATCTGCACAGACTTTAGAGATCTAAACAAAGCATGTCCTAAGGATAACTTTCCACTTCCAAAAATTGACATGATCATGGATATGATAGAAGGACACGAGATGCTATCATTAATGTATGAATTCTCAAGATACAACCAGATCATGATAGCAAAAGATGACCAACATAAAATGGCCTTCACTTGCCCATGGGGGACATATTGGTGGAATATGATGTCGTTCAGGTTGAAAAAAGAAGGAGCAACCTATCAAAGGGCCATGACATGATCCAAAAAACTATGGAAGATTACGTGGATGATATATTGGCTAAATAAAAGAAAAGACAAGATCATATAGCCAGATTAGGCTTCGTCTTTGATAGGTTGGAGGAATACAAAGTCAGACTCAATCCAAAAAGTCTTTGGGGTATAGTTAGGAAAGCTCCTCGGGTATATTGTGTCAATGAGGGGAATTGAAATAGATCCCACCAAGGTTAAGGAAATTATTGAAATGGAGGCACCCAAAACATTGAAACAACTTAGAGGCCTACAAGGAAGACTCTAGTCCATCCATTGATTCATAGCACAACTAGCAAACAAGGTTGTCGCCTACTCTCATCTACTCCACAATGAGGTAGCATACAAGTGGGGTGAGAAGTGTGATTAGGCCTTCAACAAGATCAAGGAATACTTACTCACACCACTAGTTCTTATGTTGCCAATTCTAGGAAAATCCTTGATCATATATATCTGAGCAACAGCGGTAGCTCTCGACGCTCTCCTAGCATAGCATGATGAAAATGGTAAAGAGAGAGTATCTATTATATCAGCAGAACTATGGTGGGCCATGAACTGAACTACACATCCATTAAAAAATCTTGCTTGGAAATTGTGTTCATAGCGTGGAAATTCAAACATTACATGCTAGCACACCAAATAAAGCTCATCGCAAAGATAAACCCCCTAAAATACCTATTGTCCAAAGCAATGCTCATAGGGTAGATAGCTAAGTGGGTCATGATTTTGACAAAGCATGACATTGAGTATGTGGAACGCAAGGTTAGTAAGGGATAAGCAATTGCAGATAAGCTAGTGGAGGCACCAATATACTCAGAGAATCCACTTTTCTCATAATTCCCTGACAAATAAATCTTCAACCTAAGTGTAGCAAACCACTAGAAAATATACTTCGATGGATCCTACACACAACACGAATTAGGACCCGGGATCTTCTTCATCACTCCACAAGGGTTTTGTATACCAAAATCATACAAGTTGTCATTCCCTTGCACAAATAACATCACAGAATATGAAGCTCTTGTCATAGGTTTGAGAATTGTGGTGCAATGGTAGATAATGGAACTCAAGGTCTATGGAGATTCACAACTCATAATCAACCAAGTCAACAATGAGTATCAAACAAAGGATGACAAGCTGACTTCATACAAGAAATTGGTGGAGAGCCTTAAGGAGTCCCTCATTGAGATCACATTTTAGCAGCTACCAAGGGCTAACAATAGAGTGGTAGATGCAATGGCTACAACTGGATCACTCCTATATGTCCCACGCAACGTCCTAAAGAAAGAATTCCTCTTAGAGTAGCTTCTCGTGCCTGTATTCGAGGTACTAGAGTATGAATTTGTGTGTGAAATCATTGGTCCCAATGATCCTTGGTACCATGATATATACACTTACCTGAGAATAGGAGTCCTCCCGACTGACATAACCCCAAACCTCAAAAGAGCCTTTGTCAAAAATTCATCCCATTTTGTCATCCTAGGAGATACCCTTTACCATACAAGCATTGAAGGAACCCTATTACGTTGCTTAAACGCTGAGGAGGCATTGACCGCCTTAACCAAGGTACATAACAACATTTGTGGTTCACATTCGAGTGGTATGACCTTGGTCAAGAAAATAGTTAGGATAGGGTACTATTGGTCTACCGTGGAAAGGGAAGCACATGACTATGTCTGAAGGTGTCTACAATTTCAATAGCATGAGGACCTTATCCATGCACCAACTCAAGAGCTCCACCTTATTGTCACACCTTGGCCCTTTTCATAGTGGGGGCTCGATCTCATTGGAAAATTCATCCCCACCTTATCCAGTGGACATAAGTTTATCATCACTGCCACTGAGTATTTCACAAAGTGGGTAGAAGCCATTCCCATGACCTACATCACTGGAAAATAGTTATCAAAGTTAATCATGAACTACTTAATATGCTGCTATGGTCTCCCTTAAGCCATTATCTAAGATAACATGACACATTTCAAAAACTAGGATGTTCGCGACCTATGCCACAAGTTTAATATCCAACATCATTTTTCCACCTGATACTACCCCTGAGGAAATGGTCAAGTTGAGGCTAAAAATAAGACTATCTTAAAAATCCTCAAGAAGATGGTCAATGAAACTAGTCATGATTGGCATATCCAATTGAAGCCCACCCTATGGGCCTACTAAATAAGTATCCACACACCAATAGGTGCCACCCCTTTCTCCTTGGTGTATGGATTAGAAGTCATACTCCCCATTGAGATTGAGCTCCCATCCCTGAGAATATCATTGAAAAATATCATCACAAATGAAGAATATTGGATGTCAAGATTAAATGAGTTGGAACTACTGGATGAGTGGTGCATGGATGCCTTAAACCATTTGCAAGTGTACCAGAATCATCTCAAGTAGAGTTATAACAAGAAGATCAAGAGTCAAACCTTCTAGGTTAGAGAACTTGTGCTAGAGGAGAATTAGAAAAATGCTCCAAATCCAGACAGCACGGGAAAGTTTGAGCCCAATTGGTTCGAACCCTTCATCATCATAGCGAGCTATAAGTCAGGGGCATATCAGTTGTCAACATCCGAAGGAGAATGGTGCAAGAGCACCTTGACACAATTGTGCCTCCTTGTGGATTTTTTTTAAATTTGATCCTATTTTAATGTCTACACCTTATTATAAGGCCTTTCAGGTTATTTCCATATGATGAGGAGGTTAATATTTAAGGTTTTTTGTAAAATTTGTCTTACAAGTTTGTAAAATTATTAAAATTGCACAAATGCAACATTAGGAATATGAAGGGTCATCTTGGTTTTAGCATTGATAAGTGGTTAGGAGGTAGTTAGAAGTCTAAAAGATAGTGTAGACACTTAAAAATGACCTAGGCCTACAAGCTTCATTTTTACCACTTTCGTCCTAGCATAATTAATACATTTAATTATGTCCTTGGTCCACATTCGACTATTAATTAAATAATTTATAATTGTTTAATTAATTCATGTCTTTGTATTCTTCATGATTATTAATAAATAAATTTTATTTATTTATTAAATACATCATTAATTGTCTAAGTCTTCCCTTAAATAAATTTATTAATTTATTTAATTACCCTTTGTCATATATTTCTTCCTGATTATTAAATAAATAAGTTTTATTTATTTATTTAATATGTCACTAACTGTCATAATTAAATGAATTGATTAATTTATTTAATTAATTAATCTTATCTACTAAATTAAATAATTATCTTTAATTATTTAATTGTCAAAATCAATATTCCTCTCATTTTAAATAGATGAAATTATTTAAAATGTCATCACTTTCTTAATTGTTAGTCCATTTTGGTAAATAATCTGAAAAAGATTATTTATTGTCTCACAAAATCATTATTTTGAATTAATTTAATTCAAAATGGTAACTAATCTTCCAAAAATCAAGTAATCAGGAAGATTCTTGATTTTCCAAATCTGATCTTTAGTCCAACTCTTATCTTCTTGATTTTTCAAATCTCACAAATTAGGTAGTCTTTATCTTCTTGATTTTCAAAAATCCTTATTTTCTAATTAGTTTATCTCATTTATTCTCCATTGTTGATTTGATTCTCTTAGGCAATATCTTGACCACTCACTTAATGATTTTTCCCTAACCCTAATTAGGGATTATCAAATTTAATCTGGGCCTCTCATTTTAGGTCTTAGTCAGAAATCAATCTCACCTTTCCATTCAAAATGACATTTTCTATAAAATGCCATTTTCCTCTCACTTTTCGATTACACACACACAAGTAGACATATTATAAACATTCATTCACTTTATACAATTTTGCACTTGCACTCCTAGGCTTTCCATAGCATTTATTATCTTTATTTCATCAAATCTTAGCATTTTTAGGCATTGTTAATCATAGTCATAGGCATAGGCATCAGACATCTATGCAAATCCTTCAAAGTTTGGTGTAGGACATAGACATTTATTTGCAGATTGCTCGCACAATGAATTTGAGGGAAAAATATCATCCAACAAGCAAGGAGGTGTTACAAAGGTGAATCATGGAGGCTGCAACAACTATTTGGTATACTTGTTTCATTTATGTTTGCTTCCTTTGTTCTTTGTAATTACTTTGGGTTTTGTCTTTTGCATTGTTTTGATAACCTTAATCTAAACCTAAAAGAAATCCTCAGTTACAGATAGTTTTAATTCCTTTATAAAGGATTTGTAGACAATTTTCAATTTGTGGGTGGTTGATCTTTAGAATTTGAATGAATAAAATCATAGTTTTCTACACTTTTCTCAGAAAATTCACTGTTCTTTATTACTATATGGCCCTTTACAGGAACCAATGCATGTGAAATTGGTTGTGAATGGTGGAGCTTTCAATCAGCTTCCATATTTTTTTTGTCTCATGCAAATTCATGTTGTTTTGAAGGAGATATTGTAAATTTTGTGAAGACAGACTAAATCCCTCATTAGGGATAACAACAAATAAAGAAAATTATGTTTCTCACTTATTTGTTGGTAAAGTCCTCTGGTTTTTGGTGACATTATTCTTCTATATATTTACTCTCATATTCAAGTGGTTTTGAGTCAAGGGCATAATGATTAAGGTGTTTTAGATTGAAGTTTTGACTAGATTTTCTAAGTATATAGTCTAAAATAGGGTAGTGAGGGTAGTTATAACCTAGGGTTTGATAAAGAATTGAAAAAAGGAACTTTTAGTTGGATTTATAAGAATGAACAAGCTCATTAAATATTTTTGAATCATTTTTTCTAAAAAATGAACTTGGAAATAGAAGAATGAATAAGGGTATGTGTGAGTCAAGGCTAATTAGGCCTATTTTCTGACAAAAACAACAGGTTTTCAATCCATTTCTTTGAAAGACTTAATATCCACCTTGTAATATGTTTTAAGCAAGGAAGATAGGTATTCAAATATGTGATTTGTACATTGTTTCAGTGTATGGTTTTAGGGGAAAACTTCTGACAATCCTTTTAGGAAGTCTTAAGTGTTGGATCAGTTTGAGAAGGAACTACAACAAAAGTGTGAAGTCTGAGTTCTTAGAAGGTAAGATGAGGTTAGTCATGTCTTGCAAACCTTAGGAAAGCTATTACAAGTGTTGAGTTGATTTGGTAATGCCTTTGAAGACAAAATTTAATGTTTGTAGCAAAAGTGTTATGCTATGTAT
The DNA here is from genome assembly GCA_007258455.2 of Sequoia sempervirens. Taxonomy (NCBI): domain Eukaryota; kingdom Viridiplantae; phylum Streptophyta; class Pinopsida; order Cupressales; family Cupressaceae; genus Sequoia; species Sequoia sempervirens. The sequence goes on along the minus strand of VDFB02047230.1, from coordinate 522,419,898 downwards.
ATAAGGACAGTAGTGGAAGAATCTGATCTTTGTCGATGTTTGAGGGAAATATAGTTGAATAAGTGTGTCAAAAGAAGGTGAATCAAATTAATATTGTGGAAGGTGTTAATTTCTTCCTTTGTACTTGAATTAGAATGGTATCAGAGCCTAGGACATACTTGGGTTGATAAGTTGGTTTGTGAGTTGTGGTTTTGTAGTTGTGTGGTTTGTTGGTTGTTTGCAGGTTAGGAGAACCTAGTTGTTGCCATTGAGAAGGAAGAGAGATAGTTGTGAAAATTGAGAGAGTAGAAGCTAGGAGATACTTGCTAAGACCATCTAGAAGATATGGAGATACTAAGAAAGCATTTGTAGGAAGAGGAAGAAAGAAGGAAGAGAAAGAGACAAGCAAATATGGATAAGGAGATAGCTGATTTGAAGCAAGAGTTGAGATGATTTGAGAAAGAGTTCCGGGAGTCTACAATGAGGATAGAGCAAGTGATGAAGGAGATGAAGCAATTAATGAGTTGAAACTTGAAAGCAAACAAGAAATTTTCATGGCCTATTCAGAAGATAGTCAAGAGGAGAAGGAAAATGAGGATGAAAGAGAAAGAAGCCTTTGAAGATGCAAGGGAAGAATTCATTGATGAAGATGTTGCAGATATTGCAACGTATGAAGATGAAGAGAGGACAAAGATCATAGACCTGATTTTAGATGTTGAAGACCTTGGATTAGTGACAAGATTGGATGAAAATAAAATCTTGGATGGATTGGTATTGGAGGTTTGCAGAGAGTTGAAGAATGATGGAGGTATGATGGTAGAAACTTTGTTTCATTTCTTTGTTATACTAATCTCTTGGACAAGGAACAAGTTGTAGGTCAAAGGACAAAAGGAGAAACAAGGTATTGAGATGAATGATCAAAGCATAATAATTTTGATTTCAGTTGGTGAGCAAGGTATGAAGTTGATTTGCATGGAAAAAATGAAGGTTGAAGTAAAAATGAATGTGATTAAGAGCAAGGTCAGATTGGGGCAGAGTATACAAAGAGTGCAGGTTGGTGGACAACTTCAATTCCAAGTGGACTTGGAAATTTTCTTGGTCAAGAGTATGGTGTAGGAGCACCCTAACACAGTTGTGCCTCCTTGTGGATTTTTTTTGAAATTTAATCCTATTTTAATGTCTCAACCTTATTATAAAGTCTTTGAAGTTATTTTCATATGATGAGGAGGTTAATATTTAAGGTATTGTGTAAAAGTTGTCTGACAAGTTTGTAAAATTGTTAAAATTGCACAAAGGAAACATTAGGAATATGAAGGATCATCTTGGTTTTGGAATAGATAAATGGTTAGGAGGTATTTAGAAGTCTAAAATACAATTGCAATGAATTTATAAAGGCTTTGTAGAACATTTTCAATTCGTGGGTGGTTGATCTTCAGAATTTGAATGAATAAAATAATAGTTTTCTACATTTTTCTTAGAAAATTTGTTGTTCTATGTTACTATATAGCCCTATACGGGCACAAATGCATGTGAAACTGGTTTTGAATAGTGGAGCTTTCAATCACCTTCCATATTTTTTTTGTTTCATGCAAATTCATGCTATTTTGAAGGAGATATTGTAAATTTTGTGAAGACAGACTAAAACCCTCATTAGGGTTAACAAAGAGTAAAGAAAATTATGTTTCTCACTTATTTGTTGGTAAATTCCTATGGTTTTTGGTGACATTGTTATTATATGTATGTACTCTCATATTCAAGTGGTTTTGAGTCAAGGGAATAATGATTAAGGTGTTGTAGATTGAAGTTTTGACTAGTTTTTTTGAGTATACAGTCTGAAATAGGGCAGTGAGGGTAGTTATAACCTAGGGTTTGATAAAGAATTGAAAAAAAGGAACTTTTGGTTGGATTTATAAGCATGAACAGGCTCATTAAAGACTGTTTGAAGCATTTGTTCTATAAAAATGAACTTGGAAATAGGAGAATTAATAAGGGTCTATGTGAGTCAGGCCTAATTAGGCCTATTTTTTGATAGAAACAACAAGTTTTTAAGAAATTTCTCTGAAAGAATTAATATCCACCTTGTAATATGTTTTTAGTAGGGAAGATAGGTATTCAAATATGTGATTTTTACATTTTTTCAGTGTATGGTTTTAGGGAAAAACTTCTAACAGTCCTTTTGGGAAGCCTTAAGCATTGGGTCAGTTTGAGAAGGAACTACAACCAAAGTGTAAAGTCTGAGTTCTTAGAAGGTAACATGAGGTTAGTCATGTCTTCTCAACATTGGGAAAGCTATTACAAGTGTTGAGTTGATTTGGTTATGCCTTTGAATACAAAAGCTAATGTTTGTAGCAAAAGTGCCATGCTATGTATATAAGGATAGTAATGGAAGAATCTAATATTTGTTGATGTTTGAGGGAAATATAGTTGAATAAGTGTGTCAAAAGAAGGTGATTCAAATTAAGATTGTGGAAGGTGTTGATTTCTTCCCTTGTACTTGCATCAAAGAACCTCTATTGGAGCCCATGAATATCTCCCACCTCAAAAAAAAATTATGCTTAATCCTTCAAGGTATAAAACCAATAAAATAAAATAAAAAACAAAAAGTACCAAAAATCCAAAAAAATCAAAAATGATTAAAAAAAAAAGTAAAGAGAAAAATTGTCCTCTAGTGAAAACCACTTCGGTGGCACTTTGGGCAAGTACCTTGGTGAAAACTTGGGAAACATGCACCTTGAATAAATAAGCACTTTCCATCCACCAGGACCTTCATGAATCATTCTACATCATCCATCGCATTCCATATCTCCATCCATTACCCATGCACGTTTGCATCATAGCTAGGTCTTATGTTCATATCATGATCTCTCTTCCTACTACTCAACCGATTCTCAAGGTTAGTTTGTCCTGCAGGCCTAAATCGGAGTAGTCTATTGCTTCATGCTACACTAGGGGCATATTTGCATCAGATTGGATTCATGTATATTCTTGAAGTCCCTAAAATAGAAAAATCCAAAAACATCAGAAAATCCAAAAATCCAAAAACATTTAAAAGATCAAAAATCCAAAAAAAAATCATAAAATCAAAAAATCCAAATCCAAAAATAGGTCAAAAATCTAGTTGGAAAAGTCAAAAAACAAAGTCATCTTGTCAAGCTATGGGTCTCTAAGCTCTTAACGTAGGCAAGTTTGATCTTTGATCATCCCCTAGGACAATTAGGTCAGTCCTTTAGGAGTCTGTCATAATAAATTGGCAACTCATTTGTTCATATCTCATCAATTAATCGAGTTTATGTCAATCAAACTATGTGGTCTCTGTGTGTATAACGTAGGCAAGGATAATCTTTGATCAGCCCCTGAGGCCTCCAAGATAGGTCTTTAGGTTAGTCTCTTGGTCAAAATCTCAAAAAACCCCAAAACATTGGAAATTTTGAAAATCCAAAACATTTGCAAAACATCTTGAAAATACCAAAAACAACCTCAAAACATTTCAAAAACTCCAAAAACATCCAAATATTTGAAAATTCCATCCATCCCCATCTCGTTTTCACCCACAATAAACATCACTCGTAATAAATTAATTGTCACCCTCAACCTTTGGGGAAATAGTTAGGAACAAGTCTAGCAGTGTAAAAGAGAAAACTCAATCGTCAAGGTCTCAAGTCTAGGTCAGTAAGTAAACAAGTTGTTCAACTCTTGGTACTAATAGCTCATCATCTAGTTTTTCCCAAATCATCTAATAACATCATGTCCTAGCATGCATCCTTCCTACAATGGACATCAACATTAGGCATCACTATAGTTTAGTCTTGGCTAGCAATATGAAGAACATTAGCTTTTTTTTCTTGATTTTTGTCTTTTCGACTTATCTTATTGTTCTCATTCCAATGACCTCTCGATGATGTCCAAACAAAGGGATTTAGAGAGAAAGGAGTGGGGCAATGATCATTATCTTTTTATCTGTTGTGCTTATTGTATATTCTTATAATATAACCTTAGTCATGCGTGCTTTGTTTGGGTGTACGAAGGGTGTTTTAGGTGTCTTGTTGACCACATAGGAAGGCTTTCCTTTCTTTTTTTTGGTCTGAGATGTTTGGAATATTTGAGATACATTTTAGATAAGGTTTTTTATGTTAGGTGTGAATAGGAATACTCATATCTGATTGTTGAGTCAAAGTCCATCACACTAGTTGCAATGCCATCTTGGTTCTTTATACCTTGATGCATTGTGCCTATGAGTGTTATAAAACGTAAGGTAAATATCCCTTTTAAGGTCCCAATTCCTAGTAAGCAAATCATCATCATCATCATCATCATCATCATCATCTCTAATAAAGTCGACTTGTTGGATTTTCTTATTTCTTTTTTATTCTCTCCGCGCTAACATGGCACCATTACAGTTAATCAAAATCATCACTAATTCATCCATCCTGCATCCACAAACCATCAACATAATGCATATCATATCATGACATATATAAAACATTGGTCATCTCACATGCATTCCATTTCATCATTGCATAATATAGACTAGTTATTCTAAGCATCTCATAAACGATATATTTACATCCATTACATAGTCATATCATGTCAAATACATCATCACATATACATCATATAAGCATTATCATACCATGTGCATCATATCATGGCATTTGCATCATCACATAGGCATCATGGGTATGTGTAAAATCATCATGGAAAAAATAGTCCCTTAAGTGGCAAAAAATTCAGAAAAATCAGTGTTAGGCAACTTGACATAAAATTTTGAATAATTTATCAATATTATTTCAAAAATATGTAAGAATAGAATATGTAGAAAATTGAATGTATTTTCTAAACTACTAGGTTTGTTTAAAAATATATATATATTTGGTGAAAATTTGAAATTTTAATGCAGTAGTACTTAAATTTCAGGGAAAAAATCAGAAGTAGGTGTCTGTCTGACCACCCTAACCACAATAAAATGATAATATTTTTTATAATATTTTAGATATAAGTAGAGGACTCATGTCCCAATGTGATGCATATTTTTTCATAATTTTTTTCCAAGTAAATAATTAATTATGAATTTTTTATAAAAAATATAAAAACTCATATGTCAGACCACCTTAACTTGGTCAAAACTTTATGAAATTCAATTTTTATTTTTTTAATCCTATAGTATGTGAAGCATAGAATGTGACACATGCATTGGATTCAAAATATGTGATATTTTTTAAAAGATATAGATGTTTTTCAATCAACCTTTCAATCAGGACTTTAGTCATAATTCAAATAGAAAAAGGATAATAATTACTTATTAAATTCAAAGTAAAGCATAATTTATATTGGTGGAAAGCTGAGAATCTCCTTTAAAAACCCTTTTCATTTCATCAATTTTGGGTTACAAAAAAAATCATTAGCTACATACCCATCATATTGCCACTTTTTGGCCCATCATGATCCTGCACATACCCTCATTATAAAAAGCATCATCACATTATATCATGTGCATCATCATGTCATCCATAAATGCCTCACCATATCATACATGGAAAAGGTACTGAAAAAAAAAAAGGTGCATCTCATACATCTCGTGTGATCATAGCATATATCGTCATCATCCATTAGGTGCATAATATAGATTTGTTAGTCTAAGCATTTTAAACCATTTGCATATTGTAAAATTTGCATCATCCATACATCATCATAAAAAGTGCATAAAAAAGATACTGAAAAAGAAATACATCCATAAACATTTGTATAATCACTGCATCACATCATAACATCATATAGAAACATAAATTGAATTACATCACATAGAATAAAAAGCATGCATACATCACATAAGATAGTCATTGCATCACATATAGAACATCGCATATAGAAAATAATATACATTCATCAATCATGAAGAAATCAGATAAAACACATCATACATTGAATTGAACCATATCATCTCATATATATCATCAATAATAATATGGCTGTCATGGTACCAAGAATCAGGATCAAATGTGTGTGTATCAATCAATATAATACAAATGCCCATGGGGCTATCAAAAATAGAGCCTATGGATCACAAAAAGAATGAGGTCTCTGATAAAGTATGAAGTTAGCCCTGATGGTTTCTCCCCTCACCTGACTGTCTCTCAGGCTAATCCTACCTTTTCCCTATCAATTGTGAGAAGTCTGGTGCCCAAGCTACTCGAGGCACTGCTTGATGGTAATGAACCCTTTAATACTTAGCCTCTCTCACCACTTCATGGTACATCCTTGTAGGGACTGTCCTGCCTTGTGTGGCCTCTAGCTATTGATGTCTCCCAGTCTCCTATGCCAACTGAAGCTCGATGGCCTATCTCTGCTATATGGCCTAATCCCACTCTGCGCGGGCCTGATCTCGTGCCTATAACTATTGAATGAGGAAATCCCTTTGATTTGGGTGAGGTTTTGGTGGTGATGGTGGTTATTGTTGTTGTTCTATTAGAAGCTACTAGTCTCTTAGGGGTGGTTGTTGTTGATCTCTCTGCCCATCTCTGTCCCCATCCCGCTAACCTTGTGCATGATCCCTCTAGCCTCGCTGATCTGGAGGTGGTCCACCTCCTCCTCTACCTCTACAACCATCCATCTCCATCTCCACCCCCATCTCCTTTGCCTGCTTGCCCCTACCCTCACCCTACTGATTAGCCTAGGGGTCTCCGTCGTGGTAACAACGCGCCAGGAACTGTCAATCTAATGAGAGGATGAAACTAATCTTGATATGTTTGTGTAGTCCCTAGGTCTACTGGCCCTTGATCATATGGTCATGGCCTAACCACTAGTTGTCTAAAACTATCCACTACCTCATCTAGAGGGATCATCTGACCACATGTGGTCTCCCTCATAGTACATAGAAAATATGGTCATGTACTAGTCATCGGGATGGTCATGTACATCTCTGAACTACCTGGCCACTTGATATGGAAGATAAAACTCTATCATGGTGTTCTCCCTACCCTACATAAGTCGATCCTACCTTGTGAAAATGATCTACTAAATGTCATCATACCAAGCGGGTATACCAAGCAAAGGCCTCCAGGTAAAGACTATCATCTCATCAATCACCCTCCTCTAGTTAGGGATGTCAGTTGCTCCTATATGTGTGAAATTCAACCCACCTCTGTACTACCAGACTACTAGATCATCTGCCTCCATGTCGACTGGTGTAACTTGTGGGTGAAGCACTGTAATGTGCTCTCAGGCCCAAATGTGGAGAAGTGTAACTCCTACCCGATAGCCCTGCTATCGCAATATGCAAACTTGTACAAGTCATAGTAGAGGGAGGATAACATCACTGGCCCCCACGCAAAGCACTCTCTCCATTAGAGCATTCGCTCCTAGGCAAGACCCCATTCTAAACTAAAATATCAGTTGCATCAATCTGGTACCACAAGTCCTGAAATAATAATTACTACAATCAATCTGAATGGCGACACTGAGGTCCTGTCTCACTCTAGCTCAATTTGTCCCTTAGCAAAGATAATCTCATCTAGGCCCATGACCTCATAACAGGAATCTGTCTTGGTGTCCACATCATAGATCACCCACTCTTTGTGGATCAGCAAATGAAGAATGCACCACACATCCTCCAGGGTCACTGTTGCCTAGCCTGCAAGGAAGTGAAATGAGGTTGTCTCACTATGCCATCTCTTTGCTAGTGTTGTCATCATCCCTAGGTGTGTCTTGATGGTTGGGGCATATGCAACATACCAGAGCCCAATCATTTCCAAGTGCTCCTAGAGCAGCTTGTGCAGTTCGGTCAGTTTTCTCAAAATTGAGGACCTATACTCCCATGAGTGTATTGGCTCCATGTCCTCCTGCACTAATAAAGTCACCACTTGATCCCGCAAAGCTGGTTTATAATTTCTAGGAGGAACTATTTTTTTCTGAAATCACATATTTTTAGAAAATATAATGATTAAAGCCTTAATAGGTTCCATTTAAAGAATTCCAATTGAAGAGGGTTTGATCAAACTACCTTAAATCAAACCCCCTTAGATAGAACCCCACTAGTTTTAAACCATACCTATAACAGAGTTTCCTTTACACCTATCAAAATGCTATTAAAAAATCACTTTTGATTTACCTTTTGGGGGATCAAATGAATTCATTTAAAATTTATTTTTTGTAAGTATGTAGTCCTTATTATAAGCTTCCCAACAAGTATAATTTTAAATAAATTTAATTTAATTATTATATTTATTTTTTATTTCTCGTGAATGTAGGTTTTTCACTGAAAATTAAGCTCTATGTTTTGCACATGTGGAAAAAATAGCAGATTATTAAAAATAAATAAAAAAAATATTAGTGCACCAGATATTGAAGTCATTGATCCAACAAAAAAAAAAAATCGATACATACAAAAAAAGTTACACATTATACAGTCACGCTGTCTGAATTATAATTGGTTTGAAATCAAAACTTAATTAAAGAAAAAATATTCAATAAAAAACTATCTAACTAAGTGGAAGCACTATATAGAGTTACAAATCTAAATTCAAAAGAATTAGAATTTTATCCTTCATGGAAAAAAATTTATGCATTATACGGTGAGTGTCACTTTTTTGAAATGTTGATTTATGAAAAACTAGTTTCTCAGGGAGATGGAAAAATAAGTGCAATTAGATTCCAAAAATTTTGAAAAAAATATATTTAGAATCTATAGACAAAATTTCATGAAACACTAGTTTGCATCATCTTCAAATTCCTCATGGTTTAGCCACTATAGGTGCCTGAAAGTGAAGATTTAGTAAAAAAAAAATATTTTAGTGTCCAGTTTGACCAAAAATTGTAAACCACTATTGTGGGATCACCCCAATGTTGAGTCAAGTTTCATAAAAAACCAGGGTCCTATTTGAGGTTTTCATGACCAAAACAACGAATGCGTCATTATTTGCAATGGTGTCGCTATTTGAAAGTTCCAAACTGTGCTGCTGGAGACCTCAAAGTTCCAAAATCTGCCATTGTGGTGCAGTTTCACCGTGTGCTTGTTTGACTCAAAGCCCTAAATTGCTAACTAGACCGCCATGGCGCTATTTTCAGATGTGAAAAAAAGTCTAAACACTAATTCCTAAACTATGACATTGCATCACAAGAATCAATAGTGGCGCACTTTATGGCCGCATGGTGCCAATTTAACACTTTCAGAGATGCCAAACAATGCCACTTGACTCAGTTTGACTTTTGACCCTAATTAATGCGCACAAAAAATGAAAAAAAAAGGTGGGTAAGGGTCACATACCAGTGGTCTTGCACCTGGGAGTCACTCGTACACTCCCACTCACTTTGCAATGTGTCATGGAAGCACATGTTGTGCCATCTCAATCAATGGTTAGAGCTCAAAAGTCAAGAATCTCTAAAGGTTGAATGTGCATATGAACTGGAAGTGGCCCCTCGAGGCCTATTTAAGCTTGAAAGTTAGGGTTTTTTACCCTATTTAGCTGTCTAATTAGGGTTTTGGAACAATGATCCCGTTTTCACCCAATTGAGGTTGTTTTGCATCATTTTTTCACGTTTTGGCATAGTTTTGGGCATCTTGGAGCCTTTCTGGACTCATCAAGCACCTTGTCCTCTTTTTCACTAGTTCACCCAAAAAATAAAAATTTTCACGTGATCTCTCGAGGGGGCAGTATACCAACATAATTCTTTCACTGGGGAAGTAGTGGGGCATTTGAAACAAAATAAATAATTTTTTTTTATGTTGGCAATTTATTCTTTGAACCAACACAACAAGTACATTACTTCAAAGAGGAGAAAAATGTAGACATGAAAAATATACTGATTGATCCTATACACCTGATCCTGATTTTACTAACACCAGTTCATCTTAAATCATCTCCTTTGCTAGCCATTTAATTGAATAATTTGTATTTGATTAAATTCATCACATTCCATCTCTTAATTAAATAAATCAATGTTATCTTATTAAGTCATCATTTCCCTTTCAATGAAATATTTTAGTTTATTTAATTAATCTCTAAAGTCATCTCATTTAAATTAAATAAAGTTATCTTTATTTGATTTAAAACTAACATCATCCCTCTTTAATTAAATAAATCATTATTTTTTTAATTAAATCTAATAATCATTTTCCTCTCATTTTGATTTAAATTAATCCAAAAATATAAATCAAAGTGTCAAATCAGCTAATTATCATCTAAGTTAATTAAATCCTAATTAATCCTAATCTTAATCACTCAAATCCTCTAGCTTTTGCAACTTGCTCATGAAAATCATTTTAATTGATTTATTAAATCTCTATTTACTTTCAGAAAGGCATCAAAAAGGGAGTATTCTTCAAATTCAAAAAATCCCACCAAAAGATTTTGTACATCCAACAAGGAATTTAAGTTTCTTACATGTCTTTTTCCTTGAGCCAAGTGGCATTAACTTCATTTTCTTCTCCCTCCAACTTGTCATTTCATCAATTTTGAAATTCCACCTAATTGCATTTAATTGCACAATGACCAAAATGTGCTCCACCCTTGTCCACTCACATGTCAACAAGTTGCTTTATGCTATTGGTTGGTGTTTGATCCCACATTCATCCATTTTTATTCATCTTCCATCTCTCTCATCTATAAATAGAAGGTTCTCATTTGGATTTTGGATCCACAACTTCATGCAAAGTCATTATCTTGAGATTTTGAATTTGTTCATCCATTGTTCACCCATTTTTCATAATTTTCATCAAGTTTTATAGCTCAGTTATGGTCAAATTTCATCAAGGAGCACATATCTTCACCAATCATCATTCAAGCTTGCAAGGAATTGGGAAAGGGCCATTTTCCACATCAAAATGGCGCCAATTCCCCCATGGGATTGAGAATTTGATAATTTAAATAGGTTTTAATAGCTTTTTTATTGTGTTCTTCATATTATTTCGTGTTTTCATATTTCAAATGAATTTCATGGGGATGTTGTTTCTAAATTGCATGTTGGACTAATTATGTGTTTGTTCTTTGTGTTTGAGTAGGTCTAGGATCACTATTCATAGAATCTATTCACAATAAATGAAAATCAGATCTAGATAAATGTAAAATGCATAACACACATACATACATATATACATATATACATATTTATATGTACATATAGATATATATACATACATATATATATGCATACACACATATATATGTACATATACAAATATATATACTTATATATATGTATATTTTTTATATATATGTTTTTTTAATTTACTCATTAGCTTTTGATATTTTGGTCATGGTTTTGTATTTTTCCAATCCAAATTAAGTATCTTTTCATGAAACAATGATAGAAATTGAAGGATGTCTATCTGTTCAAGATATGTTTCATTTACCTTGGATGTTTTGATGCATGTGCATCATGCATGCAATCTGAGTAAATGAATAAGCAACAAAAATAATACTTTTCTCAACAGACTTAAAACTTCACACCATAAGCCACTAATGACACCAAAAGGAAAAAATAAGAGAAAAGAGAAAAAAAAAAAAGGAAAAGGAAAAAGAAATCCTTTTGGGTCAACATGGAAGAGACATGAATATATCAATTCCTTGCGTCATCCCTAAAAGGAAAACACAAGAGAGAAGAGAAAAATAGAAAAAGAAAAGAACAAGGAAAAATAAATCCTTTTGGGTCGACATGGAAGAGACATGAATGTCTCAACGCACTATGTCATCCCCAAAAGGAAAACACAAAACAAATGAGAAAGGTTAAAAGCAAGAAGATGCATGACATAGAAAATAATGAACAAATAGAGGAATGTCACAAAGAGAGAGAGAACATCAAATAGAACATCATGAGGGGATCGCATCACACACATGCAATCAGACAAAAGAAAATGAAAAAATAAATAATGCCAGAGACTAGTAAAGCACATGCGAGTCAACCTATGAGTAGGTCATCAACCTCCCAATCTTAGTCTATAAAAGAAGAAGGTGGAAAACACAACTAAGTGACAATGGAAAATGCATTACAAGGATAAGTCCATCAACTTCTTTCCCCCACTAAGTGCGAGACAAGAATGAGTCAAGGTAGGTGATGGGAAAGGTCCTGTAATAGTAAGAATTAAATGTTCTACAACCATTGCATGACAAGGGATGGAAAAGAAAAGGCTATGGAATCACTAGATAGTAGTCATTACCCTCAAAGTGAAATTTTTTCAAGACTAAGTTGAATGCACGACACTCATCAATACTATGTCCAAGAGTTTTGTGGTACCAGAAATGTGGAAATTTTGCATCTTTAGGATATAGCACAAGTCTATCTTTCATCGATGGTAGTGTTATGAGTTCTTTGTTCAAAAGAAATTGTAGTTTCCTTTCACTCTCAAGTGGCGGGCAAGGAAACTTTATTTTTTTATAATTTGTAAAGCCTCTTTCATTTGATAGATTCATGAACTTCTCATTTGAGTTGAATGTTGAGGAGGAGGACCTAAGGTGATCCTCTCATCCTTGTTATTGTAATGAGTGATTGGTTTTTCTTTAGGAATAAGGACAATCATATCAAGAGGGGAATCAAAGATCACCATACCATCCATACGAAGCCTTAGATATTATCTAGAAGGCCTTATGTTATGAGAGGGATCTTGATACCCTAACCCCTTTGTGTTTTCATTAATTGGTATTTGTTCTATGATTTGATGGATCTCATGTTCACTTGTTGTATCACATCCTTGTTTACTCAAGATGTTGAATCCTTTTCCATATGTTTCTTCTATATTGATGGGAGTTTTTGTTACTTTTTTATCATAAAATGGTTAAGCATTTTCTTGTTTAGAGGAACTAGGTTCGCCTATTGTAGGAAACTTAGGTTCAACTTTTGTTTCAGGATGTAAGTAACCAAACATCTCAAGAGGTGTTATAATAGGAGGATTTGGTTGTTTCATGGATGGGTAAAAGGATGCATTAGCTTCAATTTTGTCAAGAAAATCATTATTTTTGTGTTGTTTCTTCTTTTTTTCTAGTCTTGTGGCCCATGTTTCTATTCCATAATGGGTTCAAGGCCCTTCCCTTCTTAATTTATCAAAAACCTAAGATAGGATAACATGAATCTCAATATTTGAGACATAAAATTTTGACATAAAATATTATTCTCTATTATGACATACAACTTATGTTATTATAAATTTTAGAGAACCTAATAAGTATGGTAAAAAAAATTCCTTCCATATATTCTATGAAAACTTAAAAACAAAACTTTGCTACACTAAATAATTATTAGAATTTCACTCAAATTTGTTCATGAAGAAGACAAATATCGTAAGCCACCATTTCTATGAAAAATATTTGGTAGACTATTTCATACTTCATTCATTAATATGAGGATTTAGTGTGCTGAAATATTTTATTTTTTGGTTTTTATGTACATGGTTATATGACAATTGAAATTTAATATCACTTTCTATCAACCTCCCTCTTGATATTACACATTGCAATAAAATCACTAGGAATCATAAAGTAGAAAAACTTCAAGGCCCTAAATCTATTCTTTTTCTACACTAGTGAAGAAAATTAATGTGCTCATTGTCTTTGTGATAGATCCCCAACATTATCTTGAATGCCAATATTTTACAAAACATAACACACACACAAAAATAATTTAACTTATTTTTATTATTAAATGTTTTATTTATTTACTCAAAAACCCTGATTGAGTTACACTATGCCTACATGCAACAATGTGAAGGTGGTTTGGGAATATTTATAACCTAAGAATATAAGGAAAATCCTATTTAAAATAAATATCCTTTAAATTTAACTTTCACTCAAATATATTTTTACATACTAATAGTTAGCTCAACTAAGAAACACAAGAAAACAAAGTGAAGACCTTGCTTGCTTAACATAGGCTTAGGTTTAGTTTTTAATTTTAATTAATTATTCATAACCCTAATAAATTAAGTTAATTAGATTATTTATTTGATTTTCAAAGATACCACTACCTAATTTTTTTATGACTCGACTTGATCTTATTCCTCATTGGATACCTAAGGAATGGAGGAAAATAAAACATGGAGAAATAACTAGATACCTTTCTATTCCTTTTGGTTTGGGAGTTTCATTGTCTCAAATGTGGGCTTGGTTTTAAAATAGACTAAAGAACAAGTTGTTCAATTTTGGTAATAAATTATTATCCTTAGCTAGCAAGATTCAGGTTTCCAACAAGATTCTCATTGCAACCCATGTGTATTACTCATCTTGTTGGATTCCATCGAAACAAGGTTATGAAGAATTGAATAGAATAATTCGCAAGTTTCTATGGTCCAAATGGAATGGTAATGTTGGTTTGATTGCTGCTTCATGGTCTATTTGTATTCAGCCCAAACATAAAGGTGGGTTGGGGCTTATACATCCCAAAATGCAAGGGACTTTCCTTGCTACAAAGTGGATTATTAGAGCTACAAGTGGAGAATAACCTTGGAAAATACTAGTTTGTCAGTGTATTATGGAAGCTTCAATTAAGAAGTGGCAAGTTGTTGGTTGGTTTGGTAAGTTACTCTCATCCCCTTTCTTTAAACTTAGAGCTTCTTTTCATTTGCAGTCTATATGGAAAGTGTGGCAAAGAGTTTGCAAATTTCTTAAATGGAATGACTCTTCCCTGCAACATGGGTTCAATTTTTCTTTTGCTTAATTATAGTGGAGTAAAATTGTTACTTATCATAATCATCCCTTAACTATAAAATTTCCAATATATGCTAATTATTTGTTTAAAAAAGGAGTTATATTTTTTAAAGATTTGTGGGATTTTGATATCTTTGATTGGGCTCCATGGAGTAGCATCCAAAATTGTTATGGGTTGAATGACAAATATAAATAGTTTCTATTTTTTATTCAATCACTTGTTCCCCTTGATTTGACTATGAAATTATGTACTTCAAGGGATTTTTATTTCTTTAAAGACTAGAAATGGTTGTCTTGCAGCCAATTCAATCATTTCCCTTTAAAGCGGATCTATACCCAATTACTTCCCAGCTAGCATCTTACTCCTCATTTGAATCACCATTGAAAGTATAGATTTACTTCTAAATTTTAGTCTAAAATGAGTGCTCAAATATGGAAATCTAAGGCCAGTTTTAATACTGAGTTGTTGGCTTGGAAATATTACATTACAAACTTCCTATGGGAGACAAATTGAGATGTATTGTGTTCAAACCAGCCAACTATCTATTTTTTCATAACATTGAAAATTTGAAGCATATCTGTTGGGACTATTTACATGTTAAGAATCAATGGTTTTCTATTTTTACACATTTTCCAGCAATTTTTAATCATGTTTTGAATTCAAAAGAATCTATTGTTGGCCTTGGTATGCAAAATTACATGATTGTTGATTCTATCTGGCAAGTTATTTTAAAAAATATATGGAATAACAAACATGTTGCTATGTTTTCTAATTACTAGTATCATGTAACTAGTATTATAAGGCTTTACTCTGATATATTACTTCAGGTGGCTTGTTTTTTCTCCCAGCTCCCAGTCTTGTGCAAGAAGAATAAGCCAGTTAAACTTCATCTATAGCAGATAAAATATCAAGTTATGCAGTTTCAACTACAATGTAAACTCATCCTTACTAAATATGTTGTACAACTTATGTAAGAATATGTATTGTTTCCTTGTGGCTTGCATATTGGTCATTGTCTTGTAGTATCTCTATTCTCTCAAGCTACTTTTGTAGCTGATTTCTTGTATTTAAATTGCTTCATTCAATATAAAAAAAAAGATACCATTGCTACAATTTTAAATTAATTATCTCAATTCATAATTTTCTTCATAGATCAATATTACTAGTATTACATGAAATGCCAAATATTTAAGTTCACTTTAGATTATTAAGATAGGATTAATCTTAAAATATATTAATAGTCTTCTAAAAAATCATTTTGAAATCTTGAAACTATTCATGATATTTGAGATTCAACATAATTAAAAATAATCCTTAAATCAAGTCTAGATGCTTAGTTTGTTATGCCACAAGTTTGTTAACATTTTTGAATTTATTACTATTAGGGTTGAAACTAATATTATTTAAATAAATCTACATGTTATTAAAATTAATTTAAATTAAATGATAATTTGGAATAGAGGTAACTTTATGAAGGTCCTCTTTATTTGAATTAATATAATTTATAAATCAAATGTTCCACAAAGGGGGAATATAATGTTAAATTAAAAAAAGTTTAGTTCATGTATTAAGTCAAGCGGACCTAACCCCATGATACCCTACAATGGTCCAATCCACTAATAAATTAAATTAGAATAAATAAATAATCTAAAAGAGGTTAGGTTTTAAAAAATGGTTGAACGTTAAATATCATCCTTTGGATTATATTTAATGTTATTGCTCAAATCTATGTCATTGTATGTGAAAGCCTATACCAAAAAACCCATTAAATTAGTTTCAGTTTTGAGATATTTCTTAGAGCATAATGATAATTTAGCTTCCCTCCAATGCAAAAAGGACCAACTAGTTTCTTTTTTTTGTTGCTAAAAATACATTATATGTATTCATCATTATCTACTTATTTAACTATATACTCAAAAATTATTATATATATGAAGATATGTGGTTTTTTTGGCCTACCTCTACTATGGAATGTGTCCTTTTCTGGTATCTTCCCTTCAAATATGATTTTTTCCATGGTGAAGGGGTATGTGGCTCTAGCTATGAGCTCCCCTCTTTCTACTTTTGTGTATGTTTTCTTTCACATTCTACCCAAGATGTGTCTATTGTTGTTTCTAGATAGGTTGTGGCTGGGATCTCCTTTTCATACTCTTTTGTTGATGTCGTGAGGAGTGCTAATAAGGTGGTGTTGGGTGTTAGGGTTCAGGTATATTAGAGAAATAAATATTAACAATTATATGTTGTCGACAAAGATTTTTGCACCCTAATGCTCTCTAACACTTCTAGGGTTTTTCACCTAAAAGGAGAGAGATGGGCCAAAATGGGCAATATCCTCATTCAAAATTAATTTAAAGAGGGATGTAATATGCCTAAATGAAATTATCTAAATGCAATAAACTGATAAAAGGGGTGGATTATTAATGTAAAACCTAGGAAATACAAAGTGTCAGAAAACACAGTGTTGTATGCAAACATGTGATAAATGACCTAGAAATGCAAACAAAACTGAACAGAACGTTATGCAACAAAATGTGTGCACCTGGAAGCTGAAAAGGGATGTCATGAAGGTCTGGAATCTTGATGAAACTATTGCAGAAGTCAACTAGGATGCTTGTGCCAACCTAGGCGACTTAGTCCCAAATCTAGAAAAATTGGTCCATAGCCCATTTCAACCAAATGGGTATCCATATCTATAGAAACCTCTAAAAAATAGGGTTAGTGGGACTAAATTTCCACTATTGGTGACTTAGTCCATTTTGAATTTCTAAAAACTTGAAAGGGAAAACGGAAGCCCTTAGTCTATACTTCAGTTCTCTACAAGTGTTTGGTTCTTAATCTCTGATTTTTAGGCCTAAAAGTAACTTTTTGTTGATATTTTGGCTTTGCAAGCAAAGAGAGGTCTTCAAAAAATTTACAAGTTAATCTTTAATGATCTTCAAACCCTTAAAGTGCCTAAATACACAAACACACAATGAAAGAGAAAGAAATGGTGAAAGTTAGGGCATGGGGGTTTGCCTTGGTCAAATCCCTTTTTGGGTAATTAAACCAAAATGAAGAAAGAATGTAATGAAGTATGCAATAATGGAGTTAATACCTTGCCATAATGATTGATCTTGAATTTCTACAGCAAAAGATAAAGACTCTTCCCTTGAATGTCTTAGGAAGCTATCTTAATGACTTGCAATGATAAAACCCTAGCTTGCTTGACTTGAAAGAGAAGATAGATGATGAATGAAATGATTAGGTTCTAAATTAGGGTTTAGTGGCTTGTATTTATAGGCAATTCACCTTATTTGTACGTTAATTGGATCCCTAAGGCCGGCATGAAAGAAAAATAAACTTAAACTCCAAAATTTCCCACTCAAACCTCAAAAATAGGCCAAATTGGACTAAGTTGCCATCCTGGGAGACTTAGTCCCCCCTAAAAGGGACTCATTCACCTAGAGGGGCCCTTTCGACATCTCGAATGTTGTGGAATGAGCAATTTCAGTTCTTATGTTGATTTCATCAGGTATTTGATCAAATTATGCCTTGGGATGTATAATATGGGGCAATAGTTTCCTATTAATGATGATGTAAAGGTAAATTTTTCCTTGGGACACAAAATTCAATGTGAAATTATTATTAAATACACTTTACAACATTAAAATGAGGTCCACATAGCCTAGAAAGTCACAACATCCAATGTGAATGTGTAGGACACATTACAACACTAGATTAGAGTTAAGTTTATTTTACAATCCTTCTAGATTGATGTGAAGATGCATTTAAATACATTTTATAATGTTTAATTAAGGGAAAATGGGTTCATTAAGTCTAGAGAGGTGTGAAAGTCTTTTACAACACTTTACAACACCTTCAAAAGATACTGTTAGATGCATTTTTTCTTAGTTTGCAAGGGTCTAAGACCTAGTGTGGATGTCTAAAACATTTCACAACACCAAATCAAGGCCACATTAAGTGCAATTTTTCATTAATTATTCACAAATCAAGCAAGAAAAAAGGGATACTTTTTCTATGTCTACATATGCAAATTAAATAACCTAGAAATAACAATGAAGAATAACACAAAAGAGATTAACTAAAAATTTTAACGTGGTTCACCCAATATGGGCTACATCCATAGAAACTTAGCCATCCAATGATTTTATTATCTAGTACAAAAAATATTACAATCTCTCGAAATACCAATACCACAACATACATCCTAGCTGCTGATAACAAGCTTTTTGGAAGCTTCTAGAATTAGGGTTTTACAAAGTTATTTTTCATTTGTCGACAGAAGAAGGGGGGGAAAATATGTAAATATTGTACAATATTTGCATGATCAGTTGCCACATACCAACAATGATCTTTGCTACTAATAATATTCCAAGAAAATAATTGCCTCTCCCTTGTGCTAATGTTGCCCATATGACTTCCCTTGGGAACGAAGTGATTGAATGAGTTTATTTCTTCTCCATAAAGGGTTTTATGTTCATTGTTTCCTATTTGTGGCCTTTTCTTCCTTCCCTACATCATTGGATTTTGAAGCATTAGCTACCTTTGGTTGAGGGTAAGATTTATATTATCCTTTTCTTAGAGGTTTTCTTGTAGTCTATTTTGATTATTCTAAGGATAGATAAGCTATTTTAGATTATGGTAACTAGGAATGAGATTCTCATCCTCTTATAATTTGGTAGTGGGTTCCTTCCTTTAACCATTTGAAGGAATTCAATGATATAATACTTATTTGGATGAGATTTCCATATCTCCCCTTATAGTTCTAGTTCTCCTCTACTTATTAGGACATTGGTAATGTTATTGGTAAATTCTTGAAAGTAGATATTTCTTATAAGAAATGTACCCACACCTCTTTTTCTCATATCTTGGTAGAGGCTAATTTATCAAAAGCATTAATAGTAGAGGTTGTGATGTAGGTTAATAGCCAATCTTGGCCTTAGCTTGTGGATTATGAGGGAATTCCTTTTCAGGCACTACTTTGCTATTGGGAACCTAGCTTATTATTTTTGGGTTATGGTTTGTGTAAGTTATCTTCTTCCACTTGGTGGAAAAACGCTTTTACTGACCATCTTACAAAGTATCCTTAAAATTATATTGTTAATAGTGAGGATTTGGAGTTTTCATGTATTGTGTCTCCTCCTTGTCCCCTTGTTCAATTAGCTAATAATTTTATTGCTCATTTTTTTTCTCTCACTGTGTCAAATTCTCTAGTCTTAAACAAGGTTGTTTCTTCTTCTCCACCTTGTTCATCTATTGGTATTTTTCCATTATATAGGAACACTAAGTGGGCCTCTCTCCCTTCTTCTATAAAGGATTCAAATTTGGATGATGAATCTTCTTGGAATGTTGTGCAGCAAAGGTATAAATGTCTTCTTAAGATAGAATCTATTTTGTATGCCAAGCCCTTAGGTGAAATTTTTTTGGGCTTAACCTATATTATTTATCTTGACTTTTATCTCTCTAGTTAGTTATTTTTGTGTTGTTTCTTCTTTTTTTCTTGTCTTGTGGCCAATGTTTCTATTTTGTGATGGCTTCAAGGCCCTTCCCTTCATAATTTCTAAAAAACCTAAGATAGGATAGCATGAATCTCAATATTTGAGACATAATTTTTTATCATAAAATATTATTCTCCATTATGACATACAACTTGTGTTATTATAAAGTGTTGAGAACCTAATAAGTATGGTACAAAAATTCCTTCCATATTCTATTAAAACTTAAAAAATTAAATACTTTACTACACTAAATAATTATTATAAATTCACCTCAAAAAGAGAGAAAGGGTTGTGGCATATAGGGGCTTTCCTTAGTCAGACCCCATGTTATTGTTTCCACTTACACAATGGAAATATCAATGAAAGATAGATAAATGAATGATGAATCAACAAGGACATGTAATCTACCACTCCAAAATGTCTTCCTTAAAGGACTAAAGTCATACAAATCTCCTCCAGGATTTGATTTTTATTTTCTTGATTTTATTGAAGACCTACAAGGGTTAGATCTCACAAAAAATATGATAAGATAAACATGAAAAAACTCACATACACTTTGACATGATGTTTTGATATTGAATTGCTACAATAATTCTCTGAAATGTTTCTCTTGACTTGCTTGATAATGCTCTTGATCATATTTTCTCCAATAATTTCCACTTCTCACTAGATAACTTTCAAATGAAGTAATGAATATGTATTTATAGTAATTTAATCTAATTTCCTAAAAATTAAATCTTGGTGGCCGACATTGGACATTTGAAATTCAAATAAGAAAATGCAACCTGGTGATTTTCCATATGGTTTTTCTTGATAATTATTGAAATGGGCTATAGAATGCATAAATTAAGAAATTAGGTGTACAATTAGGTCAATCCACTTAGGGGAGAGAAAAACATAGTGTGAAATTGTCATGGGTGATGATTTATGACTCTACATGTAGCCCCCACTTTAGTGAGAGTATGAACTTAAGCTCAGACTCACACTAAAGTAGAAATTATATGAAAAGGGGTACAATCTTCCAAATGTTAAAGAGATAGGATGTCTATGAAACTAGAGGGAGTGCACAACACTCTAGGATTCAAGATCACATGGAAAGACAACATAAGCACAAAGGAACACACATGTATGTAATGCATCAAGACAATATACACCATAGATGATAAAAAATAAAGTATACATGGTGAAGAAACATCACATGATATAACATAAAGATGACAACAAAATGAAAATAAACACTTTGCAAACATAAAGAAGACACATGTCGATGGTGTTTTCTGCACAACAACAACTCAGACAAGATACAAGTATCCTATCTCTCTTGAAAGGTAAATCTCTATCAGCAAGCCTCAAGAGATAACCCCAAGGTCTCTAATGCCAAGTCTTGACAATGCATAAAAACTCAGTGATAAATGTGAAAATGCTAGTAATCACAAAGCAACCTTACTACAAGCAAATGTTGAATTCAAATTTATCAAATCTCACAATATGGTGATACTTCAAATCCTAAATCTAACCCAAATGACAAAAGAAATGATCAAACACTTGAAATGGACCAATCCCTCAGAAACTGATTCCTGCTTGACCTAGATGAATTTGCAATCTTACATAAATAGTGCAATCTTCTAAGGCATTAAAGATTTTCAAATCATGAACATTCACCCAAAACAACCCTATTGCAATTGAAATAAATAAACATCCACAATTGAACTAAACATAGTGAATTTAAAGTCTAGGATAGCTTTGCAAAGAAACTAACAATCAACTAGCTGCAAAAATTATGGACTAGATATCATTGCAACACCTCAAGTATCAAATCATAAACACTATTAATTCCTATAACATTAAACCTAGCATATATATAATAAATAAACTTAAGGAAATTCAAAGATAGAATCACAGGAACCATGTCAGATAAAATTCAACACAAGGCACCAAATCACAGTGTCTTCACTTGCATTAAATCACCCAAAGTAGCAACAATTCCATTCTTTCGTTATAGAACTTTCTTTAAAATGATACTAACTCCTAACTCTAGCTCTTGCTATACTGCTTAATTCACTCCAATATAACACTATCTAGCTCATACAAATGAGGCAGAATTCCATATTTATAGAAACCCCCAAGATATGTCTTCCCAATTAGGGTCTAAAATAAAAAATGGCCAAAAAACAAGTTGGCCAAGAGGAATTCAAAATAAAGCGAAGTGGGCATTAAATGCATGCACTCCATCCAGGTCAGCCTAGGATCTCCAACATAGTTCGGTCCAATGCATGCAAAGAACGAGGAAAATAACGGGAAGAAATTTTTTTGATGGAGCATTGTATTAACTATCTTCCCCTTTCTCCTTATCTCACCCCATCCTATCCTGCACCTTCAAAAATATCCTATCCAAGTCAGCTATAGGTGGCATAGCCAATACTTTAATTCTCCTTTCAATGGAATTAATGTCTTCTCTTGACTACTTGACAACTTTATCCCAATCCAACGTCATGGTTTGATATTTAACCATTAGTGCAATATAGGTGGCTGCATCATCTAACTGATGTTCAGTGAATGGGTCCTCATTGATTAGGGAATACACATGTCGCCACCATTTTCTCAACTATTCCAAGCTCAAATGCTTTAGTGCAAACCTTTTTCTTCCTGTGATAACCTCAAAGAATGAAATGCATTTGTTGTAGATCTCAGTAAAGGTGTCCTCAATTTGTTTCCTCTACTTATACACCTTCTTCAAAACCCTTTTCCTTATTTACAAAACTTCAAACCATTCCCAAGGTTCTACAGATTTGGAGTGAGGAACAATGCCATCACTTACCAATTTATCTTCAATGTATTCGATGATGATTTTGGTCTTCTACAGCAAGAGATCCACATACTCCTTATCTTGAGCTAATACATCCCTTAACCAATCTATTGACCTCATAGCATCTCCACCGGTTGAAAGGATTTCCTTGATAGCATTATCTCCCTTACCTTGGACTCCCTGTAACTAGTTCATTATGGCATGAGTAGTAGCCTTCATCTTCTCCAAATTTGTTATTGTTTCTTGTGGCAGGAAGCTTGTAGTGGATGATGAGGAGCTGACTGATTGCAAGGGCTTCATCAAGTCCTACATATACTTCTTAATTTATCATTCTCCCTCTTCAATTCTTGCTTGGTATGCACCTCTTTCCTCAATCTACCTAGGATTACATCACTAGAGCATTCATATTCTTCAATTTCCTATTGCATGGAAGTAGGCCCTAAGTTGATAGTCTGTATTTTGTAGTCACTACCAGTCACATCATCTTTATTCTTGTCAGGAGAAGGAGTAGCAATGTGGACCACCCTATTATTTACTTCATCTCTTTCAATCTTTGAAATAACTCTAGCCTTCTTCTTTGTTTTACCTTTTCCTATGCTTGCCAGCAATTTATCCCAATTAGGGAGAGTGTCATCCACCACAAATTTTTTTCTCTTCAACTCTCTATCCAACCAAGCATGCACTGTGGAATCTGACTACACACCACCTTGTCTAACAACATCCTAGTGAACCTTGGGTACTTCTTCATTCAAATCTTGATTCTCAGGAATCTCTTCAACTTTATCTTTTGTTCCCTTATCATGTTCTTCCTTATGCATAGGTGAAGGAGTCCTGACTGGAACTTCCTCTCTCTGAGGAGGTCTATCCTCTTCACTTCTTACAGGTGAATCCTCATAAGTCACTAGGGGAGACTGTAGCACCTTCTCTATTTTTGCTTCAGCACTGATTTCACCCTCTTGGAATTCTTCTCCTTCTTGATCTTGATAATCTTCAGCATCTTTGCGTTCATTTGGTGTATTGTGAGCTTCATGAGAAGGAGGGATACTATCATGCTCAGTCATAGGAACATCTATGGGAGCACCTTTCTTTAGTACACCATCTTTAGGAGATGAATTCCTTGATCTTCTCATGTACGCATGTGTCTTCTCCCCTGAACTTTCCAAATTAACTACCAGTGGGTCAACTTCATCTACTACCTTAGAATTTTCCTTCTCCTTCTGTGACAGCCTCACTATTCTTCTTCTCTTTGGCATAGAAACACTAGCCTCTTTTCCTTCCTTTGTAGCTTTCTTTGTCTTTGAAATGTGTTTCCTTTTCTTATCAATAGGCTTTCTTTGCTTGTCTACCTCTTCCACCTCCTCCGCCTGAACATCTTTAATCTTTATCTTGAAAGGGGAGCTCACCTTATTCTTACCCTTAGGATCTTGCTCTGTTGATTCCTCATAAGTGGAATGAGACTCCAAGTCTCCCATAAAATCATAGGTGCATTGCACACCCTCACTCTCCAATTCCCAAATCTTGTGCTTGAGCCACAATTTTGTGTATTTAATCACTGGAGTCATGATTTTTTCTAACTCTATTTTTTCTTCCTCCAACTAGTCTATTTCCCTAGCTTGTTTATCTTTCATAGCCTCATAGTCATGGCCCTAAATTAAATCTCCATCATCATTTATTTGATCCGAGATGACCTTGGCATTGGACAATCTAATCAAGTTAACTTGTAACCTAGAGAATTTCTTCTTTCGAATCTAAAACTTATCTTTGCAGTTGGCCCAGTAATCCTCTAGGTCATCCTTGTGATAGTACTCTCTACTAGCCTTCTTTTGGGCTTCACCAGTTCTGTCAAACCTATAACTTTTAGAATGGAAAGATAGGCCCAGAGTACTCATCTCCTCTTCAAAAAAGTGTGTTGTATGTATGGAAGGGAAAGCCTCATTACTGCCTAACCTAAGGGGGAAGTCATTGCCAAATCTTGTTTTATGCTTCTCCTTCTAAACTATGGCATCAAAATCACATATCTTCCTTGTCACTTCCAGGAGTATGAGGTGATTAGTAGGATACCTAGGAAGTTTGTAAGTGGCCCTCTGACAACCATCTATCCTTATGTAAGAAAAGGTGGGAAACTATGTAAACCAAGCCCCATACCTTTTGATCAACTCCTTAGCATTGTCAAATATTCTAACATGCTCTGCACCTTGGATCAACCTAGTGATGTGCATGGTGAATGCATCATTCACCCTTCTATAGCTTGAGCTTCCCAGATGTAGTTGTGGATAGACTTGATATATTACATCTCGTCCAAATTTTTCTCGTGTACTCAATCCCTTATATGGATGGAACCTAGCCAAGGCATATACCAGGTAAGAAGTCATTGTGAAACTAATAGTTTGCAAGACATTGCATAATTGATCATGTATCATGGAACTTATAATGCCTACACAGTGATAATCAGTCTTCTACTCCATCCTCACTATAACAAGGAACATCTAGTTTTCAAAAACTCCTGTAGTCTTCAAACCTACCACCCTACTAAGTAATGTGATAGCATCATAGTACTCTGGTTTGAACTTTTCCCTAAATAGTTGCTTTGGCAGCTTTGAGATGTGGGGCTTAGGCTTCTCCAACCAAGAATTGACCACTTGTAGAGCCTTGCTTGAATCATCTTCAAAATATTTTTTAGCAACATCCAAGTTCAAAGCCACCACATGAGATCTATCAGGCATGTCAAAGGTTTGTGCCATAGATATAGGAGAAAAGTTTTCCAACACCCTGCCTTGAGGACCAATCACTCTTTGTGTACTCTTGTCATAATGTCTTGCACATTCAAGCACTAGCTCATAGCATTGAACCATAACAGGAAAACTAGCCACATTAGCCAACCATGATTCCACTAACCTTCTAGCCAACAATGGAGGGTCCTGTTGTACCATTCTTGCCTTGAATTCCTCATAATCCCATCCACCTACATTGGTGTCACCTACTTTAGTGCAGATGGAGGAGAGCTTGGACAAAGGAAACTTACTCTTTATGTCAATTTTGATCCTTTTTGCTTTTGAGATTGAAGATCCCTCAGGACCCTAATCCATCTGCCTGCTCCTAGTTCCACTTGCAACTGCCTTACTTGATTCATCCTGCAATTAAAAAGAGACCACAATAAATCCTCCTTACCACATTAGAATCGAGGTTAGATCAGCATAAACAACATATTTATCATTCAACAATTCAAAAATCATAATTAAAATCCTTTAAATCATCACAAGGCACAAATTCTTAGAAATACAGGATTTTCAGACATCCAGGGAAATCAAGCCAAAGAGGAATTTTGGGAAATTCCATGCTAGGAATATTTTAATGATGGCATAAATATCATAAACTGATCATCCAAATGAAGAAAAAATCATGAAACATCTCTCTAATTATTCAAATTAACCATGAAATGTCAAGACACATAATATTCAATCCATTTATCTTTCCAATTCCTTAGATGGTGTGAATTTCTGAGAAATCGATCAGGAGAGGAAATCCACGAGGTAGGCACAATTCTAGGTTTTGCATATCTTCGAGAAAATGAAGGGAGGATAGAAGAATCGGGGAATTCCGACAATTAAGGAATTCTGCAAAGACTTCAAAATTTTGAATCTCAACATTTCTTCACAGCTTCACTCAAATTGATCAAATGATCACAAATTTGAGGACCTTAGGCCTAAATCTAGCTTGATTTGAGCTTCTTATAGATCATCTTTAAATTCTAAGCTTATTGTAAAATAAATCGATGGGAATTGGTGATGCCCTAAACCCAAAACCCTAAAATTCTGCCATGAACACACAAAACAAGCTTGGACTCAACTTACTTGTTTTGCTAGGTTTTCAAAAAGATCTTTCATGGCCTACACATGCAAGCTACTTCATAATAAAACTAAAAACAAGCTCGAAAACTCACTTGGGGTTGCCAATCTAGCAAAAATGAATAACCCTAGCTTCAAGATGCTCAATGACTAACACGCAGAAACTTGGACTCCAAGCATACTCAAGATGCCAAAGAATTATTCACATTCAACAATCAAAAGAAAGGCAATGAATACATACCATTGATGAAGTGAAACTTGATTATAACAATGACAAATAGCAAGCTTTAGTACCCTAGCAAACAATAACAATTATGATGACGCCCAGGAAACTCACCACCAAATCCAAGAACCCACAAATCCAATACACCAAATAGAGCCAAGAACTCAAGATCAAGCACCTCAGATCGATAGAAGATAAATGATAAAACTTAATGGCATAAGAATTCCTCAAAATTGATTAAATACATGTTGCAAAAACTATACAATCAAGCATTAATGTAGTCGACAAGACAACCCAAACCAAAACCTAAGAATTCGACAAGGCAACGGAACTTCAGAGAAATCTGGCCAACACGGAATTCTGTGAGGTACCAAAATTTTCTAGATCATAGTGTAAAAGCAGCCACCACCAGGTTTTCAAAGCATTCGTGGAATTCCACCTAGAGAGGATTTTCCCAAGAACAACAAAAAACCCTAAATGAGTCTAAAACTTAAGATTTTCAACAAATACCATAGAGGGATCATCAATCTAGGAAAGATAAAAATTCAAGATCATGCCAAAGCAAGTAAGTCCTTAAAATCAAAGGGTCAAAACACCAAGAAAAAAAGTGAAAGAGGGTCCCTTCTTTCAGTGGGGTGTGTGTGCAAAAACTACACAAGAAATGGCGACTCTACTGGGAAAATGCTCTAAAGCATTTCAGTGACAAACAAAAATCAAGAACCTAGAATCTCTGGTTTTAGTTCTCATATTTGATGGCCAATTAGGCAGAGCTTTAAAACTCATAGACAAGAAAACCTTTCTTGTACTGGGGTCTAAGTGTGTGCATATGTATTCATTCCCATTTTCCTTAGTTACAATAGGAACCAATATTTAGTCTAACTAGGCTACATAAAGATTCTAACTCCAAAAGCATCCTGGATAGAGCCTCGTTGCCAGCCAGGCATCCATAGCCTCGATGAGGTTATCATTGTGGTTCTCCCAAGCATAGCTCTACTGCTAGCTAGGTGTCCATAGCCTCGTTAGAGATACTTGGATACTCCTAATAAGTTGAATTCATTCTTTTGATTTCAATTTTCTCTTTTCTCTTTTTTTGATATTTCTTTCTTCTCATCATTTTTTTTTTATTTTCAACTTGTGAACAATGAAGTTCACACTCAAGGCTGAGAATCACAATGGCGCTAAAGTAGAACATAATATTTTTCACCTAAGCAGACCTCATTATGACCCCATGCAACCTTAGAATTTTAAACGATTTGTGTATAAATATAAGACCCAAATACATTCTAGATTTAACCCATTTGTGATTCATCCACTCATAGCATTAACTACATGTGACACCTAAATAAAGGAACTTCACCAACTGACTCTAGAAAAATGATTGAAGTTTCTAAGAGAAATATTCAGAATAGTCCTGGATAATAATATGATTGCTACACAGATGCAACACACCCAAAAGCAAGAGCAAAGCAAAATCAGACCAAACCAAAAGAAAACCTAAACTAACTAGGAACAACAAACAAACAAAGAAAAGCATAAAGGGAAACCTACTCTAACCAAAGCAAAGCAAAGCAAACAGAAAAGACACCTATTCTAACTATGTACAAGAAAGGAGTTGAAAAATAACTCAAGATTGGAAATAATACTTCAAGTACTACCCATTGACAAGCAGTGGGATATCTTCCTGAGTGAGGGTTTTCAAGCAAAAAACATTATCTCCCAGGTTCTCTAAAATATGATAAGGGCCAAGCCATAGTTTATCAAATTTACCATGCTCCCCCTTAAGGTCATGGGCTTTATCCCAGTAGAGAACTAAGTCAGAGATTCTAAAGGCTTTTACCTTGGCTCTCCTATCAAACAATATTTTGACTACACCCTAATGTTTGGAAAAAATTTCAAGGGCTTCATCTCTTTTCTCTTCAAGGTGTAACAACTCAGTAAGTTTGGCTTCTTGTTTATCCCCTTCATCATAATATTCATTAATGAACTGTAGGGTGGGGATTTTTAACTGAATAGGAAACACAGGTTCTAGCCCATAAACTAGATGGTAAGGGGATGTTCCTATGGAAGTCTTGTGTCTTGTACGATCTGCCCAGAGGGAAAACCGAAGATGGGTATGGCAGTCCTTAGGGTTCCTTTCTAACAATTTATGAATAACTGTCAAGAGGTTCTTATTGGAGGACTCATCCAAACCATTACCCTGAGGGTAATAATTGGATGAAAATTTAATTATAATTCCATGATCAAAGGCCCAATTAGAGAATTTCAATGATGCAAATGCAGGACCATTATCACAAACCAAAGACATAGGACATCCAAAGTGGCTGATAATACCTGATTCGATAAAAATTATTACCACTTCCAAAGTCCATTGTTTGCATACAAGAGCCTCTATCAATCTCATGAAATAATCAGTAATAGTAAGAATATACCTGTGACCTATAGAAGAAGGTAGATTGATTGGACATATGAATTCCATTCCCCATTGAGTGAAAGGTTTTACCTCGAAGACTGGCTGAAGTGGGAGTGTTGCATACTTCTCTCTAGTTGTTGCGGTTTGACATACATGACATGTCTTGACATGGTTGTGTGTGTCCTTGAACAATGTGGACCAATAATAACCAGCCCTTAGAATTTGATTTGCAGTGGATGGTGTAGATCCATGGCCAGTACCATATCTGTCATGAAATTCTGCCATGACTCTTTCAGCCTCCTACTACCCCAAACATCTTAAATAGACACCTTCATGGTTCCTTTTGTATAAGACAACTCCCTTTAGCATGAAATTGTTACTCTTCAAATGCAATTCCCTTCTCTATACTGCATTAAGGTGGTCTGGACACTATCGATTCAAAAGATAATGAATGATATCATCTTCCCAGTCCCCTAGAGAAACATCTTCAAGATTATAATGCTAGGCTGCAAGGTTAGGGCCCATTTCTACCATTTTTATCGTAAGCCCTTGCCCCCTTACCAATTTCATGGGTTGAATCTAAATATCATACTCCTACAACATAGTCACCCACTTAGCTCAGCATTCTCCTAGCTCATTTTGCATCAACAACAACTTGACTGCAAGATTAGGAACTATTGCAAAGACCTTGTTCTTGAGAATATAGTGCCTAAATTTCTTCATAGTTCTGACCAAGGAATAATCCTACTTCTCTATGCTGGGGTACCTTAGTTCTGCATCTTTTAGTGGTGCACTCATAAATGCTATGGGGTGCTCATTCCCTTGTTTAGATTTTTGGGTCAACATGCCAGCACAAGAGTGTTCAGAAGCGAATGAGTATATGTAAAATGGCTTAGCATAATCAAGACTCACCAAAACTAGGGCCTCAACAATGGCCCTTTTTTTCTACAACTACTTCTTTATCTTCTATACTCCATTCAAATTTAGCTTCCTACTTCAACATCACATTCAATGGGTTGACTATTTCTGCAAATCCTGTGATAAACTTCCTTACAAAGTTAATTTTTCCAAAGAATGACTTCATCTCCTTTTTGCTAGCTAGTGGCTAGATCTTAAGTATGGCTTCCACTCGTTCAGGATCAATAGCAATACCTTTATCTGAAATAACATGTCACAGCAATTTCCCCTCAGTGACTCCAAAGATGCATTTCTTTGGATTAAGAGATATGCCAAATTCTCTACACCTCTAAAACACCTTGCAAAAATTTGCTATGTGATCACCTCACCTCTTGGAAAATATTGTCAGATTATCCATATAATAATTATGCATTTTTCAATTATGTCCTTAAAAGAAATGTTCATATCCCTCTGGAATGTGGCTCCAGCGTTGATTAGGCCAAAGGGCATCCTCCTATAAGCAAAAGTGCCCCACTTTGTGGTGAAATTTTTTTTATGCCTATCTTCATATTGTACCATCACTTGATTGTATCCAAAGTAGCCATCCAGGAAAGACATAATTTGAGACCCATTAACAATCTGAAGTACCTCATCCAGCAAAGGGACTAGATAATTATCTTTTTTTGATGCTCTATTAATGTTCCTAAAATCCACACATAGTCTAATTTCCCCATTCTTCTTTCTCACAAGAACCAGATTTGCAACCCAGGTTGAATGCCCGAATGGGAATATAATTCTGGCAGACAAAAAAATTTGCACTTCTTTTTGAATTATGGGCTCCAGCAAAGCATTGATTGGCCTTTTCCTTGGCCTGAAGGGTCTTACTCCTGGCTTCAGAGGGATAGTTTGAGTTATAATCAAAGTGTCATATGTCTTCAGGTCTTCATAACTCCAGGCTATTACATCCTAATATGTATGTAATGCATCAATAATCCCTTTCCTCTCCTTTGGAGTACATACTTTTCCAATGAATACATTCTTTATATCATCTTGAGTCCCCATATTATATGTTTCATATTGTCCACTAATAGACACCTTCTTAGCATCTTTCTCTTGATCTCTGAGCTTTTCTAGATCAAAAATCCTTTCTAGTTGCACCATTCCTCTTGGAAAGTATTAGTATTCAAATTAATCATCCCTTCTAAATCCATTTCTGATTCCTAGGGTTTAGTTTCATCAATAATCTAAAAAGCAAAGACATCTGAACTTGTGATAAAATCCAAAATATGCTTATCATCTTCAAATACCTAAAAATTGGTAACATTGTCAGGTACTAAAGGCACCGGGGTTAATTCCACTATAAATTTCTCCAAACCAGAAAGAGACAAAGGTTGTAAAGTACTAGCTGCCTGAGCAAGGGAATCTATTGTTTGGTTCTTATTATGTGGTATCAACTGAATGTTAAAGACATCAAATCCTTCAATAAATTCCCATACTCTATGGCTATAATTGGTCATCCTTCTATCATGACATGAGTACTGCCTCCTGACTTGCTTAACCACTAACTCAAAATCCCCAAAGACTCACAAAATCTTAACCTTTTTCTTTAGTGCCATAAGCAACCCATGAATCAAAGCCTCATACTCAGCTACATTATTAGTACAATGAAACTAAAGTCTATGAGCAACAAAGAAAGTTTTACCTCTTGTACTGACTAACTCAAATCTTGCCCCAACTCCTTGCTTCAACTTAGATTTGTCAAATCTTAAGGTCGAAAAACTAGCAACTGCAAACTTCCTTGCTACATCTCTTGCACTGTTACTGCTGGAGGGATCTTAAGAAAGCATCACTTTCTTCCCTTTAGGATCTTCTTGAATATTTTGAATATTGATTTTGACTGTTGGAATAGGGTTGATACATTTTTGCACTTGTTCTACTACAAACTGGCATAGGAAATAGTCCAGTTTAGAGCAGGAGGCATTGTAAACTCTACACCAATTTGGAAAAATTAATTCTCCAAAATTCATTCTTCTACCCAAATGAATCTGATCTTCAATACACTTTTGAATGAATTCTTGGAAACTATCCAACAAGCTGAGTTGATGATCTTCAGGAACATCATAATCTATTGGTTCTACTAGGGCTCCAGTGCCACTGGATTGAGCTGTGAGATCAATAGGTGTAGCATGTAGCATAAGGATTTCTTCCACATTAGATTCCTCAAAAGGGGTCACAAGTATGTAATTACCCATGCTCACCTCTGATATCAGTATCTTGTTTGAAGTATTATGATATTAAGTAATCATATATTTCATCCTAGGCTTTCTTTCAATCCTAATATGATTCAACACTCCCTTCCAGGGAAGCCACATATGAGAGTGATCAGTTGATACATATCCATTCAAAGCCCTAGTAAATTCTCTTCCCAAAATCAGACCATAAGCATTAGGTATATCTACCACCTGTATATTAATAACTTGCTGAATTCTAGGGCCAGAGGCAATTTGCATATGAATCATGTTCAATTCCCCTACAACATTAACCTCAGTTGTATCCAGCTGGGTAACTTTATTTTGGGAGTCAGCAAGAGTAATACCTAAGGATCTATAGACACCAAAGGGAATTACATTAGTAGAAGCACCTAAATCCAACAAGCAATTGTGTAAGTTCTTACCAAATATATAGACAAAGATCAAAAATGGGGGTGTTCATTTTCCCCTAAAACAGAGTTAAGGGAGTATCAACCTAAGCAACTTGAGTTTTATCTTTCTCTTTCCCTTTATCTCTAGGTGGTATGTGAGTCTGATTATGAATCTAATTCTAGCCTTTTACTATTTGGGAACTGGATGCTTTATTGACACTCTCGCTGATCGATTTATTTTGTGATACTGAACTTGCATTGTAAGCTCATAGAATTGCATTTCTAATGGTTGGAACTCTCAATAATTCAAATGCAGACAAAATTACCTTTAGCTTCTTGAGCTCTTCTACAACATAGATGGCTAGTTGTTCTACACTCAAATAAGTAGGAGCTTCTTTTGGGTATTCCACTACTTTGTCTTTACTTGTTTTAGGAGTCTGCCCTTTTGACAGATCCATTCATCCTTGATCCTTAGATAAGTACTACCTAGACACATGAGGGTATGTTGGATTATTGCTAGCCTTGGGATCTGGAGGTGTAGTGAAGTTGTTTGGAGGAATAGAAGTGGTGAAGGTTCCTCCAACCTATGGACAGCTGTGTGGCAGATCCCTCAAATCATATTTCTTAACAGGTCATTGGAATGTCTGTACCTCTTCAATATAGGTTTCTTCTTCATCCATAGGGCCATTTTCATTCACAAGGTTTTCATCAAACAACTGTGTAATCTCATCTCCATTGCACATCTAATCCACCTCTTCTTTAAGCTGGTCTAATTCTTCTTCAAGCACATTTTCCTTGCTCTGTGGAAAAGGAGCATGATTTAGCACCAATATTGATGAATCATAGGGAGTAGATGGCACCATTTCCTGACTACTTGCATTATTCTCTACCTCATACTGAAAGATTGAAGCTATTGTCTGGAACTCTGGACAATCTAACTCATAATGTTGACTTGTTTTATGGAGCCTACACCATCCTGATAAAGCAGCTTCAACTAAATATACACCACTTGGAGGCTTTTCTTGATTGACTGGTTGATCCAATGGGGTGGGGACACCTCCATTGTTAGGCCTTGTATTCCAAGTTTTTTTTTATCTGGGTGGCTATCTCCTATCAAACCCTTGTCAACCAGCTTGCCCTCTCTCAAAGTTTTTGCCTGAAGATTGTCCTTTATCATAATTATGCCCTTTGTCATAATTATGTCCTTTGTCATAGTTATTTCCTCTTTCATAATTATATCCTCTATTAGGATGTTGTCCTTGTTGAATTTCCCAATTTTCCCTATTATGATTAGACTGCATACTTCTTTGAGCAACCTGAAGTTGACTGTTCTAGTTTCTTAGATAAGTTACCTCCATGTTCAGCTTCTTCACTTGTTCAATCAGTTCATCCAATCTCTCTTTGTCAGGATCCCTATACAGAGGTTGATTTGCATTGTTTTGAGGATATCCTACTACAATACTCATATTCAGTGGCTGGTTCAATACTTTAGAATTCTACAGATATGTGGGAAAACTAGCTTGAGGCTATGGATGAAGAGGTTGATTTACATTTTTCTAGGGGTAGCTAATCACGGGTGGAACATGACTCACAGGAGGTCATGGGTGAGGAACTAGAGGCAATTGAGGTATCAAATTCATGATAGGAGTGTGATTGCTGAGAGCCTGATTGAGATTTGGGACTTGCCCAGGGTGAGCAGTGGGACCTAGTGATGGTAAAGGTCCAAATAAGTGTTGTCTTAAAGTAGTTCTAACCTTCACGGCCTCTGTGTATGCATCAAGTAGGGTAGTAGGGGGGTTGTTTCTCCACTTCATGAAGGTGGTTGTTAGACTATCAAGACCCTCATAATAAACAGCTAAAGCAACGGCCTCATCCACAACATAAGGGGCCTACAATTGGGTATAAGCGCGATGAAACCTGTTGTTAAAGGACCCTATGGGCTCATTGACTTCTCTCTTAACATTGGTGAACTAAAGATAAATCTCATTTGGACTAATGGGAATCCTAAACTTCTATAGGAACGCAGTCTTTAATTAAG
The DNA here is from genome assembly GCA_007258455.2 of Sequoia sempervirens. NCBI lineage: Eukaryota > Viridiplantae > Streptophyta > Pinopsida > Cupressales > Cupressaceae > Sequoia > Sequoia sempervirens. The sequence goes on along the minus strand of VDFB02047230.1, from coordinate 522,384,933 downwards.
TCCAATTCTAAATAGACCCAACGGGCAAGTGATTGTACTAGTAGAATGCATCTTCTCCTAAAGAATAAGGAAAGAGCCTACATGTTACATCCTCATGATTGATTCCTCTATCTTTAAGGCAAGTCTAAAAAATCTGGACATGCTCCTCACCAGTTCTATTGGGGTCATTAACATGGAACTTGGAACAAAAGTGTTCTAGGTTCTTGGGCATAACATTGTAATTATTGAAGGTCAAGAGAGATGGATTATTGGCAAGGAAAGCCATTGATGTAAGTGGAGGTGGTAAAGGCTAATTTATGGCCTGTTGGGGCTGTGGAATAGGAATAACTTCTGAATTAGATGAGGATGGACTTGATGAAGATAAGGATGATGGGGATGATGGAAGTGGCTGGGTGGATGATGATTCTCCCCTTCTTATCCCTCTTGAATGAGTAGGAGCTTGCAACTCTTGAAATTCCTCTTCCCCTGGAGTTCATCTGGTTCTTCTTCTAAATCTTCTAGGAGAGATAGTAGACATAAATCGATCCATCTTGCTTATTCAGGCCCTCCTTCTAGCGCCAATCAGTTGATGGTGTTTTTTGCACAACAACAACTTAGACAAGATACAAGTATCCTATCTCTCTTGAAAGGTGAATCTATATCAGCAAGCCTTAAGAGATAACCCCAAGGTCTCTAATGTCAGGTCCTAACAATGCATAAAAAAGTCAATGATAAATGTGAAAATGTTGGTAATCACAAAGGGACCTTACTACAAGAAAATGTTGAATTCAAATTTATTAGATCTAGCAATATGGTGATACTTCAAATCCTAAATCTAACCCAAATGTCAAAAGAAATAGAAAAAGAGATAAGGGTTTATAGACATTTCAAAAATTAATTCTAATCCTAGAATTAACAATGCAAATGATCAAACACTTGAAATGGACCAATCCCTTAGAAATTGATTCCTGCTTGATCCAGATGAATCTGCAATCTTACAAAAATTGTGCAATCTTCTAAGGCATTAAATATTTTTAGATCATGAAAATTTACCCAAAATAACCCTATTGCAATTGAAATGAATAAACATTGACAATTGAACTAAACACAATGAATTTAAAATCTAGGCTAACTTTGCAAAGCAACTAACAATCAGCTAGTTGCAAAAAGTATGGACTAGAGATTGTTGCAACACCTGAAGTATCAAATCATAAACACTACTAATTCCTCTAACATTAAACCTAGCATATATATATTAAATAAACTTAAGAAACTTTAAAGATAGAATCACAGGAACCATGCCAGATAAAATTCAACAAAAGAAAGGCACCAAATCACAATGTCTTCACTTGCATTAAATCACCCAAAGTAGCAAAAATTCTAGTCTTTTGTTACAACACTTGCTTGAAAATGATACTAACTCCTAACTCTAACTCTTGCTATATTGTGTAATTCGCTTTAATATAAAACTATCTAGCTCTTACAAATGAGGCAGAATGCCATATTTATAGAAACCCCCAATATATGTCAACCTAATTAGGGTTTACAATAAAAAACAACCACAAAATAAGTCAGCCAAGAGGAATTCAAAATAAAGAAAAGTGGGCATTAAATGCATGCACTCCATCCAGGTTGGCCTGGGATCTCCAACATAGTTCGGTCCAATGCATTCAAAGGAGGAAAATAATGGGAAGCACAAATTTCAATGCAGAATTGTATTAATTGTCTCCCCCTTTCTCCTTATCTCACCCAATCCTATCCTACACGATCAAAACTATCATGTCTGATTCAGCTATAGGTGGCATAGCCAATACTTTAATTCTGCTTTCATTGTGGTAGGAAGCTTGTAGTGGATGATGAGGAGCTGATGGATTGCAAGGGATTCATCAAGTCCTATGGATACTTCTTAAGTTTATCATTCTTCATCTTCAATTCCTGCCTGGTTTGCACCTCTTTCCTCAATCTACCTAGGATTACAACACTAGAGCCTTCATATTCTTTAATTTCCTATTCCATGGAAGTAGGCCCTAAGATGATAGTCTTCATGTTGTACTCACTGCGAGTCTCATCATCTTTATTCTTGTCAAAAGAAAGAGTAGAAATGTGGACCAGCCTATTATATGCTTCATCTCTTTCAATCTTTGAAATAACTCTGGCCTTATTCTTTGTTTTACCTTTTACTATGCTTGCCAACAATTCATCCCAGTTAGGGAGAGTGTCATCCACCACAACCTGTTTCTCTTCAACTCTCTATCCAACCAAGCAGGCACTGTGAAATCTGACTGCACACTACCTTGTCTAATAGCATCCTGGTGAACCTTGGGTACTTCTTCATTCAAATCTTACTTTTTAGGAATCTCTTCAACTTTATCTTATGTTCCCTTATCATGTTCTTCTTCCTTATGCATAGGTGAAGGAGTCATGACTGGAACTTCCTCTCTCTTAGCAGGTCTATCCTCTTCACTACTTATAGGTGAATCCTCATAAATCACCAGGGGAGACTACAACACCTTCTCTATTTCTACTTCACCACTGTAGAGTTCACCCTCTTGGAATTCTTCTCCTTCTTGATCTTGCTAATCTTTAGAATCTTTGGGTCCATTAGGTGTATTGTGAGCTTCATGAGAAGGAGGGATACTATCATGCTCAGTGGTAGGAACATCTATGGGAGCACCTTTCTTTAGTACACCATCTTTAGGAGATGGAGTCCTTGATCTTCTAATGTACACATGTGTCTTCTCCCCTGAACTTTCCAAATTAACTACCAGTGGGTAAACTTCATCTCCAACCTTAGATTTTTCGTTCTCCTTCTGTGATAGCCTCACTATTCTTCTTCTCTTTGGCATAGAAACACTAGCCTCTTTTCCTTCCTTTTTAGTTTCATCCTTTGCAACTTTCTTTGTCTTTGAAATTTGTTTCCTTTTCTTAGCAATAAGATTTATTTGCTTGTTTGCCTCTTCCACCTCCTCCACTTGAACATCTTTAATCTTTATCTTGAAAGTTGAGCTCACCTTAGTCTTACCCTTAGGATCTTGCTCTACTGATTCCTCAGAAGTGGAATGAGACTCCAAGTCTCCCATCAAATCATAGGTGCATTGCACACCCTCACTCTCCAATTCCCAAATCTTGTGCTTGAGCCACAATTTTGTGTATTTAATCACTGGAGTCATGATCTATTCTAACTCTATTTTTTCTTCCCCCAACCAGTCTATTTCTCCAACTGGTTTATCTTTCACAACCTCATAGTCATAGCCCTGAATTAAATCTCCATCATTATCTATCTGATCTAGGATGACCTTGACATTGTACAATCTAATCAAGTAAACCAATAACCTAGATAATTTCTTCTTTCAAATCTAAAACTCATCTTTGTAGTTAGCCCATTAATCCTCTAGGTCATCCTTGTGATCGTACTCTCTACTAGCCTTATTTTGGGCTTCACCAGTTCTATCAAACCTAGACCTTTTAGAATGGAAAGATAGGCCCAAAGCACTCATCTCCTCTTCAAAAAAGTGTGTTGTATGTATGGAAGGGAAAGCCTCATTACTGCCTACCCTGAGGGGGAAGTCATTGCCAAATCTTGTTTTATGATTCTCCTTCTTAACTATGCAATCAAAATCACATATCTGCCTTGTCACTTCTAGGGGTATGAGGTGATCAGTAGGATACCTAGGAAGTTTGTAAGGGGCCCTCTGACAACCATCTATCCTTATGTAAGAAAAGGTGGGAAACTGTTTAAACCAAGCCCCATACCTATTGATCAACTCCTTAGCATTTTCAGGTATTCTAAAAAGCTCAGCACCTTGAAGCAACCTAGTGATGTACATGGTGAATGCATCATTCACCCTTCTATAGCTTGAGTTGCCTAGATGTAGTTGTGGATATACTTCATATATTACATCCCACCCAAAGGTTCCTCATGTACTCAATCCCTTATATGGATGGAACCTAGCCAAGGCATAGACCAAGTAAGAAGTCATTGTGAAACTAATAGTTTGCAAGACATTGCATAATTGATCATGTATCATGGCACTTATAATGCCTGCACAGTGATAATCAGTCTTCTACTCCATCCTCACTATAACAAGGAACATCTAATTTTCAAAAACTCCTGCACTCTTCAAACCTACCACCCTACTAAGTAATGTGATAGCATCATAGTACTCTGGTTTGAACTTTTCCCTAAATAGTTTCTTTGGTAGCTTTGAGATGTGGGGCTTAGGATTCTCCAACCAAGAATTGACCACCTGCAGAGCCTTTCTTGAATCATCTTCAAAATCATTTTTAGCAACATCCAAGTCCAAAGCCACCACATGAGATCTGTCAGGCATGTCAAAGGTTTGTGCCACAGATATAAGAGAAATGTTTTCCAACACCCTACCTTGAGGACTGATCACTCTCTACATACTCTTGTCATAATGTTTTCCACATTCAAGCGCTAGCTCATAGCATTGAACCATAAGAGGAAAACCAGCCACATGAACCAACCCTGATTCCACTAACCTTCCATCCAACAATGGAGGGTCCTGTTGTTCCATTCTTGCCTTGAATTCCTCATAATCCCATCTACCTACATTGGTGTCACCTACTTCAGTCTAGATGGAGGAGAGCTTGGACTTAGGAAACTTACTCTTTATGTCAATTTTGATCCTTTCTTCTTTTGAGACTGAAGATCCCTCAGGACCTTGATCCATCTGCCCGCTCCTAGTTTCGCTTCCAACTGCCTTGCCTAATTCAGTCTGCAATTGACAAGAGACAACAATAAATCTTCTTTACCACATTAGAATCAAGGTCAGTTGATCATAAACAACATATTTATCATTCAACAATTCAAAAATCATAATTAAAATCCTGTAAATCATCACAAGGAATAAATTCTTAGAAATCTGGGACTTTCAACCATCTAAGGAAATCAAGCCAAAGAGGAATTCTAGGGAATTCCATGCCAGAGATATTTTAATGATCATGGCATACATATCATAAAATGATCATCAAAATGAAGAAAAGAGAATGAAACGTGTCTCTAATTATTCAAATTAACCATGAAATGTCAAGACACATAACATTTATTCCATTTATCTTTCCAATTCTTCAGATGGTGTGACTTTCAGGAAAATCCATTGGGAGAGGAAATCTGCGAGGTAGGCGCAATTCTGGGTTTTGCATATCTTTGGGAAAATGAAGGGAGGATGGAAGAATCAGGGAATTCCACCAGTTAAGGAGTTCCACGAAGACTTCAAAATTTTGAATCTCAACGTTTCTTTGTGGCTTCACTCGAATTGATCGAACGATCAAAAAATTTAGGATCTTAGGCCTAAAGCTAGCTCGATTTGAGCTTCTTACAAATCATCTTTAAATTCTAAGATTATTCCAAAGCAAATCGATGGGAATTGGTGATGCCCTAAACCTGAAACCCTAAAATTCCACCATGAACACATAGAACAAGTTTGGACTCAACTTACTCATTTTGCTATGTTTTCAAAAAGATCTTTTGTGCCCTACACAAGTAAGCTAATTCATAATAAAACTAAAAATAAGCTCACAAACTCATTTGGGGTTGCCAATCCAACAAAAATGAATAACCCAAGTTTCAAGATGCTCAATGCCAAACACGTAGAAATCTGGACTCCAGGCATACTCAATATGCCAAAGAATTATTCACATTCAAAAATCAAAAGCAAGGCAACGAATACATACCATTGATGAAGTGAAACTCAATTATAACAATGATAGATATCAAGCTTTAGCACCCTAGCAAACAATAGCAATTATGATGACGCCCAGGAAATTCACCACCAAATCAAGGAACCCACAAATCCAATATGCCAAATCAAGCCAAGCAGTCAAGATCAAGCACCTCAAATTGATAGAATACAAATGATAAAACTCAATGGCACAAGAATTCCCCAAAATTGATTAAATACATGCCGTAGAAACTATACAATCAAGCATTAATGCAATCAACAAGACAACCCAAACCAAAACCTAAGAATTCAACAAGGTGATGGAACTTCAGATAAATCTGGCCAACACAGAATTCCGCAAGGTACCAAAATTTTTGAATCATGGTGTAAAAGTGACCGCCACTGGGTTTTCAAAGCATCTATGAAATTCCACCTAGAGAGGATTTTCCATAGAACAACGAAAAAATGCGAGATGAGTCTAAAACTTAAGATTTTCAACAAATACCATATGTAGAGGGATCATCAATGCAGTAAAGATAAAAATTCAAGCTCATGCAAAAGCAAGTAAGTCCTCAAAATCAAAGGGAAAAAACACCAAGAAACAAAGTGAAAGAGGGTCCTTGCTTTCAATGGGGCGTGTGTGCAAAAACTGCACAACAATAGACAATAAACAAAACATTATTACTAATGGGATTTGAGTTGGTTATGAAAAGAGATCTCAATCTTAAATCTTATTTCAAATACCAAACATCATCCATCAAATAGATGTTAGTCATAGGAATGCTCCCATGGGGACTAGCAAGCTATGTTATGTCGAATCACTCACGAGCCACATAGATCTACTATCTAGCAAGTTGCATTATACTAGGTGTCCATGCAATATGATGGGTTCCATAAGGCTAGCAAGTTGTCTTATGCTAAGATACTCATAAATCACATAGCTCTACTATCAAGCAAGTTGCATTCTTCTCGATGGTCATATTAAAAGGGGTACTCAAGTTCATGAACCAATAGGTTGTGTTATGCTAAATCTATAAACTATATTACTAAATTGTTAACATCCAAGGGGACAAACAAGCCTCACCTAAGAAGGTAGATAAATTTCCAAGAGGAAAAACAACAAAATCACCTAAGAAGGTGAATAAAAATCCAAGTGGATGATGACAAACTCACCTAAGAGGGTGCATAAATATCTAAGAGGATGAACAAGACAAAGCCGAAACCTTAGGGGGTGTTATAAACATCACCACTACAAAATGTGCTTTACAAAATGACAAAGGGGCATTGCTAAATACATGAAGGGTCACTTTTTATGGAATATCAAACATGATACCACCACCAAGGGAGGAAAAGACATGGAATAAAAGTTCACACTTTAAGGAATACTAACAATAGTATTACTGAAACATATAAAAATAGGGTAGGGTTCAAAACACATAGGGTTTTATACCAAATTTGGAATGGTTCACCAAAATTACTATAAATAGAAAGGGAAAAATGGGGTGTAATGAACCTACCTATTTTCTATTTCATTTAGGAAATGAGATCCCTCATATTAGAATCCACTTTCAACCTTAAGGTGGGTGAATTCTTTGAGGAATCTTGCAATTTCCTTTGTGTGTGGATGGTGTAAATATGACTAAACATCACTTTTGGGAGATGAAAATAATATATAAAATGACTTCAAATATGTAACCTAAGACTTGATTCATGTAGACGTAACATAAATCTAATAGAAACAACCAACTTTATGTAAATTGGATGAGTGGAAGATACTTAAAACCTACCTCAAAATTAGTTGCAAAGTGTCTTTTGATAGAAACAATGACAAAAATTGTTGAATAGGGGTTTTAGGAGAAAGATTAAAAATACCAATTTCACTTATTTATGACATGTAAAAATTGGATTTGATAGATGAAACATAGGGACGTTAAAAGTACTAAAACTTTTGGCAGATATGGGAATGTAAAATGCTATGTACCTATCATAAAACACTATTTTCAGAGGCTATCCTAGGACTCATTTGACCATAGGAAAATGGGTCCTTGTTCACCTTTCCAAATTTGATTTTTGGGTCCTCTGCTCCTATGTCTACACTTCCATATCCTTCAAGTTTCATAATTAGATAGTCAAAATAAATGTGGGATTTGGGTTTCTATGAGATGACAACAAAGGTGAAAATAAATGAAACTTTGCAATTTTGCACTTTTGAGATCTCTAACTTTTTTGCAACCTATGAACCTACAAATCTGTAACACATAAAGAGAGAGGAGAAAATGTTTTTTTTTGGGTGAATTGGGGTTTTCCTTGGTCAAACCCCATTTTGTTAATTAAACCTTGAAATAAAATGAAATAATAGGAAAGGAATGATGAATGAACAAATACAATGTTGCAACTCACCAAACCCTTGATTAAACCTTTCAAGGATTGAAATCTTGATGTTGATCTCAGATGAAATGGATTCAATAGATTTGGTTCTTGATGCTTTAATCTTGCTTTGAATATTTGACTTGAATGAGCTTGGAGTAGATCTTGAAACCTGCATCACAATGTTAGCTCAAAAAACATGCATGAATGAATATAACTTTGACGTGATATTTGAGATCATGAATGCTGCAACAAATGGTGAAGAAATCTACTCTTAAATTCTCTTGAGCATAATCTTGGGTCTTGTGTTTATAAAAAAGTATCCTTAATTTCCCAAAATTAAAACATTACAAGCCAACATTTGAAATTTGAATTTGGGATGATAAAATTACCACCAAAACATGATTTAAAATTGGGTTCAAGATCTTATGGAGGACCCATTTTCCCATGGGATAATGGGTCCTAGGCCCTAACTCCTAGAACAGAGATTGCTCAATGTGAAGTGTTATGTGTTGGAATTAATTATTGTTGGGTTTCCCCCTTTCAAAAATGTAATTAATTAGGTTTGTAAATGAATTAAAGGGATAATTAAGGCCTAGTTAAGCTCAATTTATTTAAGAGGGCACAAATAAGTGTGTGAATGTAAAGGGTTACATTTAACAAAACTAAATTAAGGAATTATTAAGTTCGTTTTAACTAGGAGGCCCAAACAAGTGAGAAAATGTATAGGGTTATATTTTTCTACACTACAATTACCACCAAAGGGAACATCATAGGGCAAGAAAGGTCAAACACTTAAGGCATATCAAGCCCAATATTTTAACCAAAGAGAGACTAACATAGATTGAGAGGGCCACACTTCCATTGATAATGTCACACCTTCTAGGAGATGTATACTATCATCACTAAAAAGGGACCACTTCTTACGCAAATAATGAGCAAGGGACAATATGACCACCCTTAAAATGTCACACTTGCTACACTAATATTTTAAGGAAATACAAAGGGGTCCCTTGCTAAAAGGAGTTCTCCTAAAACAAGGCCACCTAACCCCTTGCCTCCCCAAGTGTAGGGACAAAGGTGAGCCCAAAAATGGATGAAGATATGTTGCTCCTTGCAAGATTAAATATTATTGTGTAAAACCTAATTTATACCTCCATGCATGGCAATGAGTAGTATGTGATACTACAACTACCAAATGGAAAGGAGTATCAATTGATGCTACTTGTCTTGGGAGAAACTCACATAATTAAGTGAAGGTATTTTTGATATTTTTGTTATTTTTGAAGGATAATAACCAAGACCTCATGTTGTTTCTTGCATGTTAAGCTCTACAGGGACATAGATAACCTATTCTTTTACACCACATCCTTTTCCATTATAGCCAAATTGTTTCAAAATTTGATAACCTCTTCCATAAATTACTTCCATTTCTTTTGAGGAAGGTGGTTTCTCATAATTAGTTTCATCATAAGTGGATGTATATGTTTTCCTCCTTGCTATAAGTTGTAAGATTCAATGTTTTTGATTCTTTGGTGATAGATTTTGTTAATACCATTTCACCTTAGATTTCTCTTTTTCTTATGTTGATGGTAAAATATTGTAGTCGGGAATGAGGACCCCATGAATGAAGGTGTGAAATATAATGAATCCCAATCATCATCAAAAAAAAATTACAAAGATGAAAGGTATTCATATTTATCCTCAATTTGTAAATGTTCCACTTTTAAAGTAAGGATCAATGTTCTAAAAGGACTCTTCACTCTGATTCTAGGTTGTAAGAAATTTTTGGGATTTAGGATCAACTTTTACCATGTAAATTTTTTTGTTATAAGTGTATTTCATTAGACAATGAAGTGTTGAAGGCACTCCTTTCATCTCATGAATCTTCGGTCTATCCAAGAGGATATTATATGAAAGATCCAAGCATGACATGGATGTGAGTTTACAACACTACAGGACTAACTTTAACAGGTAATGTTATCACACCAATATATTTTCTTCCAACATTATCAAAACCATAGATAGACAAAGCATCAAGTTTAATTAAAGTCTCGTCCACTCTAATTTTGTCTAATAGATGAACACTACAAACACTAAGCCTTGAACCATTATCAATTATGGTACGCTTATTCATAGTCTTGTTAATAACAACCATTATTACCAAGGAATTTTTTTTTTTTGTATCTCTAAAGGAGGTAACACATATTGGGGTGAGTGCAACATCATGGGGGTCTAAAATGTGGCTGACGACATTTTTATTATTCAAATTTGATGAAATGAAAAGGGTTTATTGAGAAAATTTTGAGCTTTTAGAAATATATAAGATATTCCTTATTTGGAATTAAATAGATAATTATTATTAATTTTCTACATACATTCTAACTAAAATCTTGATTAGTTTTCTGATTCAAAAACATCTATAATTCTTAAATGATTTCATATTTTTTGAATCTAAAAGACATAACACATTCTATATTTCCCATACTATAGGATAAAAAAATAAAAATTTAATTTCATAAATTTTTGACCAAGTTATGGTGGTCAGACAAATAGGTTTTAATATTTTTTAAACAATTTAATAAAAAATTCATAACTAATTATTTACTTGCAAAAAATTTACATAAAAAATGCAGCACACCCAGGCATGTGTCCTATACTTATATTGAAAGTTTCAAAAAATAATTATTATTTTTGCTTATACTTAGGTTGGTCAGACATACACCTACTTTTTATTTTATCCTGAAAACATTTAGTACTACTGCATTGAAATTTCAAATTTTCACCAAATAAATTTACTTTTTTCCAAAAAAAGGAAGATTATCATAGAAGCTATATTCAATTTTCTAGAAAATTTTGTTCTTACATATTTTTCAAATTATGTTAATAACTTATTCAAATTTTTATATCAAGTTGTCTAACACTATTTTTCTGAATTTTCATTACCACTTAAGGGCCTAGTTTGGAACCATATATTCCCGCACTGACCCATTGATGAAATACAATATCCAAATTAGCTTAATTCATAGCTTCAAGTAAAGTTGATACATAATTTGGTTGCACACTAGGAGGATTTTTTCTTTTGCAAATAATCTTGAAGCATGCAATGATAAATAGGTGATGTTTGAATTAGATCCCTCAAGGAAATCTTAGTAGGAGTAGCACAGAGTTTTTCTACAAGATCATAGTCCTTACCACTATTATGAGGAATGTTACATGTAGGTGTAAGGTATGGTTGACGTAATGGGATGGATGTTGGTATTTTTTTGGTCGCTGACATAGACAAAAAAAATTCACCTCTCATTGTCAATTTTTTTTTTTGTACAATTCCCAACTTCACAATTGGGACATTTAATTTGACAATTTCATTTGTCAAATAAGAACCAATTCAAAATTTTATAGGAAACAATAATGATAAACCAATTTTATACTACAAAAATATTAATTCCACTTCATCTCACAAATTTCATTCACCAATCAAATTAAAACAAAGCTGATTTAATTACATCAAACAAACTCCATACAATTCAATAATCTCAAGAGAATATAATATGTTTTTCCATTTTATCATCTTCAATCCTTTATTTCAAGTTTCCCAATGCTGCTCTCTTCTCTCTACACAACACACTCTCCTCTTCCCACAAATAGCCTTGGTCAAATCAATTTCTATTTTATTAATCTTGTTTAAAGCTCTCTTCTTGGTGTAGCCTACTAAGAACCTTCACTCTATGCAACCCCTATCTTCACTACTCCTCTACTGGTATTTTTTCTCTCTCACAGAGCCTCCTTGCCTTTCACATTAAAATTTGAAGTTTAATCTTCTTGGCTCGCATCCCCTCACATTATCCTTCATTCTATATTTTGGTTTCTTCTAATTTTTTTATTTTCTTACTTCCCCAACTGTGTAACTTCAATCTTCTCTTCATTTTTTTGGCATTTTAAATTTTAAATTTTAAATTTTCTTTTAAAACTAAGTATCTTCCCTCTTTGTATTCCCCATTTAAATTTCATTTAAATTTATTTTGCAATTATTCAATGGTTTGGTTTACCAACTTTTCTTTCTCAAATAAATTGAATTCCTCAATATATTCAAAGAAATAAAAATTCAATTTTTTTAACACCTCTAATGCTTGATAAATGAACAATTAAAATATTCAAACATTCAATGAAATGTCTATATATGGAACTTCAAAATTCTTAACAAAATATGATGTCAATTTGTGACAAAACATCATCCAATTTCTCCCTTAATTGACTGCCAAAACTAGATTAAACTCCATAATGAAAAAAATGCCAAAGATGAAATAAAACTCAAAATGAAATTTTTTTGGTTGATACAAGATTGTACATTCACTTGGGATACTCCTACATTAAACACGCTAGGTAGAAATTTTTGTGAGCATAGGCTCACAAAGGTGGAGTTGAGTAGTTGAACTACTCTTCCAAGCTACTACCAACCTGCAGTGAACTCCTTCATTGTCCAAAGTGTTCAAGATTAATATTTCTTCTTCCAACATCATGCAGGAACACACGCCACCATCCTCCAACAACACTGCACCCTTTTCTTGTTTCCCCTTGTGGACTCATGTCCACCATATCCAGACCTTCTCCACCAAATTCTCCCTATTCTCCTCTTCTCCTTCATGGGATCAAACCCACCTCCAATTGACCACCTCCACCAAAAATCACCTGCAATATCCTTCACAAATTCTATATGTAAATGCTAGTTCATACACCAATCTTCAACTTCATATTCCCTCTTACTATCTACTCAAACTAACTCCTCAACAAAATGACATTTCAATTTAACTTCCTCGTTATTGAATTCAAGAAAATTTAAATTTTCCTCTTCTTTCACTGTTGCAACACCTTCAAGCTCCACCAAATTCTCCCTATTATCCTCTTCTCCTTCATGGGATCAAACCCACCTCCAATTGACCACCTCCACCAAAAATCACCTACAATATCCTTCACAAATTCTATATGCAAATGCTAGTTCATACACCAATCTTCAACTTCATATTCCCTCTTACTATATGTAGACATGCACAATTAACATTATGCATTCGATCAAATTCAGTCAAATTAGGTCTCACATTAGGCCCATTCATCACTTTCATCCATTCATTAAATAATCTCATTTCCTAAGGTCATTTATCAAATAAACATTATCATCAGCCTTTTAATAAATCAAACATCATCACTTTAATTAAATAGATCAAACATTTATTTAATTAAATCCATATTTCATCCTTTTTTGATTTAAATAAATCAAATATCTAAATCCTAAAGGTCAACTCACCTAATCAGCATTATATCAGCATAATCATCATCTATTTAATCTAACCCTGATTAAATGTTAATCCCATCCCACTTGCATTATCTAGATCTAGCCACTTGCACATATAAATCAATTTATTGATTTATTAAATCCAAAATTTTCCATCAACATGGAATTTATGGGGAATATTCCCTCAATTTTGAATTCAAAGGCAAGTTGATTTGTCCCTCCAACAGTGCATTTATTGCTCATTTTCTTGTCCCCCACTTAGCATTTACTCTCAAATTTGAATTCAAATTCTCCCTCTCATGGGCACATTTCCCTAATCCTGCACAACCATTGACCTATCATCATTTGACAAGTGTCATCTTCTCATTAGAGGATCTTTAGTCCCACATTTACCATCTTGGCCAATTTCTCATTAAGAAAATCTATAAAAGAAGGCCTTCATTCTCATTCGTGGATCCACAACTTTATGCAAGGTTACTCTCTTGGTTTGAGAAATAATCTTGTTTTCATATCCATTGCACTTCATCATTTTAGCTATTAATCAAGGGTTGGGAAAGGGTCACTAGCACATGTGACACCAATCCACTATGGAATAGGTAACTTGCTTTTGTTTTCATAATGCTTTAGTCTTTCTATTATCATTTGTTGCATTTGGAAGCATTCACAAGGTATTTCATAGAGGCATTTTGATAGATTTGTGAAATACTAACTCCTACATGAAGTTTAGTTGATGATTTAAAATTTGGGGGGAACTAGATCTCTCAAGTGCAAAGGGTTTAAAATCAATACGGTCAGAATATAGATTTTGATTTTACTTTATTCTATGATGTCATTGCCACACGATAGATACTTTCGAAGGATTTATTTATTTAAGGCTAAGTTATTTATTGGCTTTCAAAATTAAACTTATAAATTGTTGCATCTATATAGTCTTTTTGAGATAATCAATATGTGAAGCTTATGATAGTGCTTTTCAAAGTTGTATTCTTTGTGGCTTATGAAATTCATAGGCTTGCAAGAGTTTATCACATCATTTTACTTATTTTGAAATAGTTAACATTTGAGAATAAGGTTATACCTTTGAAAGAATTATGCTTTATGATTGATTCATTGGCTCAATATCTTTGGATTATGATTCAATTATAAATTCTTCTTTTGTGATAATCCAAATCATTTGTTCCTTTAAATTGAAATCATATTATTGTTGAAGTTAATGATCTAAATGAATTCGATATTTTGATCCTCACATAAGTGACTTTTGTTTAATAGGTACCAAAAGCAAACAAAGGCAAGTGAACAAGGTACAAGGGAAAGCGAAGGCGAAAAGGTACAAAGCGAAGGAGAAGGCTAGCAAACGAAAACGAAAGGAGGGGAAATTTTTTTGAAAACTCAATGTGTTTTTAAACGCTTTAGTGTTTGACCAACACTACTTCACGAAATTGTTTATCTTTTCATTTTAGAACACTAATTTTCATTTGGGTCTAAAACGAACAATTTGATTTTCATTGCAAAGGGCTTAAAATGAATCTTAGGACAAACTTACTAGATTTTGTTTGAGGTTAAGAATTGAACAATCAAAACTCACACTTCATTTTGGTGCTTAAAATGAAATCACAATTGCTTTGAAGGCTATAAAACGAACAAGTGCTTGAATTGTGTGATTTTGTCTTTTGAGTGCGTATCCTCTCCCCTTGCGCTTCGTGTGATCTAGGGTGCAAGAGAAACACCCAAAAGGCATTTTATTGCTTTGAAACACTTCGATTTGGGCTTAAAAATTGAACATCTTGTGTGAGTGTGAGTAGGGGCATTTTCGCGTACATTCTCTTTCTTTGTGCCATCAAAGATCGATCGAGTTACAGATTGTGTTTTTGCTCACTTTTGTTTATCTTAGAGGGCCTGCCTTGGGGAAAAAGTACTCATCCAAGGGAACGACTCAACCGGTAACACTCTAAAGCCAAGAGTATTTCCAGCTGGGATATAAATGTGGGTATTGGTTAAATGCCATTATCATGTGTTTGGCTCTGACAAGATGGATCCGAAAGGGAACTCTTGCCATATGGGTCAATCTCCACGAAAGGAAAGTCCTTACTAGAACCCATGTGCTAGAATTTTCCAAAATCCTTAATCTATTTGTTGGTGAAAGAACGGTCATTCTGAAGCCACCCCACACTCTTACGGTCTTCTAGTAGAGATGGAAAGCATGCCATGGGAGTTTCATGGGTGTTGATGCTTGGCCGCCCTGATTGACGTTAATGAGCCGTGGAGGGGAGCTAGTGGGGTCAAGCATCTAACCATCAACTAGAGATAAGCATAGCTAGACTTGTCCAAGTGGGAATCCAACAAATATTGTCTTACACATCCATAGGGCTTGTAATTATTCTTCATTTGAAAATACAGTGTGGTATTTGAAAACATTTTGCAAACAAACATTCAACATGATTCTCAAAATTTCAAACCCTCTTGAAGACAAATATCATTGACTCAATCCATATGTTACTGCTTTCGCTGGGGATTCACATCCTTAGAGGTTCCTAAGCATTGGATTATACCTCAATTTGTCTTCTTGAGTAAACAATAGGAAAAACCTTGCCTTGAGTTCATTGAATTTCCACATAAAATATCTTGTGGGGTTTAAAGAAATTAAGACATTGGACATCTTAGTTTGAAACTTTAATAAAAGAGAGTGTTTTTGGTAAAATAAAGCCATTAAACAAAGATAAGCAAAATGAACTTTCATGTGTGTTGAAGACTCCAAATCCCAAAAGCACAAATCATTGATTGTAAATCCAAAATGTTCAAATCATTTCTTGGTTACAAAGGTTTTTAGGAAGCATATGCATGCTCTTCAATACCTAGGTCTAGGAAAAACAAAGTGGTCTTTTTAGGTTCATCTAGGGATCAAAACAAATCAAACCATCTTTCATCCATCTTTCAAAACATCAAACATCACCTCACAAATCATCTTTTGAAAACCTTGAAATCATCCTTGAAGTGATAGGCTTTATGACAAAATCAAGCAATCATCCAAAATCATTGAGACCAAGTCCTTGAAAACATTTATCAAAACACCTTTGGTTATGAATGTGTAAATGCATCCTTTTGCATATCCTTAGTCAAAGTCATCCAAATCATTTTGTCTAGCTTAGTGTATGTAGATGAATCCTTCTCCATATACTTAGTGAAACAATAATTTTGTTTGGGTAGGTGTGGGTAGAAGCATCCTTCTCCTCACACATATCCAAATCATCATCCTTTGAACACAACTGTCCTTTAGATCATTATCAAACATCTTAGGGTTCTTTTTGTTCAAAACCCAAATCAAAATCAAAATCAAGATCAAGGACAAAATCTCAAAATCCAAAAAATCAAACCAATCAAAAAGCCAAAGCCTGGTATTTCATTCAAGATCTATCAAAAGACAAAAACATCCATAACATCCATCTTTAAACATCACCATCATATCATCATCACATTTGATCCTAAAAGCATCCTAAAAACTTTCACTTTGGGACATAAAATAGAGATTAATCCAAAGAATCAAGAGATTCATCTCTCATATTCTCGAAGATTGATCCTTGTTTTATGGTTCAAACGAGATCTCAATACAAGAAAAGTATGGAAGCCCACAAAGAAACTCCCGCTTCAAGTGACCTTAGCCAAACAAACGCAGAAATGAATCTTGTAGAATCAAGCAATCCATTGATCCCCTCATCATCACAAGACCCACAAGAAGAAAATCAAGGGGAGGGCCTCACCTTTGGAATGTCTCGCAAAGAAATAGCTGAAATGCTCCAAAATCCGGACAACCATAGAATCATCAACATCATGATGAGACTTAACCCTTCGTTTTACATGCTTGAGCTAGCAAAACAAGGGGCCAAGTTGCCTTCGAATTTTGATGTGAGCACTATAGTAGAGACATCTTTTCCACCAATCTCATCCACCATGCCCATTTCATCTACACCCCCATCTCAAAATGTCACGAAAAATATCCCACAAATCACAACATCATTTGCTCCAACTCAACCCAATGTTAACAAGGGAAACACATTCCTCAATGAACTTCAATCACATCCCCTTGTAAATAACCAAAACTTGGATGCAAACAACATAGTGGAACAAAACGTCCTCCATAATCCATTACACCAAAATGTTCCTCTCACTTTACATTATGACCTATCATCAACATCTTTTCACGAAGCACCACAAACACCTCTTCTCACAAATTCACAAGAGGAGGGAGACATATTCGAACAAGGGGGAATTTTCAACACCACAACACTCTCGCAAGGATTCAATCCCCTTACATTTCCACCTCTCCCACCATCACCATTGTCATCAACACCACTCCTTGGTTTAGGGCTTCCCCCTCTACCAAGTATCAATCAAAACATCATCCCAACCATCAATCAAAACATTTTTCCAAATGCTCAAAAATTATTGTTGACATCACAACAACAAACGAAAAACACACAAGCAATGGAAACATCATCAAATACCCCCAAAACATTGCAAAGCATGGTCTCTCAAGGGCCAATCACAATCACAACGCCACTTACCACATCAACAACACCATCCACCAATCACGTAATCAAAACGACAACACCATCCACCAACCAAATAATCAACACAACATCATCATTTACCACCATTCCAAATCCACCACCACCTCCACCACCACCAACGTTCACCACATCAAACCAATTTGACGCAACATTACAAGCCGCCTTTCAAAGAGGATACCAACAAGTGCAGAAACAAAAAGCCATGCAACAAGCCGCTCAAGCTGCACAAGCCGCAATACAAGCACAACAAGTGCAACAAGCTCAAGCATTATTACAACAATAACAGCAACAACAAGCCGCTCAAGCTGCCCAAGCCGCACAAGCATTGCAAGCACAAAGGGTCGCTCAAGCACAACTATTATTGCAGGAACAAGCTGCACAAGTGCAAGCCAAAGAAAAATCTCAAGCGCAAGCACAACAAGCACAAGCACAAGCACAACTTCTTGCACAAGTAGTGTAATTGCAAGCATATCAGCAAGCACTAAAGCAATACCAAGATCAGCAAGAAGTAGCAGAATTAGCAGCCCAACAACAAGCGTTGTGGGAACAACAACAAGCAGAACAACAAGCGTTGTTAGAACAACAACAAGCACAGTAGCAAGTAGAACAACAACAAGTGCAACAACAAGCAAAAATCCTAGCACAACAACAACAAGAGAAACAACAAGCATTGTTCATTCAAAAGCAAGTAGAAGCCTACTTCGCCCGCCACAACATACCGATACCATTGAACAATGTACCAACCAACTCATCCATCCAAACCACAATTGAAACACCCCAAAACACATTCATCCCACCCCCTGATCCTCAGAATGATATGATGACACAACTCAAGTTGCTCTCGCAACAAGTACTCGATCTTCAATCAGGGCGAACAACTAAAACGCAAAGCAACTTGTCTCCCTATCCATTTGATAGGAGCTTAGAAATGAAACCATTCCCTAAGGGATTTGAAATCCCCAAATTTGACAAATATCGAGGGACAGGAAATCCTGAAGATCACATCAGGGAATTCTAGGTTCATTGCATGGAAGTCACATATGACGATACGTATCTGATGCGGCTATTTCCTAGAAGCTTAGCGGGTCCCGCTATAGAATGGTTCTCTCGCTTACCTACATGCATTAGAACATTCCAAGAGATTACAAGTGCATTCATTAAGAACTACATAGGTAACATTGCAATGGATGTTAGTCTCGAAGAACTATATGCTCTAAAACAAGGGAAGAATGAATCTTTCGCTTCATTCCTTCAACGATGGCGATCCAAGGAAAATCAGAGCAAATGGACCATGCCAGAAGAACAACAAGTCTGCACAATCATAGCCAATCTTGAAAGTCATCTATCATTCCATCTCAAAGTTCAGGGTATCACAACATATGATCAATTGATCTCCAAGGCGCTTAGCATCGAAAGAGCCCTTATGATTCAACCCATTGAATCAACATCATATCACGAACCGTAAAACAACTGCCTGTAATCAAACTACAATGATAAACCTCACACATGGGTGAGAAACAAAAACATCACTAATGATGGCGTCGTTGATGCCAAGGTGGTCATTAGTGGTCCACGCCAAAATACACCCGCACCGCAAATCCAACCACAACGCCAAAACACTCATCACACAACATATCAACCCAACAATAATCCCACCATCAATAACGTCAACAACCAAAGAGGACCACCTCAACGCAAACATACCCCAAATGAAAATACACTACTTTGGGGGAACCACTGGAAGACATCATGAAAAAGCTAATCAACGAAAAACTCATTCAAGCTCCTACATTTGAGAATTATCAAGAACCTGATGTCAAACCTCCTTGGTACAATGAAAATCAACTATGTGAGTTCCACAAAATCAAAGGCCACACCACAAACAATTGTATGAGACTCAAGAACATCATCCAAGATCTCATCGACAAAAGAATCATAAATGTGGAAACACCTACTGGGAATCAAGACCTTAAAATCTACACGAATCCGATGCCAAATCATGGCAACAAAGGGAATAACAAGGATAAAGGAAAAGGAAGTGTAAATCATGTATATGAAATAGTTGTTGCCAACCTCAATGAAAATTGCATGGTCATCACCATCAAGGGCGCCCATGCCGAAGACTGTGGAGTCACCACAAGAGGCGGAAAGGTCACCATCGCAGGATCATCCCAACCCAATAGAGTCCCTACATCAAGAGTTGTTCCATATAGCTACAATGTTGTAGACCAACTCAAAAGAACGCCAGCACACATCTCCATCATGGAGTTGTTAAAAATATCATCGGCCCATAAAAAGATCCTTGAGGAAGCATTAGCCTCATCTACTATCCCCGCAAACGTCGATGCAGAACAATTCCAAGCTATGGTTAGAAACATCATAACACCTAATCTCCTTACATTTTCCAACCAAGATTTTCCCGCCCAACCATCTCACAATCACGCACTTCACTTGGAGGTCATTGTGAACAAAATCAAAATCAAAAGGGTCCTAGTGGATGAAGGTGCAGGTTTGAACATCTGTTCTTTTAGTCTCATCAAGCAGTTAAAGATATCAGAAGATTCCATTGATAAAGGTAAAGGCATCACAATCAGAGCACATGATGACCAAGAAAGAGTGTCTCAGGGAACAATTAAGCTCCCCATCCAAGTAGGGCCAACACTCATGGAAACCACATGTCAGGTCTTGGACCTCGAATTGCCATACAATATCCTCCTGGGATGCCCATGGATTCATGCAATGAAAGCCGTAGCATCAACCTTCCACCAATGTGTGAAATTCACACATAATGGACAAGAGGTTACCATCCATGGAGATCCTAAGCCATTTTCATATTGCAATAACCTTGAAGCCAAATATTACAAAATCCCCCAAGTGCCGAAAAATGATGAGTGCCCATCCACATCATACATCGATCCTACCACTCTCACATCCACTTCTGTGACAGAGACACCCACCATTCCCACCATATCTGATATCAAGCTCATCATCCAGGAGGATGGTTGTGGAAGTTATAGGCTCCCTAACAATGCTTTTGTGATAGGAGAGTTACCACAATCTCCAAGATCACGAGGACGCCCACAAGAAAATCAAGCTCCCACATCACAAACCTATCCTCAAAATTATCCTGAATTCACAAGGTGGGGAGACCTTGGCCATGAGGTAATTGAAGCGGATCCATCAAACATGTTATATCGAGATGAAAGACTGACACTTGAATTACCAATGGATGAAAGAAGCAGAGGCCTACACATGATGCTTGCGATGGGCTATGACCGCAATCAGAGAGTGGGATAAAATGACAATGGGCTCTTAATACCAATCATGCTTAAGATGCGACTTATAACAAATCTTGGTCTTGGATGTACCCCTCTGAGAATAACCATACGTGGCCGAAGTCCTCCAGTTAGAGCCGCTAATGTTTCTCCTCAGCCAGTCCTAGTACAAGTGCACTCCCCAATACCCATAGGGACAGACATGCATAACTTTATCACTGAGCCCTATATTAGTAGCGATGAAGATATCATATCCAATCTCCCTAGGTTATTCAAAGATACCACCTTGTGTATGAATAGTACCATATCCTTTGAACCAGATATTCAAAATCACGAGATCCACTTAGTCTACCCCCAACGGATTGACTATGACCAACGAGGACAACCAGTTCTCGATATATTCGAAAACGATGAAGTGATCTCATAATTCATGGGGTTGAGGGATAACATTCCAGATGGAGATCACAAGGCAGGATTCATAATGGAGTTGGACACACATGCCTACTATGGGGAAACGATTGAATCCTTCAGTCACAAAAGTGAGAAACTAAGAATCATATCCAAGTCTTTGAGTGAAAACCACACTATGGCACTCTCTGACAACAAAATAGTAAAAATAAAGGACGTATCCAATGGTGAAAACCTCTCTGAGGCACCTGAGGATGAAGGATTCAATCTTCCCCTAAGATCTATTCATCAAGAGAAGTCAGCAGTCTTGGCCAAAAAATGCAACCCAGTCAACCTAGGAATAGAGGAGACCCCGCATATAACATTCTATGTGGAATCACTATTATCAAAAGAGCAAGAACTCCTAGCAGCATTCCTAAGGGAAAGACAAATAAACTTTGCATGGAGTTATGTGGATATGCCAGGACTTGATCTAAATACTGTGGTCCACCACCTAGCAGTGTATCCAGATGCAAAACCTGTCAAACAGAAGCTTCGCAAAATGCATCCTCAAATTTCTTTGTTAGTCAAAATGGAGCTCAAAAAGCTATTAGATGCTGGATTCATCTGACCAATTGATTATCCAGAATGGGTATCGAACTTGGTACCTGTATCAAAGCCTGACGGAGCCATTAGAATCTGTATGGATTTCGGAGATTTGAACAAAGCATGTCCCAAGGATGATTTCACGCTCCCCAACATCGACATGATAGTAGACATGACAGCAAAGCATGAGATGCTATCACTTATGGACGGATTTTTCAGGATACAACCAGATTATGATAGCAAAAGGAGATCAACACAAGACAGCTTTCACTTGCCCATGGGGAACCTACTGTTGGAACATGATGCCATTCGACCTAAAGAATATAGGAGCAACCTATCAAAGGGCCATGACACTGATATTTCATGATATGATTCACAAAACAGTCGAAGACTATGTCGACGACATCCTAGCAAAGTCAAGAAAAAAACAAGATCATATAGCAACCCTAAGTGTTATCTTTGATACATTAGAGGAATACAAGGTCAGACTAAATCCTAAGAAGTGTGTCTTCAGCGTACAATCAGGTAAACTGCTAGGCTACATAGTCTCCATGAGGGGTATCGAGGTGGATCCGAAAAAATTCAAAGCAATCCTCGAGATGGAAGCACCAAGGAACTTAAAACAACTAAGAGGCCTCCAGGGCCGACTTCAATCCATCTGATGGTTCATAGCACAACTGGCAGACAAGCAGAACCCATATTCACACCTTCTCCACAAGGGGGTATCATACAAATGGGATACAAAATGTGAAGAGGCATTCAACAAAATAAAGGAATATCTACTGACACCTCCAATGTTAATGCCACCTATCCCGAGAAAGCCATTAATCTTATATGTGTCAGCAACAGCAGCAACCCTAGGAGCTCTTTTGGCTCAGCATGATGAAAGCGGAATAGAAAAGGCCATCTACTATATCAGCAGGACAATGGTCGGTCATGAGCTAAATTACTCCATTGAAAAAGCTTGCCTCGCAGTAGTGTTTGCATCCCAAAAATTCAGACATTATATGCTGGCACACAAGATAAGGCTTATTGCCAAAATTGACCCCCTTAAATATCTCTTATCAAAGGCAATGTTAACTGGTAGAATGGCAAAATGGGTCATGATATTATTAGAATATGACATCGAGTATGTTGAGAGAAAAGCCATCAAGGGTCAAGTTATTGCAGACCAATTAGCAGAAGCACCTATGTATTTTGAGAATCCCCTTGTCTTAGAGTTTCCAGATGAGTCTATTTTTAACCTCAACATTCTTGATCACTGGAAACTATACTTCGATGGGTCATACACACAGCATGGATCAGGATCTAGTAGCTTCTTCATCACCCCCCAAGGGGACTGCATACCATGATCATACAAACTGAAATTTCCTTGCACTAACAACATAGTAGCATACGAGGCTTTGACTATAGGTCTCAGGATAGCAGTGCAGTGAAATATCATAGCTCTCAAGGTATATGGAGACTCTCAGTTGATCATAAATCAGGTCAATAATGAATATCAGATGAAGGATGACAAGCTAACCCCATATAAGAAATTGGTGGAGACTCTATAGGAATCCTTCATCGACATAAGATTTGAGCAGATTCTAAGAACCAACAACAGAGTCGTTGACGCCATGGCTACAATTGGGTCTCTAGTATACATCTCTCACAATGTGCCGAAATATGAATTTCTGATTGAGCAACTTCTCATTCCTACATTTGAGGTATCAGAATTGGAATATGTGTGTGAAATTGTTGGTCCTGGTGATCCTTGGTATCATGACATCTATACATATCTTCGAATAGGAGTCTTACCTACTGACCTACCATCGAGCCTAAAATGAACCTTCATCAAAAAAGCATCTAGATTTGTCATCCTAGGTGATACCTTATACCGTAGAAGCATAGAGGGTACCTTACTATGTTGTCTAAATGCTGAGGAGGCATTAACCACTCTAATCAAGGTTAATAACTATATCTGTGGCTCACACTCGAGTGGAATGACCATTGCCAAGAAACTGCTGAGGTTGGGGTATTACTGGCCCACGATGGAAAGAGAAGCGCATGATCATGCCAAAAGGTGTTTACAATGTCAGCAACATGGGGATCTCATCCATGCTCCAGCTCAAGAGCTCCATCCGATCGTCACACCATGGCCTTTCTCACAATGGGGACTCGACCTCATTGGCAAAATCACACCCACTTCGTCCAATGGCC
>VDFB02047230.1:522304510-522360478 GCA_007258455.2 Sequoia sempervirens | reverse complement strand
ATTAGATGAGAAGTTTCTAAGTGTCATGGTATCCGAGTAACATCATGTTGAAGTTTTTAGCCATTTTGCACTTTGGACTCTTAAGGGATCAATCTAGTTGAACATAGCTCAGAGCGATTCTGTGTGTTTGGGTGTGAAAGAGGACCATTCCTAGCTTAAATGTACCATTCCTAGCATAAATGTATGATGTACGTAGAAGATCAATAAAATTCATTATTTCCTTACATTTTTTTGTATTTTTACCAAAAATTTGATGTTTCCTTGAACTATACAGTTTTGTACAAGGTGATTGTGTTCTCTTTTTCAATCTCTTTGTGTTTCCATAGACCCAATACATATTTAGAAACCCATTTTAATGTTAAGGTATTTATTTGGTGAAATGGAATAAGTTTCAAGCGCGGGGTTTCTCAAGCTATAATTCCTAGATCTTTGATGGAAAAAGGCATGAAAAATGAGGTTTCACCCTAGTGTTTCATAAAATATTGCATGTAGAGGTTGGGTGATTGTCTTTTGAGTTTGTGCAAGTGATTTTAAGAAGGTCTAAGGTGATGGAATGTTTTGGTAAGGTGTGGAACCATTCCTTTCAATAAACCCTCCTCATATTAGCATAAAATAAGGGTTTTGTGGTTTGGCATGGTGGAGTGAGTTTCTCCTGAGAAAAATTATGGATTTGAGGGTTTGGATACACAACAATTACTACCCCAACAAGTTCAGAGGGTTTTTGAATGTTTAAAGGTATGTTCCTTTGTAAATTAGGCCTACTTAGTCTAATGAGGATAGCGAAGGTCATTTTTGATGCACATGTTCCAAGACAATCACTATTGATTTTGAAGTATGTGTTGTAATTCAATAATGGATATCTAGATTAGTCATTTTTTTGTGAAGTAATTTCAGAAGTTTGTGAGAAATGGTCTAAAACTAGGGTTTGTTGACCTACTAGACAAGGTAGTGTGAAAGAAGATGAT
Organism: Sequoia sempervirens; assembly: GCA_007258455.2. Classification (NCBI taxonomy): domain Eukaryota; kingdom Viridiplantae; phylum Streptophyta; class Pinopsida; order Cupressales; family Cupressaceae; genus Sequoia; species Sequoia sempervirens. The sequence goes on along the minus strand of VDFB02047230.1, from coordinate 522,359,513 downwards.
AGCATTGCCATCAAAAAAATTAGTGTGCATACAAGTAAAAATTAATAAGAACCGATGTGCATACTTATAAATTAATCCAACGAACCATCCGAGTCTACTCTACTCTTTATTGTGTCAAGTATTTCCTCGTGGTCAGAGTCACGGATCTTCCACAAGATCTTGTTCAAAGGTCTACCCCCATATTTGGTCAAATGAACATTGGATGCCACAACAAGGTTAGAGTAATGAAGAATCTTACGATGCCTGTCAAAGTCCTGAAACAACCAATGTTTAACACTCTTAGGTGGGTACCTTCTAAGCCACGTTCCAATAACAGCAACTAAGCCTGTAGGGCATTCGTTGTTTTCTCCATCTATAACTAGGGTCTCTAATTTCTTTTTGGCCTCAACACAACGACACAAGTAATAGTTTGTTCTCTCTTCTTTGTCTTCATCTACAATAACTGCTTAAACTTTCCTTGCATTGATATGTGCAACAAATCTCTTGAAATTAGTTAACATTACTAATACACTACAAAGTAATATAATAATACATATTGAATTTCAAAAACTAAGCAAGCAGATATATTACTTGGTTGAACTAGATCTGATATGTGGTTAAAGTCGACCGATGATTCCATCTATGTTAGTTCCAATGCCGCCAAAGGGCGATACGTGTGAAGTGGGCTAAGATAACTTTTCAACCATTTGTCAACCCACTCCTCTAACTCACAATCATTTCAGGCTTGCATTGTACATGCAGAAAAAAACATGCCATCTTTCATGTATCGATACTCCATGAATCTGCATTTGAGCTAAGGAAAGAGTGTACCTCACTCAATCCTGATAGTGTACAACAATCATCATATGGTGCAATCGTAGTATCATCCATCAACCAAAAATATCTATGAACTAAAGATGTACCTTCATTACCTAGACCCATCGAAGCATTACACCACTCGACGATTTATCTTGCATCTGTCAACTTTGCACTGTCTTTATACTTTAAGTCTTCTCATGCTAATGATTTTTTATGCATGCTCATGCACTATCATGGTCCCTCTTCCATGCCCGACCTCACAAAAGTTCCACATATGTTGTACACCTATAATGACATGCATCCTACTCAACTAGTAGAACATGCACGAGTTCTTGAACTATGCTGCACAATTATCTGACCATATTATATGTCAATCGTATGCTATGCCCCTCTAAGACAAATCATTGTAAAACATCTAGAAGCGACCTTGCACAAACTCTGGAGAATGTGTGCAATCATCACTAATATAAAAGTGATACTCCCTCAATACCTTCCTTTGGTCCTTTGTACTATCAGCTGCACAAATAAATGCTATTTGCACAAATATCAAAACTTGTGTGGAGTTGTAATAGTGTGACTGCACCTCACACTGTGGTTGTAGAGTGTAGTTCTCTATAAATTCAACCATTGATACTATGCTGCCAATTGGAAAGGTTTCCTTGCATAGCTTGAATTGTGTGTCCAACCATTGAGATCTATGGGTATGCCTTGGATACTCATACACTATATTGTCACGAAACATGGACATAAATTGATACACTGAAATCTTCTAAATAACCAAATCATACCTTTTTGCTTGAGACCCATCTTTTGTAGTGTATGCCACTATTTTATACTTCCTAAACTCTACTAGTTTTTGTCCCACCTCATTTGTGCTTTCCATATGTTGACATACTAGCATACGCTGCAAGCCACTGCAACGCTCACATGAACCATCCAAGCATGTTGTCCTATAGAATATTTGGCCATCCTCTATTTCACATAAATTTTTTGATAAGAACTCTCTTGAATATTTTGGTGGGGCTTCTACGCCACAATCCTACAAAACATCGTTAGTATGAAAATCAAAACATATAGAACGATAAACATCATAATGGTTAGAGAATTCAATATGTAGTCTACAACAACAAGTAGTGCGTGTGTGATTTAACTTGACATAAAAATGTTTAAGCATTTCAAAAAATCTTTGAAAAATACTAATTTGAGGATAATCCATTTTAAATTTATGAAAAAATTAGGTTTGAGTCATATTCAAAAATGCTTTGGATGTGGCTCACGGTTCCAACTACCGATTCTCCTTCTTACCACATCCCTTTGATTTAGAGATGGCCTTGTGTTATTCTTCCAATACTCTTCAATTAGTGTTATCAATGCTTCAACAACTTTTTTATCTTTTTGTGGCAGTCTCCCCGAGAATGCCCATAATTCATTTGAATCGGTGCCCTCATTTCTTTGTCGCCTTTGAATGGATTTTGATAAAAAATTTCTACTAATTCCCATTTGTTCACTCATCTTTCTACTTAGACGAGCTCTCTTTGTTTGACTGCTTACCAAAGTCAATGTAATGACATGCCGTGTGGCATTACTATCCTTTGAGTGTGAGGTCTTACCCACTCTCTCATATGCATCCATTAGATTCTTCACAATAGTGTTTTCACTCGATGCATTCAATGTTCTCAACCCAAGATTCTTCATGATGTCTCTATACTTTAAACCCCGCATCATTTCAACAAATAGTTGACATCTTGCGATCTCATTTAGCCTTTGAAAGCATAAATTTCAAATCTTATTAGCATATCTTCTACAATTGCGTGTTGGAATCTTACCTTCCATGTGCTACAAAATATCCTCATCAATATTAATCAAATACTTTGGCTTTCTACACAAAATTCTAGATGGTGTTCTCCTAGGTACAAACATCTCAACATTAGGAATTTCATCAATATTTATTTGAGGTGGGCTAGATTGCATACCTTTGATCAAGGGTGGAGTAGAATACATACCTTGAGGTTCTCATGGGGATGATGGCATACCTTCTTCGTCAAATCCGAGTGATGATGTACTCTCAACTTAAGATGCGCTAGATGGTGTCCAACCATACTCACTTGCGATAGATGGTATCCCTCCATATTCACTTGCGGTAGCTGGTGTCCCTCCATATTTGCTTGTGCTTAATGGTGTCCCTTTGTATTCACTTTCCATAGAGGATGTGTCTCCAACTACGATATCTGAATCCATCATACCACGATGCTTTCACATTCATGCCCTTTGTGTTGCCAAATCTTGTTCTCTTTTTGACAGTTGAGGTTTCTCTTCAATTGGCTTGTTTTTGTCAATAGTACCCAATTTATTCTTTTCACAACATGCTCTCAACCATTCTCTCTCCTTTTCTTCAAAGGTTTCAAACTCTTCATCTGTTCATTTATTCCTTATTCGTTTCTTTGACATGGTAGATAATTTTACCTGTAGCATGGTAATGAGACGAATATTAGTTCCTAAAATATTTATCCATTCAAATAAATGATATATATACATCATTCAAGGCTTCATAAAAAATACTTACAATCATCTTGTATAAGACTATTTCTAGCATAGACAAAGGTGGTGTAGGGGTATGCCATGATTACAAGATAGGAAAAATTACTAGCTAGTGGAGTGTAGGCAAGCTAGCTCACTCACTAGCTTTCCAATGCGGTAGGGTTGAGAAGGTAGGGGCAGCTTATGGCTCATAGAAATGGGGTGTCACGGTGATATATCACTGTGACACCCATTTCTATGAGCCATGCGCTGCCCCAACGATGATATATCACTGTGACACCCCATTTCTATGAGCCATACACTACCCCTACCTTCTCAACCCTACCACATTGGCAATATATCACCGTGACACCACATTTCTATGAGCCATACACTGCCCCTACCTTCTCAACCCTACCGCATTGGCAAGCTAGTGGAGTGTTGGAAAGCTAGCTCACTCAATAGCTTGCCAATGAGGTAGGGTTGAGAAGGTAGGGGCAACATATGCCTCATATCATCACTGTGACACCCCATTTCTATGAGGCATATGCTGCCCCTACCTTCTCAACCCTACCACATTGGCAAGCTAGCTCACTCACTAGCTTGCCAATGTGGTAAGGTTGAGAAGGTAGGGGCAGCATATGCCTCATATAAATGGGGTGTCACAATGATTACAATCACTGTGACACCCCATTTCTATGAGGCATGCAATGCCCCTACCATGTCAACCATTTATGAGACTGACCTGAACACACCATTTTAAGGTTTGAAAGTCATTTAAAATGGTGTTTTGACCCATTCCTCTCACTGTTATAACTCTAACTTTAGGAATGGGTCTACAACATCACTAAAAAGGTGTGGGAATGTTGAGTGTGTGTAGGGGAGGTCAAGAGTTGAGTTGGGCACGAAGCCCTAAAGTGAAATTTGGTGTTTTCCATGTGAATTTAAGAGGTTTTGACATGATAAAGTGAGTATTGTGTTAGGGGAGAGTTGTTTCTTGTTGAATTGAGTTTGTGCAGGCCATTTTAGACCTGTTTGAGGTGGTGGCATGTTTTGATAAGTTTGGGAAGTGTGTTTTCCAATAAGCCCTAGGTTATTTGGCTTAAAAAGAGGGTTTTTGATTTTTGCATCTTGGTGGATGAATTTATGAGTGTAGACACGCAAAATGTACAAGTTGACATTGCGCATCTAACTCTGATCTACTAACATCATTTCATCCTAAATCATTCCCTGACCTAACCATTTAATTGAATATCTTTATTTGATTAAATTCATTTGTTTTCTTCTCTTAATTAAACACATCATGTGTTTAATTAAGTCTCTTAAATCATTCTCTATCCCTATTTTAATTAAATAATTAATTTTATTTAATTAAATCTCTAAAGTCTATTTATTAAATTGAATAAATTAAAATCTTATTTAATTTAATCTTACTTCAATCTCTTTAATTAAATAATCAAAACATGTTTATTTAATTAAACTCATTAAATCATTTCCTCTCTTGTTTGATTTAAATTAATCCAAAAATCTAAGTCAAAATAAGTCAACTCACCTAATCATCATTAAACTAACATAATCATCATTTATTTAATCTAACCATGATTAAATACTAATCTCACCCACTTGCATTCTAGATATCTCCACTTGCACAAATAAATCAATTTATTGATTTATTAAATCTTCATTTTCCCTCAACAAAGCATCTTTTGGAGGAATATTCTTCTATTTCAAATTCAAAATTTGAATGACATGTCCTTCCAACATGTCATTTACTCTCTCTTACAAGTCCTTCCAACAAGGCATTTACTTCTTCTTACATGTCCTTGCCTTGAGCCAAGTGGCATTTAATGCAATTTTCTTTCCCCCTCTTACATGTCTTTTCTCAAAAATTCAAATTCAAAAATGCATTTATTGGCACATTTGTCAAAACTTGCTCATTCCTCATCCAATCACATTTGGACAAGTGGCATTTTTCCATTGGCCAAATCTTTGTTCCACATTGCTCTATTTTGGCTTTGTTTCCATTTCAACATTTTATAAATAGAATGCTTCACCATGCATTTGATCACCCACAATTATGCAAAGTTACCATGCTAAAATACTTAGCAATTCTCATCCATCTCATTGAATCATAGCTAGGTTTTTTGCAGATTTTAGCTTGGAGCATTCATCAACCTTCATCAAAGTGGATCACAATCTTCATCAAATCATCAAAGCTAGCATTGGAGTTGGGAAAGGGCCAATTTTCACATCAAATTGGCACCAACTCCCTCAAGAGATCAATAATTTACATTGCTTTCATAGGATTTAATCTCTTTTGTTGATTTCTCATTGTATTGCTTTCATTTTCCTATTTAGAGCATTGATAAATGGATTTCTTGAGGAATTATGTTTCTAACTTGCATTTCAATCTTCTAATGTGTTTGTTTGTTGTGTTTTGCAGGTATTAGGATCATGGTTCACATATTGGCGCTAGAAGGAGGGCTGATCAATAGATTCTAACACATTTTAAAAAAAAAATTTGCCGTTTTTTACAGTTTTGTTCATAAATCCCCGTTTTAGCGCGCCTGGTCACTGTTATAACGCGCTTGGTCACTGTTATAGCGCGCCTGGTCACTATTATAGCGCGCTTGGTCACTGTTATGGCGCACCTGGTCACTATTATAGCATGCCTGGTCACTGTTATAGCACGCCTGGTCACTGTTTTAGTGCGTCTGGTCACTATTATAGCGCTTCTGGTCACTGTTATAGCGCTTCTGGTCACTGTTTTAGCGCCTATGAGTCAGTTTTAAAATGACCATATCTTGGTCATATGAAGGTCTCTTTTGATGCTTTTTTTTTTGAAATAGGGTAGAATTTCGTAAACTATCCAATGATGTAAGTGTTTCTTAACTATAAATTAGTTAAAATTTTCAAATTTGCATTTAAAGTAAAAACACATGATAACTTGGCTAAGTTTTAGGGTGTTTTGGTAAATGGTTTGTCTAACCCCTATATCCTTTTGTTTCTTTTGATCTCATCTAACATTTTGATCACTTTTGTAGGTTGGAAATTGAAATCAAAATAAAGAGGAGCATGAGGATGATATTTTGTCTAATCAGAGTGTTTTTTAACACTTAAGTGTTTGTTTAACACTTCTTCAAAGAATTTGTCTTCCTTCTCCTTCTTAGGACACTAGTTTTCAATTGGGCTTAAAAAGAACCTTTTTCATTTCTTGCAAAGGCTAAAATGAACTTTAGGATCACAACTTACTAGATTTGGTTTATTGGATTAACAATTGAACAAGGCAATTTCTCACACTTCATTTGGTGCTTTAAAACAAAATCATCATTGCTTTGAGGGTTTAAAAAGAACAAGTGTAGTTTTGTTTGTTTGTGAGGGCTTACTTAGACTAAAGCCATTGGAAAAGGACGTATGCACTTCTCTCACGCTTTATAGCGATCTTGAGAATCAAAAGGTCTTTTCCATGACTTTGGGTTGAGATAAAGCAATCACCTCCACACTTCAATTTGGGCTTAAAATTGAACAAACTATTATGCGAGTGTGAGTGGGGGCTTTGTTGCGTATATTCTCTCTCTTTGTTGCCTACAAGGATTGATCGAAGCACAATATTGTTCTTTATTCGCTTGTTTATCTTAGAGGGCCCGGCCCCTTGTGGGAAAAAAGTAATCAAATTCGTTGAATCCACTCAACCCAAGTAACACTCTAAAAGCCAAGTATATTTCCTACCGATATAAATGTGGATATTGGAAGAAACGCCAATATCAATGGTTGGACTTTTGACAAGATGGATCCCAAAGGGGACTTTCTTGCCACTAGTCAACTCCTACAATCCGAAAAGTCCTTACTAGAACCCATGTGCTTAGAATTTGCCAAAATCCTTATCTATTTGTTGGTGCAAGAACGGGTCGCTCTAAAGCCACCCCACACTCTTACTAGCTCTCTAGTAGAGATGGAAAGCATGCCATGGGAGTTTCATGGGTGTTCATGCTTGGTTGCCCCATATAAGTGAGTGCCATGGAGGGGAGCCAGTGGGGTCAAGCATCTAACCATTCACTAAAGATAAGTGTAGCTAGACTTGTCCAAGTGGGAATCCAACAAATATTGTCTTTACATCCAGGGATACGCCTTTATTCTTGCCAAGCAAAATGCATTGGCTGGATCTAAAACATCATGGAAACAAACACTTAACATCATCCAAATTTCAAACCCTTTTGAAGACAAATACCATTGACTCAATCCATATGTTATTGCTTTCCCTTGGGATTCACATCCTTAGAGGTTTCTAAGCATTGGATTAAATCTCAATTTGTCTTCTTAAGTAAACAATAGGAAACCCTTGTCTTAAGTTCATTAAACTTCCACATAACATATCTTGTGGGGTTTGAAGAAATTAAGACATTGGACATCTTAGTTTGAAAACCTAATTGAAGAAAGTGTTTTTGGTAAAATAAAGACATTAAGCAAAGCTAAACAAAAATGAACTTTCATGTGTGTTGAAGACTCCAAATCCTAAAGCACAAATCATTGATTGGAAATCTAAATGTTCAAATCATTTCTTGGTTACAAAGGTCATTAGGAAGCATTTGCATGCTCTTCAATACCTAGGTCTAAGCAAACAAAGTGTATCCTTTTAGGTTCATTTTAGGATCAAAACATATCAAAATCATTTTTCACCCATCCTTCAAAACATCAAAACAAAAATCCATCTCATTATCACCTTTTGGAAAATCTTGAAATCATCCTTGATACTAGGCTTTGTGGTAAAACCAAAATCATCAATATCATTGAGACAAAATCCTTGAGAACATTAGCAAAAAAATCTTTTGCTAGGTATGTGTAGATGCATCCTTTTGCATATACTTAGTCAAAATTATCAAAATCATATTGTCTAGCTTGGTGTATGTAGATGAATCCTTCTTCATATGCTTAGTGAAACAATCATCTTGTTTGAATAGGTGTGGGTAGATGCATCCTTTTCCTCACACATATTCAAATTATCATCCTTTGAACAAAGCTATTCCTTAGATCATCATCCAACATCTTAGGGTATTTTTGTTCAAAATCAAAATCAAAATCCAAATCAAGATCAAGGACAAAATCTCAAAATCCAAAAATCAAACCAATCAAAAATCCAAAGTCCTAGCATTTCATTCAAGATCTATCAAAAGCCAAAAACATCCATAACATCCATCTTTAAACATCACCATCTTATCATCATCACACTTGATCCTAAAAGGCATCCTAAAACTTTCACTTTGGGACATAAAATAGAGATTGATCCAAGGAATCAAGAGATTCATCTCCCATATTCTTGAAGATTGATCCTTGTTGTATGGTTCTAACGAGATCTCAATACAAGAAGAGTATGGAAGCCCACAAAGAAACTCATGCTTCAAGTAACCTTAGCCAAACAAACGCAGAAATGAATCTTGCAGAATCAAGCAATCCATTCGTCCCCTCATCATCACAAAACCCACAAGAAGAAAACCAAGAAGAGGACCCTACTTTTGGAATGTCTCGCGAGGAAATGACAGAAATGCTTCAAAATCCGAACAACCATAGAATCATCAACATCATGATGAGACTTAACCCTTCATTGTACATGCTTGAACTAGCAAAACAAGGGGCCAAGTTGCCTTCGGATTTTGATGTGAGTACTATAGTGGATACGTCATTTCCTCTGATCTCATCCACCATCCCTATTTCATCTACACCTCCATCCCAAAACATCACCCAAAACATCCCGCAAATCACAACATCGTTTGCTCCAACACAACCCAATGTCAACAAAGGAAATGCATTTCTTAATGCTCTTCAATCACATCCCCTTGTCAACAATCAAAACTTGGATGCAAACACCACCTTGGAACAAAACACAATCAACAACCCATTACACAAAAACGTTCCTCTCACTTTACATTATGACCCATCATCAACATCTTTTCATGGAGCACCACAAACACCTCTTCTCACAAACTCACAAGAAGAGGGAGATACATTCGGATTAGGGAACTTACTCGACACCACGACATTCTCACAACAACTCACACCTCTCACATTTCCACCTCTTTCGCCATTGCCATTATCATCCACACCACTCCTTGGTTTAGGGCTTCCCCCTCTACCGAGTATCAATCAAAACAACATCCCAACCATCAATCAAAACATTTTTCCAAATGCTCAAAACTTATTGTTGACATCACACCAACAAACGACAAACACACAAGCAATGGAAACATCATCAAACACCCACAAAACATTGCAAAGCATGGTCTCTCAAAGGCCAATCACATCAATGATGCCACTTACCACATCAACAACACCATCCACCAATCACCACATCAACACGACAACACCATCCACCAACCAAATAATCAACACAACATTATCATCTACCACCATTCCAAATCCACCACCACCCCCACCACCACCAATGTTCACCACATCAAACCAATTCGACGCAACATTACAAGCCACTTTTCAAAGAGGATACCAACAAGTACAGAAACAAAAAGCCGTGCAACAAGCCACTCAAGCTGCACAAGCTTCCAAAGCTGCACAAGCCGCAATACAAGCGCAACAAGTGCAACAAGCCCAAGCTTTATTGAAACAGCAACAACAAGAAGCTGCCCAAGCCGCGCAAGCATTTCAAGCACAAAGGGTTGCTCAAACACAACTATTATTGCAGCAACAAGCCACACAAGCACAAGCCCAAGCACAAGCTCAAGCACAAGCACAACAAGCACAAGCACAAGCACAACTTCTTGCACAAGTAGCGCAATTGCAAGCGTATCAACAAGCACTAAAGCAATACCAAGATCAGCAAGAAGCAGCAGAATTGGCAGCCCAACAACAAGCATTGTGGGAACAACAACAAGCAGAACAACAAGCATTGTTAGATCAGCAACAAGCACAGCAACAAGTAGAATAACAAGCATTGTTAGAACAACAACAAGCACAACAACAAGCAAAAATCCTAGCGCAACAACAACAAGAGCAACAACAAGCATTGTTCATCCAAAAATAAGTAGAAGCCTACTTCGCCTACCACAACATACCGATACCATTAAACAATGCACCAACCAACCCATCCATCCAAACCACGATTGCAACACCCCAAAACACATTCATCCCACCCCCTGATCCTTAGAATGATATGATGACACAACTCAAGTTGCTCTCGCAACAAGTACTCGATCTTCAATCAGGGTGAACAACCAAAATACAAAGCAACTTGTCTCCCTATCCATTTGATAGGAGCTTAGAAATGAAACCATTCCCTAAGGGATTTGAAATCCCCAAATTTGACAAATATCGAGATGCAGTGAAATCCCAGCATCACATCGCGAATTTTTAGGTTCATTGCATTGAAGTTTATGACGACACGTATCCGATGTGCTACCGTAGCTTGGTGGTCCCACTATAGAACTGGTTCTCTCGCCACGGCAGGGCATTAGAACATTCCAAAGAGATTTCGCGCGTATTCATTAAGAACTATGCAAGTAACATTGCAATGGATGTTAGTCTCGAAGAACTATACGCTCTAAAACAAGGGAAGAATGAATCTTTCGCTTCATTCCTTCAACGATGGCGATCCAAGGCCAATCGGAGCAAATGGACCATGCCAGAAGAACAACAAGTCTGCACAATCATAGCCAATCTTGAAAGTCATCTATCATTCCATCTCAAAGTTCAGGGTATCACCACATACGATCAATTGATCTCCAAGGCGCTTAGCATTGAAAGAGCCCTTGTGACTCAACCCATCGAATCAACATCATATCATGAACTGCAAAACAACTACCTATCATCAAACTACAATGATAAACCTCGCACATGGGTGAGAAACAAAAACGTCATTAATGATAGTGTCGTAGACGCCAAGGTGGTCATTAGTGGTCCACGCCAAAACACACCCACACTACAAATCCAACCACAATGCCAAAACACTCATCACACAACATATCAACCCAACAATAATCCCACCATCAATAACGTCAATGACCAAAGAGGACCACCTCAACGCAAAACATACCCCAAACGAAAATACACTACTTTGGGGGAACCACTGGAAGACATCATGAAAAAGCTAATCGACGAAAAACTCATCCAAGCTCCCACGTTTGAGAATTATCAAGAACCTGATGTCAAACCTCCTTGGTACAATGAAAATCAACTATGTGAGTTCCACAAAATCAAAGGCCACACCACAAACAATTGTATGAGACTCAAGAACATCATCCAAGATCTCATCGACAAAAGAATCATAAATGTGGAAACACCTACTGGGAATCAAGACCTTAAAATCTACACGAATCCGATGCCAAATCATGGCAACAAAGGGAATAACAAGGATAAAGGAAAAGGAAGTGTAAATCATGTATATGAAATAGTTGTTGCCAACCTCAATGAAAATTGCATGGTCATCACCATCAAGGGCGCCCATGCCGAAGACTGTGGAGTCACCACAAGAGGCGGAAAGGTCACCATCGCAGGATCATCCCAACCCAATAGAGTCCCTACATCAAGAGTTGTTCCATATAGCTACAATGTTGTAGACCAACTCAAAAGAACGCCAGCACACATCTCCATCATGGAGTTGTTAAAAATATCATCGGCCCATAAAAAGATCCTTGAGGAAGCATTAGCCTCATCTACTATCCCCGCAAACGTCGATGCAGAACAATTCCAAGCTATGGTTAGAAACATCATAACACCTAATCTCCTTACATTTTCCAACCAAGATTTTCCCGCCCAACCATCTCACAATCACGCACTTCACTTGGAGGTCATTGTGAACAAAATCAAAATCAAAAGGGTCCTAGTGGATGAAGGTGCAGGTTTGAACATCTGTTCTTTTAGTCTCATCAAGCAGTTAAAGATATCAGAAGATTCCATTGATAAAGGTAAAGGCATCACAATCAGAGCACATGATGACCAAGAAAGAGTGTCTCAGGGAACAATTAAGCTCCCCATCCAAGTAGGGCCAACACTCATGGAAACCACATGTCAGGTCTTGGACCTCGAATTGCCATACAATATCCTCCTGGGATGCCCATGGATTCATGCAATGAAAGCCGTAGCATCAACCTTCCACCAATGTGTGAAATTCACACATAATGGACAAGAGGTTACCATCCATGGAGATCCTAAGCCATTTTCATATTGCAATAACCTTGAAGCCAAATATTACAAAATCCCCCAAGTGCCGAAAAATGATGAGTGCCCATCCACATCATACATCGATCCTACCACTCTCACATCCACTTCTGTGACAGAGACACCCACCATTCCCACCATATCTGATATCAAGCTCATCATCCAGGAGGATGGTTGTGGAAGTTATAGGCTCCCTAACAATGCTTTTGTGATAGGAGAGTTACCACAATCTCCAAGATCACGAGGACGCCCACAAGAAAATCAAGCTCCCACATCACAAACCTATCCTCAAAATTATCCTGAATTCACAAGGTGGGGAGACCTTGGCCATGAGGTAATTGAAGCGGATCCATCAAACATGTTATATCGAGATGAAAGACTGACACTTGAATTACCAATGGATGAAAGAAGCAGAGGCCTACACATGATGCTTGCGATGGGCTATGACCGCAATCAGAGAGTGGGATAAAATGACAATGGGCTCTTAATACCAATCATGCTTAAGATGCGACTTATAACAAATCTTGGTCTTGGATGTACCCCTCTGAGAATAACCATACGTGGCCGAAGTCCTCCAGTTAGAGCCGCTAATGTTTCTCCTCAGCCAGTCCTAGTACAAGTGCACTCCCCAATACCCATAGGGACAGACATGCATAACTTTATCACTGAGCCCTATATTAGTAGCGATGAAGATATCATATCCAATCTCCCTAGGTTATTCAAAGATACCACCTTGTGTATGAATAGTACCATATCCTTTGAACCAGATATTCAAAATCACGAGATCCACTTAGTCTACCCCCAACGGATTGACTATGACCAACGAGGACAACCAGTTCTCGATATATTCGAAAACGATGAAGTGATCTCATAATTCATGGGGTTGAGGGATAACATTCCAGATGGAGATCACAAGGCAGGATTCATAATGGAGTTGGACACACATGCCTACTATGGGGAAACGATTGAATCCTTCAGTCACAAAAGTGAGAAACTAAGAATCATATCCAAGTCTTTGAGTGAAAACCACACTATGGCACTCTCTGACAACAAAATAGTAAAAATAAAGGACGTATCCAATGGTGAAAACCTCTCTGAGGCACCTGAGGATGAAGGATTCAATCTTCCCCTAAGATCTATTCATCAAGAGAAGTCAGCAGTCTTGGCCAAAAAATGCAACCCAGTCAACCTAGGAATAGAGGAGACCCCGCATATAACATTCTATGTGGAATCACTATTATCAAAAGAGCAAGAACTCCTAGCAGCATTCCTAAGGGAAAGACAAATAAACTTTGCATGGAGTTATGTGGATATGCCAGGACTTGATCTAAATACTGTGGTCCACCACCTAGCAGTGTATCCAGATGCAAAACCTGTCAAACAGAAGCTTCGCAAAATGCATCCTCAAATTTCTTTGTTAGTCAAAATGGAGCTCAAAAAGCTATTAGATGCTGGATTCATCTGACCAATTGATTATCCAGAATGGGTATCGAACTTGGTACCTGTATCAAAGCCTGACGGAGCCATTAGAATCTGTATGGATTTCGGAGATTTGAACAAAGCATGTCCCAAGGATGATTTCACGCTCCCCAACATCGACATGATAGTAGACATGACAGCAAAGCATGAGATGCTATCACTTATGGACGGATTTTTCAGGATACAACCAGATTATGATAGCAAAAGGAGATCAACACAAGACAGCTTTCACTTGCCCATGGGGAACCTACTGTTGGAACATGATGCCATTCGACCTAAAGAATATAGGAGCAACCTATCAAAGGGCCATGACACTGATATTTCATGATATGATTCACAAAACAGTCGAAGACTATGTCGACGACATCCTAGCAAAGTCAAGAAAAAAACAAGATCATATAGCAACCCTAAGTGTTATCTTTGATACATTAGAGGAATACAAGGTCAGACTAAATCCTAAGAAGTGTGTCTTCAGCGTACAATCAGGTAAACTGCTAGGCTACATAGTCTCCATGAGGGGTATCGAGGTGGATCCGAAAAAATTCAAAGCAATCCTCGAGATGGAAGCACCAAGGAACTTAAAACAACTAAGAGGCCTCCAGGGCCGACTTCAATCCATCTGATGGTTCATAGCACAACTGGCAGACAAGCAGAACCCATATTCACACCTTCTCCACAAGGGGGTATCATACAAATGGGATACAAAATGTGAAGAGGCATTCAACAAAATAAAGGAATATCTACTGACACCTCCAATGTTAATGCCACCTATCCCGAGAAAGCCATTAATCTTATATGTGTCAGCAACAGCAGCAACCCTAGGAGCTCTTTTGGCTCAGCATGATGAAAGCGGAATAGAAAAGGCCATCTACTATATCAGCAGGACAATGGTCGGTCATGAGCTAAATTACTCCATTGAAAAAGCTTGCCTCGCAGTAGTGTTTGCATCCCAAAAATTCAGACATTATATGCTGGCACACAAGATAAGGCTTATTGCCAAAATTGACCCCCTTAAATATCTCTTATCAAAGGCAATGTTAACTGGTAGAATGGCAAAATGGGTCATGATATTATTAGAATATGACATCGAGTATGTTGAGAGAAAAGCCATCAAGGGTCAAGTTATTGCAGACCAATTAGCAGAAGCACCTATGTATTTTGAGAATCCCCTTGTCTTAGAGTTTCCAGATGAGTCTATTTTTAACCTCAACATTCTTGATCACTGGAAACTATACTTCGATGGGTCATACACACAGCATGGATCAGGATCTAGTAGCTTCTTCATCACCCCCCAAGGGGACTGCATACCATGATCATACAAACTGAAATTTCCTTGCACTAACAACATAGTAGCATACGAGGCTTTGACTATAGGTCTCAGGATAGCAGTGCAGTGAAATATCATAGCTCTCAAGGTATATGGAGACTCTCAGTTGATCATAAATCAGGTCAATAATGAATATCAGATGAAGGATGACAAGCTAACCCCATATAAGAAATTGGTGGAGACTCTATAGGAATCCTTCATCGACATAAGATTTGAGCAGATTCTAAGAACCAACAACAGAGTCGTTGACGCCATGGCTACAATTGGGTCTCTAGTATACATCTCTCACAATGTGCCGAAATATGAATTTCTGATTGAGCAACTTCTCATTCCTACATTTGAGGTATCAGAATTGGAATATGTGTGTGAAATTGTTGGTCCTGGTGATCCTTGGTATCATGACATCTATACATATCTTCGAATAGGAGTCTTACCTACTGACCTACCATCGAGCCTAAAATGAACCTTCATCAAAAAAGCATCTAGATTTGTCATCCTAGGTGATACCTTATACCGTAGAAGCATAGAGGGTACCTTACTATGTTGTCTAAATGCTGAGGAGGCATTAACCACTCTAATCAAGGTTAATAACTATATCTGTGGCTCACACTCGAGTGGAATGACCATTGCCAAGAAACCGCTAAGGTGGGTATTACGGCTCATGATGGAGCCAGAAGCACATGATCATGCTAAAAGGTGCTTTACAATGTCAGTAGCATGGGATCTCATCCATGCTCTAGCTCAAGAGCTCCATTTGATTGTCACACCATGGCCTTTCTCCACAATGGGGACTCAACCTCATTGGAAAATCACACCCACCTCGGCCCAATGGCCACAAATTCATTATAACTCCAAGAATCGAGTACTTCACAAAGTGGTGGAAGCCATACCCATGACCTATATCACTGGGAAGCAAATCTCAAAATTCATCCTGAACTATCTCATTTGTCGTATTGTTCCACAGCCATTATCTCAGATAATGGGACACCATTCAAGAACCAGGAGGTTCAAGGACTTGTGCGAGAAATTAAAAATCTAGCATCGCTTCTCCACCCCGCATTCATCCCCAAGGCAATGGCCAAGTATTGGCCACAAAACAAAACCATCCTCAAAATCCTTCAAGAAAATAGCCAATGACGCAGGTCATGACCGGCACTTGCAGCTTAATCTTTGCCTCTGGCTTATCAACCAAAGATCCGCACACCCACTGGCCACCCCTTTTCCTTGGTCTATGGATCAAGCCATACTCCCATTGAGATCGAGCTCCCATCCTCGTAAGAATACTGCAAAATCTCATCATGAAGAATATCGAAGTCAAGACTAAACAAGCCGGAGTTACTGGATGAGAAGGATAGATGCTTTGAATCACTTACAAGTTTATCAAAATAGACTCAAACGAAGCTACAACAAGAAGATCAGAAGCAGGACTTTCCAAGTTGGAGAATTGGTCTTAAAAGAAAATCAGAAGAATGTCCCAAATCCCAACAGCTAAGGCAAGTTCAACCTAATTGGCTAGGCCTTTCATCATCATAGCAAGCTATAAATCAGGGGCATATCAACTATCAACACCCAAGGGGAACCTCTGCAGGAGCCCATGAATAGCTCCCATCTCAAAAGTTTTATGCCTAATTCTTTCAAGGTATAGAACCAAAAATCCAAAAAATCAGAAAAAATCCTGAAAAAATGGTTACTTCAGTGAAAACCTGGCAAACAGGCGTCTTGGTAACAACAAAAAAATCAAAAAGCAAAAAATCCCAAAAAATTAGAAAAAGGATCAAAAAAATCGTCCTCTAGTGAAAACCACTTCGGTGGCACTTTGGGCAAGTACCTCGGTGAAAACCTGGCAAACAGGCACCTTGTGTAAATAAGCACTTTCCATCCACCAGGACCTTTATGGCTTGTTCATCATTATCCATCCATTTCACTTCCATCATCTATCTCATCTCCATTCATCACTCATCCACTCGCATCTGCACCATAGCTTGGTCCTGTGCTCGTATCATGATCCCTCCTAGTACTACTCGGCCCATTCTCAAGGTCAGTTTGTCCTGCCTTTATCGGAGTGGTCTATTACATCACGCTAGGGGCACGTTCTCATCGGATCAGATTCATGTATGGTCTTAAAGTCCTCAAAATCAGAAAAAACCAAAAACATCAGAAAACCAAAAAATCCAAAAACATCAGAAAAAATCCAAAAATCCAAAAACATTCAAAACATATCAAAATCCAAAAATAGGTCAAAAAGTCATTCAAAAAGCCAAAAACAAGGTTGTCTTGTCGAACTACATCGTCTCTGAGCTTCAACGTAGGCAAGGTTGATCTTTGATCATCCCCCGAGACATTTAGGTCAGTCCTATAGGAGTCTATCATAATAAACTGACATCTCATCATGTATATCATCATTTGTAAATCGGTCAAGTCGTCAGTAGAATTACGTGGTCTCTGCATGTATAATGTAGGCAAGGCTAATCTATTGATTAGCCCCTGAGGCCCCTAGGATAGGTCTTTAGGTTAGTCTCTCAGTCAAAATCTCAGAAAATCCCAAAAACATTGTAAAACATAAAATCAAAACATTTGTAAAACCTCAAAAAAATACCAAAAACAACCTCAAAACATTTCAAAAATGTCAAAAACATCCAAATATTTGAAAAAATCCATCCGCCTCATCTCGCTTGCACCCGCAATAAACACCATTCATAATAAACTGATTGTCATCCTTAACCTTTGGTGAAACAGTTAAAAACAAGTCTAGCAGGTTAAAAGCAAAACTCAAAAGCGTCAAGTCTCAAGTCTAAGTCAGTATGTAAACAAGTTGGTCAAGTCTTTGTGTCAATAGTCCATCATCCAAATAGTCTCATATCAATCATCTGATAACATCATGTCGTAGGATGAATCCTTCCTACAAGGGGCATTATTTATTAGAAAGAACACTTTGGATAAACGAAATGACGTGCCACCATCCACTAACATGTCCTAGGATGTATCCTTCCTACAATGGGCATTATCTTTTGGCAATAAGTTTCGGTTCTTATCCTATCAAAACATATTCCCTTTTGGTTAGCAGTATTGAAGAACATCAGCTTGTTTGTGTGCTTGGTCTTTTTCTTTTGACTTATCTTATTGCGCTCAGTCCAAGGACCTCTCGATGATATCCAAACGAAGGATTTAGAGAGATAGGAATGGGGCAATGATCATTATCCTTTTGCTTGCTATTCTTGTTGGACGTTCTTGTAAAATAACTTGGGGAATACTTGCTTTGTTAGATATGTATGGAGGATGTTTCAGACAACTTGTTGACTATTGCATTGATTGGTTATACCTTTTCGTGTTTTGGTCCAAGATGTTTGAGACTTCTAAAGTGCATCTTAGCAAGGTTTCCATATGTCAGGTGTGAACAAGAATACTCCTATCTATTTGTCAAGTCAAAGTTCATCACACTAAGTACAATGCCATCCTGGTCCTTTATACCTTGATGCATCGTGCTTAGGTGTGTTATCAAACATAAATTAAGTGACCCTTTGAAAATCCCAATCCTTGATAAAGCAAAATCATCCATCTATCATCATCCTTTCTTATCATCATTTCTCATTATCATCTCTCATAATATTGGCTTGTTGGATCCTCTTGTCATCATCTCATTTTCATACTAACATCATCATCACCAATGCATCCATCATACATCTTGCATCCTGCATACATCTTGCATCCACAAACTATCAGCATTCCACATATCATCCATATCATACATCATAGGAAACATCGATCATTTCACATGCATTGCATAATCATCATCATAATATAGATCTGTTAGTCTCTCATAAATCATCCATTGCATAATCACAACATATCACCTCATCAATCTCATCCATCTCATATCATATCATCATTTAAGTTGTTTAGGATACTATAGATTTGTTATTCTAAGCATCTTAAAATCATCTTTGCATCGTCATCTATAACCGCCCATTTTGAACCTCTTTATCGCGAGATCGACCCTCAAATTGAATCTTTTCACTCAATCTCTTGAGGGGGCAATGTACCTGTGTACTTTCCTCTGGGGCATCTAAAAAATCAGAAATTTTTTGATTTCGATCACGGCAAGTTTATTCTTTGAACCAACACAACAAGTACATTGCTTCAAAGAGGGGCAAAATGTAGACATGCAAAATTAACATTATGCATTCGATCGGATTCAGTCAAATTAGGTCTCACATTAGGCCCATTCATCACTTTCATCCATTCATTAAATAATCTCATTTCCTAAGGTCATTTATCAAATAAACATTATCATCAGCCTTTTAATAAATCAAACATCATCACTTTAATTAAATAGATCAAACATTTATTTAATTAAATCCATATTTCATCCTTTTCTGAATTAAATAAATCAAATATTTAAATCCTAAAGGTCAACTCACCTAATCAACATTAAATCAGCATAATCATCATCTATTTAATCTAACCCTGATTAAATGTTAATCCCATCCCACTTGCATTATCTAGATCTAGCCACTTGCACATATAAATCAATTTATTGATTTATTAAATCCAAGATTTTCCATCAACATGGCATTTATGGGGAATATTCCCTCAATTTTGAATTCAAAGGCAAGTTGATTTGTCCCTCCAACAGTGCATTTATTGCTCATTTTCTTGTCCCCCACTTAGCATTTACTCTCAAATTTGAATTCAAATTCTCCCTCTCATGGGCACATTTCCCTAATCTTGCACAACCATTGACCTATCATCATTTGACAAGTGTCATCTTCTCATTAGAGTATCTTTAGTCCCACATTCACCATCTTGGCCAATCTCTCATCAAGAAAATCTATAAAAGAAGGCCTTCATTCTCATTCATGGATCCACAACTTTATGCAAGGTTACTCTCTTGGTTTGAGAAATAATCTTGTTTTCATCTCCATTGCACTTCATCATTTTAGCTATTAATCAAGGGTTGGGAAAGGGTCACTAGCATGTATGTGACAACAATCCACTATGGAATAGGTAACTTGCTTTTGTTTTCATAATGCTTTAGTCTTTCTATTATCATTTGTTGCATTTGGAAGCATTCACAAGGTATTTCATAGAGGCATTTTGATAGATTTGTGAAATACTAACTCCTACATGAAGTTTAGTGTTTGCAAATTTTAATGGATGCCTACACTATCTACTCAAACTAACTCCTCAACAAAATGACATTTCAATTCAACTTCCTCGTTATTGAATTCAAGAAAATTTAAATTTTCCTCAAGTCTTTCACTATTGCAACTTGGGTTTCCTCATCATCTGTTGCAACACCTTCAAGCTCCATTGTTGTAATTTCTACTACATCTTCATCCTCTGCTGCCATTTTATTTTCACTGTTCACTTTTTCACTTTCATTCATCTTCTCATCTTCACGTACTTTTGTAGGGGATGCTCTTACTTCTTCTTCCTTTGTTGTGATGCTTGGCTTCTTGTTGTTAATCACTACAATCTTTTCCAACCATTCATTCTCCACCACCAAAATCTAAGATAAGTCATCCTCTTCCTCATCTTTTCCTACAACCTCTTTGTATTCCATCACTATATCTTCATTTTCCTCCTCTTCAACTACCTCTATTGTAGGATCTTCATTGTTCACTCCATCCTTGTCTTCTTTTTCCATGTCTTTTTTTCACACAACTATATTTCCAGCTTATCCAATTGCTCGTTTATATTCTCGATCATCCTCCATGTCTTGTTTTCTTCATACCATCTTCATGCTTCCCAAACCACAAGACTCTTCCTTATGACTATACTCATCTTGTTTTCTATTGCAATCTCAATTCAATCTGTAATCTTCCACCATACTCAATCTACAAAATAAATTCTTTAGCCACTTCAAGCTCTTCTTGCTCTTGACTTCTCTTACTTGCAATATCCCTCATGAGCTTCTTCTCTACCACTTTCTCACTCTTATTTACCCGTACATCCTAGTGGATCCTCTCCACTCTCAAGATCCCTGATCTGATACCAATTGATGTAGACAAAAAAATTCACCATTCACTATCAAAAAAACTTTTGTACAATTCCCAACTATGCAATTGAGACATTTAATTTGACAATTTCATTTGTCAAATAAGAACCAATTCAAAGCTTTATAGGAAACAATAATGATAAACCAATTTTATACTATAGACATATTAATTCCACTTCATCTCCCAAATTCCATTTGCCAATCAAATTTGAACAAAGCAGATTTAATTACATCAAAAAAACTTCATACAATCTAATAATCTTGAGAGAATTTAATCTGGTGTTCCATTTTATCAATCTTCAATCCTTTATTTCAATTTTCCTAATGTTGTCATCTTCTCTCTACATAGAACACTCTCCTCTTTCCATGACTAGCCTTGTTCAAATAAATTTATATTTTATTAATCTTTTTTGAAGCTCTCTTCTTGGTGCGACCTGCTAAGAACCTTCACTCTATGCATCCCCTATCCTTCGTTGCTCCTCTACTGGTAATTTTCCTCTATCACACAACCTCCTTGCCTTTCACATTAAAATCCAAAGTTTAATCTTCTTGTCTTCCATCCCCTCACATTATCCTTCATTATATATTTCTATTTTTTTATTTTCTTACATCCCCAGCTGCATAACTTCAATCTTCTCTTCATTTTTTTGGCATTCTTAATTTTAAAGTTTAAACTTTCTTTTCAAGCTAAGCAACAACCCTCTTTGTATTCCTCATTTAAATTGAATTGTAATTTCTTTTACAATTATTCAATGGTTTGGCTCACCAAAAAATATTTCAAACCCATTGAATTCATCCATATATTTGGTGAAATAAAAATTCATTTTTTGACTTCTAATGCTCAATAAATAAAAAATTAAAATATTCAAACTTTCAATGAAATTTCTATAGATGGAGCTTCAAAATGCTTAATGAAATATGATTTTTTCAATTTGTGACAAAACGTCATCCAATTTCTCCCTTAGTCAACTGTCAAAAATGGATTAAATTGCACAATGAAAATAAATGAAAAAGCTGAAACAAAACTCAAAATGAAACATTTTTTGGTTGATACGAGATTGTGCATTTGCTCAGGATGCACCTACATCAGTTGCATATTGTTTCTAGCATTATATATGTGAGCAACTATGTGATAACTTGGTTGCTACAATACATGATTACTAGTGAGTTATCTTGCAAAGCTTAGGATATGACCATGAGGTTTAGGAGGTAATATAATGAGAGGTTATTTAGGAGTTCCAATAATTAATGGCTTTCCTTGGGAGGTCAAATAACTAAAGGAGATCTAATTTCCAATTATGTATTCATAACCTCAATGAATTTAACTACTTGTTGATAATATTCTATTGATGGGGGATCTAATGTCATATTAGCATCTTCATCTATGCAATCCATCTTATTGTATTTTGAAATAAATATATCAATGATTTCATCTTCTTGTCCAACAATATCTTCCAAAGTAGGAGAGGTAGGGGAGACAAACAAACATGATTCTCATGATGCTCAATGATTGGATCTTCTAACACCAAGATACCTTCTTCACAAGTAGGCAAGATAGATCGAGAGAAGAATAAAAATGATTTTCATGATTATCATTGATTACATTTTATTGCACCAAGATAACCTAACACAACGGAGAGATAGTGGGAGAGGGATCAATGAAAATAACGAAAGAGGAGAAATAAGCTTGTTTTGACATCCTTGTAATAAAAATTCCTTTAAATGCTTAACAAGGTCTAACAATAGAACATGAATTATGACAACCTAATAGTTTTGCAATAAGAACATGATTTTATGTCTTATGACTCAAGCTAGCAATGTATTTAGTAAAACAAATAGTTACAGGACTAATATTTAGAAATTGAGGCTATATCTGGGTAGAGACTATAGATAAAATTTTGCACATAAAATTTGGGCTCAATTTGGTTGGTCAAGGTTGCCTAGGGAAAGTATGTACTACATGTATTTCTGAAGAAAATTAAATTTGACTATGTATAATACTATTTAAGGATCTTAGGTCTGTGTGCAGACATGTTTGATAGTGAATTGTTTTCCATAATTTCCCAATTTATAATTATATAATTCAAAATGCAAGTATGTAACAATTTGCAAAATTTTCAAGCAATAAATAACAATTGTAAATGTAATTTCTAGATATAAGATGCAACAATAGACTAATTCTAAAATTTACAAATCTTAAAAAGATGATATTGATCCTTTTTTGAAACAAAACAATGCAAATTTTCACTTTTTCAGCTATGTGGAAGATTCCTAAATGAATGCAATGAACTTTTCCAGATTTATTTCTAGATTTAAATGACCTAATGTAGATTTGTAAATATAAAATTAGAATGTATATTTGACCTAATATGAATGAAATTAACCCTATTACAACCTATAAGGAAATATTAAATATATTTTTATTTTTTTAAATATGCCTTTTATAATGCGTAAATGAATGCCTAAATGAATAATGCAGCATAATGAAATGCTAAACCAGATCTAGGAAAAAATTCATAAGTTTTATATTGAAAACACATCAATTTCACCAAAATGAAATGTAGAAAAAGGGAGGAATCCCTACGATTTGACCCTAAGGTTTCACTTTTCCTAACATTTCATTTAGGGGTTGAGGTAGCAAGGTTTTGATGAATTTGGACAAAATATAGGACAAACTTACAATCTAAAAGGTGAGTCCACCTACTCTTGTCAAAATATGAAATGAACTTAAGGATGAGATGCAATGAAATGACTAGGCTAATGATGCAATTAACTATTTTGATGCAAATACAATAGATACAAAAAATCACAAATAAATTTTGACTTTAGAAATAGATTGAGAAGAATACTATGCACCTGGCATATGAATCTAGGGTTTAAAATTGAGCACCAAGTCACCTAGGGAAACTATTTCCTATTTAATAAACTTCATATCTATTTGTACATTCCTCTAGTGCTAGATTACAACCTACATTTTTCACTTGTCAAATTTTCAAATCTTTGTCAAGTGTCAAGATAATTGATTTTCTATATGTTGTCAAGATGTAGGGATTTTTAATGTAACAATGAATAATTGACCTTCAAACATCTCTCAAGCTTCTTCATATTTGAAACCTTCACATTCAAAGAGAGAGGATGAGCTATGTCATATAAGGACTTGCAATTCAGCACTAAAAAAATGATTCCTTGAAGGATTGAAGTCATACAAATCTCCTTAGGGCTTTGATTGTTGTTTGATTGATTTTTTTGAAGACCTACAAGAGTTACATCTCACAAATAATATGATAAAATAAAAATGAACAAACTAAGATACACTTTGGCATGATGCTCTGATATTGAATTACTACAATAAGTCTCTGAAATGCTTTTCTTGAATTGCTTGATAATGCTCTTGATCATAATTTCTCCAATAATTTTCACTTCTTATTAAGTATCTTTCTATTAAACAAGCATAGGACAATTGAGAGGGGGGGTGAATTAGTTGTCACAAAATTCAAAATTAAAACTTCAACACTTATTAATTCCACAACCACACTATTTTTTTGTTAAGTAAGAGCATGAAACACAAATAACAGAAACTAAATCAACACAATGAACACCAAATTTTTATGTGGAAAAACCACAGTGAGGGTTAGCTCACAATATAAAGATTATAAACTGAATACAAAGGCTCACTACCCAAAAGAGGACTCACTATCCAAGTACAAAGGCTCACTGCCTATAGAAAGGACTCACTATCCAATAGGGAGGCTAATTGCCTAAAAATACAAAAGAGAACAAAAGATCCACGACAATAATTAACACACATTCACAGGATTGTAGAAACCTTTAGCTCACTGCCTTCAACAAAATGAAGAACTACTATCACAACTCACTCACACACACTTCTACTCTTATGATTTTTGGCTCACTTTCATCACTTTGCATGACACTTTCATACAACTCTTTTCAATTAGTCTTGCTTTTATACCATCCTCATCCTTAGAAACTTTCTCCAAGGTCGGCCACAATTATCTCATTTCATAAATTCAAAATAGGTCAGAAACTCAACATTCCCACAGTGGAAAGGAATGAGCGTGGACCAATAAAAAATATTTTTCAAGATCAAAAATAACACCTCAAATCAATCACATGCTTCCTTAATTAAATCTTATTCTTCGAATGAAGTGTAGACACTAGGTCAACCAAACCTAATGAAAACACAAAAGAACATTGATGTACACACTTCTCAACAAAAATATGGCATGAAGATGCCATAACACACTTCCTTAGGCATGAGAATACATCTTAGAATCTTCCAAATACATCCGTAGAAAAAATAAAAACTTCAATCACTGAACACATTTCACCAATTCGTCTAGACTGTATAAACTCACACTGAAATACTAAAACATGACATCCAAATGACCATTCTTCAAACCTCTTTGCTAGAGCATAGAAAAGACCTTCACAAGATATATCTTAGATCCACAAGATCTGAAACAAAATAGCAGAGGACTATGGAGAAAAAATATATCTCCCAGTCCACAGAAGACCAACTCTACTAGAACAGTTCACATACCATCCAACCAGAAGCTAAAACTCGGGAGATATCACCACTAAATCACCATTATAAAACCTTTAGATCTACACAAGCATAGGATAAACACAGGAGAAATGCAGAGCACACACCGGAGCACATTTTGAACACTTTCATCATTCTAACTTCTCTTTATTAGTTTTCTCAAAATCACTTGGAAACTTATCAAACCAACACATATACAACACCATAAAGATAGCTCCATGTACTCACAACATCTCAGTAGCATCTCATCTATTCAAGTAAAATATATAACATACTAAACTATGTTGACATCATTGAAAACATTAATGAAAACACCATCAAACTAGCTCATACTTGCAATAATCTCCAACTTTGTCATTGATGGAAAAACATGATGTGAAAAACCATTAAAGAAAAGTGTTTACACAATATCCCTAGAGAACACCTTTTCTTTTTCTGCAACTATTTTTCACATGAATTTCTCTCCCCCTTTGACATCAATGACAAAGATCAACAACTCTTATTACTCCCCCTTAAGAGTACACTCATACTGCAACAATGAAAACCCTTTCTACTCCCCCTGCAAAGTAGACCCATTTATCAGTCCAAATAAATGAAGAAACTATGAATTCATTGGATTTATGCACCTTAATGTGCACCTAGTTAGGAGGGACAATAACCCCCAACCTCTCCCTAAGATGATCAAAAGTATCCTTCAAAAGAGCCTTAGTAAATATTTCTGCAATTTTTTCTTTTCTTGTCACATACTCCAATCTGACTTCATTCTCCAACACTTTTTCTCTCAGGAAATGATACTTGATAGATGTGTTTTTTTCTTGAATGCATAATTGGGTTCTTTGAAAAGTTTATTGCACTTGTGTTGTCACAAAAAATAGAAATAGGCTCATCACATATCACTCCAATGTATTTCAATTGTTTGCTTCATCCACAAAACTTGTGTGTAGCAGGATGCTACAACAATATATTCTGCCTCTACAGTGGATAAAGAAATCAAGTCTTACTTTTTACTCAAACATGAAACTAATCTTCCACCAAGAAAGAAAGCACCACCACTGGTACTCTTCGGGTCATCTACACATCTGGCCCAATCAACATTTGTATAAGCACTCAGGGTGAAGTCATCACTCTTAGGATACCATAATCCATAATCTAGTGTACCTTTAAGATATCTAAATATCCTCTTAACAACCATAGCATGTGCTTCTCTAGGATCTTCTTGGAATGTGGCAACTAAACATACTGCATGCGTAGTATATGGTCTAGTAGTAGTAAGATACATCAGTCTACCAATCATAGATCTATATTTTCCCTTATCAGTCTTAGAAGATTCATCATCTTTGCTCAGTTTACATTCGATTACCATAAGAGTACAAACTAGTTTGGAATCATCCATCCCAAACTTCTTCAATAGCTCTTTTACATACTTATATTGTGAAATGATATCCCTTTGTCAGTTTGATTCACTTGTAGGCCAAGGAAGAAATTCAATTCACCAATTATAGACATCTCAAATTCTTTCTACATCTCTTCAATAAACCTTTTACACATGCCTTCATTTCCACCAAAAATGATATCATCAACATAAAAAACCACTATCAACATTTTTTTATCTTGCACTTTGAAGTAGAGATCGTTGTTAGCATAACCTTTGCTAAATCCTTGCTTTGTTAGGTATCTATCCAATCTTGCATACCAAGCTTTGGGAGCTTGCTTTAGTCCATACAATGCCTTCTTCAAATTAAGAACCATGTCTAGTTTTTTAGATAACTAAAACCCGTTAGGTTGCTCCAAGTATACATCTTCCTTCAATTCACCATTCAAAAATGCTAACTTAACATCCATATAATACACTTTGAAGTCCTTATGCATAGAAAATGCTAAAAACATCCTTATAGCTTCCATTCTAGCCATAGGGGAAAATGTTTCCTCAAAATATATACCTTCAACTTGTGAATATCCTTTGCATACCAGTCTTGCTTTATTCCTTACAACTTCTCCACTTTCATTCAAATTATTTCAAAACACCCATTTTGAGCCAATCATATTTTTATTTATAGACCTAGGGACTAGTTCCCATGTCTGATTCTTTTCTATCTACTGCAAATCTTCTTTCATAACTCTCATCCAACTCTCATTTTCACATGCTTCACTTATAGATTTGGGCTCAATTTTAGAAAGTAGACACAAATTTACTTCAGTTGGAACTCTACTTCTTGTCTTCACACCTTCACTTTTATCTCAAATTATCTAATCTTCTAGATGATTCTTTTGTACATATTTAGGAGTCCTAATAGTAGGTTCTAGTTCATTCTCTTCTTCTTACTCTTCAACTTGTTCTTCTTTCTCTTCTTCTTCCTTCTCCTTTTTTTCATCGGGTTCATGTCCACAAATAGGATCATCAAGTTCAACTTCACTTATCTCAATAGGTCTATGTATGTCTTCATCAACATTTACATTAGCACTTTCAATAAACTTTCTCAATCTCTTATTAAAGCATTTGTATGCTTTGCTAGTAGTAGAGTATCCAAGAAATATTCCTTCATCACATCTAACATCAAAATTTCCAAGATTTTCATCTCTTTTAATATAGCATCTACTTCCAAATACCTTGAAATACTTCATAGTAGGAGTCTTACCAGTCCACAACTCAAAAGGAGTTTTTGTGTTGTTGTATCTGATCTAAACTCTATTAATAACATAAACAATAGTATGTATCACCTCTCTCTAGTACACATCTGGTACATTTGATTCTTTCATCATGGTTCTAGCAGCGTCCTATACAGTCTTGTTTTTCCTTTCAACTACTCCATTCTGTTGAGGAGTTCTCAGAGCAAAAACTATCTTCATATGCCATTTTTTTCACAAAATGCATTAAATTCACTAGAAGTGAATTCTCAACCTCTATTAGATCTCAAACACTTGATTTTCGAAATTACTTCATTTTCCACTCTTTCTTTGAATACCTTAAACCTATCTAGAGCCTGAGTCTTTTCTCTGAGAAAATCAACTCATGTCATTTGAGTGTAATCATCAATAAGTAGCATGAAATATTTGTCACCATTTAGGCTTCCAGTTCTAGTCAGACCATAGAGATCAGTATGCACTAACTCCAACATTCCAATAGAAGAATGCTCTTTTCCCTTAAAGTTGCATCTTGTATATTTCCCCAATTGAAAACTTCTACAAATAGCATTAGCAGGTCTTTTGATTCTAGGTAGCCCTCGAATAATCTCCTTTGCACTGATCTTGACTAGGTTATCAAAATTTACATGTCCCATCCTCCAGTGCCATAACCAACTTTCACTGATTTGAGATACAAGAAAATGACCATCAACTCCCTTCAGTTGATAGATGTTTTCATGAGTTCTTCTTCCAGCAGCAATCATGTCTCCATTTTTAGATCCTTTTCTGATTTCATAGGTATTATTCTAAAACACAAGTTTAAATCCAGTTCTACACATCTGAGCAACACTCAAAAGGTTATACCTCAAACCCTTCACATAATATACATCATCAATACTGTGCACTCCATCAAAACTAATTGAAACCTTCCCACATATCCTAGCTCCTAAATCATCACCAAACATAACTAAACCACCATCATATTTCTTAAGTTTAGTGAACTTACTCTTATCTCCAGTCATGTGATTAGAACATCCACTATCAATTACCCAGTAGTCTTCATCATGTCTTGCATGAAAAGTAGTAACTAAAGTACCTTCCATCTTATTTCTCTTATTCTCTAGATCCTTCTTGATAACACATTTTCTAGGGTTAGTGGATACATATTTACTTTCCAAAGCTAAGAATAAGCATTCACTATCATCAACGTCATTCTCATATTCATCATCAAAAAATCATGCTTCTTCTTTAACATAGTACAAGTTATATTTCTTACAAATTATATTTATTATCCTTCCTATCCTTATCCTTATAATCCTTGTTCTTCTTATGTGCATCTCTATTCTGACATCTTGAAGCATAATGACCAATATTACCACAAATAAAACATTTAAAGGGAAACATAGCTTTATACTTTCTAGTACCTTTCTTCAACTTCCTGGTGAAGTTTTCTTCCAACTCATCAACACCATCGCTATTCGATTCATCCTCAATCTTCATTGCTTGAAATGCTTTTTTTGTCTTTTCTTCCATCTTGTCTTCTTTCTAGAACTTTCTCATCTCAAATGCTTGCAAGGTGTCGAACAATTATTCCAATGTGTACTTAGGATCATACACTTCTTCAATAACTGAGATCTTATCATTGTAGAAATCTAGTAGGTTGATCAAGATCTTTTCAATTATATCTTCATATAATAGTTTTCCACCTTGATTTCTAAGTTCATTTTTAGTTAGTTCAACCCTCTAAAAGAAACTTGTAAATTCTTCACCTTCTTCCATTTTTAGATTTACAAATCTATGCTTTGTCACCAACTTCTTCATCAATTTCACTCTTTCATTTCCTTCATACATGTCTTCCAACTTCTTCCATACCTCATTTGCAGTATCCAAAGAAAGAACTTTAGCTCGCTCATTTTTAGATAACCCACTACAAATAGCATACTTCACCTTCTCATTTTCCTCATAAGTAGAGATCTCATTTGTAGTAGTAATACCACCAGAAGGGAGTGTATACTTTGTCTCAACAACCTTCCAAGTCTTAAAACCAAGAGAGATAATATATCCTTTCATTTGTACCTTCCATTCATTGTAGTTAGTTCCATCAAACATAGGGATCACCAACTTATGCACCATCAAATCTTCCTTAAGCAGTTAAGCTCTACACCAAGGAACCAAATCTCTGATGCCAATTGCTAAAAAAATGCAAGATAATTGAGAGGGGGGGTGAATCAGTTGTCACAAAATTCAAACTTAAAAATTCAACACTTATTAATTCCACAACCATACTATTGTGTTATTAAGTAAGAGCATGGAACACAAATAACATAAAGTAAATCAACACAATGAAAACCAAATTTTTAAGTGAAAAACCCAATGAGGGAAAAAGCACAGTGAGGGTTAGCTCATAATATAATTATTATAAATTGAATATAAAGGCTCACTGCCTATAGAAAGGACTCAATGTCCAATAGGGAGGCTCACTGCCTACAGATACAAAAGAGAAAAAATATCCACCATAGCAATTAACACACATTCGTAGGATTGTAGAAACCTTTAGCTCACTCCCTTCAACACAATGAAGAACTACTATCACAACTCACTCACACACACTTCTTCTCTTATGATTTGTGGCTCACTTTCATTACTTTGCATCACACTGTCATATGACTCTTCAAAATTATTCTTGCTTTTATACCATCCTCATCCTTAGAAACTTTCTCCAATGTCGGCCACAATTATCTCATTTCATAAATTCAAAATAAGTCGTCAACTCAACATTCTTGCAGTGGAAAGGGATGAGAGTGGACCAATAAAAAACATTTTTCAAGAAAAAAAATAACACCTCAAATCAATCACATGCTTCCTTAATTAAATTTTATTCTTCAAATTTTGTGTATTCACCAGGTCAGACAAACTTAATGAAAACACAAAAGAACATTGATGTACACACTTCTCAACAAAAATATGACATGTGGATGCCACAACATGATTCCTTAGGCACAAGAATACATATCAGAATCTTCCAGATACATCTGCAACGAAACAATAAACTTCAATCACTGAACACCTTTCACTAGTTCGTTTGGATTGTATAAAATCACACTGAAATACTAAAACATGACTTTAGAATGACCATTCTTCAAACCTCTATGCCAGAGCACAAAAAAGACCTTCACAAGATATATATTAGATCCACAAGATCTGAAACAAAATAGCAAAGGATTGCAGAGTAAAAATATTTCTCCTAGTCCATAGAAGACCAACTCTGCCAGAACAGTTCACTCATAAGTGAACATAACTTTCACATATAATCAAACCAAAAGCTAAAACTTAGGAGATATCACCACTAAATCACCATTATCAAACCTTCAGATCTGCACAAGCATAGGATCAACATAGGAGAAATGTGGAGCACATATCGAAGCACATTCTGAACACTTTCATCATTATGTTATTTATTAATTTTCTCAAAAGCACTTGGAAACTCATCAAACCAACACATCTGCAACAAAATAAAGATAGCTCCATGTACTAGCAACATCTCAACAACATCTTAGCTATTCATGTACAATCTACAACATACTAAATTGTGTTGACATCAATGACAACATTAATGACAACACCATCAAACTAGCTCATACTTGCAACACTTTCAAATGATGTAGTGACTAGGTAATTATAAGGATTTAATTTAATTTCCCAAAAATTAAATCTTGATTGCTGACATTGGACATTTGAAATTTAAATAATAAAATTTCAACTCTAACATATTCAATCTTGGAGACAAAATAGCGGTCTAAGTTGCCTAGGGCAACTTAGTCCTAGCCTATCTTGTAAAGTTCAAAGTGTCAAGAACAAAATATTAGATGCATGTGAATTGGTTTTTCACATAGGTTTCCTTGGTAATTGTCCAAATGGGCTATACAATACATAATTTAGAAATTAGGTGTACAATTAGGTTCATGTACTTAGGGGGGAGAAAAATGTAGTGTGAATTTGTCATGGGTGACAATTTACAACACTACAAGTACATAGCATAATATTTTCATTACAAAATTCTTGTCTTGTCATAATTCATATTCTATTGTCAGATCATGTTAGGAAATTCAAATAATTTTTATTACAAGCATGTGAAAATTATTTTTTCTCTCCTTTGTTATTTTTCATTAGTCCCTCTCTCAATATATCTCCTACTTGTGAGGGTGTTTTGTTGCAAGAGCATGTAATCATTAAAAATCATGAAAATCTTGTTAGTTATTCTCCCAATATCTCTCCTACTTGTGAGATTGTGTTTTTGTAAGAGGCTCCAATCATTGAGAAACATGAGAATCATCTTTGTTTCTCTCACTATACATCTCCTATTTGGGAAGATATTATGGCACAATAGGATGAAGTTATTCATATATTTTCAAATGATAGTAAGGTGGCTTGCATAGATGAAAGTTAAAAATCAACATTAAGTCCTCTATTGGTAAAATATTTCCAACAACCTAAAATTATGAACCCACATTTGATTATTGGACCTCCTAAAAATCCTTTAATTATTGTACCTGTTAAACCACCTCTCACTATAGAACCTCACAAACCTCATGGTTATATGCTAAGCTTTGTAAAACAACTCACTAGTCATCATGTGCACAATATGTGTTGAAGAAACAAAGTTATCACACAGTTACTTACATGTATAACACTAGAAATAATAAGAAATCAAAACAAAAACCAACATTCATTCCATTACATAAATCATATCTTCCACCCCCACCTAGCCTTCCTAAGCATAGTGGTAAATAATATGATCTTGTTGAGAAAATTTGTAATACTCTAGCCAAGAACCCCCTTTGGGAATTGATTCAAACATCACCTACATACCACGAGATGATCTAAGGGGATTTTCAAAAGAATAATATCTCACCTTCTATCAAACCGAATGATGTAGCATCATTGTTTGATCATATGGAAGCAACAAAGTTGGATATTGCCTTCCCTCAACATGAATTACCCTCACTTGAGATCCAAAAGAAACATGAGGAAAGTTAATGATAATAGTTAGAATTAAAAATAATAGGGTGAGGCATACTCTTATTGGTAATGGATCAAGTCTTAATGTTTGTAGCATGGATCTTCTAGATAAACTTAGTATGGATAAGACTCTCATAGAACCTAATAATCTTTTACTTCATAGTTTTGAAAATGTTATTAGGAAACCATTAGGCATAATCACACTACCCATTAAGGTAGGGCCAATGGATTTTCCTAACCCTATCCATATAATGCGCGTACATCTTTCATATAATCTTCTTCTAGGTATTTTTTGGATTCATGCCATGAAAGAAGTCATGTTTACTCTTCACCATGAGTTAAAATATGAATATAATAACAAGATATATATATATATATATATTGTAAAATTGGATGAAAATTTTATAATTCATAAAACAAAGCCAAACATAACACTTCTAACTCTCTTAATACATTGATCTTTGTGGCATAGACAATTGTCATGGCACCAAAAGATCAACATGTTAATGTTTGATACAACTGCTAGAGTTAATGAATCCAAAGGAGGTTGTCAAGCCATGTCATAAACTTGAGCATTACATTACATAACACAAGGAGTCCAAGGGAACATACCTTGCAACAATCCCCCCAGTGCAAACGAGGGGTTCAAACCCGTGACCTAGGCTCTAATAACAATTGTTGCATAGACAATTGTCATTTCACCAAAAGATCGACTTGTTAATGCGTGATACAATTGCTAGAGTTAATGAATCCATGGGAGGTAGTTAAGCCATGTAATAAAAGGGTTACAAATAATTAACACTTTACTTCTAATTATAGATTTATCCCTGATCGCAAATGTAATTTTATGGTTATGTATTTTAACCTTTGAAATTTAAAGTTGAGTTTAATTAATCCTTTGCTTATCCTAATGACATAGACTAATTGCTTAAATGACACAATTAACATTCAAAGTAGGAATTAAAACTGGAAAGAATGAGAGAGAATAGACAAAAGAGAGAGAATAAAGAGACAACAAGAAACTTGATAACAAAGTTCACCCATATGTTCAAGCTATGTCTTCGGGTCTACTTCTTAATGAGGAACTCCTTTATTAATGATGCCAAGCTTATTTTCCTTATTACATCATTCAAGCCTCAAACCCTGCATTACAAAGTCTCTCACAGTCTCCTACCAACAGCTTCAAAAATTCCTTCCCAAAATGCCTAATTTCTCCACCATGAAATCCTTTCCCAAAAGAAAATTGCTTCTCCCTCACAAGAGAAAAATATCCCCCTTAAATACACCAGTTTTTCCTAATATGGTTCATAAACATATGATTTTACAATCTCCCATTTACAACAAAAATCTTCAAAATCCCCCCTTAAAATATCATTAAAATCCTAACCCCTTTAAGTTTAACTATTCTTATATTTTTGAGCCTTACAAAATAATCCTTTTGAAACCTTTACATATCTTTTAAATATAAATTTTAAAATATTATTTAAGCCCTTTATTATCATAAAATTGGGATTTTTAAAAATCTCATTAAGCTTTAAGGAGATTGACTTTTTAATTATAGAGGGGTTTTCTTTTAAATTATGGTAGTTTTGGATTTATCTCTACCATAAAACAAAAAGGCCTCTGAAATGCTCTCACACCAAACATTTGGTGCATTGGTAGAGAGAATGGGTGATAAGGGGGAGGTTGGCGGTTCAAACTGTTGGCCCCCTAATTTTGGCTTTAGCCTCTTTAAATATAAACCATGCTCACTTTATGTCTAAGAGTGGCGGATGGTATAGAGATGGAGAGGACATTTAGTGTAGGAGAGGTCAAGGTTTCAACCCCCCTCCACACCATTTTGAGAAAACCTTAATAGCCACACATGAGAGAATCTACCACATGGCACATAATGATTGGCCCAAGTAATGACACATGAAAGAGCCTTATTGGACCAAGTCAATTATATATTCACCATTGGTTGCCACATGTCTGATTCTTACTGGACCAAGTCAAGTCAGGTGCCACATCATTTTCCACCATTCTACCATGTGTCAAGTTGTGATGATTCCACATCAGCATGCTAACATCATCATTTGACCTAGTCAACCCATTTTTCTTCACAACCTTGACCAACCATATCTTGCTCATACAGGCTCTGATTGACGTGATTCAAGTTACATCAGGATTGTATCAACGAGCTCTTTGAAATGGTGATGCTTTCATGAGCTTCTAAGACTATGAATTTTTTAGGTCCTCTAGATCCTCTTAGATCATTCCTCCCAATTAAAAAGCTTTTAGACCACCAAAAGTATGTTTTCACATAGAATTTAAGTGAGGGAATTATTGCCTCACTTTCCTAGTATCATCTATCCACCCTATTGGAATTTTGATCATCTGACCCATCACAAAAAATATGAAGGATGAGATAGCATTGTTGATACAAACAATTCAATACCCATCAATATTCATTGATGCATCTACCAGCCACATAGAACTAACTAGTAGAATGACAAGCAACAACACTAAATAAGCTGATGTGAAAGAAAAATTATCAACATGTTGGATCTCTTGAACAAGAACATCATTGGAAAATGAATCATTCGAACCCTCTTTTACCACTTTTGGCTAAAGGCTTAAATTTTCTTGCAACTGATCCTCACACTGTGCTATCTATGACAACTTATCATGATTAGAATCATCATGCTTAGTATCACTAGTTGTTACAAATATAAGGGTTAACATATTGCTTGCATTTACAATCATCTTCAAATGTTGTGTGTTTACAACATATCTATCATTCTTCATGTGGTGAGCTTTCACTATGAATTCAATTCCATCTTTAAACAAATGATACATGTTATGTTTCCTATAGAAAATGGCCTTTTTTCATACAAGTAACGATTTCCTAAAACCATCCCATAGATATCAAGTGGAATTACATCTAACTCTACCTCATCTATAAACTTGGATATGATTGCAAATAAGAGTTTACATTGCCTTTAAACATCTAGCCAAGTATTATCATGCACCCAACCTAGAATGGATATGGTTTAGGATGAAGTATTATTTTTAATCCCAATTGTTTAACAACTTGTTTAGAGATTAAGTTTACTTGTAATCCACTATCTATGAGTGTATCAATTTTACTCTATTTTTCAATAGTCCTTATATGAAACAATTTTTTCCTTGTACTTTCAATAGGGATCTCATTACACTTTAAAGAAGAAGCATGGGAACTAGTACTAGCAATAGGAACAATGCCTTTTATACCCACAACTATTATCTTGGTTTCATCATCAAAATCTAATCCAAGGTCTTGCACGATGGCTATAGTATTTTGCTTACCCTTTCAATTCTTAAACCACTTTGGTTTCTGATCAGGATGCAATTTCCAACATTTTGCATCTTTGTGCCCTTTCTTTTTTCAATGTGAGAAATAAGGCTTTTCCTAAGCCTCTTTCTTCATAGAATTTTTCCATTGCATTTCCTTCTTCCCTTTCTTGCTTTCTTTATGCTTACCAGATTCCATTAATAAACTAATATTCGTGTTTGTTTCAAGATGAATGGCTTGCACACTAACTTCGTCAAGGTTAGGTGGATTGAACATAAGTATTGTATGCCTCAAATTTTCATGTAATCCACCTATATACTTCAACAAAGTTTCTTGTGTGTATAATAAAATGCCCAAAATTAAAGCATTTTTCCTAAAATCTTGCGTATATTCCTGTACACTTTGTCCTTTCTCTTGCCTTAATGATTGACAATTCACTACTACTTTTTGCATGTGACCTAATGGATAAAAATATTTTAAAACAAGAAGAAATAATTTTACCATATCAGCTTAGATCTTCCTGAGTTTTGCTCTCCCACCAAATTAAGATTGTGCCTCCCTGGTGAAGAGTGGCTAATTGGATCTTTGACGTATCATCAGTAAACTTATGAATCTTGCAATGAAATTCAATCTATTTTATCCAATTATCAAGTTTCTCTGCATCTAGTTCTCCATTATAAGTTGGAAATTCAAATTTAACATCAAGCTTTAACAAAGGAGCATTAGATTTAGGTTGCACAAGTTGTTTCTTCTTTGAAGATGAAGTAGACTTAGTAGACAAAGAAGATGAAGAAGATAAATTAGCTGAAGAAGGTGAAGACAAAGGTTTAGGAGGGTCATGACCACCTCCTACTCCTTTACCTTTGTCATCTTTTGAAGAGGATTCACCTTTCTCCTTCTTCTTATTTTTCCTGTATAGCTCTTCCATCATTATCTTCATGTCTAGGAATGCTTTGTGAAATTGTTCTTCATTCTCAAATATTTCAGGACTAGGAGATTTTCCTTCTTTTGGTTGTTCCATGGTTTGTCTTTGAGTAACTCACCTTGATCCGATATTTGGATTAAACTCTTCAAGTGCACCTTCTACTCATATTAATTTCAACCTGGTTAACATCCACCACTTTCAATTTTTCCTGTTAAACTACTTTGATACCAAACTTGATCTATAATTAAAGGGTTACAAATAATTTTCACTTTACTTCTAATTACATATTTATCCATGATCACAAACACAATTGTGTGGTTATATATTTTAACCTTTGAAATTCAAGAATTGAGTTCACTTAATCCTTTTCTTATCCAAATTACATAAACTAATTACTTAAATGACATAATTAACATTCAAAGTAGGAATTAAAAAAATAAAGAATGAGAGAGAATAGACAGAAGAGATATAATAGAGAGACAACAAGGAACTTGATAACGAAGTTCTCTCATATGTTTGGGTTACGTCTCTGGGTCCACTTCTCAATGAGGAACCGCTTTATTAATGACACCAAGCTTATTTTCCTTATTATATCATTCAAGCCTCAAAACCTGCATTACAAAGTCTCTCATAGTATCCTAGCAACACCTTCAAAAATTCCTTCCCAATATGCATAATTTCTCCACCATGAAATCCTTTCCCAAAACAAAATTATTTTTCCCTCACAAGAGAAAAATCTTCCCCTTAAATACACCAATTTTTCCTAATATGATTCATAACCATATGATTTTACAATCGCCCATTTACAACAAAAATCTTCAAAATCCCCCCTTTAAATATCATTAAAATCCTAACCCCTTTAAGTTTAATGGCTCTTATAATTTTGAGCCTTACAAAATAATCCTTTTGAAACCTTTACCAATCTTTTAAATATCTTTAAAAATATTATTTAAGCCCTTTATTATCATGAAATCACACTTTTTTAAAATCTCATTAAGCTTTAAGGAGATTAACTTTTTAATTATAGATGATTTTTCTTTTAAATTAAGGGAGTTTCAAATTTATCTCAACCATAAAAAAAATGCCTCTGAAATGCTCACACCAAAAGTTTGGTGTATTGGTAGAGAGCATGGGTGATAAGGGGGAGGTCAGTGGTTCAAACCGTCAGCCTCCTAATTTTGGCTTTATCCTCCTTAAATTTAAACCATGCCTGCTTTATGTCCAAGAATAGCGGATGGTATAGCAGTGGAGAGGAAGTTTAGTGGAGAAGAGGTCAAGGATTCAACCCCCCTCCACACCATTTTGAGTAAACCTTAACAACCACACATGAGAGAATGTGCCACGTGGCATGTAATGATTGGCCACACCATTTCTAGCAAACCTTAATAGTCGCACATGAGAGAATGTACCACATGGCACATAATGATTGGCCCAAGTAATGACACATGTCAGAGCCTTATTGGACCAAGTCAATTATATATTCACCATTGATTGCCACATTTTCAATTCTTACTGGACCAAGCCAAGTCAAGTGCAACATCATTTTCTACCGTTCTACCATGTGTCAAGTTGTGATGATGCCACGTCAACATGATGACATCATCATTTGACCTGGTCAACCCATTTTTCTTCACACCTTTGACCAGCCATATCTTTCTCATATAGACTCTGATTGACGCAATTCAAGTTGCATCAGGATCATATCGATGAGATCTTTAGAATGAAGATGGTTTCACCAGATTCTAAGACTATGAATTTTTTAGGTTTTCTAGATGCTCTTGGATCACACCAACCCGAGTGTTGCACTACACAACACAAGGGGGCTAAGGGTGCGCACCTTGAAACAATTCCATATTCAAAAGTCATTTCATTACCTTCCAATTATAATGATAATATGGGTACACTCTTTGGTGATGATTGGGGGTCATTAGAGTTTACACTTTGTTTTAATGGGGAATCTAAAATGTCACCATCAAAGCCCAAAGATTCAAATATTATAGTATCTATTACAAATAATCATCACAATAATGATTCAACATCAAATGTATGCATTGGTGATGATTTTGGTTCATTATATTTTACAAATTCCTTTATTAGAGAGTACAAAATCTCACAATCTAAACTTAAGGAGTATTTGGTTTCATTTTCTCAAACTTCTTCTATATCACCCCATGATGGTGATGGGGGGTCTTTAGATTTTGTTCCACATGTTTTGGTGATGCCTAAGTTATAAAAACTTAGAAAGGATTTGTATTCTTTTGAAATAATAAATTATTCTCATGAGAATTTAGCTAATACATCTCCATTTGAGTTGGAAAAATGTTATGGGCTTGGATATAAAAAACTTTCTAAGAATGAATATAATGAAAACATTGAACAAGGAGTTAAGGATGATGCAGGGTCTATTCTATATCTTTCAAAAAGGAGTTTACGTTTCCAACCTTCATCTCCATCTTTATCTTATTTGACATCATCTACTATATTTAAAACATCATGTGATAAGTAAGCAAGTTTTTCTTCACAAGAGAAATCTTTGTCTCCTACACTTTATCACAACAAGAGAAAATTTTGTTAAGGCTCCTCAAATATTGCTTGATTACTCTTCCTCCAAAACATAAGAAATTTTATAACAATACTATTTAAACAAAGAAATTTTTATAACAATAATTATTTTTATGTATATGATTGAGTGCATTTTCTTTCTACCAATGAATCCCAGGCATTGAGTAGTAAAGAACAACACCTTAATATTATGGTGTTATTTCATGTGTTGATGCACCTAACCACTATAAATAGTAATGATCCATCTTCTATGGTGTTCTATGGTGTTTCTCCTCACTATGTGGAATTTTTGGATTTATATGCTTGCTCATTGTCATTCATGGTGGTACAATATTAAGTGCAACCATATTTTCTATGGTAGCAACATGATATTATCTAGTATGGTTTTATTTTCCTTTATACTTAGGGGGGAAGGATAACTAGTTCTAGAGGTGTGTATTCTTTTGAAGGATCCCTTCATGTTATCTCTTGTTTCCTTAAAATACCAACATAACAAGTATGTTGACATTTTATGGGGGGCACATTACCCATATCTATTCCATATAAACATCTTGTGATATTTGACTTATTGGCATACCCCTTTGGTGGTGGTGTTGTTTATAATGCTACCTGTGGCATGGTTATCAACTCCTCCCACGTGATGTTGACCATTGATTCATCCCATGTGACATTAGACCTTTGTGCACTCCCTGAGGTGTGATTGAAAAAATAGTCCATGGATTTGGTATAATGAGCATGTTAATTCATGAACTTGAGCATTTTTATATGGCAACCTAGCATAACACACCTTCCTTACCAGAGGAGCCATGTGTTTCATGAGTGATCTAACATCCTTATGAGAGGAAATTTGTTTCTAACACATTTTATGGTTAATGTTTTTGTATTTGATACAAATTTACGGATGAGTTCTCTTTGAATTATCAACTCAAATCCTTTTAGTACTAACAAGTTGTGTTTTTTATTTGTGGTTACTATATGTCATGTGATTGTTATGTTGTTGCATTAGGTCCAATTTTTACTTTGTTACTTAATCTTATGTTATGTGTTGTGTTGTGTATTCATTTAATGTGCTTCATGTTTCTCATACTACATTGCATCTCACATGTGTGTTCCTTTGTACTTATGTTGTCTTGCCATAAGATCTTGAATCTTGGAGGATAGCACATCCCTTAGATTCAATTCCATCATATCTCTTCAATATCTAGATAATTGAACCTTTCTTGATATATTATTAATTTATTGTGGGTTTGAGTGTAAATTCATACTCTCACTAAAGTGGGGGCTAAATGTCGCATCAAAAATTGTCACCCCTAAAAATTTCATATTAGGTTTTTCTTCCCCCATGTGCTTGAAAATAATTATGCATTTAATTTCCCATTTTATAGATATATTTAAAAATATATATATGAGAAATCAAATTATGCATTTAATATTTTACCCCCAACACTTTTGGCCCAAAATGTAGGAATCTAGTCTAGACCACCCCATGCACTAGACCAAAACTTTAGGCTCCAAATTTGAATATGTTAGTATCGGTGATTTATTATTTGAATTCCCTATTTCAATTGTCAACTTTCAACATTTTAATTTTAGTAAATTAGAATAATTTCATATAAATACATATTATTTCCACCATTTTAAATCCTTAAAAAACCTATCGAGAAAATTGAAGGTCATAAAATCAATCAAGGATAGTCAAGGGAAAAATTGGCAACATTATG
The DNA here is from genome assembly GCA_007258455.2 of Sequoia sempervirens. Lineage (NCBI taxonomy): Eukaryota > Viridiplantae > Streptophyta > Pinopsida > Cupressales > Cupressaceae > Sequoia > Sequoia sempervirens. The sequence goes on along the minus strand of VDFB02047230.1, from coordinate 522,317,506 downwards.
ACAACACTTTGATCAATCAAGTTCAAGTTTGCAAGACATCAAGAAGAATGAAGTAGTTTAGATGCAAGGAGCTATTATGATCAATCATGCTAATTCATGAATATGTATTTAGTTTTCCTCTACATGATAGTTATAATGATCTATCATGTTGTATGAGATAACCTTTTATAGCTTTATCGAATAGTCAAGGCATTCATCCATCAACATCAATCAATTTGTGTGGGGCATCTCTTCTTCAAGGGTTTTCAGATCAAGGTAACATTATCATTTTTCAATTGTCAATTTCACTCAATTATTATTGTTTTGGCCTTTGTGTTACTTAGGGAATTCCCTCTTGAACATCATCAATTTATTTACATGGTGATATAAATACCAAAATAGGTTTTAACAAAGGAAAGCCCCTAAACAACACAAACTTCTCCATATTTTCATGTGTGGAGGTAAGATCTAGAGGTTTTAGCAAGTGATAGTCACAAAATATAGATTGTAGACCTTAATCCAGGGTTCAAAAATTTCAAATCCATAGAAAGAGGAGAACAAATTGAGGCACGCCACACCCTAGACTATCCATTTTAGTACCAATATTTCATCACATGTTCCTCTTTGTGTCTTAGTCTTAGATTTGAAGTTGTTTTGAAACTTTCTATTTTTGTTTATGTGATATATTACACTTTCAAATGTAGGGTTGCATGTCAAATATGATTGTCAAATTTCAAATCAAATTTATTACCCTCAAAAATCAAAAGCAAACATAAATCCTAGGAGGTTGGCTCTCCCTTGTGGCAATAAGCTAATCATGATCAAACCATAGTCAATTTATATTTAATGTTGAGTCAAGTAAAAAAGAGATAATCTTAGTTATCATAATTGGAGCTAGGATCAATTTTCCTACCCAAAAAAAGTATAACTTGAATTTAAATTTTTTATTTAAAAAATATAATATTTTTAAGGAGTTTATTGGTACTCTTATTTAAGATCCTTTTTATTGAGGAATTTCACATTATAGAACTACTGTTTTAAATCCTTAATAAGGGGGAAATGATAATAGTTCTCCATTAGTATGTTTTTGAGAAATTTATAATCATCTTGCATAGCCTCCATGTACCATCATTGTTTGGATTGAGAAATATGTGGTTATTATAAGGAGAATATTTGAGTTTAATGTGTCAATTTCCCACAAGCTCAATAATTTGTTAATTTTTTTCTCTATTTATAGGTTAACAATGGTATAGAGAGGAATATACTATATTAATTAAGAATTAGATCATTAGCTTCCTGCACTTGACACTACTTATGGACTCTAATTCAAATTTTAAAAACATCATCATAATTTGAGCCAATATTTTTGAATTATTGTTCTTATCCAAAACTAGAGCATTAGTGTGTACTTTAACCATTTATCTCCTATGTCTAGGTCTCAAATTTGAAAGTAAATTTTTTTCTATATAACTAATTAACTTCTTGCATCATTTGGAAATACTAAGTGAAACCATAAGAGCTAATTTTATATGTGGCCATAGTTAAAAAACTATAATTATTGAGATTCATTTGACTATCCATTGGTAATCAATCCAATCAACTTGATTTTGATGGTCTTCCATTGTCTACCATTAATAATATATATCAAAATATTTCTAATATTTTATTCATAAATTTAATGGCTGTAGAAATTATATTTTTTCCAAACTAAAAAGCCTTATATCCTTAAAAATTAGATTTTCTATATTGACACTATTGAGTAATTAGTTCCTAGAAATTATGCTAAACTGTATGTTTGTGTATGATATATCATCAATAAATTTAGTATTTTGACTATTTGGGGAGAAATAAAATATCTTTAGGTAACACTCAAAAACATGAATTATACAAGAGGTAAATTAACATAATTTTAGAATGGAACAATCGTTTAAATTATTTTTATACTTGAATTTAAATATTATGTTAGATTGAGAGTTTGTACCATGACACTCATCCAATTGTGCATGATTACTTTCCCATTGTACTTAGTTATTGTGGTAGAAAATTATACTTCTATGTAAGTAGAGAAACATCTATTGGTAGTCCTCATTAGATTTATATGGTGTGCATCACTTTATAGTCTTAAATTAAATATCTTTTTTTTGAAGTGGCATGTTCCTATTTGATAACATATGGAGGTCCTTTTCGTTGTAGAATTGTGTTATGTTTGGATAAATAATTAGATTTTTTTCAAGGCTTATCTCATGATTTAGAATATTCATTTGTGTGCTTTTTCTTCTAGAATTTTTTACTATATTGATTTGCACTAATTTCAATAAGTCTCCAAAACTGTATGAAATATAAATAAATTCCATATCAAATTGGATGTGTGATCTTAATCTTGAGCTCTATATTTGAATGACATTATTTTTCCATATAATTGTTTAATTTAGAAATCTAAAGTAGATAAAGATAATTATACTCCTAAAAATACTAATCACCACCATGATTAATGTGGCCCAAATACTTGATTACTAATCATTATAGTTTCCAATAGCGTAATAATATTCTTTCAACTCTTCAACAATACCACCCTAAGTATCTATAGACATAAGATAACCTTCATGAAGTATATTAGTTTTTGAAAGAGGAAAAAATGGGTTTTATAGGGACCCGAAACCACGAAGTTTACAAACTAAAGATAAGATCGTTAAAGAACCCAAAAGCAGAAAGGTTGTAAAAACAACAAGAAGAAAAGTCCACAACCACCAAAAAGGCCAGCGAAGGCCACAAAACCAAAAAACCAGACAAAATGCCAACAACAACTAAATTTGGGTCTTTAATAGATCCACAATTTTAGTTTCCAGCTCATTCATATCCTGAAACCCCCTCTTTAAGATCTGAACCATCTGGGTCATAGGAGGCGCTTTCCTTTTAAGATTGACACATGTCCTTTTTGAAATACCTCGGTCCTCATTCTTTCTTTCCTTGTTCTCTTCCAGATCAACAACCAGTGAACCATGTTGTGTTTTTTCCAGATTTCCAGACATAGCATTGATGATGATGGCATTGTGCCTAGCCATTTTATGGTTTTGTTCCACAATGGTTTTCATGTTATTTTTAATTTTGATCATTTTAGTTTTCAGAGACTTGTACTTATGCTCAATGTCACCTTCTCCCATTCAAATACTGGTATTTTTCCATTTCTCTTCTTCGTTGCTGAGAGAGCCCAACTTCAGTTCTAGCTCCTCCGACTTACTATACAAAGCCCTATTTCTTTGATTAAGACCATTAATTTCTTGATAGGCCCATTCCAAAACCCTAAAAATTTCACTAATGCCATTTCTTGTAGAGGCAAGAATGTCACCAAACTAAACTCGATCTAATATGAGGTTAACATCATCTGAGTTGGGGGAGCTAGGAAATCTGGTACCATCAACTTTGAGAGAGGAAAGAGGGGAGGGCACATAATTTCTGCTAGCTTCAGGGTTCTTACCTTTGTCTTCCAAGGAATCTACAAAGTAGGAAACCAACTTATTGGAAAGGGAGCCCTTGAGAACAGGATTCTTTAAGGGGACAAGGCAGTTGGGGTAGGTCTAAGGGTTAGTTTTAGTAAGCTGCGGGTTTTTAGGTTGGGTTTTCTTACCAAACATCTTAGAGGACGAGTGGGCTTCAACAATTCTCTCCTAGTAAGGCCGATTCTCTAAACCCCCATTGTCTGTGTCGTAATCCTACGACATCGTGGAGGCAACAGGTTTGGATAAAGCCAACATACTTTGATAGTGTTCATATATTAACCTAATAAGACCAGGATGAAGAATAGGGTGTCTCCTAGGATTTTTCTTATGGTCCTTGAGGCTATTACTCAATGAACATAACAGGTAGTGAGGTAGAGAAATCTGTACCTTATGGCGGAAGTGGTTCAGAATGGAAAAATGATGACCATACACTCTGGTAAATCTCCCATCCAAGGTGATATACTCCATTATAACACGAAGCACCTTTCTCCACAACACCTATATGGTGTCAATTTTGAAATAGCTATTGGAAATTTTAACCAGTTTCAATTTCTCCTTATCCTTCTTAGGAAATCTGATGACTGCCTCATCAGAAAACCTTTTGTCGCGATAAGAATTCACACCCTTAGTGGACATTCTAGTAACCTCCCCTATAATTTTCTCATCCAGCTTCACCTTTCTTCCAAAGAGAATTATTTTTCTGTTGTTCCAGTTCTTCTCAAAGTAGTCTGTGGCCATAGTATCAGGCCCATGAATTTTTTCCAAAAATGGAACCAACCCACCTCTTTCAATTTGCTTCCAGACCTTATCATTCCTAGTGTACACCTCATAGATTTTTGGCTCAACTCTTTTCTTGCCCCCCCCCCATTTTTGTTTACACCTTACTGCATAGACTCTACCAGCATCGAGCACCTGTTGCAAATTTACGTAGCTATTCCAATGCACCCACAAAGCGTGCTGCTTTTTCTTCCCATCTAAGTAATATGACACGACCCCATAAAATCTCTTTATTTTGATGTACTTGGCCCCTTTCCCTTTAATCATTAAATGTATTTTCCTCTTTCCCATGCATAACATCATAATCCATTAAGGCCCTAACTTTAGTTCTCAAGTCCTACAATTCTACCACATGTTCAATCCTTGCTTCCTAACCCCTTCATTCGCAAAGTAATCTGCCACGCTGCTAGCTTCCCTGTAGACATGTGAAACTTTTACTTTTTCAAACTTGTCTAGAATAGAATTTACTTCATCAATCCAATTCTTTATCGACCAAAAGGGTGGGGTCCTTCCTAAGAGACAATCAATGATATTTTTAGAATTCCCTTCTAGCCATAAATTTTTTATATTCAAATTATGAGCTAACTTTAAAACTTGAAAGGCTCCTATAGCCTCTGCCACATGGTTGGTTTGGTGACCTAGGGATATGGCCACAGCTACCATAAAATTACCATTTGAATCCCTTAACACACCTCCACTTCCATCCATACCCGGGTTTCCCTTCATGGCTCCATCAAAGTTGGCCTTATACCAACCGTTTGGAGGAAAGGTCCAGCACACATCCTCCCTACTTTTCTTGGCTAGCTTGGAAGCTAAAGAAATGTCCACTTTAATATTCCAATCTTTTGCTATCATTAAATCATAGGGAGTGCACACCATTGCTTCAAGTTTAAGAGCTTTTTTTAAGAATCACATTAAAGTTTTCCTTTCTAAGCCTAAAAAATTTCTCAAAGACATTATTCTCTGATATATCCTTGTCCCTAAAATGTCTATTATTGTATTCTTTCCACACTCCCCAAACAACAAAAGGGAATATGAAATCCCATAACCTTCGAATGAAAGGATTTTGAGTAAGGGCTTTCCATTGTAAAAAGAACTCTTCAATGGTCTGGGGGAACACCCAAGAGATATTCTAGAGGGCTAATAATTTACCCCAAATTAAGGAAACAAACAGACAGTGGAGAAACAGGTGGTTGGCTAACTCCACCTCACTCTTGTAGAGGTAACATCTATTGGGGATTTGAAATCCCTGTTTACAAAGATTTTCCACTGTAAGAACCTTATTCTGAAGCATGATCCAAAAGAAGATATTGACTTTTGGAGTCAAGTTTTTAATCCATGCTTTTGACCAGAAGGGAGGGGGAGCTTGAGAAAGGGACATGAAAGAGACAACCAAAGAGACATAGTAGTTACCCGAAGGGTTGTCCATCAAATCAAGAATATCATCCTACTGAGTCTGTCCCAAACTGATAACCTTTAAGGAGGATTGAAGCTAAGCCAACTCCTAACTAATCACACATAAGTACACCCAATATTTTTGATACCAATAATCTTTGACAAGCTCCCTGAAAGCAGCTTTACATAGCTCTTCCCATCTATTGAATCTTTCAATTTTGATAAGGGGTTCCTTAAAAATCCATTTATCCTCCCAAAATCTGGCTTGATTGCCACTTGTAATGTGCCATCCTATCCCTGATTCTAGAATTTTTCTACTAGCAATCATATCATTCCAGCAAGTTGAGCCATGAGGGAGGATAGGAGAGTCCAACAAAGCTTTGAGGGACATACGACCAGCCATATATTTACTTCTTAAAATGTCTTTCCATTCTCCACCAAACGAGAAAGATCTCCATATTTGTTTGGCTAGGAGAGTATTATTCATAATTCTGATTTTTTTGAGAACTAAACCCCCAAAGGTTTTTGGTCTACAAACCAAATCCCACCCTATAAGAGGCATTCTCTTTCTTTGCTCCACTCCAAACCAAAGGAATATTTTATGGATCTTTTCAATGGCCTCAACATATTTAGCAGGGATTTTGAAAAGGCTTAAATCATAAACTAGGAGGTTCTGAAGAGAAGCTTTAAGAAGTTGAATTTTTCTAGTTTGGCTCAAAAGAGCTCCTTTCCAACTTGCCAACTTCTTTCTGAACCTGTCAACCAACGAACACCAAAATGAGTCCAGAGGTTTAAGGCATAACATAAGTCCAATATAAGAAGAAGGTAAGGATTCCACTTTGCAACCAAGGATTCTTGCAATCTTGACTTGTCTATGCTCAGGGGTATTGAAGAAAAAAAGGGAACTCTTCTATTTGTTAGCCATCTTCCTAGTCACCTTCTCATACATGTCCAAAGTTTTTTTCAAAGTATTAGTCTCATTCACCATAGATCTTCCCATCAACATAGTATCATCAACAAACTATTGGTGAGAACAAATCAGATTAGTGGAAGAAGGACTAAGACCTACAAGAGACCTCTATTCAATCAATCTCTTAAGATTCCTTCCAAGGATTTTAGCCATTATAGTAAAAATAATAGGTGAGATAGGGTCACCCTATTTTAAAACCTCTTGAATTTTGAAAGAATCTAGAAGGAGATCCATTCACAATAATAGATGTGGAAACCATAGTAACCAACTGATTCACCAACTGAATGACTCTGCTACGAAAACCAAACCCCCTTAGAATTTTGAATAAAAAATCCCAATCAACACGGTTATAAGCTTTGGATATATCCAACTTAAGAAGAAACCCTTCAGCCTTAGATTCCACAAGTGAATGAATATTCTCATAGACTGACTATAGAATTTAATATTTTCCTTCCATGAACAAAACCATTCTGCTGAGGGGAAATCAACGAAGGAAGAATAGAAAGGATATTTGAAGTCAAGACCTTTGATATGATTTTATAGAGAGAGTTGCAAAGACTAATGGGTCTGAATGCCTCAAACTCAATTGCCCCTAGTTTCTTAGGAATAAGGACCACAAAAGTAGCATTTAGTTCCTTAAGGACCTTCTGTATCCAAAGAATTCCCTAAAGCATTCACAACATCCTTTTCAACAATATCCTAAAACCATTGAAAAAAGAATAGAGGAAATCCATCAGGCCAAGGGGCCTTGTTTCCTTTAAAAGAAAAGATAGCTTTCATGATTTTCTCCTTAGAGGGGATAGCCGCAATCTTTTCATTATCTTCCCTAACAAAAACCTTAGGGATAGCCTCTAATAAAAAGTATTGGTCATTTTGATTGATTTCCCCATTCACCGAAAGAAGGTTGTTATAGAAGAGGACAACTTTCTTTTTTATTCCTTCTTCCTCAAATCTCGTACCATTAAATTCTATGGAAGAGATTCTATTGGTAGCCTTGTGTTTAGAAGCAGATAAATGGAAGTACCTTGTATTTCTATCTCCAGCTGAAAGCCACAACACCCTCGATCTTTGCCTCCAGAACACCTCCTCTTTAGCTATTATGTCATGCAATTTCACCAGCAACTCATTTTCTTTATCCTTATTATTTTCAATGTATCCTTCCTTCTGGATTTTGTCCTGGATCTCTGCAAGCTCCATTTGAAGTTTGGGTTTAATACCAAAAATGTTTCCAAAGGATTCTTTTTTCCATATTCTTAAATTGTGTTTGACTTCTCTCAATTTTTTAGCAATTCTGAACATAGCAGTACCCAGAACATCAATATTCCACCATTTCCTAATTTCATCAAAAATAAGGGGGTGGGACAGCCACATTCTCTCAAATCTAAAGGGATTTTTTCTTCACCTTTATAGGATCTGCCACAAAACTTATGGGAAAGTGATCCGACCCTACTCTAGAGAGAGCTTTAAGAGAGAGAAAATAGCTTAAAAGCCACTGATGAGAAATTAAAGTTCTATCTAACCTTACTTGAATAAGTTCCTTACCAATTCTTCTATTCGACCAAGTATATTGAGCCCCTTGCAAGTCCAAATCAATCATCTCCTTATTGTTGATGAAATCAAAAAGATCATATTTACTCTCCTAATTCACCTAAGAGCCTCCAAATTTCTACTCATTCAGAAGGGGAGTATTAAAATCACCCATTACTACCCAGTGGTCATTATCAAAAATCCTGCAGAAAGTAGAGAGCTCATTCCACAAATATTTTCTAGCTTCTTTCCCATTGAGAGCATAGATATTCAACTAAATCCAGCTAAAGTTGTCTCTGATATGTTTGAATTTAGTAGCCACATGATTGTTGCTCTCCAACAAAGGTTCCCCTTTAATGAGGTTCTAGTTCCACAAGGTAGCAATACCTCCTGATGCACCATCTGAACTATTTCCTTGAATCCCATAGTTTTGAAACATTTTGATCTTATCCACCTTTTCTTTAGACATTTTAGTTTCTTGGATGAGGATAATATCAGGTTTATGATCCCTAAAAAAATTGGGGAAAACATCCCTCAAGTGAAGGCTATTGAGCCCTCTTATATTCCAAGACATAATCTTCATATCTTACCAGGGGATTGGAGAATATCCAGAATGGTATTTTGAACACCATCTACTATGTCCTGAAAGCTTTCATGCTCTCTCTACCATTTTCCTGATCTTCTGCCTTGGCTAATCTTAGTAACTCCACAATCTGCTTTTTCTCTTGTAGTAACAACTCCACTCAAAGTATTCTGATGTTTCCTTTTCTCCTTCTTTTTCTTAGAATGAGAGAGGACTTATTCCCAAACAGTATCTTCTTTTCTCTCCATCTCTCTTCCAAGTTCCCATTCCTTATCATACATTCTTCTTTTCTCCCAAGGGAGGGTATCCATCTAGCCATTCCTAAGCTGATTCAGATTATCACTCAAAAGTTTGGTGTTCTAGCTCAGATCCTTAATGGTGTCCTTGACAAAATTTGGGGTTGTATTTTCCCTGAGATTAAGTGGGTCACTCGAAGGGGAGCATTCAACAGAGGTAGTCCAATATCCAAAGACAAACCCTAGATAGGAATGTCCTCCAATCCAGGATACCCATTTTCTTTTCCTTTTGATAAGATCTTAAGAGTAGAGGAAACAAAGTCCTCATCCCTTTTACCTTCCTCTGCACTCTCCAATGTTTTTTCATCATCTTCCTTAGGACTAGCATTATCTTCTTCCCCCGTTTCATGATTCTTCTGCTCATTAGGATCTTTAGGTTTTGTTTCATCATTAAGGTTAGAGGTATTCCTCTGAGTTTCATGTTTCCTTCCAACCTCCTCATTAAGGGTATTGGTATTGCTTGCTTGTCCTTCCCCATCATATTTCTTTTTCTAGATAGTCTTAGGGTTGGATTGGTGGTTTTCTTTTTCTTTACTGGCATTTAATGGACATTTCTTAGCCCAATGCCACATTTTTCTACATTTAAAGCAGGCAAAGGGAATGGACTCAAACTCTATAGTTTGCATCTAGGTTCCCAAGTTAGATTGAATATCTATTGAAGAATAAGGTCACCATTCTATGAAACTCCCACATAGATTCAAGCAAACACCAACCGATTTCTAGCTGTTGTCATAGGGTCAATAGACAGGAACTCTCTAAAAGAAATAGCAATTTCGTTGAAAATTTCCTCATTCCAGTATTCTAGAGGGAGACCTAGGAGTCTAGCCTAAACTGGAACATTCTAAAAAATAGATTCAGAGATATCCAGATGAGAGGTCCACTTCTTGAGGGCCAAGGAAGATTTTCCAATGACCCAAGGTCCACCACTCCTCACAGCCAAAATATCCTCCTTGCAAGTGAACTCAAAGGAAAGGAAACCTCTAGGAAGAGTAGCCACCATAACCTTCCCATTGGTTCTCCACTTATTTTTTATAAACTCCCTAACCACCTCAACATTTGGTCTAGGGCCCATGAACTTTCCAACCAGGAATTTTTCCATCAAAGCAATATTATGATCTATAATAGGATCAGGCACAGAGATGGAAAACTTACCTTTCACTGGGCTAGAAAGATTACTCACTGGAGGGAAAATCGATTTACCATTTGGCTTAACACCAAACAACGAAGACCAAGGTTTACGCTTTGCTTCTTCCCTATCAACGGTCCCTACCACTTCATTGGAAATTTTTCCTTTTTTTCCTTTTTGTCCTTTAGGGGACCCCCCCAGATTTTTCTTTCCTCTCGGGTCCACCTAGATTTTGTTTCTAGTGTCCTCATCAGATTCATCCTTACCTTTCTTTGCACTCGGAACATGCGTCAATTCTGCCTAGGATTCCTCAAATCCTACTCCATGACCTACTCCATTATTCAAAGATTTGAAATCTTGCTTTTCCTGCCCATGCTCCATAGTCCCGCCCATCGCTTCAAGTTTACAAAATCTCATGAAGTATATTAGTTATTGCATCGTCTATTTATAGAAAATAAAACCTTGAGAATTGTAAGAGAAATATCTTCTATATTAGGAAATTAATAAACAATATAAAATGAGTAATCAAGGTTAACCTAGTTATTCAAAGTGGCAACAATTAAATTTTCTTCAAAAATATCTAGGTCGCATCTATCATTACTTAAGCCATTGATGGCACTCGGATTCTAAATAGATTATGCTATTAAATTTGAGGAGGTTGAAAGGGATTGAACACATTGCAAGATTTCCCTAAAGTGATCAATGATCCACATTTTTGACATGCATAGTGTAGCTTCAAACCTTCTCTATATCACTATAAACTATTTTATCTCATCTTTTGAAACATTTTCTAAGTTGAGATGTTTAGTGTAGATTTATTTTCCATGAGCAAACATAATACGATAATGAAATGAGGAGCAAATTAGCCTAGATAAAATTATTGAGATAGAAAAAATACACAAATATGCTTTTCAAATTTATAGATAGGATTAAGGTATTCAAATTTATTTGTGATGAGGTTATTTTTCACTATAAATCAATCTTATTTATCAAATTTTAGTTCCCAATTCAAATATGAAATAGTGAAGCTTTGACAGACTAAGAGATGTCTCACACTTTTTTCAGTTTAATCCTATTCCCATATATCTATCATGATATTTAAATGCTTCTAAATTTTTTTCATGACCTTGACCCTACCCTTCTATTAATAGAAATTCATTTGCCTACGTTATTTAAACTCGGTGTTGCCTAAAGACACTATAGAGCTTGTTGTGCTAGACATGAGACTTAATCCCCTCCTTTTTCCTTAGTCAAACACTTGAATTTGACTTAAAGAGAACAAATTTTGGAAGACACACACAATAACAATACAAATGCCTATGAAGCCCTAATGATGCCAAGTGCTAGTCCAATGCTCCCGAGTTCTTATATAATGATTTTATGGTTGATTGTAACAAAAAATTATAAATGACCTAGAATGAATTGGGATTTATCCTTTTATACAACATATTAGTGCCAATATTTGTATATTGTGTGCTTGATTTTTTGAATAATGATTAATTGGAATCAAATCATCTTGGACCCATCATTAAACATGACCTTGGAAGTTTGTGGGTCAAAACACACTTATGAGTTTTACCTAAGATAAAAACACTAAATGAATATAGATCACTAGGGAACATGAACTTAAAATTTGATAAATAGCATGATTAGTGCCATCTCTTTATAAAAGTATGTGATCTTGACATTGAAATATTGTAATTGGAAAAAATCAAAACAAAACCTCATTGAATGGGAAAAATTGCTAAAGGTTCACTTTTCACCCTTATTAAATGTCATTGCTAAGATCTAATACATAATTATGAATCTCCATTACTACACACTATGAATTCATCTCTTAAAAGAATCCTTACTTCCATGATAAAAAAATTTGTAATGGTGATGTATCCCTAGAGATTTGGCTGACATCTTTTATGGATCCTAAAAAATTTAGATTAAAAAAAAGAAAAAATCATTACAAATTCAAAATGTTGTATTTATATGTCTCTCCATTATCCCTAAGATTTTAAAAATAATGTAATTCCCAAAATGAAGTTTCATTTTTTCTTACAAAATTCAAAAAAATACTAACATAAATTATCAATGAATTAGAAGATACCCAACATTCACATTTTGGAAATAATTACCACAACATTGTATATACCTACAAATCCATTATTTACCAAAAGATGCTAATAGAGATCACACACCTACTAAGGTAGCTTCTGCCCAGATTCAATTTTCTCACCTTCTCAGATCAATCTTCAAGTTCTTGAAAATTAATCACTGAGGCTAAAGCCTAAAGGAATTCAAGTAAGCCAAACATCGGCCTGGAAAAAAATTATTTTTCCTGTTTTTAATGTTCAGTTAGACGTAAGGTATGATGAAGCATTCAATAATTCTGATGAAATTGAAAAACAAAATCTCTTAGAAGATGTTTGGAAGTGAAGCTACTTTCAAGGCTTATATCATCCAACTATTGACTTCAGAGTTTGTCCTATGGAAGCTAAAAGTGGGTCACAAGATCAGTCTCTCAATTGATACAGTTCTAAGTAGGTAAGTGGTTCGCCAAGGTTCATGGGAAATGTGAAGGCACATTTTTTTCCACATAGACTCTTGTGAGTTGCAACTCATTATTTTCACTTATATGAATATATCTTAGGAAGTCCTATTCTAGTTTGTATGGTTTTTTTCCATAAATCTAACATTCTTTAAAAGATATCTTTTTGAAATTTTTTATTTTACTTATATATTAGTACATATATGTTTAAGATAATCTATATAGAATACATCTAAATATATCAGGATGTCTATGTTTTTGTCAACAAATTTAATAAATGGAAAAAACAAAAATTATTGATAAGTAG
>VDFB02047230.1:522177980-522303400 GCA_007258455.2 Sequoia sempervirens | reverse complement strand
ATCACCTAGATGCAATGAGTGCTAAGTGGACCATTCGATATCATGAGAGATGGGTTCTTGTTGAACCACTACTCATGAAACATGGGTCAATGAGTTTGACTCGAAACTACATGGTTGAATCCTGATAGCAATATCATAACAAAAATTATTACCAAAAGATATCAAAATGTCTATTTTAACAAATTTAAAATAAATAAAAAATTATTGCATGATTTATTAGATGGAATAAACAAGAAAACATTGTAGTTAAAGAATGAAAATAGCAAATTGTGATGCTATCCATTTTAAACAATCGAAATAATAATAAAAAAACATTCTTCATAAAAAAGAATGTAGATTTTTGTTTTTCTTTCAAAAATTTGTTAACCACCTAGGTATATATCATGTTGTCATTGTAAAGTTACCCATTGTAAAATAGTCTACTGTCCCTGTGAAGTGAAACCTTAGATTTTACGAGCTCTCATATAAATCCATTACACGTAAGGGAAAAATCATTCTCTCAACACTCATGAATTTTTTTTTATTTTGACTGGTCTCCATGTACTTACCTTAAATTTTAGCATCCAACAACATATCGATGTGCTAACTTTTTTAACAAACAACTGACATTTGCTGATAAGACACAGTACGGAGAGACATTTACTCACACTCTACTGATATTTATTCAGAAGACTCAACTCAAATATAACGAAACAGACAAAACACACCCATTTAATGACTATCGACGACCAGCTCACTGGAAGTTTCTGCTAAACCTACCGCTGGAATTTTCATCTTATCAGAACCCTGCTTCATTTAGACACCTCCTTCGAATCAATACTCTCTCTATTGTAACAAGGCAAGCTGATCGGCAAATCTAAGATATACATCAGCCGGCTCTTCATTTCTGTTGCCAGCGTTAGAAGCCGCACCCTCAAAATTCCCCGTCCTCCCAACGCCGTCATATTGGAAGAAATCTACCGTCTGAATTTCAACAGAATGAATAGGGCGGTGAGATTTGGGATTGATTCCCCTGCTGAGCAATTTTCTATTTATGTGGACATTCCAGTAATTCTTTATTTCATTGCTTGTTCTACCCGGCAATCTCCTTGCTATTAGAGACCATCTGCACCACGATTCCCACATACTCGAAATATTATACAGAGAGGAAAAGCTTTATGATAAAGAAAATCAATCCAAGAATTAATATTTCATTACAACGTTTAACTATTAATTGAGATTCACCATACAATATCTATATATTGTATTCTTAGTTAAGTTGGAAACTAGAGAGGATTAAATAAATCGTGTTACCTGTTTCCCAGGAGGACATAAAGCTTTATGATGAGCTCTTCCTCTTCTTCAGAGATATTCCATCGCTTGTGATCCTCTTCCGGCATCCTGCAAAATCACAACCATAAACATGGAGAAGAAAGAATAATTTATAGCTGAGATGAATAAGAATTAGAGACATGTGACCTTGGAGACAAAACTCCAATGGCCTTGGCTTCAATGTGGACAAAGAGTCAGGGCTTTAGGAAAATTCACCATCAGCAATTCACCATGGGAAAATTCACCGCCTAACAAATTCACCACTACCAATTCACCACCACGGAAAATTAATCGCATTAACATTTTTTTATATATATTCTCAAAACTTTGAATTCTTTTTTTTTGCAAAAGAATAATTTGATTTATGATAATAAAAATGCAATGAAAATTATTCTTTCAGGATGGTAGCACAACGCATAGATGCTCATGCGACGTGTGTGTGTCCTTGACAAATATTCCTCCACCAAAGCTAAACAATGGGGACAGATGGGAAATTGAGGATGAAGGCAGTGGGTTTTTGCATCACCTAACTTGTAAAGTTAAGGTAAGGGTAAATTAATTGGAAATTTTCCTAGGTTCAAATTTACTCTATTACATTTTACCCCCACTTTAGTGAGCATACGCGTCAATATGTATGTCACCTAAAGTAGAAAGAGGTTGAAGAGAATATACATATATCATTGAGGAAGAAGATCTTTCATATGACATACCTAAATGTGAAAGACAGAGCTCCATCAAGATGCGAAGATGACACGGGTCCTCGATCTTGCAAAGCTAGCTACGATCTCACCACAAACATGTTAGGTGAAAAAGCTAATCATAAGAGACACAAGAAAACACAAGTCAACATATTAAGACATAGTTTAATGAGATAGACACAAGACATACACTTATCGGATAGATAAGCTTGTCGCTGCTGCAAACTATGTTGTACGATAGTCACAAAAGAGATGGGTCTAGTCAGGCTACCCCCAAGCTAGATGCTAAGATATAATATATCTGACATCATGACACATGACATCAAATATCAAATAAATGACACACATTGCAATACACCAAAGAATTCTTTTGAGAGGAAAGCTTTCAAAGGCAGTTTCTTCAACAGGGAACCCTTCAAGACACTAAGGGGCCCATTCAAAGAAACACTCCAATTGAAAGACATCACATTTTCCACAAGTTATTCTATCTTCAAGGAATCCTTTTGAAAGATCTTTCATCAAGGAATACATTGGAAAGAATGATCCTTTTTCAAAGGAAAGTTTTTAGACACTTTCATTTTAGAAAAAGTGCTCATTTTTCAATGGAAATTCTTCACTCTTTTGCATATGGGACCCTTTTTGAAAAAAAATCCATTCAAGAGTCTTGAGAGAATACAAAAGTTTGGAAAGTGGTAGATTTAAATTATAAGGGATTCTTTCATCAAAGAATTCATTTTAAAGAAATTTTACACCAAGGAATCCTTTTTGAAAGAATTAGCCTTACTGAAAATTAGAACATGGTAGCCCACCCTTGGGATGGTGTGTGTTGCAAAGAGGAGCACATGGAATCCTAAAGAGAGAAAGGAGAGGTAGAGATATTGTGGCACACAACACATGATGAGATGTATTGTGGTATGTTGTCACACATGTGAGGGACAACACAAGAAACACGACATCAAGAAGCAAAGAGAGATGAATAAATAAAAATATAGGGGGATTCAAGAATTAGGGGTCAGATTTGTTCATAGATACAACTAGATAAATATAATATGGTATATGTACAAATGGTCATCAATCCCCAAAGTCCTCAGAACATAAAGAAAAGCACATGAAGAAAATGTTAAAATAAAAATTGGGTCAACATGGAAGAAGGCCTAAATGCCCCCAATGCTTTGCATCATCCCTAATATCGAAAATCAATTTCATGACACATAGAAGAATGATGATACAAATCAAAGAAGTGTATGGTATATTTCCACACCTATATCGAAGTACCTAAAAGAATAGCAAAGTTCCTCAAAGAAAGATCACAAACACAAAAGGACAAGCACAAGGGAATACAAACATACAAACAAATCTAACCTATAGGTAAATAAGAGGTGCCACCCTAGTCCTTATCAACCAATAGGTCAACCTGCTCCAAGTCTAGATCACTGTAAGGGGGGGCAGATGGGCCTTAAAGGGTGGGATGGCAAGGGTGGTACCCTCTAAATTTCCTGCAATAAAGGCCAAGGAAGAAGAACCCTCAAGGTCTTCTTCACCAAACTTTCTTGTAAAGAAAAATTCATCGATCTTGCAAAGATCAAAGATAGAGTTGGGATATCATCCACCAAATTGAACATGCACTTTACTAGAGTTCCTTATGTCAACTGAGTGTGAGAAGAACAAGGAACCTAAGAGTCACCACCAACCTCATCAAAAGGGGTAGTAACAAAATCTAGTGATGTGTGGGCCGCCTATGTCACTAGGACAATGTAGGACAAGATAGAACCAACTTCCAAAGAAGGTGAACCCTCTTCTCCACCTCCACTCATAGCAAGGCCGTCCTCTTGCTTACACTTTAGTGGAGGATGTGGAATCCCAACAGAAGAAGCAAAAGCGAAGGAGGAAGAAGACAAAGCCACAATGGACACTAGATCATTGTATTCAGCAAGTCTATGGGTTGTGAGAAAGGAGGGATATCTGGGAGGGACATTAAGAGAGGGGGACCCACAAAGGGAGTGATGAAAAGTTGCACCCTTTTTAGGTTAGCATCATCGGGACCCACAAGGAGAGAAAGAAGCAAGACAAAGGTGATGAGATCCAAGGTAGAAACATCAAAATAAAGTGAAACAACAACAAAGGATGTAGAGATAGACACCATTGACTCCCCCTCCATCTTCTACAAGGTGGCATGTTCTATGGCTAGAGCCTTTCACCTCACTTGCACTCATGTGCAAGCTAGTTATGTTGGTTGCGAGCATTAGAATATGATACCTAAGAAGGCATCAAAGGAAGTGACTCAACTATAGGAGTATCCCTCACAACCATTTCTAGTGGAAGGATGGTCTACTAGGTAGGAGGAGGAAGAACATGAGCAAAAAAAAGTAGAGGAGGAGAAATAGAAATAGATGCCTCAGCGGTGGGCCTCTTCTAGTTCTCTACCTTAGAGGTAGGTGGAAGAACAATAGGAGGATGTTGAGGTTGATACATAGGAACAACCCATGGGAATACTTCCCCCTACCATAGAGAGTGGGACAGGGAATTGTGGGTAGAACAAGAAGCTCAAAAACCTGACACTTCATTTTTTTCCATGTAGGCACCATCACACTTCCCATGTGAGGCATAGGGGCACGAGTTGAAGATGCCACATGAGGACGAGAAGGAGAAGTAGATGGAATCATAGATATGAAACGACAAGGTTCTAGAGCACAAGAAAGCTTCCCCTTTCCCTTTGGTGGGGAAAAATAGGTAGCTTGCTGATAGACTATCATAAAGGCTTTTACACAAAAAACATAAGGAGATACTGAATAACTAGCCTTTGATGTTGATCCACCAATCTTATATTTAACATAAGCCTTATATAAAAAATCCCCCCTAAGAGGGAGAGGTCTAACTAGGGAAGGCCAAAAGTGATCCAATGAGAAGCCCCCATATGACACCAACAGTTTATAGTCAGTGTCATGCACCACATGCATGGTTCCTTCATGGGGAACTTTAAGTATTTATGGACTACAGAGGCTACACCATTCATTGAGCCTAGCCAAGCAATGCTTAGTCTGACTCTAAACAGGTCAGACTCTAGGATCAATACAAATGACATGTTAATAGCCTTGGGTCCTACCAAGACTGATAAAGAAATAACACCCATAGGGGCAATAGAGAGTCCATTATGGGTACATAGAGTGGTCTACAACTCTTTGTATCTCTCTTTATGTAAACTATTTATAAACAAAGTTTCCTCTATTATTACATTAACCCAACTCGTCAGATAAACTAAGATGTTAGTTACAATTTTTCCATTAATCTAGGTAGGAATGTATAATGGGGAAGGCTCCTTATTTAGTGGCCCATCATGCAAGGTGAAAGTTATATAAGTCATTGCACTTGCATTCTTAGGAGGGATGTGTGAATGAGACCATGTTCACATACTCAGATGGAACTAACTCAAAAGATGTAGAAGATTGAGTGACTAAATTTGCAGAATTAGAGGGAAGTAGATCAGTGTACATTTGCAACTCACTATTAGCCTTGGCTACAAATTTATTATAATTATGTTTCTTCCCATCGAGATGGATAGTCTTGTCATTGTTGCAACCCTGAATCTCATGACACAAGTGCACACACCACTCAATTTCATGTTCATGCACTCGGTGCAATTCATAGAATTATTCTGCATCGTACCACTGATGATACAACTTGATCAAAGGTCATGGTTCTAGAAAATGTCAAAAATTTATCTTTTAACAATTTTTTCAAATTAGTAATATAAGATTCAAATATTTTTGTGAAATGTGTATTTCACCCTAGGCCCTTGTGTTTAGATGTTTATATCACATTCACAATAGCTTTATTCTTGCTAGAAACTGACACTATGAACCAATTATCGAGATGGGAGTGTGAGGATGAACCCTTGAATAGAGTGATCGTCTGTTGATATTCATGCATCGTTGCACATAGATGTGTAAAGGAAGGATACTTGATCAAGGAAAACTTTTCTTGCCACTAATTTTGTAAGTTCTAAATGAAGACCTTCTTGCCATCGAAATTAGGTAAAGGATAAGAGATTTGTGAAAATACTAGTTGATAACGAGTGATGAAGTCAGTTGCCTATTTGTGGTCCCCTTGCTTGCATAAGACAAGATTGGAGAAAGCCATCTTCAGCTCGATGTTAGCTTGGAACTACCTCAGGAATTGATTCACCAACTAATCAAATGAAAAGACAAAATTATTCGGTAAATTGCAATACCATTCAGGGGAAGTATCCTTAAGGGATCACAGAAAAATCTTTATCATTAAAGTATCATGCCGGAAAAAGTTAGTCACTGAAATATTTATCATTATCACACACACCCTAGATAAACTATGTTTACAATTTATATATGATATTATATTGATTACATCTCATGTCAACCTATAAAAATAAAAATATTATATCTCCAAGTCTGCTAAGGATAAAAAAATCAACATGAAACATGTAGAGGGAAAGACCCAAAACACTACACAACTCCAAGAAGAGGAACATGCCTTGTAGATTCTAATACATGATTAAGCTAGTCCTAAACTATCTTCACACATTTGATCTTCTATAAATTTCATTTGCATGCATTGCAAATACAAATTAGGTCACCCATAGGTGAGAAAATGTGAAATATATAGCATGTTAAACTTCACACCCATTGGTAGTACACAAAAAGATAAAACATTATCTTTTTTTTTCCTCAGATGACTCGAGATGAGCCATACAACACCTTCAAACACTACTTAAGCTCTGCTCACACCTGAACTTGTGCCACACACCATCAACATACCTTAGTCAGCCTCAACAAAAGCATAAGTCAACAAAACATCATTCCAAACCACTACCAATACCAAAGAAGTTAGAAACTACATTGTGGAGTATCAAAAAGAATCACATCATACCCAAGGACATACTTATGCATCCCTTTCATGACTTCATGTAGCAAAAATTTGGCACAAGCCAACAGACAGTGAAACAAGTCTTTAGTCAACATAGTCTGATATAGTGTCACTATTGGATGTTGTGGTTGTGCTACTAATATGTGGTTGTCACTGACGTCAACACTATTAACATTATTGCATTTGAAGTTGTATATGCCAAGTATATTGAGAAAATTGTAATGAAATGAGTTGTAGGTTGTCAAGTGGTGAAGTGATATTTTTTTTGTCGGTGAGTTCCATACATTTTTTTATCAAAGGTTGTGGTTTAAAGTGTTTGTTATTGAGTGTATCTAGTTTATCCACGTTGAGTTTTAGAGATCCGCGTGAAGATTTGATCGAGTTATGAAGATTTACATTCTAATAGTTTTTTGTTTCTTTAGTTGCTGTTTTTGATTGAAGATTATGTGATTCCAACTAGTTCAATTGTTGTGGATGCTTCTCTAATGTTTCATAATGTTTTTTGATGTTTCTAGATCATGCTCAATCTTTGTTGCATGTCTACATTAATCGTTGTGCTTGCGATATAAGATTTTCTCTTGAGCGTTCATGTTTTTCATGTTCTTGGTCAACAGGGTGTTCAAGCATGTTGTGGATCTTTGAGGAAAAATTAATTGAAGTATTTTTGTGTTGGAGATGTTGATTTGGGTCTTTACTATGTTGTGGCCAACCTTGGTTCATTCACATTGAAAATTATCTATTTTTTTGGGCTGACAGTTTGTATTCATTTTATTATTTCTTTGTGGCCAACTTGTAGTGAATGTAATTTCATGTTGTGGATATATAAGAGCGATTATTTATTCAAAATGAAGCATGCAAGGGTGTGCTTCTATGTGTGTGTGAATATTGTTCAAATCATTTGAAGGTAGAGCAGAGTGTGAAGAGTGAAGAAGTGTTCATCTGCTTAACCAGAACTGTAATCAAGCATTAGCAGATGTTATTTTCTCAATTCAAAAGCTAGATGGTTGTAATCCAAATCTTTATGTAAGGTAGTGTGTCTTCTTTTGTAATTGAGCAGTGAGCTCTAGGCAGTGTGCTTGAATGCATGTGCATTCCCCATTTATTCTTCTTATACTTTTAATAGGGTATAATCTTGTGGATTGACCTCCACCGTGGTTTTTCCCCTAATAGGGTTTCCATGTAAAAATATTGGTGTTATGCATGTGTTTCTAATGTTTTTTTTATTCATACTTTCATTGATATTGATCAGATATGAGAATAAGGATGAATAAGTTTAATAAGTTTGAAATTTGATGACAACTGATTCACCTCCATCTCTCAGTTGTCTGCCCTTATGTTGCCAATAATTGGTATCAAACAAGGTTCCTTGGAAGAATTTTAAGAGCTTGAGGTGATCTGGGATGGCAACATACAAGAAGGATAGTTTGAGATATGATGGAACAAATTATTCTTTATGGAAGACTTGAATGGAGTGACATTCAAGATGCATTGGTGAACCCTATATTGGAGCATTACAAGTAATATGTATGTTATACCATCGAATGGTCCTAATACTTCTGCTAAGATCAGGGATGTTGAGTATAATATATGGGCTAAGGAAGTATTGTTGAGTGCTTTAACTAATACTAAGATGACAAATGCTATGGATCTAAAGACTGCTTATGAGATCTAGAAAAAGTTGGAAACTTTGTATGAAGGTGATGCTAATGTGAAGATTGCTAAGTTGTAGAGTCTGAAAGGGAAATATGAAATGTTACTACTTTCATGCAAAGATTGAATGAACTTCTGTGTGGTATCAGATGTGCTGGTGGAAAGTTGGAAGAATTAGAGATTGTTGTTAAAGTGCTTAGATCCTTGCCTGTTGCTTATAAAGTCAAAGCTAGTGCTATTGAAGAACTTTGGACTGTAACAAATGTAACTAGAGATATGTTGGTTGGTAAGCTAACTTCTTTAGAGTTGGGAAAATTTGTTGATGCCCTTCCTATGGTTGAAGGGTATGTGCAGATCATGATGGGCCAAAAAGTGGCGATATGATGGGTATGTGTAGGGTATGTGGCTGACGACTTTTTCTTACCAAAAATTAATGAAATGAAAAGGGTTTTTAAAGGAGATTCTCAGCTTTCCACCAATATAAATTATGATTTACTTTGAATTTAATAAATAATTATTATTCATTTTCTATTTGAATTACGACTAAAGTCATGATTGATAAGCTAATTGAAAAATATCTATAGCTTTCAAATGGTATCAAAGTTTTTGAATTTGAAAAATGGATCACATTCCATGCTTTGCATACTATAGGATTAAAAAGTAAAAAAATGAATTTCATGAAGTTTTGACCAAGTTAAGGTGGTCAAACATATGAGTTTTTTATATTTTTTAAAAGTTGTAATAAAAAATTCATAATTAATTATTTACATGGAAAAAAATTGCAAAAAAAATATGCATCACATCGGTACATGAGTCATCGACTTATATCTAAAATCTTATAAAAAAATATTATCATTTTATTGTGGTTAGGGTGGTCATACAGACACCTACTTCTTATTTTTTCCATGAAATTTAAGTACTACTGCATTGAAATTTCAAAATTTTCAGCAAATAGATTTTAAAAAATAAAAAAATAAACCTAGTAGTTTAGAAACTACATTCAATTTGCTACAAATTCTATTCTTACATATTTTTGAAATAATATAGATAACTTATTCAAATTTTTACATCAAGTTGCCTAACTCTAATTTTTCTAAATTTTTTGCCACTTAAGGGCTTATTTTTTCCATGATGATCCTGCACATACCATGAATCTACATTTAAGGCTACTACTTCTAGAAGAGATAGACACATATATGATCTGGGTGAGAGTTCATCTAGAAATAAATTCAAATATGAGGATGAAATCAAACAAATTGAAGAAGAAGAAAGAGAGCTAGAAGAGATGGAAGCACTTATTGTCAAAAGAATACCGAGAGGGAAAGGTAAGTGTGAAGGAAAATTGCCTCTTAAATGTTTTTCTTGCAATAAGATAGGTAATTTTGCATCAAGGTTTCTGGAAAGAGATTCTAAACCAAGACATAACAAGCATAAATTTCAAAAGAAGTGTTACTATGCTATTGATGAAGGTGTGACAGATGATGAATCTGATAAGGGTGAAGATGAATGGGTATTTATTGCTATCAAGGAAAATAATCTTGTAGCTACTAAATCTGCTAGTTGTACAAATGTGGAGAAAGTACCAGCTACTCGAGTTGACAAGAAAGAAGAATAGGTGATTGATAGTGGATGTTCACATCATATGATAGGAGAAAATTAAGTTTGTGAGTTTGGAAAAGTATGATGGTGGTGTTGTGACATTTGGTGATAACATAGCTGGTGTGATCCATGGAAGAGGATGCATTTCTCTTGATGGTAAGAATAATATTGATGATGTTTTGTATGTTGAAGACTTGAAGCATAATCTTTTGAGTGTTAGACAGATGGTTGATAAGGGTTACAATCTTCAGTTCAAGGATGGAAAGTGCAAAATATTGGGATGTTCTAGAGATTTGATTACATCATGTACAAAAATAAGAGGAAATATCTTTCATTTGAATGCTGCTAGTAAAAGTTGTTTGATTGCTCAAGTTGATGAAAGTTGGTTGTGGAAAAAGAGAATGCACCAGGTCATGTTAACTTTGATAACATTGTCAAGATAAGTTCTACTAAGGCTGTGAGAGATCTACCTAAGTTGGTAAAACCTACTAATGCCATTTGCAAGGAATGTCAATTGGGAAAGCAAACTAAAATTTTATTTCAAAGCAAACAACATTGTTCAAATGAATTGTTGGAGCTTATGCATACTAATTTGTGTGGTCCCTCTAGAATCAGAAGTTTACAAGGTTATAGGTATTTCATGTTGCTTATTGATGAGTATTCAAGAATGATGTGGGCTACGTTCTTAATGGAGAAATCTGAAGCACTGGAAAAGTTCAAGATCTTTAAGGCTATGGTTGAGATAGAGAATGGTCTGAAGATTAAATTTTTGAGATCAGATAGAGGTGGTGAATTCACTTCCAGTGATTTTAATTCTTTTTGTGAAGAATATGGAATAAAGAGACAATTATCTGCACTATGGACCCCTCAACAAAATGGAGTTGTGGAAAGGAAGAACAAAAATATTCAAGATGCTGCTAGAACCATGATGCTGGAAGGAAATGTCCCTCATATCTATTTGAGGGAAGTTGTGAGTACTATTGTGTATATCCTCAACTGGGTACAAATCAAAGGTGATACTGGTAAGACCCCTTTTGAGCTATAGACTGGTCAGAAGCCTACTGTTAGATATTTCAAAATATTTGGGAGTAGATGTTATATCAGAAGAGATGAAGACATAGGAAAGTTTGATGCTAGGAGTGATGAAGGAATCTTTTTGGGTTATTCTACTAAAATCAAGGCCTACCAATGTTACAATAAGAGATTGAATAAAATGGTTGAAAGTGCAAATGTTAAGGTTGATGAAGACATTGCTAGACCATACAGAACCTATGGATATGATTCTGATGATCAAAATAATAGTACAAACAAATTTTAGACTTCAAATTAAGTGAAAATCATTTCGATGGATCAAGAAATTCAAGAAGAAGAAGAAACAAGTGAAGTTGCAGAAGAGAGAACACAAGAAACTGAAGTTCGAGAAAATTCTAAGAAGACTCTAAGGTATGTAAAATTGAATCATTCAGAAGATCAAATTATTGGTGATAAGAATAAAGGTGTCTAGACTAGAAGAAAAATTGCAGAAGAATATTGTTTGATTTCAAAGACTGAGCCTACTAGTGTGAATGCATGCAAAGATGAACATTTGGTTGAAGCAATGAAAGAAGAGCTACAACAAATTGAGAAAAATGATACATGGATTCTTGTTCCTAGACCTAAGGATAAAAATGTAATTGGAACTAAATGGGTCTTTAGAAATAAATTGAATGAGAAAGGTGAAGTGGTTAGAAACAAAGCAAGACTAGTATGCAAAGCATTTTCTCAAATGGAAGGAATTGATTTTGAAGAGACTTTTTCCCTTGTTGCTAGAATTGAAGCTGTGAGATTGTTTCTTGCTTATGCTACTTACAAAGATTACAACGTTTATTAGATGGATATCAAGTATTGTTTTCTAAATGGTGAATTGGAAGAAGAGGTGTATATTGAGCAACCTGATGGATTTTAGTTGACTGATAAGGGAGATATGGTTTGTTGGTTGAAGAAAGCACTGTATGGATTTACACAAGCCCCTAGGGCATGTAATTCCAAATTGGACAAGTATTTTTTGGAGCTTGGATTTAACAAAGGTACTACTAATAGCAATTTGTATTTCAAGCATGATGATAAATATTTGATTGTGGAAGTTTTTGTTGATGATATCATTTTTGGAGGAGATGAAGGTTTGTACATGAAGTTTGCTAATGAGATGAAGAGTGAATTTGAGATGTCAATGATTGGTGAGATGAAATTATTTTTGAGATTGCAAATTACTCAGTTAGATAAAGGGATTTTTATATCTCAATCCAAGTATGTGAAGGAATTGTTGAAGAAGTTTGGTATGGAAGATTCAAAGCCAGTTGGTACACCCATGGTGACTAGATGCAAGTTGACAAAAGATGATGATTCTTAGAAGGAAAATAAGACTAGATACAAATTAATGATTGGTGGATTTCTTTATTTGATTCAAACTAAACCTAATATCATGCATGTTGTATGTATTGTTGCTATATTTCAAGTCGATCCTAATGAATCTCATGTGATTGTTGTGAAGATAATTTTTAGATACTTGAAGGGAATAGTTGACTTTGGTCTATGGTGTGCTAAAGATGATGATCTTACCCTAAGTGCCTTTACTGATGCTAATTGGGCAAGAGATGTGGATGACAAAAAGTACTAGTGGTGGAGCATTTTTCTTGGGTAAGAAGCTAATCTCATGGTTAAGTAAAAATTAGAATTCCATTTCTTTATCTACTGTAGAGGCTAAATACGTTGTTGCTAATAACAATTGTACTCAAGTATTGTGTATGATGAGCCTATTGCTATATTATGTGATAATTCGAGTGCCATTAATATTTCTAAGAATCTGGTGTTGCATTAAAAAAAGAAGCATATATCTATCAAGTTTCACTTTTTGAGAGAAAAGGTGAGTGAAAAGGAAGTCAGATTGGAGTATGTGCCTACTAAGGAGTAGATTGCAGATATCTTTACAAAGTCATTGCCTAAGGATCCTTTTGAGTATCTCAAAGGGAAGTTAGGGGTGATTACCCCTCCTAATCAAAACTAAATTTGCATTGTGTTGTATCAGTCTATGCATTTCATAATCATATCTTGTTTCAAATTGATGTCGTGGTGGTTGCTACTCAGGGGGAGGAGTTAGATGGTTCAAAAATTCATATATGTGGTTCAAAGATTAGAGATCTTTGTAAATGATGTCAAAGGGGGAGAAGAGTAATGTGAAAAACTGGTGACTATCTAAGAAGAGCCTTGTGGGGAGAAGATCATGTGAAAGAGTTGAGGAGGAAAAGAGTCAAAACCTAAGGGGGAGTAAGTGTTAAGAGATAGTTGCTTTGATGGTGTTTTTTACATCATGTGTTTCCATCAATGCCAGAGCCTGGGGAGATTGTTGGATGTTGTGGTTGTGTTCCTGATATGTGGTTGTCATTGATGTCAACATTATTAGCATTAGTGAATTATAAGTTGTATATGTCAAATGATATAAAGAAAATTGTAATGAAATGAGTTCCAAGTTGTCAAGTGGTGAAGTGATGTTTTGTCTGTTAGTGAGTTCCGTACATTATTGATCAGAGGTTGTAGACTACATCGTTTTTTGTTGAGTGTATCTAGTTTATCCACGTTGAGTTTAGAGATCCACATGAAGATTTGATTGAGTTATGAAGATTTACATTCTAACAGTTTTTTTGTTGCTTCAGTTGGTGTTTCTAATTGAAGATTATGTGATTCCAATTAGTTCCATTGTTGCAGATTTTTCTCTACTATTTTTTAATGTTTGTGGATGTTTTCTAGATCATGCTATATATATTTTTCACATCCACATCAATCGTTGTTCTCGCAATCAGAGATTTTCTCTTGAGTGTTCATGTTTTTCATCTTCTTCACCGACAGGGTGTTGAAGTGTGTTGTGGATCTTCGAGGAAAAATTAATTGAAGTATTTTTGTGCTGGAGATGTTGATTTGGGTCGTCACTATGTTGGGGCCAACCTTGGTTGATTCACATTAAAT
Organism: Sequoia sempervirens; assembly: GCA_007258455.2. Classification (NCBI taxonomy): domain Eukaryota; kingdom Viridiplantae; phylum Streptophyta; class Pinopsida; order Cupressales; family Cupressaceae; genus Sequoia; species Sequoia sempervirens. The sequence goes on along the minus strand of VDFB02047230.1, from coordinate 522,289,244 downwards.
ATTATCTATTGTTTTGGGCCGACATTTTGTATTCATTTTATTATTTTTTTGTGGTCGACTTGTAGTAAATGTAATTTCATGTTGCGGATATATAAGAGCGATTATTTATTTGAATTGAAGCATGCAAGGGTGTTCTTCTCTGTGTGTGTATGAATATTTTTCAAATCATTTGAAAGTAGAGCAAAGTGTGAAGAAAAGTGTTCATGTGCTTAACTACAACAGTAATCAAGCATTAGCAGACGCTATTTTCTTAGTTCAAAATTTGAATGGTTGTAATCTGAATCTTTCTATAAGACAGTGTTTCTTCCTTTATAATTGAGCAGTGAGCTCTAGGCAATGTGTCTGAATGTATGTGCATTCCCCATTTATTCTTCTTATACTTTTAATAGGGTATAATCTTGTGGATTGACCTCCACCGTGGTTTTTCCCTTAACAAGGTTTCCACATAAAAATCTTGGTGTTATGTGTGTTTTTAATGTGTTGTTGATTCATGCTTTCATTGATATTGATCAAATATTAGAATACAAAGTAATAAGTTTAATAAGTTTAAAATTCGGTGACAACTAATTCACCCCCCCTCTTAGTTGTCTACCCATGTGTTTCCAATAGTCACTACCAACATTCTTTATAGAAGTATTATTCAAATGAAACTTTGCATATAACACCTTCACATCTTAATAAACTTAACTTCTAAGTTGCATAACCATATCTAATAATGTAGAGATATGCAGAGCCAACCTTTTCACTTTTGAGGACATCCTAATAGAATCAAGCATATTCTTCAATCTATCACTCTTAAAAATAGCTTTCCGATAGCTGAAAAGACTTGAAACTTGGGTCACACATTCCTTGACACAACATGATTTTTTCCTCCAAATCATAAGAGTAAAACAACATCATCGAAGAAATGTGGAGCATTTCTCAAACTCTGGCAACCAAACAACCAAACTGAAAAAATCTCCATATAACTTTTGACATCAATGACAACCATACTACAACATGTACTTCATCCAAAGTGCACCATAAATCCTTTGAAATGAGTAATCTAGTCATCTGATATTTCTAGATATGAAATTTGTGTAATGTAAGATGTTCAACTAGTGGAAATTCTATAAACATGGACTACAAGGTTGTGTATTGTATTGGAGCATGATGTAGAGGTGGGGGTTCCAAAACCTTCAAAAAATCACACATTGACCAAAATCAAACAATTTACCTTGTTCATGCATTTTTGACTCATCATTCCATTCACAAAACACTTGCTCTTCAAACTACTAAACACCCAAAACTGCAATAAGGATCCAGAAACTCTTACCAAACCTTGAAAACCTTTTGAACATCATCAAATTAATAGGTTCAAGCTGAGTAAAGTCTTCAACAACTATGTTCTTTCATTTTCCAAACATTCACTCACAATAAGGTTATTGTCTACTAGTATTTCCCAAGGAAAAAAAGGGCATCATTTTAAAATTAGGTAAGAAATCAAAAAACCCAAGGTATTTTCAAATACCGATTAAGGCCCTCTTTAATAATACTTAAAACCTAGATAAGGTTTTTTTGGAAAACATGCCCTGAAAGATGGTTGTCTTGCAACAAAAAGGCTCAATTAGGCCTATTTTTCAAAGGGACTCCAACCCAATTATTCATTTCCCCACTCCAAAGTCCTATTCCCACCTTTTCAATAGGTTTCAAAACTATAGAAACACCAAATTTTATCAGGAAAAACAAACACAAATTCAACAAATGACAAAACTCTCGTTTTAGGCTACTCTAAGCTTGAAATGATGAGGGTTTATTGGAATTCAGTGTTCCCAAGTCCATTTCTCTTTTCCAATGCCACAAATATGTTCAAATATGTCTGTCTCTACTTTATAAACTAATTTCCATCAATTACCAATACATTTGCTACAAATTCCAACTATTATCCATCACCTTTTGGACTCAAAACATGACAATAGTCTGCTAGGGCATCAAAAAAATACTACCAAACCAAGCTCCTTATTCAATAAAACCAAGATAACATCTGAATTTACCCAAGATCCCCTATTTCACCAAGTTTGAGAGAGATCCATCAGAGGAAATGGCCATAATTGCATTTTTTTGTACTTCAAACTCTAAAATAGGGTTACAAACCTGTTACCAAAAGAAAGACAATAAAACTCTCAAATCATTAAAAAATTCAATAAAAAAAATGAAAACTAAATTTACTTCATTCCTCCATTGATTCCAACATTTTTTAGTTCATCTCTCCTCTGTACAGACTTGTACATAGATCCACAAAAACAATTTAATAGAAAATTACAAAAAAAAAAGTTTTTGTCATTATCTCAACTTCTTTACAAACTCCAACCTTCATTCGAGCCTCTTCCAAACATATTTAAGCATAAACCAACAAAAATAACTCACCTAACTAATCTAAACCAACTTTTGAACTTCCTAACCATTGGCATTTGTATTTTTTTTCAATTTGACAAAATGACAACTTTTACTAAATTTACAAAATGGACTCCTTGAACCTCCTAGACACCTACTAAAGACTTAAAAACATTAGAAATGGTCCAAATATGACCTTATTACAAAGATATTTAACCCAAAAATCAAAATTTGCAAAAATGCCTAATGGAGGCATAAAGTCCATCAAGTGCTTTTGCACCATACTCTCGACCAAAAGAAAATTCAAAGCCCTCTTGAATTGAGGGAAATAATAGGTATTCATTTGTGAATTCTCCTTCTTGATGTACTCTATACACTACCTCTTGTCCTCTTTGAAACAACTCCAATTGGTCTTCATCTTCACTTTTGGTTTCAACTGGTAAAAGTAAACTAGCTTTCTAATTTCCTTTTCACCTAGAATCTGATCGTTGATGCTTTGATGTATCCCAGTCTCTACATTAGCACCTTTTCCTTCTTTCATTTTGAACTTGGTTTTCTCCTCAAAATTTCTATCACAACAAGAAAGTGATAGTTTTTTTCTTAGGTTCTTTGCTCCAATTACCTCTATCTAACCAGGTTTACAAAACTTTGAAATGGAAAAGTATAACTTATCTATATCCTCTCTTGAAACCAATAGATAAAGCATTGTCCCAACCACAATACCATCATGCATCTTCAACTCATCTTGAGTCTTCATAAGGAATACATCCTTCCACTTTGTTTTCATAGCATCCTCTTGTTTAGGAATGGTTGTAATGTCCATATCTTCTTCTTCATCTTCCTTTGCTTGTTCATTACCTTTTTCCATCAAAGGTCCTTTTGTCTTCACATCTTGTTCTCGAATGCTCTCATTTGTCTTCTCTTTTGCATCAACTTTTGAATAGGCCATACAACCTTCTTCTTCATTATCAAGTGCCAACTGAGTTCTCTTTTGAGCAACTGCTCCATCTCATCTTCCATCCTTCTCATCTCTTCCATAGCTTGCCTCATTTATCTTATCTCTTTCTCAACCTCTAGTTGCCTCATATTTTCCTCTTTCCTCTTCCTCTCTTTTTCTTCACTTCTTCTTTCGTGAACCCTAATCCTAGAGGTATCTACTCAAAAAATCCATCTTCTCATCAAGAAAGTCCCTTTAACCTTGCTTCCTCTTGCCTTTGCCTCACCTATGTCTCTTCTCTTTTCCTCTACCTAGTCTTTTGGCAACCAGGCTCTCTCTTCAACCTGCACAATCACAAACACATAAACACCAAACTCTCTTGCCTAGACCTTATGAGATTTGATACCAATTGATGCAAAAGAAGGAGTTCCAAAACCTTCAAACAATCACACACTAACCAAGCTCAAACAATTTACCTTGTTCATGCATTTTTGACTCATCATTCCATTCACAAAACACTTGCTCTCCAAACTACTAAACACCCAAAACTACAATCAGGGTACAAAAACTCTTACCAAACCTTGAAAACCTTTTGAACATCATAAAATTAATAGGTTCAAGCCAAGTAAAGTCTTCAAAAACTCAACTATTTAATTTTACAAACATTCACTCACAATAAGCTTATTGGCTAGTAGTATTCCCCAAGGACAAAAATGGGCATCATTTTAAAATTAGGTGAGAAATCACAAAACACAAGGTAGTTTCAAATATTTATTAAGTCCCTCTTTAACATACTTCAAACTCAGATAAGGTTGTTTTGGAAAACATGCCCTGAAAGATGATTGTCCTGCAACAATAAGGCTCAATTAGGCCTATTTTTCAAAGGGACTACAACCCAATTCCTTTCCCCGCTCCAAATTCCTATTCCCACCTTTTCAATAGTTTTCAAAACTATAGAAACACCAAATTTTATGAGGAAAAACAAACAAAAATTCATCAAATGACAAAACCCTTGTTCTAGGCTACTCAAAACTTGAAATGAGGAGGGTTTATTGGAATTCAATGTTCCCAGTTCCATTTCTCTTGGCCAATGCCACAAACATATTCAAATATGTCATCCTATGCTTTATAAATTGATTTCCATCAATTACCAATACATTTGCAACAAATTCCAACTATTAACCATCACCTTTTGGACTTAAAACATGACAGTAGTTTGCTAGGGAATCAACAAAATACTACCAAACCAAACTCCTTATTCAATAAAACCAATCTAACATCTGAATTTACCTAAGATCCCTTATTTCACCAAGTTTGAGAGAGATCCATTGGAGGAAATGGCCATAAATGCATTTTTTGTACTTCAAACCCCAAAATAGGGTTACAGACCCGTTATTAGAAAAAAAGACAATAAAACTCTCAAATCATTATAAAATTCAATCAAACAAAATTAAAACTAAATTTACTTCATTCCTTCATTGATTCCAACAATTTTTAGTTCATCTCTCCTCTAAATGGATGTGTAGAGAGATCTACAACAACAATTTACTAGAGAATTACAAAAAATATAGAGCTTTTTGTCATTATTTCAACTTCTTTACAAACTCTAACCATCATTCGAGCATCTTCCAAGAATATTTAAGCTTGAACCAACAAAACTGACTCACCTAACCGATCTAAACCAACTTTTGAACTTCCTAACCGTTGGCATTTGTATTTTTTTCAATTTGAAAAAATGACAACTTTTGCACTTTTAAACAACTTCAACAAAATTTGTCAAATGGAATCCTTGAACCTCTCAAAAACCTAATAAAGACTTAAACACATTATAAATAGTCCAAGTATGACCTTATTACAATAAATTCAACCCAAAAATCAAAATTTGCAAAAATGCCTCATGGAGGCATAAAGTCCATTAGGTGCTCCTACACCAAAGCACCTTTCCAACACCTATTTGTTCACAAAAAATGGAGTTTTTAGGCCCAAGTTATACCTCAAAGTGTAGAAAATAAGATCTAAATTCAATGGCTTGTAGAAAATTTCTAGGAAAAAAATGGAGAAATGGACTACACTTGAGGAACGGGTTCAAAATCTACTTTTTGATGATATAAAGTATTTGAAAAATGGACCAATGGGGAGAAAATTAATGCCCCATTTTTTAGAATTTTCTTAATCTCCCTTGCAATGTGAATCAAGGGGCTTAAAATTTTATCCCTTAGTCACACGGGTGACCTCACGCTAGGAACATGAGGCTAGATTGGAGCCCTTGGTTATTGATGTGACTTTGGGCCTACAAACTAAGCCATGTTGCTCTTGTAGTGGGTGGTTGTAAGACCTCCCAATGATTGTTTCTTCCTAGATGAGGGAGCTAGAGAACCATGTGCTAGGAAAAAAGGTCTCTAGCACTGAAAAGCACAAATTTTCCACTGTGTTAAAACCTTTCACTAATTTTAAAAAAATATATCATTTTGCCATTATTTTTGGTTGTATCTACTTGCTAGGTAAATTACACACTTGCACACACACTATATGGATCTATACAATTGTTTAATTTTTGTCTTAGAAAGCATACCTCAAAAAAATAATCCCAAATTTCAACTTCTCAAAATTTCATAGGATGATAGTTGATCTTTATATTTTTGGCTACTTTGGATGTAATGGCGAGGTTCATTTTGCTCCAATATGCACCAAAAAATTTCTCAAGGAAGGATCCCTCAAATTTTTAATACGAGGCTATAGATTTGGAGCTCTGATACCATATTGAACTTGTTGATTCAACCCCACAACTCCTAGAAATAAACTACAATCCATTACCTATCACAAAAGATACGATCAAAAGCAATATTATGCTCAACAACCTAAGAATGTATTGATGCAAAATAACATGAATGAATGATTAGAATGAATGATCAATCCTTATGAAAAGGAGAGAGAAACCCTAGGAGATGATTAAATTATCTCGTGACCAATGTCACCATCATATGCAATGAGACAACATGAGGTTTAATTAACCAATCTAATAATGAAGAAAGTAATTCCTAAGTGTAATTTAAGTGGATGAGAATAAATAAATTAGAATAATAATTAATTAAATATTGATTCATTATTGTCTTTAATACATGATTACTCTAATAGAATAATAATTTTATTTTTTTTAATTGATCTAAACATGAGGTTAGATTGAGAGTTTGTAGCATCACACTCATCTAATAATTCATAATTACTTTTCCATTGTCTTTAGTCATTGTGGTAGAGCATTATACTTCTATATATGTAAGTAGATTATAAACATTCATTGGTAGTTCTCATTAGATTTATATGGTGTACATGTCACTTTATAGTCTTAGATATTTACTTTATAGTCTTAGATTAAATATCTTTTCCTAAAGTGGAATGCTCCTATTTGATAACATATAGAGGTCCCTTTTGTTGCAACATTGTATTATGTTTGGATCAATACTTGGAATTTTTATTTTTGAAGACTTATCTCAAGATTTATAATTTCATTTGTATGATAAATATCTTAGAGAATTTATTATTTATTGATTTACATTGATTTCAAAAAGCAAGTCTTCATTTAAGTATGAAATATAAATAAATTCCATGTCAAATTGGATTTGTAATCTCAATATTGACCTCTAGATTTGAGTGAGATTATTTTTGACATATAATTGTTTAATTTATAAATCTAAATTAGAACCAAACAATTTTGGAAATCTTTAAAACTATTATAAATATTTTCAACATGAAGAGCACTGAACCACACAAGCTAGTAATTAAATCACAACACAAGATAACACATAACACCAGACATGTGTGGAAACCCAAGATGGTAAAAACCATAGTGAGAAATATCACAAGTGGGAATATAATAAGTGAATTTTACAATATGATGTAGGAACCAACCTATCGAAGACACCAATCCCCAAATGAATTTGTAGGCACCAACCTATTGAAGACAACAATCCCCATTAGAAAGAGACACCAATCCCTTGTCGGAACAATAAAACAGGTAGAACACCAATCCTACCAGAATACAAAAATAATGGAAGATTTGAAATTTAACTCTGATATGCACCAAAGAAATAGCTAGCACTCTCTCACACTAAGAATGATCCTCTAATACTGGTCCTCCCTCTTTTCTTCACACTTTTGTCATATACCTTCCATTCATCACACTTGTACACCATAGTTACAATATATAATGCATCTGAATATATATATCAAATTACATTAAAACTCTTCCATGTCAGCCAAGGATCCCCACAAACCTAGATGATATAGAGTGGACCTAAATTCAAATTACATGAAACATGAAATATAATGTTCTAAACAAAAAATTATGGCTACCAAAAGAACTTTATGCCTTGTGCCACCATGAGAACCTTAAAGAGGTCATATCCTCACTTGACATGCATGATTTGGATTTTGCATGCTTCAAGCCATTACCACACATGCCTCCAACTTTGAATAGCTCGAAAAACCTTTAGACAATTAAAAATCCTTGTCCACTGAGCCACACCACTTGAAACTCAAGAAACTAGTAGAACTAGAGTAAACATACTCTCCTTCCAAACCACAAAGCTATACTGCATTTCTAAGAGAAATGCCAACCATATTTAGAAATTGAGCTCTACCTAAAAGATATCCTTCTAGAGAATGGCAATCATGCTAACTGCATAGCTGACATGGTGTAATAAATAGATTAAATATCTGAAGACTATCATGCCACATGCTTTATGATACATGAATCAGTTTGATAGTCTACACAACATACTTCTGGAACCTTAAGATAGATGAAAATTATAGTATCCTACAATCTTCTTCATCTTTGAAAACCTTGACATCTGATAGCCTTGACACCCATTAATAACCATTACCAGCAATAATGACTTGCTAACATTAGTTTGACATCACTGTCAACCTATGCTCAATAATCTCCCCCTTTCTCATTGATGGTAAACAAAAAATGTTGTGGCCACCAAACACATAGGTCTCAATGTTTGAATGATTTATTGGATGTAACATTTACTCCCCCTATGAAAGATGTGACATTCTAAGATCACTTGATTTAGCATTTCATCAATTCAACATTTTGAGCCCACTTTCTCCCACTTTTACATCAATGGCAAAGGATCAAAAACTAATCCTATAGATCTATCATGATATCTATACTTTTAAACTTTTCCCATGACCTTGACTCTACACTTCTATATTTAGACATTTATTTTCCTTTGTTATTTAAACTTGGTGTTGCCTAAAGACACTATTAGAGCTTGTTGTGCTATCCATTGGAATAGAATTGAACCTATTCTTTTTCCTTATTCAAACCCTTGGATTTGACTTTAAAAACTTTGGAAATTTTGGAAGACACACCAAACAACTATATAAATACGTATGGTGAATGGAGAAATGAGAGATAGGCAAGAAGAGGCATAGGGGAGGAATTTTGAAAACCCCTCAGGATTCTAACAATGAAGATCCTGATCCAGATGCTTCAAGATTTGATGGTTTTTGCTCCTCTTTGGCGTTGGTGGTGGTTGTTCCTTATTTGGCTGGGTTGTCTTAGGAAGATTCTCTATGCATGGGCATGCTTAGCTGCAATTTTTTGGCTGATTGTTGCTAGGTGTGAGTCTTAGGGTCAGGCCCTTTCCTCCTTTCTTTCTTTAAGGTTGGTGTTTGGCTCTCCTATCACAATAATTTTTCTTCTTGTTCTTGGTTTTTCCCTATCTGTTGGCCTGGGGCTTCACTTTAGCATCTGGCTAGCTCTATGGTGGAGGAAATTTTTCTTTGTTCCTTTTTTCTTCAAACTTCCTAGGTGGTTGATATTTGTGGCTTTCTTCTCTCATCCCAAATCTGCTCCTATTGATGATGAGTTTATTCTTTCTGTGGTTTTTATCTGCCATCGATTTTCTATTGTGCTTTTTGGTATCTTGTACCTATTTTTTGTGGGCTCGTCTGGTGCCTTTTCCTTCATTTCTTTTTCTGGTTGTTCGATTTTCTATGGTTGGCATGTGTTTTTGCTTCTTTTTACTAGTTGGGATGGGTTCCTTGCTCTCTCCTCTGACATTTGTTCTCTGCCTTTAACTGTGATATGGTTCGTTTGTTGCCTCTCAATTGGGGCTTGTTGCTAGCAACAATGTTCTTCACTCCTACCAAGAATTGTTTATTGTTCTCTCCCCCTATTCTCTTGAATTAAACTGGAGACTATTTTTTTTTTCTCAAGTGCCTTTGTAGGCCTCAATGTTACTCGGTCATTTTTGGTGACTAGTGGTGGTCAAGGCTCTACCCTATTTTCAATTTTGTTATCTTAAGTTATAGAGCCCTCAAGTATGTTTTGTTGGTGGGTTATAGTGTTTTTCCCACATGTTTTTCTCATCTAGACATTGAGGGTTTTTTGGTCTTTCAATTTTATCTTGTGGAATACTTATTCTTTAAAGTGTGCGAAAGACTACTGAAATGTAGATTTTGTCACCTCATACACCTCTAGGGTTTTGCAACTAAAAGGGAGAGAGACAAAGATCAACACTTCACTCAAGAAGAAACCCTTTAGATTTCAATGAAAAGGAGATTGAAATCTTACAAAGGGAAGGTTCTAGGTAAATAATAACAGCAAATACGGGTTCACCACCAAGTGTAAACTTGGAAAACATAGTGTGATATGCAAACATATGCTAAATGACCTAGAAAATGACTTAGAAATGAAAAAAAAGTAGAGAAAAAAGGTTATAAAATAGAAAGTGTGCACCTGGATATGTGTTGAAGATTAGAAATATCTATAAAATTCTGAAATTGCCAAGTTTTAGCCCTGGTAGGACTCATTCACCATTTTGGGCAAATCAATCCCAATTCTGGAAAATTGTCCTGAAACAAGTTTCAGCCAAAAGGGTATCTGAATCAACAAAGATCTCTAAAAAGCAGGTACATTGGGACTCATTCACCACTAATGGTGAATGATTCCACCTTGGCTTTTCTAAAAATTTGAAAGTGGAAATGGAAGCTCTCGGTCTACTCTTTTGTTCTTCTAGGTGTCCAGATCCAAAATCTTAATTTCTAGCATTGTAAGTGACTTTTTGTGGATATTTTGACCTATCCAATAAGGAGATGACTTCAAAAAAATTTCCACCTATTCTTCAATCATTTCCAAACCTTCAAAGTACTCATATCTACAATTACACAAGGAAAGAGAGAAAATATTGATTGTTAGGGCATGGGGGTTTGCCTTGGTCAAACCCCTTTTAGGTAATTAAACCAAAATAATGAAATAAGATAATGGAGCATGAAATAATGCAATTAGAGAATTTACATGAAGAAATATCTTAAATTGTTGCAACAATAAATGAAGAATTTTCCCTTGAACGCTTCAAAAATGAGCTTGAATGTTATCTTGATAACCTTAAAATGCTAAATGGGCTAGCTTGCTTGACGTGAGATGGATAATGAATGATGAATTAATTATAGGGGAGGTGAAATGAATAGAAAAACCTATATTTATACACAATTATGCCCTAATTCCCAAAAATACAACATCACATGCCAACCTTAGGTCTTAGAAAATAAAAACCTGCCAGTATTTAAAAATAATTTTGATTTTTGTGTCAAAGGAGACTCATTTGCCCCTAATGGCGAATGGGGTCCCACTTAGGAATTTTATGAATGATGAATTAATTATAGGGGAGGTGAAATGAATAGAAAAAACTATATTTATACATAATTATGCCCTAATTCCCGAAAATACAACATCACATGCCAACCTTAGGTCTTAGAAAATAAAAACCTGCTAGTATTTCAAAATAATTTTGATTTTTGTGTCAAAGGGGACTCATTCACCCCTAATGGCGAATGGGGTCCCACTTAGGAATTTTAAGTGGTTCTTACAAATTAAATGTTTTAAATGATGTTTATCAGGATTATTTTCAAAAATGCACTTAAGTAAGGCCTGTAAATGTAAAATGGGGCTAGTTAAAGCATAAGAAAGGTATAATTATTGAAGGAAAAGCCTAGAAAAGTGTGAAAGTTTGTTACAAAAGTTTACAACACTTTGAAATAAGGCTTGGTAAGTGATAAAAAGAGGTTATTTAGGTTAAATATATTAATAAGATCCTAACAAAGTGTGAAGGTGTGTTACAACTCTTCACAACACTTTTACAAGGCATCATAAAATTCTTATTAATTCACAATGGCACAAGACCTAATGTGGATGCATAAAACACTTCTTAACACTAGACCAAGGTGATGTTAAGTCCAATTTATCATTAATTATTCCCAAATCAAGCAAGAGATACTTTTTTCTATGCTACATTTAGCCCCCACATTAGTGAGAGGATGAACTTTCTTCAAACTCACACTAATGCAAACATTCAAGAGGGGTCCAATTGTAGCAATGTGGATGGTCTAGGATAACAAAGATGGAGGCAGTCAAGTCTCCAAGATCCAATATCCTTATTCAAATCGACATAAGTGCAAAAGGACACACACAAGGTGAATGATTTTCAACAAAACAAGATACGTAATCATGCAATCACAATAACTAGAGAAGTACAAATGAGAAAAAATAAAAAAGGTCGATCAAGCTTCGAGTATTTTTCCAACACATTGTGGATCAAATTTAAGTTGTTTGTCCAAAAATGCATACTCACTCTAAGGTGGTGAAACTCTCGGTTGTCTACCAGGTGAGAAGTCCTAAAAGGTGAGAAACATACAATCATGGATGGTATGTACTCACACACACACACAAGTTCCTATTGGGAAATTCATGCCTTGGATTGGGTTTCCCACTCAACCATACCAAAGTTATACCTCCTGATAAATTTAATAAGACGCCACACAAAAATGATTTTTGAGCTCCATGAGGCAAGAAAGACTTTGTGTACCTGAAACTCATAGACATTGTAAATGCAAGATAGTACAAGGAATGTTCAAAGGGATTTTTCTTAGTTCATGTGAGGTCTCATCTTAGGGAACATTGTGCTTAACATCTCAAAGAGAGGACAAATGCAAGGTATCATCTTAGGGAACATTGTACCAAATGCTTCCAAGAAAGGAAATTGCAAGAAAAAAGAAAATCGCACAATGAAATATGAGTGTCAATGTATTCCCCCACTTTAAAGTGATTGCTAACACCATTACTATGAGAAATTTCTTTAAAGTAGAAGAGGACATGAGATATTATTTTGAAATCCCTATGCCAATTCATATGTTTCCAATAAGTTACGTCATGAATAAGGTAGTATGTCACATGAAAGCCAACTTACAGCATGTCGTCCACATCCCAAGCTTGCTCTTATATGTTCATGAATGGTAAAAATCTAGCAATAGAGGCAACAATAAGTGACATACGAGGACAAGGCTACCTAACCCCTTGCCCCCACTTGGTGCAGGACAAGGTTGAGCCAAAATGATTGATAAGATGCATGGTAGAGTGAAAATCAGAATCAATTAGAGGAATTAGGTTTTGCCACATAAGGGAGAGCACCAAACTCCTTAAGATGTTGTATTTTACTACTCAAAGCCTTACATTCATTAGTAGAATGACTGTGAACTTTGAGATATGCATAGAAGGAATTTTAGTGATAATTTTTTTTTTGAGTTCTTGGAGGAAGGGATATCAAGTGATCTTGGGGGAGTCTCGACAAGATACCCTCTTGATCAATGGTAGAAGGTGTTCCTGTAGTTTGTGGCAAAGATATTTCTTGCTTATTATCAGTTGTCATACATACACAAGACTCTTTAAATTGTGATATTTTTTTCTCTGCATTACAGGAGGGTGGAAAATATAATGACCTCAAATCATTAGTGTTTTGCAAGCTGAAATTGGCATTAAGAGAATATTTGTTTGTTTGTTTCGTTTCTTGCAATGGAAAACAACCAATACTACTAGTGTCTATTAGTTCAAGATACACTACTATTAAATTTTTCCTAGAAGAATATTTTGTGAAAGTGTTGATGCTAAGTGAAGGTTTGTTTATTTATATCAAAGGACAATAACCAAGACCATGAGTTGTTTGTTGCATTTCAAGCTCTATAGGGTTGTGGATACCTTGTTCTCTACAACCACATCCTTTTCCACTATAGCCAAGTTGTTTCATAAGCTCATAACCTTTTCCATAAAGATTTTGCATTTCTTTTGGATCTGGTGGTTGTTCATGATTAAGTTCATCAAAGTTTGTGGTGTAATCTGTTGTGTTTTGTTCTAAAGTGGTTGAGGTGGATGCTTTTGAAGGGTCTTCTAAATTTTGAGTTGACATTACTTCTTTTCTGGTTCCCTTGTCAAAGTCTTTGTTTATGATCTTGTACTCACCCACGAATGTATGTTCAAAATCTAAGGAACCCCAATCATCTTCCAATAGTTTTTTTACTTTGGCAATGTGTTTTTATTTGACTTTTTGTTGCACAGGTTCCACTTGTGTGGTTGGTGTTAATGTTTCCAAGGGATTGTCTTTGTTTGTCTCAATTTGTAAGACACTATAAGGCTCGGGATCAGTGTCAAGTGTGTACACTTTCTTGTTCTAGATGTATTTCATTTTACAATGAAGAGTAGAAGGCACCCCATTCATTGTATGAATCCATGGTCTGTCTAAAAGAAGATTATATGAAAGTTCTTGAGGCATAACATGGATCTGTATTTCCAATGTGGTCTTCCCAACTGGAAGAGGTAAAGTAATCACACTAAACGAATTTTTTCTGACATTGTCAAATACCTTAAGGGATAAAGAATAAAGTTGAATTTTTGATTTATCAATGCCAATCTTATCTCGAAGGCTCACACTATACTCATTAAGGGTAGAGCTGGTATCTATAAGAGTTCTCTTTATCTCTTTTTGTTTGTCTTGAGCTATGATCATGAAAGCATAATTTTTTTTTTACACTTCCAAAGGGGGTAGTTCATTTTGGTGGAAAACAAAGCCAGCGTTTATTCCTTGAACCATGGATGTTATGTCATTTGGTTGCACATTGGAAGGGATAGGAACTTGTTGCAAATAACTTTGAATCATGTTGTGGTAGTGAGGTGAAGCTTGAATAAGGTCCCATAATGATATTTTAGCAAGAGTATTCTTAAGTTGTTCAATGAGATTGTACTCATTTTCACTTTGTGATGGAAAATGAGGGGGACCTAGTAAGATGGGGTTAGGCAAAGGTAGGGGTGTTGGTATTGGTTGTTGTGGTTGCATGTTATTTATACTGTTTCCTTTATGAGCAATAGTATTATGACTCGACTACTGCAACACATTATTCTTAGGTGGGTAGAGGATGAATTTGGGTTTTTTTTATTTTGTGGTTTGTGTGAAGAGGGGTAAAGGATGAGTTGATGCTGAATAATATTAACATCCCTTAGTGAAGGAGAGTCTAATGTTACTTCATCATCTTCATCTAAGGGTCCAATATCATTATTGTCAATGTTTTACTCTTCTTGCACCATTATATCTTCCCTAAGAGGATAATTTTTAGGAGAACTACAAACATAATGTTGTTGACATTCAATGATTGGTTCTTCTAAAATGACTTCATCACAAGTAGGGGGATGATCAATGGTTGGATTTTGTTGATTATTAGGAGAAGGCTCTATTTGGTTGTCTATTTTTGCTAAGGTATCATTCTCTTGTTCCATAGTAGCTACACTAGTAGGAGAGCTTTTAATATGTTCATCCATAGTTATATTTTGTAAGGCATCTTCATCACAAGTAAACAATGCATGAAGAGAAGGACAACTAAGATTATTTTGTTCAAATAGGCCTTCCAAATGTTAGGGATATTAGGAAGGAAAGAGATAAGGTTATCACTTTCAATTCACATGTCCTCTTGAAAAATGTGATATCCATGATTGTTCATGATTGTATCCTCTTTTCAAGGCTTCTTACAAGTAGGGGGAGTAGGGAGAGCTGGATTTGGGATAGGCAAAGTGGTGGCTATGATCTCATTTTCTTGTTTTCTAATTTCTTCCAAAGGGGAATGAGGAGAGGGACAATCAAGACCTTCAAATCTTACATCTTCTTTCACCAAGATACCTTCGTCACTAGTAGGTGGGGTATCGGGAGAAGAGAAAGTATGATTGTTATGATTGTCAACACTACCATCCTCACCAATGGGTAGCATTTTTAATGTTAAGGATTGTGTCAATGGTTTGGTGATTAACATGTGTCTTAATGACCTCATTGTTGTAATTAAAATTGAACTGATAAGTGGGGATGTTGTATTTATGCAATCCATTTTGAACCAAATCAAAGCCACATCTTTTGAAAGAAAACATGCTATCATGAAAGGGTAAAGAATGTACAATACAATGACCTAAAGTAAGATGTTTTAAATGCAATTTTTAGATGTGAAACAAGGTAATTTGTTGATTACATTATGCAATAACCTGAAAGATGAAATGTTGTAAATACAAATTTGAAATTGAGAAAGGCATGAGATGAGGTAATTTAAGCTATATCTCATGAAATGCATGTAACAAAAACTTAGCCAACTAATATAGATAGTTAATGGCAATAAATATAAGTGTAGAAACAACATTTTTAGTACTTGAAGAGCTAGTCTCAGGGGTGCAAAGGGACTGATTCACCCAAGGTGGTGAATAAGTCCCAGTGGGAATATTTTTTGGAATTTTGAGATGGTTTTAATTGATTTTTATGTCTTCTATGTTGTATGATGCAGACCCAAGATGCAAATGCAAAATTTTAGAAATGTTTAATGATTTGAGATGCAAAAAAGTAACATATATGCACTTTCACTAATGCAAAATTTGAAACACTAGAATGCAACTTAACTAATGCAAAATGCAATGCAATGTTAATGCAAGCTCTTTCTAGGATGATGATGTACTCCAAATCAAACAAGAAGGTATTTGAAAAGAAGGTTCACCAAAATGAAACATAGATTTGGTCACCTCATACACCTCTAGGGTTTTGCATCTAAAAGGGAGAGAGACAAAGATCAACACTTCACTCAAGAACAAACCCTTGAGATTTCAATGAAAAGGAGATTGAAATTTGAAAAAAGGAAGGTTCTAGGGAAATAATAACAACAAATAAGGGTTCACCACCAAGTATAAACTTGGAAAACATGAAATTTTGGAAAACACAATGTGATATGCAGACATATGCTAAATCACCTAAAAAATGACTTAGAAATGCAAACAAAGAACAACAGAAAGTTATGAAACTAAAAAGTGTGCACAAAGAAATGTGTTGAGGACTGGAAATATCTCTGAAATTATGTAATTGTTACTTTTTAGGCCTAGTAGGACTCATTCGCCATTCTGAGTGAATCGGTCCCAATTCTAGAAAATTGTCTTGAAACAAGTTTCAGCCAAAAGGGTGTCTGAATCTACATAGATCTCTGAAAAGTGGGTACAGTGGGTCTCATTCACCACTAATGGTGAATGAGTCCACTTTATCATTTCTAAAAATCCAAAAGTGGAAATGGAAGCTCTCAGTTTGCTCTTTCTATTCCTCTAGGTGTCTACATCTAAAATCCTGATTTTTGGCACTATAAGTGATGTTTTGTGGATATTTTGACCTATCCAATAAGGAGATGACTTAAAAAAGTTTTCCACCTATTATTCAATCATTTCCAAACATTCAAAGTACTCAGATCTGTAATCACACAAGGAAATAGAGAGAAAATATCAATTGTTAAGGCATGGGGGTTTTCCTTGGTCAAACCCCTTTTAGGTATTTAAAACCTAAAATAATAAAATAAGATAACAGAGCATGAAATAATGCAATTAGAGACATTCCATAATGAAAGATCTTGAATTGCTGCAACAATGGATGAAGAATTTTCCCTTGAATGCTTCAGAAATGAGCAAGAATGCTATCTTCATAACCTTAAAATGATAAACCCTAGCTTGCTTGACTTGAGATGGATAATGAATGATGAATGAATTATTAGGGGGGTGAAATGAATAGAAAAATCTATATTTATACACAATTATGCTCTAATTCCCAAAAATACATCGCAAGCCGACCTTAGGTTTTAGAAAATAAAAACCTGTCAGCATTTTGAAATAATTTTGATTTTTGTGCCAAAGTGGACTAATTCACCCCTAATGGTGAATGGGTCCCACATAGGCATTTTAAGTGGGTGTCAAAAATTAAATGTTTTAAATGATCTTTATTGGGATTATTTTCAAAAATACACTTAAGGCCTGTAAGTGTAAAATGGGGCCAATTAAAGCATAAGAAAGGTATAATTCTTGATGAAAAGCCTAGAAAAGTGTGAAAGTTTGTTACAACACTTTACAACACTTTGAAATAGGGCTTGGTAAGTGATAAAAAGAGGTTATTTAGGTGAAATATATTAATAAGATCCTAGAAAATATTTTAAGGTGTGTTACAACACTTCACAACACTTTTACAAGGCATCATAAAATTCTTATTAATTCACAAGGGCCCAAAACCTAATGTGGATGTGTAAAACACCTCTTAACACTAGACCAATGCGATATTCAGTCTAATTTATCATTAATTATTCCCAAATCAAGCAAGAGATACTTTTTTCTATGCTACATTTAGCCCCACTTTAATAAGAGGATGAACTTGCTTCAAACTCACACTAAAGTAGACATTCAAGAGAGGTCCAATTGTACCAATGTGAATGGTCTAAGATAAAAAAGATGAAGGAGGCAGTCAAGACCCTAGGATCCAAGACCCTTAGTCAAATTGACATAAGCAAAAAAGGACACACACAAGGTGAATGATTTGCAGCAAAATAAAATACACGATCATGCAAAGACAATAACTAGAGAAGTACAAATGAGCATAAATTAAAAGGTGGATCAAGTTGTTGGAGTTAAACTAACATTGAGAGGGTGGGGGTGAATCAGTGTCTTAACAAATTTGACCAAATTTCACATATTCAAAAACATAGCTCAGATTTGATCTCAATATTACTCTGATTAATGCATTCATGAGTTGAATGTAATCATTCATAAATAGAATTGAGAATAGTAATAAACCCATAGTGAATAGAAACAACATAGAAAAATAGTGAGAACATAGAAGAACAAAGATACCAAAATATTTTCTGAGTGGAAAACCCTCCTAGGGTAGAAAAAACCACTCCTAAACTGCCTTACTAGCTTAATCTTCAAAAACCATTGTTAACAATGCCTTATAGGCTATATTTCTGAGCACCAACTCAAGGAGCACCAACCCCTCATTTAGAGACACCAATCTCAAGTAGCACCAACTCCTTACTCAGATTTTAGAATTACAATCATAATATATCAAAGGATCACTCTATTTACAATTAAGTTCATAACAATCTCCATCTAACACTCTAGGAATTCAACTCTTGTAGTATAGAGTTTTCCAATACATCTCTTGATACGTCCAAAATAACTCTCTTAGAATTAATGACCAGCAGCACTTTTACAGTTTTCAGCACTGGTGTTTTTATACATTTCAAGTATGTCAGTTACAAAGAAATCTTCAAAAAGCATTTTTCACCAGATTCTGAAACTCTCTTGCTGATTTTTGAATATGAAGCTGATTCATAATGATCTGTAGATGATGGTAAAAATCATAGTAATTTCTATCCATAGATATTTTAATTTTTGTGCTGAATCAGGAGATTTCAAATTGTAATAGAAAGATTTTCATGAAAGTCATGACAGCTTACTAATAGAAAATCATAACCTCTAAATCCTCAGAGAATATTTTGCTATGTAACCATTATGAGATTTGATGCCAATCAAAGATGTCCAGTAGGTTGTAAATACTTTGGCACGATGTAAAAAATATTTGCAAAGATCTGACAATGCAAAGAAACATCTCCAGCCATAAAGAGATTTCTAGACAACAAGATAATGCCCAAGGACTGCCAATAGCAAAAAGGAAGATACCAAATAACGATGCATGTCAGAGCAGTATTCAAATAAACTCTAGAGAATCGATGCCAGAAATAGGTCAAGCTCTTGATTATACTCAACACCTCAATAAATGGCCATGACAGTTACATCAGAGAGATAGATAACAGTGGTGATGGCTAGGGTTTCTTACCCAGCAAAGTGAACTCACAAAATTTTCCCTAAGAATCTTTCTTTTCAATCGATTGAAGTCAACCTACAGAATATCGATGTGACATAACAGAGTAGGAGAGATGTCATAATGAATTCATAATGTTACACCAAGAGCCAAGAGTTATTTTATTTCGAATCGTTGAGACTCAGTGAAGTTGGAAAGACCTCTCGTAGAGCATTCAGTGTCTTACTGAAAGACCACGTGATTAATCCTGTCGCCATGACAAATCACTTTCGGGGAGACCTCATATAGACTTCATAATGTTTCTTCGAGAGTCACTTTGATACACATTCTCACCGTGACAGTTCAAAATCTATGCCAAAGGCCTTTGCCATTTCCAAGTCACCAAGACAGTACATAGTCGGGGAGACACTATATAGACTACCCCTTGTTTTGCTGAAACACCCTGAGCTCACCCTTGATCGCCAAGATAGAATCAATCTCACACCGATGGAACTTTGCCAGAAACCCTTGTGTGATGTCTCTGTAACATAACGTTATCGGGGAGATGTTTTGTATACTACACTATGTTTCACCAAAGATCACCCACTATCTTGTGAGTCACTGAGACAAGTCAGATCTTATGCCAACGAAGTCCCTTTATGTATTCCATCAGTGAGATCCACTTGCATTCGCTAGGATCTCACATTGAAAGCACTATGTCTGGCCAAAGAGAATCCAAGATGTGATGTCAGTGAGACAAAACCACTTCGCTGAGACCTATTCTGAGAACCCTGACTCTTGTCGATACGCATCCATCCACCATCTGTCAGTGTAACATTGCAATCTCGTTGTGACTTCATACCAATGGTATTACACTTTGCCGATACAAAACACATTCTGTCGCCAAAACCAAAGACAAGTCTTGCCAAAAATAACCTTTCTTGTGCCAGTCACCAAGACAACGGGAATGTCATGCTGAAAGTAGCCTGTATGTTAAATTCAATCACCAAGACATCTGAAATGTCTTGCCGATAGGCAACACAGACATTTCAAAGTGGATTGGGAAGACCCTGCCACACTCATGCCGATTAGTGTAAGCCAGTGGTATACAAAGAGAACCTTCCTTATAAAGAACCCATCTATCAAAACACTATCAAACAAAGAAGTCTCAACATCATCAATTAGAATCATAACAAATAACATTCTGAAGTGCCAATATAAATCCTAAGGATCCAAATAGAGACTAATCACCAAAGAGAATCAATTGAAAGAGATTTTTTCATTAAGAACAAACCATAAACACAACTGGAATCAAACACAAGCTTCAACCATTTTTCCAACATGTTGTGGATCAGATCTAGGTTGTTTGTCCAAAAATGCATACTCAATCTAAGGTGATGAAACTCTTGGTTGTCTTCCGAGTGAGAGGTCCTAAAAGGTGAGAAACATATACTCATAGCTAGTATGCTCTCTCACACACACGTAAGTGGCAATGGGGAAAGTCGTGCCTTGGATTGAGCTTCCCACTCAACCATAGAAAAGCTATACCTCTTGATAACTTTAATAAGGTGCCACACAAAAATGATTTTTGAACTCCATGACGCAAGAAAGACTTTGTGTGCTTGAAACTCATAGAGATTGTAAATACAAGATAGTACAAGGAATGTTCAAAGGGATTTTCCTTAGTTCGTGTGAGGTCTCATCTTAGGGAACATTGTGCTTAACGTCTCCAAGAGAGGACAAATGCAAGGTCTCATCTTAGGGAACATTGTACCTAATGCTTCCAAGAGAGGAAATCATAGGAAGAAAGAAAATCGCACAATGAAATAAAAGTGTCAATGTAGGGTGATACCACAATACTAGTTTACAATTTTTGGAAAAAACATGACACTAAACTAATTTTTTCTAACTAAATCTTCACTTTCGGGCAGCTAGTGGATAAACCGTGACAAATTTGAAGAATATGCAAACTAGTGATTTGTGACATTTTGTCTATAGATTCAAAATGGTTTTTTTTCAAAAAAAATAGAATCAAATTGCACTTATTTTTCCATCTCCTTCGACAACTAGTTTTTTTTTCGTAAACACCATTTTTAAGGAGTGACACTCATCATATAACACATAACCTTTTTTCCATGAAAGATAATATTTTATTTTTTTTGAATTTAGATTTGTAGCTACAACATCTAGTGCTTCCAGCTGGTTTCATAGTGTTTTATTCAATTTTTTTTCCTTAATCAAAATTCAAATTCAAACTAATTACAATTTAGACAAAGGCAGACTATATAACACATAACCTTTTTTGTATATATCGAATTTTTTTTTTTTTGTTGGATCAATGAATTAAATATCTGGTGCACTCATATTTTTCAAACTAAAAATTGATAATCTTCTATTTTTGCACATGTGCAAAACAAAGATCTTGATTTTTAGTGAAAAACCTACATTCACAAGAAATAAAAAATAAATATAATAATTAAATTAAATTTATTTAAAATTATACTTTTTGGGAAGCTTATAATAAGGACTACATATGCACAAAAAGTAAATTTTAAATGAATTCATTTGATCCCTCAAAAGGTAAATCCAAATTAGTTTTTAATCAAAATTTTGATAGGTGTAAAGGAGACTCTATTATAGGTATGGTTTAAAACTAGTGAGGTTTTATCAAGGGGGTTTGATATAAGGTAGTTTGATAAAACCTGATGAGCTCAAAATATGCTCATAATTTGAGTATTGTGATGTATTTTTGATATCCCTACTCTTATTGCTAATGGATGTTTTAACTCTTTGATTAAAGACTTTTTATCTAAAATTGGGTAGTATCCTGGAGCAATACATTCCTATATTCCTGCAGCTTAACATCTCTAAGTGTCTTATTAATTACCTTGTTTGACCTCTCGAACAACTAATATAATGCATGTGGTTTTTGAATAATGAAATAGATTGAATATGTGATTAATGAATGTATCGTGGTGTTTGCCACGCGTGCTTTCTTTCACCCCTGTTGCCTTGTGCATTGCAGATTGTTGAAGGGAGCATGAATGAGTCAAGTGCAGCAGATCTCGGCCCTGCAATAAAGTCCATTTCCTGCACAACGTCGAGGAAGTTTTTCTAGCGAAAACTCTCTGACTAGGTCGTTGGGAAGAAATCTAAATGACCATTAATCTGGGAAGAGTGGAATGCTAAATTCTCTCTAGATCATGTTAAACAGATATGCTCTCATTTATGAGAAGTCTATTCCTTAGTTTCAAGATACATTTATGTCCACGTCTTTCTCTGTTAGAGTTAGGTAGTTAATTTTTTTTCTGATTTAAATAAGTGTTCCTCTTGCGTGAGTGAGCAAGTAGAGCATGTAAAATTCAGTATTATAATGAGAGATAGTGTTTTGTGTTAGTTTTCATATGAGCATAACAATGTATATAATTTTAAGTTTATGAATAAAAGCTGATGAAGTTCTAAGTTCAATTCTTGCATAATTGGTTGATGCTTGCTACGGGGGCCCACTTACTAAGTATATGTAGTTAGTTAGTTAGTTTGTTTATTTCCTATTCATCATAAGTTAGATTTCATTCTAGAAAGTTTTAGAGCAAACTCAGCCTTATATTGTTCCTACAGCATTGAGAGTCCATCCTTGTGTTTGTTCCTACAGCATAAGGCCAGTTCATAGTTTCTCTCTTAGTAATAGTCGTTATGATTTATGCTTTGATTAAGTTTAGAAGGCTTCGCATTACATTCCTGTAGCATAAGTAGAATTTCTTTCACGCATTTATTTTTCGTAAATCGTGACTGAAAACTAGTTCTTAGTGCACATACAGTGCCGCTCCATTTCAAGTATACGTTCCCTAGTTTGACAATGTAAATGAACGGCCATAAGAAGATGTTAGTTGCTTGCTAGAATGTCCAATTCCCAGGTTAGGATTTGCTGTGAATTTTATATCCTTTTGTGGATGTGACCATTTTTGGTGCAAGTTGTTCCAACAAAGACTCTCTGACTGGGTCGTTGGGAAGAAATCTAAATGATCATTAATCTGGGAAGAGTGGAATGCTAAATTCTCTCTGGATCATGTTGAACAGATATGCTTTCATTTATGAGAATTATGTTTCTCGGTTTCAGGATACATTTATGTCACTATCTTTCTCTGTTAGAGTTAGGTAGTTAGTTGTTTTCTGGTTTAAATAAGTGTTCCTCCTGCGCGAGTGAGCAAGCAAAGCATGTAAAAGTTAGTATTATAATGAGATATAGTTTTTTGTGTTAGTTTTCATATGAGCATAACAATGTATATCATTTCAAGTTTATGAATAAAAGTTGATGAAGTTCTGAGTTCAATTCTTGCATAACTAGTTGATGCTTGATAAGGGGGCCCACTTAGTAAGTATCTGTAGTTAGTTAGTTAGTTTTTTATTTCCTATTGATCATAAGTTGGATTTCATTCTAGAAAGTTTCAGTGCAAACTCAGTCTTATATTCTTCCTACAGCATCGACAATCCATCCCTGTGTTTGTTCCTGCAGCATAAGGCTAGTTCATAGTTTGTCTCTTAGTACCATAACGCTTCGCATTACATTCCTGTAGCATAAGTAGAATTTCTTTCATGCATTTATTTCTAGTAAATCGTGACTGAAAACTGGTTCTTAGTGTACATACAATGCCACTCCATTTCAAGTATACGTTCCCTGGTTTGACAATGTAAATGAATGACCATAAGAAGATGTTAGTCACCTGCTAGAATGTCCAATTCCTAGGTTAGGATTTTCCATGACTTTTATATCCGTTTGTGGATGTGACCATTTTTTGGCACGATTTCTAGGGATGGTGTCAAGCTAAGAACCTGTCATAGTCATTGTTAGTAGTAGTTTAGTTTGCTATTCAAGCATTTTCAAAATTTATTCTATTGCATGCATATAAGAAGAGACGCTCTGGGAAGATTCCTCCCTAACCTTCCATTCCTTGATAACAATCTTGAACCAGCTTATAATCTATTTGAGGAAGGAGGAGATCAAGATATAAATCCGTTTGCTGAAAACTTGCTTGTTGAACTACCATTTGATCTAGCTGACGAAGAACCTAAAGAAAAACCATTTGCTTTGATACTCCATCAAGTAACTATGACACATAATCCACCTAATCGACCTCCTGCTTTTGAATTCCCCATTATTTCTCAGCAAGATAGTGATAACCTTAAAAATATTCCTTCTTCATTACTTCCCAAGTTCTATGGACTAGTTACAAAGGACCCAGAAACTTTCTTGTGTGAGTTTGATATCCTCTGTCGCAGCTATGATTACACTTCAAATACTCACAGGCTGAAGTTGTTTCATGCTACTTTGAAAGAAGGAGCCCTTAGATGGTTTATGAGTTTGGGAAGAGGTGTTTTTGATAGTTGGGCAGCCATGCAAACAAAATTTCTTGAGAAATACAAGGAATATTGTAAGAGTGGTAGTAAGGGTAATGATATATTCAGAATTCAACAAAAGGAGGATGAAAGCCTGGAAGACTATATCTCAAGATTTTTGTTTTCCCTGAAAAAAATTCAGACCATACTCTCAATGAAGAATCTTAGAAACTACTTTTTCTAAGTGGAATCAGTGATACCTGTATAGATGCCCTGAACCTGATGGGAGGAGGAGATATAACCCAAGTATCTTGGGATGATATAAAGAAAATATGTTTCAACTACTCTCAAGCAATTGTTAAGAAGGGTAGAGGTCATCAAGCCACAGTGGGAAAGTCTTCTACTAGTGGAGTTTCATGGATGAAGATCACAAATTTGGTGTCTAACTTCAAGCAAGATATCATAAACAATATGGCTACATAGTTGGATACTATGCAAGCTTAGAAGAAACATGAGGAAGCTGAAGCAATCTTGGATGAGTTTTGTCCATATTGTAGACAAAATAAATTTGACTGTAGATGTAAGATGGTGGCTAACCTGGAGGCTAAGCAGTTACCTACTAACTTTAAGATGGTAGAGAGTGATGATGACCAAGTATTCTTCATCACACAAAGGAAACCATGGGCTCAAAGACAAAGTATGCCTCAAGACCCTTTGACTTTTGGTAATCCTTATTCTAATTAGAATAACCAATGGCAACCTACATATCACCCATCACCACCTTGGAATACTTCTCAACCACACTGGCCTAACTATTAGATTCCTCAATGGAAATCTCCTTAAGGAGGTTGGTAGTAGCCACAGGGACAATGGACTCCACCCCCAGGTAACTGGCCGTAGAATCCTCAATGGAGAGGTTCTCAACAATGGGAGAACCAATCCCCCGAATCCCTGCAGCTTCAGCAGCCACAACCCCAGGCCCTCATGCCACCTCTTGCAACACCTACAGAAAATACTGGCCCTCCAAAACAAACACCTATGCCTGCTCAACCATTGTCAAATCCTAATAATAAGCAACAATAACAACAATAGCCTATGTATTTTGCAGAAGCCAATCAATATCCATCTCAGGTCTGGAACCACTCTCCCTGCTCCACAGCCACCTGTAATCATAGAGATTCTAGACTCTACCTCTGAACAACCTACTAATCCTAAAGAACATATACCTATATCAAATACTGTCTCTAAGGAGCTTGTCCTATAGCATCAGGCCAAATCGCCTTTTCCTCAGAAATTGCAAATTACTACATCCAAGTCTATGGAAAAGCCTACCTTTGATATTTTGGATCAACTAAAAAAAGTACACATTCAAATTCCCCTTTTTCAAGCCATTAAAGATGTCCCAATTTATGGAAAATTTATTAAGGAGGCATGTTTAAAGAAACCGGGAAAAAAGAAAAAGGATACCCAAACTAACCATGTTCTAGGACAGTTGGAAGATATTATGTTAGGGAAAGTAGTCATTCCAAAATATATTGACCCTGGGAGTCATGTGGTACAAATAAATATTAATGGCCAGATAGTAAAGAATGTTTTGATAGACCTTGGTGCAGCCATCAATGTAATGACCAAGCATACTATGGATTATTTGAATATCCTAACCATTCGGTCCACACCTACCATCCTACAACTTGCTGATAGTTCCACAATAAAAACTGATGGAGTGGTAGAAGATGTTACTGTCATCCTTACGTTTTGGGAATAACCAATAGATTTCACCATATTGTCCACTAGGAAACTTTGGGAGGATATCCTATCATCCTAGGTAAACCATGGTTAGCTACAGTCGATGCTTTCATAGGATGTCGTTCAGGAGATATGACAATTTCTAATGGTCAGTCAAGAAAGAAATTGGCTTTATATCCACCTGCCTAGCCTCAGCTAGACTTGTTTGAACCAATTTGGTCAGATTTAGGAGAGGAAACTGAAGAAGTCAATTCATTGGCTCAGTTAATGATGTTGCAAAATAATCCGTTTTCATAGCTTCAGAGTGAGGATGACTTGTTTTTACACATTTTGCAATCCAACTCTAATTTGAGTAGCTCGTCTGTTCCAGATAGTTGTTCTCAACAGTGTTTCCTACAGCAACTAAATTCTGAGAGCCTGCCATCTGAATCTCCTACAGTTTATCACAACTTGCTTCCATATGAAATATAGACACCACCTTTATTAGCAGCCTCCATGAATGATCTTACCAAGCAAGTATAATTTTCTCTAGGATGTTGTTTGAACATCAATAATAAGTTGCCTCAATCTCAACAAGCTACCCTAGTCACAATGTTGCAAGATCAACACTAAGCTTTTGCATGGGACTATGGGGATATGAAGGGAATAGATCCTCAGCTTTGTACTCATAGGATCTACATTAAGGAAGATTGTTTACCTGTTAGACAGCCTCAAAGAAGGATAAACCCAACACTCAGGGAAATAGTTAAAACAAAGCTTTAGAAATTGTTTGATGCTGGTTTTATCTACCCCATTTTAGATAGTCAGTGGTTATCTTCATTGGTGATTGTTCCTAAAAAAGGAGGAAAATGGAGAGTTAGTGTAGACTACAGGGAGTTGAACACAACAACTAAAATGGATCACTTTCCACTGCCATTTGTTGACCAAGTGCTAGACTCATTGTCTGATAAAAAGTATTTTTCCTTTTTGGATGGATATAGTGGGTACAATCAAATTAGAATTGCCCCTGGGGATCAAGACAAAAACAACTTAACCAGTCCATGGGGCACTTTTTCCTACTCTGTCCTACCTTTTGGACCGTGTAATGAACCTACAACATTTCAAAGGGCAGTGATTAGTATTTTTGCTGACATTTCTCATGATTCTATGGAGATCTACATGGATGACTTCACTACTTATGGAATTACTTATGAAGAAGCATTAGCCAATTTGGAGAAAGTGTTGAAAAGATGTCAGGAGAAAAACTGTCTTTGAATAGTGAGAAATGATTTATGATGATGCAAGAGGGAATTGTTTTAGGCCATCATATCTCTCAAGCAGGAATTCAGGTTGATCCTGCAAAAATAGAAGTTATTCTAACTTTGCAAACACCTATGAAACAAAAGGATGTTAGAAGCTTCCTAGGACATGTTGGATATTATAGAAGATTTATCAAAAAAATTAGCAAAATAGCCAATCCATTATATGCCTTATTGACTAAGGATTCTAAATTTAACTGGACTGAGGCCTGTCACAAATCTTTCATACATCTTAAGAACTTATTTACTTAGGCACTTGTTCTTCAAGGACCGCAATGGATTTTTCCCTTTCATCGACATACAGATGCTTCTGATTATGCCATAGGGGTAGTTTTAGGACAGAAAGAGAATTCCATAGAGCATGCCATATATTTCATTAGCAAAAACCTTCAAGGTCTTGAATTAAACTAAACTATCACAGAGAAATAACTGCTAGCAGTTGTGTATGCCTTGAACAAGTTTTGACATGATGTCACTAGTTACCAAATATTTGTTCATACAGACCATGCAACAATAAGACCTACCTCATGAATAAGTCTGCCATATCTGGCAGATTAGCAAGATGGCTCCTATTGTTGCAAGAATTTTATATTACAGTTATTGATAAGCCAGGCCAAGCTAATGTGGTGGTTGATTTCTTGTCAAGACTTCAAACAGCTACACCTGCCACCCCTGAGGTAATTGATGACAGCTTTCCTGATGAACATCTATTTTCTATTGATGCTCAAACTCCATGGTATGCAAATATTGCAAATTATTTAGTAGCCAACAAGATCCTAGCTCACTTCTCACCAAAGGAAAGGAAATTGTTTGTTGAGAAAAGTTTTAACTTTTCATGGATTGCAGACTATTTATTTTACACAGGACCCAACCAAGCCATGAGAAGGTGTGTAAGGGAAGATGAGACCTATGACATTTGGCATGCCTATCATGATGAGCCATGTGGTGGGAACTTTGACGCAAAGAGAACATCTATGAAAGTGCTTGCTACTGGATACTATTGACCCACACTATACAAAGATGTTGCAGCCTATACTAGAAAATGTGACAGATGTCAATGCATGGGGAAACCAACCAGGTCTGATGAAATGCCCCTGTATCCTCAAGTGGTAGTCAGTCCCTTCAACAAGTGGGGCATGGATTTTGTTGGGGCTATCGATCCTCCATCCAATTGGAAATCATACATTTTGGTGTGTACTAATTAGGTAACCAAGTGGGTGGAAGTGAAAGCAATGACACATGCCTATGACAATAAAGTTGTTGAGTTTTTGTATGAGTAGATTTTTATTCGATTTGGAGTCCCAAGGGAACTTGTTACTGATCAAGGAGCTCAGTTTACATCCAACTTAATCACTATACTGATGAATAATTAAAAGATCAAGCACAAAAAGTCTAGCCCCTATCACCCTCAAGCCAATGCTGAGGAAGAGGTTACCAATAGAGAAATTGAGGCAATCCTTACTAATACAATCCAATTACACAAAAAGGATTGGAGCAGTCACCTTCCTAAAGTAGCCTGGGCCTATAGAACAACATGGAAAACAACTACAGGGTTTACTCCTTTTGAGTTACTCTATGGTAAGACTACCATGTTGTCAATTGTGTTTGAGCATAAGACCTTAAGGACTGCTCTCCAACTTAATATTGATATTTCAGAAGCTCAAAAGGAACATGTCTTGCAACTGAATGCATTGGATAAGATGAGGAAAGCTTCCCTACAACATACTGAAGCTATCCAGTAGCAAAGAAAAAAATGGCATGACCACCATATCAGAACTAAGCAATTCTCTATTAGTGATAGGGCGTTGCTCTATGACTCCAGGTACAAGGAAAATCAATGTAAACTCACCACAAGATGGCTTGTTCCTTATGAAATATAAAATGTGTTTGATAATGGTTCAGTTTAGTTAGCTACAATAGATCCATTCTTATTCAAGCTACTGGTTAATGGACATTGTCTTTGGTTGTATCATAAGCCAGCATCCAAAGATGAATTTATGAAGTAGATTGTTTTGAATGCGGCCACTGATCTTCCTACAGCGAAAGGCTTCGGCCTTTCTCCTACAGCATCTCTTTAAAATTTCATGTTGCATTCCCATAATAAAGGTTTCTTTTTTAGAGAAGCCACTTTCTCTGCTTTTCATCCATCACCACCACTCATTACCTCTTCTTCCATGTCACCCATACATATCATCCATCCTACCATACCGACCTCATTTACAGTTTCAACTCCAGTTGTTATTTCATGTTGAGTTGTGATGTTTCCCTGCATGTACGAGCATTTATTAAAAGGTACGTGATATCTTTTATTGTCACATTGCTTATTTATTTCATTTTTTCATCAACTGATATGTAGATATCAGTGATTATTTCCTGATCTTCACCTATCCTTTCACACATGTGTGGACACATGTCAAATTTTAAGTAGGGGGTGGGGATAATTTATTTCAAACCTTTTCTTATGTCACTATCACAACTGATAAGATTTTTTTTTTTTTGTACTTTCCAAATATGACTACGTGTTTTATCCTAAACAATAATTAACTGCTTGATTTGAGTAGTTCCTAACAATCATTTCATGCAAATATTCTTTGAGGCATTCTTGGAAAAGTAAAGGAAAGTTACGGCAAAGCAGAAAGAAATAGAGCAAAAAAAAAAAATTGAATTTTCAGAAAAGTTTTGAGTTCAGGAATCTAAGCAGGGATAATTTATGAATATGGGTGGCCAATTAGTAAGACATGAGCATGTAGCTCATGAGCTCTTGACACAAAATCCTCAAATGGTTCAGGCATTCAGCAATTGCAGATGGCTCAATTATTTTCTGAGGTTAAATTTCTTTAATGAGGAACCTTCAGGTGAGTTTTTGAGAACTCTTTTAGAAGGAGAAGTTGCAGTGTGGGGTTTGACAGTGGTTGTAATAGAAGAATGGATTGCAAAATTAACTGGGCTTCCGGTGGTAAGAGAAATTTTTTCTTCAGATGTTGTCTCTGCTAGGGCAGAATTTACAGTACCAACTGATGGGCCCTTGGAGGTTTCTAAACAAGGATGCAAACAAGTCTCACTGCCTTTTCCATACTCAGAATATTCTGCCTTCATAATCAGGTACTTTTGAGGGACGTTTTTCCTATTTGAATTCCTACCATTTTAAATTATTGAGTCATATGAGGCACGATTTAGCTATTAATGTTCCAAATTTTTTGTTAAACCTTTTGAAACAATGTGCCCATGAAACCCAGAGGGGTAGGGACAACTCTGTTGCCCATCATGCCCTCATTAAAATTTTGATTGAGCATTCCCTAAAGGATGTCTCACCCCTTTCTTTGCAAGAATTTGTTGCGCAAAAGGGTCTACAACTTCCAGAGCTGCCTATAGCACTCCCTACAGGATCTATTCATGTGGCCTCCACACCAGAGCCCTCTGCCCGAGTACAAACCAGGTCTGCTAGTAGAAGAGAAAAATGAAAAACAAAGGTAGGAGATTCATCTAGGGCAGAACAAACCCCAAAGTCTGACCCTCATGTTCAAAAACAACAGTGTCCCTCTCCTATAACATCTTCTCCTGTAGCAGTTCCTCCTATAGCAACACCTATTGCTGCTGTAGTTTCACCACCATCTTCTTCTGTTGATTCTAAATCCTCTAGGAAAGTCAGAAAGAGGAAAGCCACTAGAGTGCCTCCTATAGCTACAACATTACCAAAAAGAGTTTCATCAAGGAAACAACGTAAAGTCACCTCAACATCTACTCAACCTGAAGTTATAATAATTTCAGAGGACTCTGAAGAATGCAGTCATAATGATTCTCAGAATGTATCTAAGAATGTTCCACATAGCCCACCTGTTTTTTCTAAGGAAATGCAAAATGAGCCAATGGAAGTCGAGGAAGCACAACATGTTAGTAATGAAAGGGGAATGCCAAGTCTTGATGACTTGGCTGAGGCAGCTCAACAAATTTCAGAGGAAGCACAATCTCCTCCTATGCAACAACAAGAATTCATCCTAAAGCAAGAGGACGGACAACCTGAACAATTGGAAGTGTCCAATGAAACCTCATTACCCCCTTCAACTTGTCAAGCAATGGTTGTCTATAAAAAGAAATTTTTTATTGAATTTTTGAAATACCTTAGGACCACATAGAGGTCGGTCACATTTCAAACCTTGAGTTTCCGCCACTTAGCCAATAATGAAATTCAAAAAAGTCTTTGGGAGGAAGAGAAGAATAAATTGAAAAGAGAAATTGAAAGGCAGAAACAAGAAATCCAAGAAATGAAAAATAAAATGGATGAAATGATCAAAATAACTGGTAAAAATGTGGATTGTAGAACACCGCTTAGGGTTTATGCTATGTGCCTAAAAGAGAAATTTCTTTAGTTTCAATTAATGACAATTTCAAGGAATTTAGATCCTGTTATTTATACAGCCAAAGAATTTTATGATGCATACCAAGTAGCCCCTAGTTGGCTAAAGAATTTTGTGTGAATTTTATTTGCATGGTTTGATAATTCCCTCTGAAATAGAATGGAATCCACTTCTTTATATTGGTGATATTAATTTGAGGTCACTCATTTCCTGGGTGGCCAATGAAACTAATTATGGTAGACAATTGGAGGCCTATGAAGAGGCTGAAAGGAATGAGTCTATCCCATTGCGACCTGAAAGCGCAGATCCCTACACAATGCTGAAAACTTGGCTTACTATTGCGTATGGGTTCAATGATCAAACTGAAAGAATAAAAATATTCGATATCAGGAAGCAAGTGTATGAAGAATTCAAAGGCCAACCATATCTATTTTGGAAGCTTTCCTCTTCCAGAATTGAAAAGAGATGGGAAAAACTAATTGTTGGTCTGAGGAAATCTAAGCCTCATAGCACCCTAAATTTTAAAGTAGCCCTTGGAAGGACATAGAAGTACATGCAGCTTGGTCTTCAGAAGAGGTTCGAGTTATGGTTGCTAATAACATTTCAACCTCTGGTTTTAATGTGGCCACTTTAGCTTTATCGAGCTACAGATGTTAATAAGGATACAAAAACCCGCAGATATGAAAGATGGCAACATTTGAAAGGTTTCTACTATAAATTTGAAACTTCACCAGAAAGCCATACTGCTCCAATGGATTTTAGATAAATAACCAGGAAGCTTAATGCTGGCAGACCATCATTAGGTTAAGTAGGGGGCAGATGATGAGCTCAAAATATGCTCATAATTTGAGTATTATGATGTATTTTTAATATCCCTACTCTTATTGCTAATGGATGTTTTAACTCTTTGATTAAAGACTTTTTATTTGAAATTGGGTAGTATCCTGTAGCAATACATTCCTATATTCCTGCAGCTTAACATCTCTAAGTGTCTTATTAATTACCCTATTTGACCTCCTGAGTGATTGATATAATGCATGTGGTTTTTGAATAATGAAATAGATTTAATATGTGATTAATGAATGTATCGTGTTGTTTTCCATGCGTGCTTTCTTTCGCCTCTGTCGCCTTGTACATTATAGGTTGTTGAAGAGAGCATGAACGATTCAAGTGCAGCAAATCTCAACCCTGCAATAAAGTCCATTTCCTACACGATGTCGAGGAAGTTGTTCTAGCGAAGACTCTCTTACCGGATCGTTCGGAAGAAATCTAAATGATCACTAATCTGGGAAGAGTGGATTGGTAAATTCTCTCTGGATTGTGTTAAACGGATATGCTTTCATTTATGAGAAGTTTGTTCCTTGGTTTTAGGATACATTTATGTCCACGTCTTTCTCTATTAGAGTTAGGTAGTTAGTTGTTTTCTTGGTTTAAATAAGTGTTCCTCCTGTGCGAGTGAGAAAGCAGAGCATGTAAAAGTTAGTATTATAATGAGAGATAGTGTTTTGTGTTAGTTTTCATATGAGCATAACAATGTATATCATTTCAAGTTTATGAATAAAAGTTGATGAAGTTCTAAGTTCAATTCTTGCATAACTGGTTGATGCTTGCTAAGGGGGCCCACTTAGTAAGTATCTGTAGTTAGTTAGTTAGTTAGTTATTTCCTATTGATCATAAGATAGATTTCATTCTAGAAAGTTTCAGCAAAAACTCAGTCTTATATTGTTCCTGCAGCATCGGGAGTCCATCCCTGTGTTTGTTCCTGCAACATAAGGCCAGTTCATAGTTTGTCGCTTAGTAACAGTCGTTATGATTTATGCTTTGATTAAGTTTAGAAGGCTTTGCATTACATTCCTATAGCATAATTAGAATTTATTTCACGCATTTATTTTTGGTAAATCATGACTGAAAACTGGTTCTTAGTGCACATACAGTGCCACTCCATTTCAAGTATATGTTCCTTGGTTTGACAATGTAAATGAACGACCATAAGAAGATGTTAGTTGCCTGCTAGAATGTCCAATTCCCAGGTTAGGATTTTCCATTACTTTTATATCCTTTTGTGGATGCGACCAAAACCCTCTTCAATTGGAATGCTTTAAATGGAACTTTTTAAGGCTTAAATAATTATATTTTCTAAAAATATTTGATTTCAACAAAAATCAGAATCTCCCAAAAATTGTAAACAAGCTCTATGGGATCACCCTGTATGCCCCCACTTTAAAGCGGTTGCTAACACCATTACTATGAGAAATTGCTTTAAAGTAGAAGAGGACATGGCAGCTTATTTGGAGAGCCCTATGCCAAGTCATATGTTTCCAATAAGCTACATCATGAATAAGGTAGTATATCACATACGAGTGAACTTAAGGCAAGTTGTCCACATCCCAAGCTTGCTCTTCTATGTTCATGAATGGTTAACAACTAGGAAAAAGAGGAAACAATGAGTGATATACAAGGACAAGGTTACCTAACCCCTTTCCCCTACTTAGTACAGGACAAGGCTAAGCTGAAATGATTGATAAGATGCATGATAGAGTGAAAATCAGTATCAATTAGAGGAATTAGGTGTTGCCACATAAGGGAGAGAACAAAACTCTTTAAGATGTTTGATTTTACTACTCAAAGCCTTAAATTGATTAGTAGAATGACTGTTAACTTTGTGATATGTGCAAAATAATTTTTTGTAATAAAAAAATATTCAAGTTCTTGGAGGAAGGGATATCAAGTGTTCTTGGAGAAGTCTCAACAAGATACCCTCTTGATCAATGGTAGAAGGTGTTCATGTAGTTTGCGGAAAATTTATTTCATGCTTAATATTAGTTGTCATACCTACAATAGACTCTTTAGATTGTGAGATTTTGTTCTCTCTGTTACAGGAGGGTGGAAAATCTAACAAAATCAAATCATTAGTGTTTTGCAAGATGACATTAACATTAAGCAAAGATTTCTTTGTTTGTTTCATTTCTTGCAAAGGAAAACAACTAATACTACTAGTGTCTATCAATTCAAGATGCACTACTATTAAAGTTGGCTTAGAAGAATCTGTTGTGGAAGTCCAGATGTTAACTGAAGGTTTGTTTATTTCTATCAAAGGAAAATAACCAAGACCATGAGTTGTTTGTTGCATGTCAGGCTCTATAAGGTTGTGGATAACTTGTTCTCTAGGACCACATCCTTTCACACTATAGCCAAGTTGTTTCATAAGCTCATAACCTTTTCCATAAAGCTTTTGCATTGCTTTTGGATCTAATGGTTGTTCATGATTTAGTTCATTGAAGTTTGTGGTGTAATCTATTATGTTTTGTTCTAAAGTGGTTGAGGTGGATTCTTTTGAAGGGTCTTCTTAATTTTGTGTTGACATTACTGATTTTTCAGTTCCCTTATCAGATTCTTTGTTTATGATCTTGTACTTGCCCATGAATGTATGTTCAAAATCTAAGGAATCCCAATCATCTTCTAATAGCTTTGTGATTTCATCAATGTGTTTTTATTTGTCTTTTTATTGCATAGGTTCCACTTGTGTGGTTGGTGTTAATGTTTTCAAGGGATTGTCTTTGTTTGTCTCAAGTTCTAAGACACTGTAAGGCTCAGGATCAGTGTCGAGTGTGTACACTTTGTTGTTTTAGATGTATTTCATTTTACGATGAAGAGTAGAAGGAACCCCATTCATTGCATGAATCCATGGTCTGAATAAAAGAAGATTATATGAAATTTCCTAAGGCATAACATGGATCTATGTTTCCAATGTGGCCTTCCCAATTGTAAGAGGTAAAGTAATCACATTGAGCGGTTTTTTTTCAACATTGTCAAATCCCTTAAGAGATAAAGAATTAGGTTGAATGTTGATTTATCAATGCCAAGCCTATCCAAAAGGCTCACACTACACACATTAAGCGCAGAGTTGGTATCTACAAGAGTTCTCTTTCTCCCTTTTCATTTGAATTGAGTATGATCATGAAAGCATCATTTTTTTTTTGCACTTCCACAAGGGTGAATTCACTTTGGTCAAAAACAAATTTGTCGGCATTTTTTCCTTAAATCATGGATGTTATGTCATTTGGCTCCACATTAGAAGGGACGGGAAATTTTTGCAAATAAATTTGAATCATGTTGTGGTAGTGAGGGGAGGCTTGAATAAGGTCCCACAATGATATTTTAGCAGGAGTATTCTTAAGTTGTTCAACAAGATTGTACTCCTTTCCACTTTGTGAAGGCAAATGAGGGGGACCTAGTAAGATGGGGTTAGTCAAAGGAAAGGGTGTTGGTATTGGTTGTTGTTGTTGCATATTATTTCTAGTGTTGTATGTATGAGCAACAGTATGTTAGAAACTAAGATTAGACATGCAAACCAAAAAACCTTCCACAGAAGAGAAAATCAGAAAAAACAAAACTATTGCAAAAAAAAGTGCAAATAATATTATTTAAGAATTCATAATTACATGTGATATAATTTTCTTTATAAAAGAAAAGTATGCATAACCCTAATCTTATCTTGAGCAACAAGATAGCTTAACAAAATAAGGATGACAATAATTAACCTAGGAATTAAAATATTACCTAAGTAAAGTGCAACTTAGGGAGACTAAAAAAAGCATGAAAATAATTACACTAACACCCTCCCATAAGTGCAACTTAGGGAGACTAAAAAAGAATGAACCTAAAACTAAGATGAATGCAAGAAAGCATGAATGGGTCCTGGCAACAAGGATTGATTAGGTACCCATGCACAAATGCAATAATGAGGTAGAGAAGGAAAACCCAGTGGGACAAAACCCCCCTACAATGAGATGACTACTGCAAAGAAGCACTGGAAGAACACTGTGGAGTAACATTGGAACCACAATCTGACAAGCAAGGAAAGATACTTTTGTCTACAAGAAACCAAAATGGAATCATAATAATGTGACAACAGACCCAATGTCATGGAACACTGGAAAACTCACAAACTAGAACAACCCTGGAATCGATAAAGCAACAATAGATGAAATGATGACAAAATCTAGAAACCATGTATCTCAATGTCGATGCCAAACAAAGACTAAAAATCTTCCATGGGAACAAGCACCATAAAGGCTCTAGAACATTTACCATAAAAACATAGCCCTCAAACGAGATGGATCTGAACCAATGCAGATCAATAACCATAAACTCCCAATTTGAAGTGTGAACTAATGTGAATCTGATATGTGTCAAGCTAAGACAAGATGGGCCAAAAGAAACTAGGAAACTAGATATAACCCATGCGAGTTGTCATCAATAAGATGAATATCAAAGTGCATGCACACTCTAATCAGATTATTATGCAAGAAACCCCTATGATGGAACTTTATCTCAATTCATTTATTACAATAACCCAATGATTATAAAAGGATAGAATGAAAACATGCATAAATAGAAAATAAAAATAGACCTCAGATCTGTGAAGAGGACTGAACCAGATTTCCAACGCCGTAGGAATGGAAAAAAATGGATAAGCAAGTCAAAAGATATGTCTCTCGAGTGAAAGCAGTAACATGTGACTTCTAAGGTTGAAAAATGCATCAAAAAAAAAAAACCAAAAAATCACACCTACACCATTACGAAGAGCTCAGAACCAATTTTTTGATGATATCTCGTTTGTGAAAAAAGGCCTATGTTTGCCCAAGTTATGCCAAAAAGAAAAAAAATCCCTAAAAAGAGGCCCTTTCAGCACTAACAAGGGGCAAAAAATAAGCTCCTTCCTTTCGGCACCTAGTCCTGCATGTGATTGTTGGCTACCGAAAATTCTGTTGGGGGCTGAGAAAATGAATGCCTAGTCACAATAAGACCACCTGTAGGTGCTTAAGGCAACAGGGTGCTGCAAGTCTGGCCTCGGTCATTGAAAGGACCACTCGCTAAGCTGAATAAAGCCCTCAAGGGCGGAACACTAGTCGAAGCGGTGAATAGGCCAAAGCTGCTGGTGGGAGCAGTGAACAGGAGGAGTTTCAGTGGTTGTTGAGTGGCGGGGTGGTGGTGGGGTGAAATACAATGGTCCTTGCAAAAATTTAATCAAAATTTTTGAATTTTTGATTTTTTTCATACTCTATGCCTTGAAAAATGTGTTTGGGGAGGTCGTATGGTCTCCTTGGAAAAAAAATTTTCCTCCCCAATTGACAGTGTCCAAAATGGACAAATTTTATATGAAAATAGGGGTTTTGGGGCAATGTGAATCCAACGGCAAGGTTTGTTTTGGCCCAAAATGCCTAGAAAATTTGGCGACCCCCAGATCTTTCAGAAAAATCATCGAGCTTGAAACCCTTACAGATTTCTTCAACGATAAGCAAAATCAGTGAAACAAAATCCATTTCTAACCTTTTTCAGCGCTTTGAATCTAATGGTCAAGCCCGATCTGATCCAAAACACTGCATAGATGAACTCAAGGCATGAAACCCTCAAGGAATCCTGATTAAACTTTGCAATGATTTTCTCAAAAATCTAAGAAGGGGCTGCAAATCAAGGCTCTGATACCATGTTAGAAACCAAGATCAGACATGCAAACCAAAAAACCTTCCACAGAAGAGAAAATTAGAAATAGAAAAGTTATTGAAAAAAGATGTGCAAATAATATTATTCAGGAATTCATAATTAAATGAGATGATTTGATTTATAAAAGCAAAGTATGATAACCCTAATCTTATCTTGAGCAACAAGATAGCTCAGCAAGATAAGGATGAAAATAATTAACCTAGGAATTAAAATATTACCTAAGTAAAGTTATGCAAGTGTAATTAAATATTAATTACACTAACACAATATTATGACTTTCAACTGCTATGACACATTATTCTTAGGTGGGTAGAGGATGAATTCGGGTTTCTTTTGAGTTTGTGGTTTGTGTGAAGGGGGGTAAAGGATGAGTTGACATTGAATAATATTAACATTTCTTACTGAAGGAGAGTCTAATGTTACTTCATCATCTTCATCTAAGGGTCCAGTATCATTATTTTTAATGTTTTCCTCTTCTTGCACCATGATATCTTCAAAGATTGGTTCTTCTAAAATGACTTCATCACAAGTAGGGGGATGATCAATGGTTGGATTTTTTTGATTATTAGGATAAGGCTCTATTTGGTTGTTTTTTTTTGCTAAGGTCTCATTCTCTTGTTCCATAGTAGCTACCCTAGTAGGAGAGCTTGTAATATGTTCATCCATAGTTAGATTTTTTAACACATCTTCATCACAAGTAAAGGATACTTCAAGAGAACGACAACTAAGATTATTTTGTTCAAATAGGCCTTTCCAAATGTTAGGGACATTAGGAAGGAAAGAGATTTAAGCTTATCACTTTCAATCCACATGTCCTCTTGACAAATGTGATTTTCATGAACGTTCATGATTGTATCCTATTTTAAAGGATTTTTACAAGTAGGTGGAGTAGGGAGATATGGATTTGGGATAGGAAAAGTGGTGGCTATGACCTCATTTTCTTGTTTTCTAATTTCTTCCAAAGGGGGATGAGGAGAGGGACAATCAAGACCTTCAATGTTTACATCTTCTTTCACCAAGATACATTCATCTCTAGTAGGAGACATATCAGGAGAAGAAAAAGTATGATTGTTATGATTGTCAACACTACCATCCTCACCAATGGGCAACATTTTTAATATTAAAGATTGTGTCAATGGTTTGGTGATTAACATGTGTCTTAATGGCCTCATTATTGTAATCTAAATTGAACTCATAAGCGGGGATGTTGTATTTATGCAATCCATTTTGAACCAAATCAAAGCCACATCTTTTGAAAGAAAACATGCTATCATGAAAAGGTAAAGAAAGTACAATGCAATGACCTAATGTAAGATTTTTTAAATTCAATGTTTAGATGTGAAACAAGGTAATTTGTTGATTACATTATGTAATAACCTTAAAGATGAAATGTTGTAAATAGTAATTTGAAATTGAGCAATGCATGAAATGAGCTAATTTAAGCTATATCTAATGAAATGAAAGTAATAGAAACTCAGCCAACTGATACAAATAGTTAATGGTAGTAAAAAAAATTGCAGAAAAAGGGTTTTTAGTGCTTGAAAAGGCAGTATCAGGGGCGCAAAGGGACTGATTCGCCCAAGGTAGCAAATAAGTCCCACTGGGGATATTTTTCAAAAAAATTAGATGGTTTTGATTTATTTTTATGTCTTCTATGTTGTATGATGCAAACCCAAGATGGAAATGTAGAATTTTAGATTTTTTTAATGATTTGAGATGTAAAAGTGCAACCTATATGCACTTTCACTAATATAAAATTTGAAACCTTGGAATGCAACTTAGCTAATGCAAAATGCAATGCAATGTTAATGCAAGCTCTTTCTAGGATAATGATGGACTTCAAATCAGAAAAAAAGGTATTTGGAAAGCAGGTTCACCAAAATGAAATGTAGATTTTCTCACCTCATACATCTCTAGGGTTTTGCACCTAAAAGGGAGAGAGACAAAGATCAACACTTCACTCAAGAACAAACCCTTGAGATTTCAACGCAAAGGGTATGTACAGGATCATCATGGAAAAAGAAGGCCCTTAAGTGGCAAAAAACTTAGAAAAATCAGAGTTAGGCAACTTGACGTAAAAATTTGAATAAGTCATCTATATTATTTCAAAAATATATATGAATAGAATCTATAGCAAATTGAATGTAGTTTCTAAGCTACTAGGTTTATTTTAAAAAACAAATCTATTTTGAAAAAAATTGAAATTTGAATGTAGTACTTAAATTTCAGGGAAAAAATAAGAAGTAGGTGTATGTCTGACCACCCTAACCAAAATAAAATGATAATATTTTTTATAATATTTTAGAAATAAGTAGAGGAATCATGTCCAGATGTGATTCAATTTTTTTTGTAATTTTTTTCCAAGAAAATAATTAATTATGAATTTTTTATTACAACTTTTAAAAAATATAAAAACTCGTATGTCTGACCACCTTAACTTGGTCAAAACTTCATGAAATTCATTTTTTCTTTTTTTAATCCTATATTATACGAAGCATAGAATGTGACACATGTTTTAGACTCAAAAAATGTGGTATTGTTTGAAAGCTATAGATGTTTTTCAATCGGCCTATCAATCAAGACTTTATTAGTAATTCAAATAGAAAATGAATAATAATTATTTATTAAATTCAAAGTAAAGAATAATTTATATTCATGAAAAGATGATAATATCCTTTAAAAACCCTTTTTATTTCGTGTATTTTGGGTAAAAAAAAAGTTGTTAGCCACATACCCTACACATACCCATCATATTGCCACTTTTTGGCCCATCATGATCCTATACATACCCCAAAGGAGATTGAAATATGACAAAAGAAAGGTTCTAGGGAAACAATAATAGTAAATAAGGGTTCACTACCAAGTGTAAACTTGAAAAACATGAAATTTTGGAAAACACAATGTGATATGCAAACATATGCTAAATGACCTAAAAAATGACTTAAAAATACAAACAAAGCAAAACATAAAGTTATGAAATGAAAAGTGTGCATTTGGAAATGTGTTGAAAACTAGAAATATCTCTAAAATTCTAAAAAAAATCTTTTTAGGCCTGGTGGAACTCATTCACCATTTTGGGCGAATTAGTCTTAGTTTTGGAAAATTGTCCCGAAACAAGTTTCAGCCAAAAGGGTATCTTAATCTATAGAGATCTCTTAAAAATAGGTATAGTGGGACTCATTCACCACTAATGGCGAATGAGTCCACTTTGGAATTTCTAAAAATCTGAAAGTGTAAACGGAAGCTCTAGGTCTGCTCTTTCTATTCCTCTAGGTGTCTGGATCTGAAATCCTAATTTTTGACACTGTAAGTGATGTTTTGTGGATATTTTGACCTAGCCAATAAAGAGATGAATTCAACAAGTTTTCAACCTATTCTTCAATCATTTCCAAAAATTCAAAGTACTTAGATCTGCAATCACAAAAGGAAAGAGAAAATATTGATTGTTAAGGCATGGGGGTTTGCCTTGGTCAAACCCCTTTTAGGTAATTAAACCAAAATAATGAAATAAGATAATGGAACATGAAATAATGCAATTAAAGACTTGCCATGATAAAATATCTTGAATTGTTGCAACTATGGATGAAGAATCTCCCCTTGAATGCTTAAGAAATGAGCTTGAATGCTATCTTGATAACCTTAAAATGTTAAACCCTAGCTTGCTTGACTTGAGATGGATAATGAATGATGAATGAATTATTGATGGGGGTGAAGTGAATAGAGAAACCTAAATTTATACACAATTATGCCCTAATTCCCGAAAATACATCACAGGCTGCCCTTAGGTCTTAGAAAATAAAAACTAGCCAGTATTTTAAAATAATTTTTATTTTTGTTGCAAAGGGGATTCATTAGCCCCTAATGGCGAATGGGTCCCACTTAGGCAATTTAAGTGGGTGTTAGAAATTAAATGTTTTAAATGATGTTTATTGGGATTATTTTCAAAAATACACTTAAGTAAGGCTTGTAAGTGTAAAATGGGTCAATTAAAGCATAAAAAGGTATAATTATTGATGAAAAGCCTAGAAAAGTGTGAAAATTTGTTACAAAACTTTACAACACTTTGAAATAAGGCGTGGTAAGTGATAAAAAGAGATTGTTTAGGTGAAATATATTCATAAGATCCTATAAAAGTGTGAAGGTGTGTTACAACAATTTTACAAGGCATCATAAAATTCATATTAATTCACAAGGGCCCAAAACCTAATGTGGATTTGTAAAACAGCTCTTAACACTAGACCAAGATGATTTTAAATCCAATTAATCATTAATAATTCCCAAATCAAGCAAGAGATACTTTTTTCTATGATACAACTACCATGTTGGCTACAGGAGGCCTATTGTTGGGCTCAACCTCTTGGTTCTTAAAGGTGTTGCTCTTTTGGGTTGTGTTGTTTTCTTCTCTCTTTGACTTCCCCTTCAACTTCTCCTTTCGAGGTGGAGATATCTTCTTTTGAGGTGAAGATTGTTTGGGTTGTTGCTTTTGGGAGTTTTTGCTAAGGTATCTTCACATCCTTTGGTTTACTTTATTCTCAATGATGAAATTTCTCCCATTAAGACTAATATTTCTCCTATTGAAGTGGAGATTTCCTTTGTGGTCTTGTTGGGTGGCTCTCTTTCCTCTTGTTGGCACCTTTTCTTGTAGCTCCTATTGAGGTGGAGTGTGCCCCTTTGTTGATGGTACGTGGGTTTGTTGGTTAGGTGGGCTTTATGTGCCAAGGGACTCCTTTATTTCCTTTTTGTGGCTTTTTGTGGCTTAGGACTCCTTTTCTGG
The DNA here is from genome assembly GCA_007258455.2 of Sequoia sempervirens. Taxonomy (NCBI): domain Eukaryota; kingdom Viridiplantae; phylum Streptophyta; class Pinopsida; order Cupressales; family Cupressaceae; genus Sequoia; species Sequoia sempervirens. Next base: position 522,245,955 of record VDFB02047230.1, on the reverse strand, counting down.
AGTTGTTGGCTTCTATTAGTTCTTTCCTATCTCAAAAGGTTTGTTTTCTGAGTGAAAATCCTAGAGTTTTTTTGGAGATTGTTTCCCTTTGGTAAATTTTTTGGCTGTAAAGTTTCATTGGTTTTCCCTTATTTCTATAAGGAGGTGTTTTATGTTCTAGTTTTCTTTTGGTTGCCTTGTTTCTTGTAGTTAATCTATGTTTCTAGGTTTCATGCTTTGGTCAAAAGAATGGCTTGTTGGTTGGTCTTCCATGCTCACTTATGGTGAGTCTCACTCTTCTTTTTTAGTGGTCTCATTATTTATGAGTCACCTATCCTCTAACTCTATGGATGCATTGTAACGGGTATCGACCCTTCTAGTCTTAACATAATCAAAACTATATAAATACCTATGAAGCCCTAATGATCTCTAATGCTAGTCCAATATTGCTAACCGTTTAGATAATGATAATATGATTGATCTTAATCACAAATTATGGATTTCCTGCAATGAATCTAGATCACTAGGGAACATGAAATTAAAATTTGATAAGAAGCATGCATAATGTCATCTCTTTTACATAAATACATGATTTTGACATTAAACTATTGCATATGGAATAAACAATCAAAACAAGTCCAAAATGAATGAGAAAAAGTGCTAAGGGTGCACTTTTCACCCTTATAAAATGGCATCTCCAAGATTCTAATACATAATTATGAATCTCCATCACCATAGACTATGTATTCATCTCTTAAAAGAATCCTTACTTCCATGATAATTAATTTTTAATGGGGATGTATCCCTAGAGATTTGGATGACATCCTCTTATGAAGTACAAAAATTGTAGATATAAAGAAAGGAAAAAAACCATTGCAAATTTGAAACATTGTATCTATATATGTCCCTATTGTCTCCAAAATCTAACAAATATTGTAGTTCAAAAAGTGATCTCCTTATCTCTTCTTGCAAAATTCAAGAAAATACTAATAAAAATTATCAATGAATTAGAAGATACCCAACATTCACTTCCTTGAAATAACTACCACAACATCGTATGTACCTACAAAATCATTATTTACCGAAGCATCCCAATGGAGAACACCCACCTACAAGAAAAAAAAGAATTGTTAATTTATTTTACAACTCTACTAAGGCAGCTTCTACCGAGATTCAATTTGCTCACCCTCTCAAATCAATCTTTGAGGGCTTGAAAATTAAACATTGAGGTTAAATACTGGAGGAATTCAAGTAAGCCAAACATCAGCCTGGAAATCTTTTGATCTCCTTGTTTTCAATGTCCGGCTAGAGGTAAGGTATGATGAAGTACTCAATAATTCTAATGAAAGTAAAAAACAAAACCATTTAGAAGATTTTTGGAAGTGAAGCTACTTTCTAGGCTTATGTCATCCAAATTCTGACTTCAGAGTTTGTCCTCGGTGTAGATTCTTCTCTAGAGCTTTCGTGTAAAATGGAAGAGATTCAAGAGACGGCTCGGCCCTTGTAAATTCTTCCTCAATTGGAACTCTTTGTATTTTAATAAAAATTTGCCCCGAGTTTCCATTGGAGGCGGCCTGCTCACATAGTTTTCCCTTGAAGAAAGTTCGTACAAGCAAAGCATACATTTTGGAGGTTGCCAGAGCATATGGGAATTCAGGAGCTATGAATGCAGTCTTCTTCATTGCAAATGAAAGTTTTGGTTACACAAGTCAATATTTGTGTGGCAAAAAATCTTCTTGTTGTTCGTTTCAATGGATTGAGCGAGAGATGCACATTCAAAACTGAAACTTAAAGGTAATAGGCGCAATTTTATTAACAATGAGTGTGATGGCTGGATTGAGAGGAAGAGAGATTAAAAAAAACAAATTAACCACTACAGTGAGAGTGACTGGGGAGTTAAAAAGAGGAGTGAAATGGAAGGAAAATGAGATGAAGAATATAACAAAACAGAGTGTTTGGGTTTTAAGAGCACAAACTAAGTTTTGATTTTCTACAGATCAAAAGACTTTTTTATAGTGAAATGAGTAGCTGGCCTTGGTGTGTTTAATTATTGCAGTGCTGGTACTCATTTCACATAAAAACACAAAACGGAAACAGAAATAATAAAAAAGTCTTCTGACTTACAGAAAGTCACGAATTTAGTGTGTTCTTTAAATCCAATCAAATGGGACCAAGGGTCACATAAAAAATCAAAGCTTAAGGTGTAAGATAAGTCCAGCCGTTTGAGTCTGATGGATGCTGGGACGACACAGTTTGCTTTGCTTTGGAAACTCAGCCAAAACAAAACAGTAATTTTTCGTTTTTTTAGTTTTAGAAGAAAATTTATTTCCACAAGTTTATGGCGTTTGGAGGATCAGCATCATGGCCCAGGTTTCTAGCAGCAAACTTTTTACCCTTAAATCACTCCATAAACCAATTCATCTACGAACCAGTCCCAGTGCCCACAATAAATAGAATAAAAAAGAAACACGATCATATGGAATCTAACAAAGCAGGGCACAAGATCTTTCTCTCAATCGATACGGTTCTAAGTGGGTAAGCGGTTCGTAAGAGTTAAGTGGGGAAGATTTTTTTCGAAGAGATTGATTAACAATACTAACGTGTTTTAATACAGTCCGTGTAAACGTGCTAAATATATTAATTATTTTAACTAAAACACGTAAGGGCAAAACCATTTTCTCAACAGTAATGAATTTAATAAAATTTTATTTTGATATGACTCCATGTACCTAAACTTTTAGCATCCAACAACATATGCATGTGCTAAATTTTTTTTACTGACAAATGACATATTTTCTGATTGAACACAGAATACGCAGAGACTACAACTGACACTCTACCGAGGTTTCTTCAGAAAAAAACACACCCATTTAATGCCTATTTACTGAGAGTTTCTGGTTAATCTACCGCTGGATACCTCATTTGGACAACTCCTTCGAATCAACAGTCTCTCTATTTTAACGAGGCAAGCTAATCGACAAATCAAGATTTACATCGGGCGGCTCTTCATTTCTGTCATCCCAACGCCATCATATTGGAAGAAATCTACCGTCTGAATTTCATGGTTGAAGGAGTGATGGTTGCTGCTGCTGCTTTCGCTATCAACAGAAAAAATTGGGTGGTGAGATTGGGATCGATTTCTCGGCTGAGCAATTTTCTGTTTATGTGGGCGTTCCAGTAATTCTTTATTTCGTTGGATGTTCGACCTGGCAATCTCCCTGCTATTAGAGACCAACTGCACCACCATTCCCACATACTCAAAATATTATATAGAGAGCAAAAACTTTATAATCAAGCAAATCAAGCCAAGAATTAATATTTCATTTCAACCATTAAAACCTATGTAGAAAGTCTTACCAAGCAGTTAACTATTACTTGAGATTCATCAAAGAATATCCATATATTGTATTCTTAGTTAAAATGGCAAGCTAAGACGATTAAAAAGATTGTGTTACCTGTTTCCCAAGAGGGCATGAAGCTTTATGATGATTTCTTCCTCTTCTTCAGAGATATTCCACCGCTTATGATCTGAAAGCAAACAGTCGATCCAGCTTAGCTGGCAGCTCTTCCCACATCTCTGCAACCCTGTAAAATCACAAGCATGAACTTCACTGGCCTTCGCCATTGGCTTGAATTTATAGCTGAGATGAATAGAAATTACAGACCTGCGGCCTTGGGTACAGAACTCCAGTGACCTTCGCCATGGGCTTGAATGTGGGCAAAGAGGCGGTCATCTTCTTCTTTAGTCCATGTCCCTGTTTGGGTAAGGGCGTTTTCGCAGCAAGGACAACTTCCCATCTTCAGTGTAAAGATACACAAGAAGGTAAAGCAATGCAAATAAGGGAAAAGAAAGGGCCCCATAGTCAAGGACTCGAGCAGTAATATCAACAAAACCTGTCTCATCACAATTATCAGTCACAATAATTAGATTTGTGCGGGATTTTTTTTTATATGAATATATGTTAACTTGGATTTATGTTCATATTAAATATTATTATTTTGATGTGTAAATGATTGTCAAATTTAATACAAAAGGTAAGTTTTTTTGGTGAAAGTTCACATCATCATTAAACAATGACTATGACATTAATTAAATGTATATAAATCTAATTAATTTATATTTAAATATAGAAACATAACTTATACATTTGAAAGTTATTTTATACAATTAAATTTGAATAGATAGAGTGTTTTGTTTTGGGAATTACAAATAATAGTAAGGATTAAAGTTGCACAAAATTTAGTCAACTTGATATAAAAAATTGATAATTAAAGCTAAATTAAATCTTTGGACTCTATGTAATTAAACAAAAATATTTGTTTGTTGAATTTGAACCCAAACACTACAAGAATGGCCTTATGTGCAAGATTGTTATGTAATTCAAGGGATCATCTTGTTAGAGTGTAGACTTCAAAAAATAATTTCATATCAATTTTTAATATTTAAAAATGTAAAAGGATTGTGCTATTTAGAAATAGCTTAGTGGAGGTGTCAAATTACGAGGTCCAAGTTTTCCTTTCTCATAATTGCTTTATAACATTGGGTAAATTCTTTTAGACATCATTCCCAAACATGTAGATGTCCTTTATGTAGGACTTGATGTGACACATTCCTTTTAGTGCTCTAAATTGAAACTTTCCTAAAATAATATATACTTGTAGTTCCATATGAGTTAATTACACATTGAATGTCTTTAAATACCAAAATAACAATAATTCACACAAAGTACTAAGCTCTCAATAGTTAGTCAAGAAGGGTGAAGTTAGGAATGTTAAATTTAAGAAACTTATATTTTTGATGATATTGATTGAGAGTTGCAAGATTTAACCAAGATAGGATAATATGAATTATGAAATTTGAGATAAATCCATGGAATATTAGGTTGATAATGAGGTGAATGTGTGGGAATAGATGCCAATAGGGCTAGGGTAAATTGAATTTATGATAATGTATGAAAGGATTGCGGAGTAAGATAACTTAGTGTGAGAGTGCACCACATATCACTATGTAGTTGTATTAAGTCATTCTATTCAAATGGACCAAAAACTAAATAGGAACTTACATGAATATGTAAATTCTACCTTTAAATTTCACAACCACTTTAGTGTTCATGTAATATAATATGAGAATGTATTTCAATTTATATGAACATTCAAGTAGTCAAAATTTAAAAGAAAATATTAAAAAATAAAAGGCTATAGGGCTTGCATAAAGTAATGGATCTCTATTGACTTCCTCATGTGTTCCTCTCCTTTGTCTAAATGATCCATAGGATCCATAAATTAAAGAAAATACGTGTAATGAATAACTTCTATCATCCAAGTAGAAATAACTACACCCACATTTTAATTCAATTATCTATGAAAATGGAGGAGAGGGAGAGAATAGGGTTAGAAATTCTACTTGTTTGAAAAGTGATATTGTAATACTTGATGAAAATAATGCTCTATGGTACATTAGCTACAACTACATAATTTTGATCATGATCTATCTAAGTATGATGAACCACATTTTAATTCAATTATCTATGAAAATGGAGGAGAGGGAGAGAATGGGGTTAGAAATTCTACTTGTTTGAAAAGTGATATTGTAATACTTGATGAAAATAATGCTCTATGGTATGTTAGCTACAACTACATAATTTTGATCATGATCTATCTAAGTATGATGATGATTGTTTAAATAAGAAAATATGGTTTTCTATAATTTCTGTAGAAATTTGTAAATCTCATAGATAAAATAACAAGCACATATGAACAACACAAAGTTTGCATAAAGTTGATCAGTATATTTAAAGATCAACAAGGCATACATAAATAGGAAAGATAAAGGCACTCAATGTCCATGAAATGAGGACGAGACTCCTCACTCATGGAGTGGTGGAAATTTTCCTATCACAAAAGTAGCATGCGGTGTTAAAATGTAGTCGACACCTCTAAAGACTCCTAACTAACTTGACACCTCACATGAGCAAGCATTAAGGGATGCCTAAGTAGGCTTAAATCCTAAGTGTATGTAATATATACTCACAACCCCTCTTAAGCATAGATTAGGTGGGAACAAAGAAATGGGTCCCAACTACAAGGCTCGGTGAGGTACCCATGTACAATGCAAAAGAAATGGGTCTTGACTATGAGACCTGATGAGATACCCATGTATAATGCAATATCTCATAAATGGAGAAAGGTAGAAAACCTAGTGGGAAAAAACTATGCTCGAAGAAGAGAGATAAGATGAGAGGAAGCCTAGAAACTCCCCCCAAAGATGATGTTGATGTTGATGTAGATCTCACACAATAAAAGGAGTTTGTAGATGAATGAACTTACTCTTAGTAAAGGGTTTTGTGAAAATGCCAATAACCTGCTCTAAAGATTGGCAATAGACTAAGTCGATGATTTTCCCATGAGTAATCTCTTGAATATAATGAATATAAATCTTTGTGTTTGATTCCCTAATGCTAAAAAACATTCCTTCACATATGAATGGTGCTATGGTTATCACAATAGATGATTATTGGCTACTTGAATGGAATGCCAAACTCAAAAATAGTGTGTTGAAGCCATATAGCCTCACTAACTAAGTTAACAGCCCCCTCAACTCTATCTTTGTGGATGATATATCAATAGCATTATGCTTCTTGTGAGACCAACTAATAGGACCTGAACCATATGAAAAATTGTAACCTAAAGTGGACTCGTGATGCTCAATATCACCAAACAAATCTAAATCTATAAAACCAACCAAGTCAACTAATGAACTAACTCTATAATGAATCCCAAACCCAAGAGTACAATGAAGGTAATGAAGGATCCTATTAGCTTCTTTATAATGCAACTCATGAGGTTCATGTTGAACATGACAACTAAGAGGGGGGGTGAATCAGTTGTCACCAAATTAAAATCTTTAAGCATATACTAGAACTAGATCCAAATACTTCATGAAAGATTCAAATTAATAAATGAAAAACTAAAACTCATCACATAAACACAATAACACCATATTTACGTGGAAAACCCAATGAGGGAAAAACCATAGTGAGGACTAACTTACACTAGAGAATATCAAAACCGATTACAAAAAGGATCACTACCTGAAATAAGGCTCACTACTTGAAATAAGGACACTATCCACAAGGCTACAATCAAAGGACTCACTGCCACAGAGATACAAAGAAGATGGCTCACTAACAGAATACAAAAGTTGTCTAGGCAATTTTTTGTTTACATGGGCATTCCAGTAATTCTTTATTTCGTTGCATGTTCAACTTGGTAATCTCCCTACTATTAGAGACCAACTGCAACGCCATTCCCACATACACACAATATTATACAGAGAGAGAAAATTTTATAGTCAAGCAAACCAAACTAAGAATTAATATTTCATTTCAACACTTAAAACATATGGAGATAGTCTTACCAAGTAGTTCACTATCACTTGAGATTCACCATAGTATATCCATTTATTGTATTCTTAGTGATGTTGGCAACGTAAGAGGATTAAAAAGATTATGTTAACTATTTCCCAAGAGGGCATGAAGCTTTATGATGATCTCTTCCTCCTCTTTAGAGCTATTCCACAGCTTCTGATCCAGAAGCAAATAGTTGATCCACCTTAGCTGGAAGCTCTTTCCACATCTTTGTAGCCCTATAAAATCAAAAGCATGAACTCCACTAGCCTTCGCCATTAGCTTGAATTTGTAGCTGAGATGAATAGAAATTAAAGACCCACAACCTTGGGGACAGATCTCCAGTGGCCTTCACTATAGGATTGAATATGGGCAAAGAGACAGTCATCTTCTTCTTTAGTCCATGTCCCTTTTTGTGTAAGGGCATTTTCCTAGCAAGGACATCTTCCCATCTTCAATAAGTAGAGGTTTTTTGTGTATAAGCATAGCGAAGCACTTATACGTGTAAAAATACACAAGAAAGTAGATCAGTGGAAATAAGGGAATAGAAAGGGCCGCATAGTTAAGGACTTGAGTACTAATATCAACAAAACATGTCTCATCACAATTATTAGTCACAATAATTAGATTTGTGCAGCAATTTTTTTTATATGAATATATGTTAACTTAGATTTATGTTCATATTAAATATTATTATTTTGATGTGTAAATGATTGTCAAATTTATTACAAAAAGTAACATTTTTTGGTTAAAGTTCACATCATCATTAAATAATGACTATCGACATTAATGAAATGTATATAAGCAAAATATAATTAATTTATATTTAAATAAAGAAACATAACTTATACATTTGAAAGTTATTTTATAAAATTAAATTTGAATAGATAGAGTGTTTTGTTTTGGGAATTACAAACAATAGTAAGGATTAAAGACACACAAAATTTAATCATCTTGATATAAAAAATAAATAATTAAAGCTAAATTAATTCTTTCGACTCTAAGTAATTAAAAAGAAATATTTGTTTGTATGAATTTGAACCAAAAGACTACAAGAATGGCCTTATGTGCAATATTGTTATGTAACTTAGAAGATCATCTTATTAGAGTGTAGACTTCAAAAAATCATTTAATCTCAATTGTTAATATTTAAAAATGTAAAAGGATTGTGCTATTTAGGGGAGGTGTCAAATTATGAGGTCTGAATTGTCCTTTCTCATAATTGCCTTATAACCTTTGGTAAATTATTTTATACATCATTCCCAAACATGTAGATGTCCTTTATGTAGGACTTGATGTGACACATTCCTTTTAGTGCTCTAAATTGAAATTTGAGATAAATCCATGGAATATTAGGTTGATAATGAGGTGAATGTGTGTGAATAGATGCCAATAGGAACAAGATAAATTTTTTTTATGATAATGTATTAAAGGATTGGGGAGTAAGAGAACTTAGTGTGAGAGTGCACCACATATCATTATGTAGTTGTATTAAGTCATTCTATTCAAATGGACCAAAAACTAGATAGGAAATTACATGAATATGTAAATTTTACCTTTAAATTTCACAACCACTTTAGGGTTCATGTAAATATAGTATGAGAATGTATTTCAATTTATATGAACATTCAAGTAGTCAAAATTTAAAAGAAAATATTAAAAAATAAAAGGCTATAGGGCTTGCATAAAGTAATGGATCTTTATTGACTTCCTCATGTGTTCCTCTCCTTTGTCTAAACAATCCATAGGATCTATAAATCAAATAAAATATGTTTAATGAATAACTTCTATCATCCAAGTAGAAATAACCACACCCACATTTTAATTCAAGTATATATGAAAATGGAGGAGAAGAGGGAGAGAATAGGGTTAGAAATTCTACTTGTTTGAAAAGTGATATTGTAATACTTGATGAAAATAATGCTCTATGGTACTTTAGCTACAACCACATAATTTTGATCATGATCTATCTAAGTATGATGATGATTCTTTAAATAGGAATGTACGGTTTTCTATAATTTGTGTAGAAACTTACAAATCTCAGAGATAAAATAACAAGCACATATGAACAACACAAAGTTTGCATAAAGTTGACCAGTATATTTAAAGATCAACAAGGCATACATAAATAGGCAAGATAAAGGCACTCGATGTCCATGAAATGAGGACAAGAATCCTCACTCATGGAGTGGTGGCAATTTTCCTACCAAAAATGTAGCATGAGGAGTTAAAAGTTAGTCGATGCCTCTAAAGAATCCTAACTAACTTGACACCTCACATGAGCAAGTGTCAAGGGATGCCTAAGTGTATGCAATATATATACTGACAACCCCTCTTAAGCATAGATTAGGTGGGCACAAAGAAATGGGTCCCAGCTACGAGGCTTGGTGAGGTACCCATGTATAATGCAATGGGTCTTGACTATGAGGCATAATGAGATACCCATGTATAATGTAATCTCTCATAAATGGAGAAAGATAGAAAACCTAGTGGGAAAAAACTATCCTCGAAGAGTAGAGATAAGATGAGAAGAAGGCTAGAAACCACCCCCCCAAAGATGATGTTGATGTTGATGTAGATCACACATGAGAAGATTTTATAGATGAATGAACTTACTCTTAGTAAAGGGTTTGGTTAAAATGTCAATAACCTGCTCTAAAGATTGGCAATAGACAAATTCAATTATTTGCACATGAATAAGCTCTCGAATATAATGAATATGAATCTCTTTGTTTGATTCCCTAATGTTGAAAAAGATTCCTGCATATCTGAATGGTGCTCTAGTTATCACAATATATGACTATTGGCTACTTGAAAGGAATGCCAAACTCAAAAATAATGTGTTGAAGCCATGTAGCCTCACTAACTAAGTTAATAACCCCCTCAACTTTGTCTTTGTGGATGATATATCAACATTCTACTTCTTGCTAGACCAACTAATAGGACCTAAACCATTGAAAAACTATAACCTAAAGTGGACTTGTGATGCTCAGTATCACCAACCCAATCTAAATCTGTAAAACCAACCAAGTCAACTAATGATCTAACTTTGTAATGAATCCCAAACCCAATAGTACCATGAAGGAAATGACATATCCTCTTAGCTACTTTCTAATGTAGATCATGAAGTTCCTACATAAATCTCAAAACCATGCCAATTGCATATGGAATGACTGGCCTAGTATGAGTCAAGTATAGAAGACTTCCAATAAGTTGTCAATACAAAGTAGCACCAACCAATAATGTAGTACAGGAAGTCTCAAGCTTGACTCTAGATACAAAGGGAATCGAATATGGTTTGCAAGTAGTCATGTGAAATTGTGCAAGTAAAGCAAATGTATACTTAGGTTGTGCAAGAGTGATCCCTAGAGTAGACTATGGAATCTCAATGCCACGGAAGTAGTGTAATAAACCCAAGTTTTTAATGTCAAATCTATCATGAAGTGTTGAATTCACTACTACAATGAGAGATGAAGTACTCCTGGTAATCAAAATATCATCAACATATAGAAGAAATTTATCAAAAGTGAATCATCAATCTATAGTAGATACACATTAGGATCTGAATGGCATATATTAAGATCTAGAGATAGGAGGTACGAATCCATCTTGGCATACCAAGCCCTAGGGGCTTGTTTGAGGCCGTAGAGAGATTTCCTAAGTCTACGAACTAAGGATTAACCTTGAAAAAACCCTGGTGGTTGTTCCATATAGATTTCCTCCTCAAGGTCTCCATGAAGAAACACACTCTTCACATCCATCTGATATACAACCCATCCAAGTGTTGTAGCTATAGCTATTTTGAGTCAAATCAAAGTCATCATAGTAACTAGTGAAAAGGTGTTTTTATAATCATTACCTACAACTTGTGAAAAAACTTTAGCAGCCAATCATGCTTTTTATTTATCAACTGACCCATCTACTAAAAATTTAGTTTGATATATCCATATAAATAAAACTATCTTCCTTCCCTTAGGAAGTGAAGTTAAGTCCCAAGTGTGATTTCTAATCAAGGAATCATATTCCTCATCCATATCAATATCCCACTCAATTATGCTTGATTCCTCTCTAAATTTCTATGAATCAAAAATTGAAGTAAAGAATGCATGTGCCCACCCATGAAAATATATTTGAATATGTTTGTCATATGTTGGATCCTATACCCATGTATCTTCCCTATGAAGTGATCATAGAGTTAGAGATGTGGGTGAATCTAGTGTAGAAATATCAACTTATAATGTAATCCTTGAACTAGATACAGACGAACCCTCATCACTATTGTCACTATCAAAACTAGAAGAAGAATAAGTTGAACAAGGAATTTTTTGTGAATGATCGGAAACATGAAAAGTATAATCAAGATCTAGTGAATACATAATATGTTGAGAAATTTTAAGTATAGATTCAAGAGGAGTTTCTTGAAACTTAACACTCCTCTCAATAAATAACTCATGTATGGTAGGATGGAGTAGGAAATAGCCTTTTACACCATCTAGATAACCTACAAAGATGCAAGTTTAGATTGTGGATCCATTTCCTTGCAATGCTCTTTCAAAATGTTTGCCATGGTAGGATAGCTAAAGGCCCTAAAATGATCAACTGCTCTAGTTTCCATCCTTTCCAAGATTCAATGGGAGTGATACCCTTCAAGGCTTTATGATTCCAACTATATTTTGAATATAATATGCACAATTGACTAATTTTTCCCGTTAGAGGTGTGAGCCCCTTAGAGTGAATCATACAATTAGCCATCTCTTTTAAAGATCTACTAAGGCATTTAGCACCACCATTTTGTTGGGGGTATAACTCTGTGTTGCAAATCTATCCCCTCTTCTATGAAAAACTACTCAAAATGGTTGTTGACATACTCATCCCCATTATTTGTTTAGAGAACTTTGATGACTTTCCCTGACTATTTTTTGGAAAGAGCATTGAAATATTTAAAATATTTGAATACTTCTAATTTTTTCCTAAGGAAGTAGACCCATGTAAATAATGAGAAATCATCAACAAAGGTAATAACATATTTAGCCTTTATAAAAGATGAATGTGGAAAATTCCCTGAAACATCATTGTGAATAGGTTCTAAGACTATTGTTGCCCTCCATGGTTTGACTTTGTCAAATTTTTCTTCAGGATGTTTGTCAAGTGCATAACCTTCACAAAGTCCTTTAGAAAATTTATCCTTTCGTACTCCCTTGACCATATTATGTTGACATAGTTGGTCAAGATAGTAGTAGTTAAGATGGCCAAATCACTCATGATATAATTTACTAACTTCATCTGAACATGAGTTAGTAGTGCTTTTGGAGAAATATTTATGGAAAAATTAGAGAAGGTATATAATCTAGATTGGTGATTTTCCTCTCCTATTGCTACCAACATTTTTCTTTGCAAATCTCTTATCTCAAGTAAATTTGGAGAGAAATGTATTGTATTTCCCTTCCCTAGATGAGTTACTTGATACACTGATACAAGATTAGTTGATAGTGAAGAAACACTTAGAACATTTGAAAATGTTCACCCTTCAACTTCAATAGACCCTCTCTCTTTGAACAATGTTGGAGTATCATCACATAAAGTGATTTTGGACATATTGGATTTCTCTAAGGATGAAAAAATAATGTGAAGAACCCATACGGTGTGAAGAAACAACATGTCTATAATCCATGATGGAGATGAAGATGTTGTAGCAAATAATTCTTTTCTCTTTGATTTCTCTTTTTCCTTAGTATTTTCTTTAGTTTATGAAGATTCCTTGATAGAATTAGGCAGCCCTCCAAATCAAGTAGCCCTACATTTAGCTTTCTTAGTAATTGGTTTACTTTGTTGAGAAAAGTTATCCATTTTCGAGTTTTCAAAATTTCCTTATTTCTTACCTTCCTTGTCCTTTTTATTGTTCTTCTCTCCTTTTGAATTTTGTTTCTTTTCATTCCTTACAATTAGGGCTTGAGGTATAGTAGACTTCAAAGTGCCCATTTGAATTAACTTTTCTTGGACCCTTGAATGATCAATGATAAAGTTACCAAGTGTGGGTATTGACCATGAGGCTCTAAGAGCTTGTTTAGTAGAGTACAAAGTTGAGAAAAATACAAAAAATTATAGACCTAGCTTGGAAAGTACATAAAGGATTAATTGATCCTCTTTCTTATCAATTCCACAATCTTTTAATTGTAACATTAAAGATTTAAATTTAGTGAATCTAAGTCCTTTAAATTTAAGAAAATCCTAGGACTAAGACCTAAGAGTCAATTTTCCAACTCATTGCTTCTAAGTTCATTAATTTTCCTAAATAGTTTGTTTAGAGATTCCCAAAATTCATTGGGTTCTTTCAATTTCTCATGGAACAACAGTTCACGAGACAAATTTAAATATAGAAAGCTAAATTCTTTGTCGCATTTATCGGAATAATTTTATTTTTCTTTAGCTATGGTGGGTTTCTTTTTCGTTCCCATAGTTACGCTATATAAACCCTTGTTCTTAAGTATAATAATTACTTTCAACTTACAAATATTATAGTTGAAAGGTGTTAGGGGTAGTGTAGTAAAATTAGACTCCATGTTGCTAGACTTAGATGGTTGCGTTGTAGAAATACGAAAATGAAGAACTTAGAAATGCATACAGAAGTAAAGAAATAGCACAGCATGCAAAGGAACTTCTCGAGGAAGTGTGAAAATAGAGAACACACAACAACCCCCCTGATTATTTGTTTCCCCCTAATTTGGCACTTTGTAGAAGGAGTGCTTGTAAATATTCCAAGCGGGGCATAAATTGGAACTTTATAGTGTGAGTGTGATATTATGCCCATTGGATTTGTGGTGAAAAAATAAATTTTAAAAAACTAACACTCAAGTCCAAGTTATCGAACAAAAGTTATGAAGCTTTGAATTATGTCACCTTTACAAAATAAAACTTTCCTTCTTGTAAAAAATATCAGATTTGTTTAAAAAAAACTTACACCAAAAAATGAGAAAAGAGGGAAATTTTTGAGAGGAAATTAAGCACCCTTGGGCTAGAAAGAACCAGGGGCTAAAGGTGAAGATTTCTTCCCCCTATCCTTGTTGACATATGCTTTAGGGAGTTTGCTAAGTGAATAGTGCTCCTCCTTATTCGCCAAAAATTGATGGTCATTGTGGGTGATTTGGGTGTTGTTGGACTTGAAAATTAAAGGTTGAATCATGGACCTCTAAGAGGTCCCTGCAGTTGGGATGATTGTAGAAATCACATCCAGCCTCCAAGCCTCAATATAGTTGACTGACAAAGCCACTAATAATTTTTTTCCTGTAAATTATTTGCAATGATGAAAATTATGGGGGTCTCTTTCAACTTTAGGGTTTAGGACCTAAAAGGAGAGAGGCAATCTTCACACACTTCACTCAAGAATAAACCCTTGAGATTTCAATGCAAAGGAGATTGAAATCTTGCAAAGGGATTTTCCTAAAGGCTGAATGAAATCTAATGAGGGGTTTGCCATCAATTTTAGACCTGGAAAAGACAATGGAATGCAAGGTAAAATGACAAACCCTAATTCAATGCAATGACCTAGAAAATGCCTTAGAAATGTAAACAAAACAAAACAAAAAAGTAGTCAAATGATTGATGTGCACCTAGAAACTTGATGATGACTGGAAACAACTTTGAAATTCTGAAAAACCTAAATTTTTGACCTATTGGGACTCATTCGCCATTCTGCGTGAATCAGTCACAGTTCAGGATTTCTGCACAGGAGCAGGTCTTAGGAAAATGGGTATCCAAATCTACAAAGATCTCTAAAAAACACCTACAGTGGGAATCATTCACCACGTGGCAAATGAGTATAGTTTGGATTTTCTATAAATTCAATGTTCTGATCTACACTTCTCGGTCTACTCAATCTACTCCTCCAGGTTCTCGAATCGAAAACCCTAATTGTGGGGTTGTAGGTCACCTTTTAGTGAATATTATGACCTTCCAAATAAGGGGACAACTTCAACAAGCTTGCAACCCAATTCCTAATGATCTTCAAGTCTTCAAAGTACCTAGATCTACAATCACACAAAGAGAGAGAGAGAGAGAGAGAGAGAGAGAGAGAGAGAGAGAGAGAGAGAGAGAGAGAGAGAGAGAAAGTGTTGATTGTTAGGGAATAGGGGTTTACCTTGGTCAGTCCCCTTTTAGGTAATTAAACCAAATGATGAAATAAAATAATGCAGCATGGATGTGAAATAATACAATAGGAACCTTTCCATGATGATGGATCTTGCATTGTTGCAACAATTGGTGAAGAATCTACCCTTGAATGCCTTAAAAATGGTCTTGAAAGCTATCTTAATGACCTTGTGAAAGACTTGGAGTGCTTGAATTGATAACGTGAATTCTTATGTGAAATAGTGATTTGAAGGCTTGTTTATATAGTCAATCCACTCAAATGACCGTTGATTTGATCCCCAAGGCTGACATAGGAGAAATTTAAACTTAAAACCCAATTTTCCCACTCAAACCTTGGAAATAGCTCAAATGGGACTCATTTGTTAGCTGGGTGAATGAGTCCCACTTGGATGGGACTCATTCACCCAAAGTATCGAATGGGTCCCATAGGGGCTATCTTGCTAGCTAGAATGTCAGCAAGTGAAGAAATTAAGTTTATATGTTGATCTTGTTATGATTTTAGTTAAAATAGGCCTTGGGATGCATAATATGGGGTCATAGGGGCCTAATAATGATGATATTAAGGTTATAAATGTAAGAGGGCCCGAAATCCAAAGTGAAAGTGTAAATACATACACTTTACAACACTAAATTAAGGAAAAATTAGGTCTATTTAGCTTAGAAGGGCCCTAAATCCCATGTGAATGTGTAGAACACATTAAAACACTAGATTAGGTCCACTTGATTTACAAGCCTCCCAAATTTAATGTGAATATGTAAATAAATACATTTTACAACATTAAATTAGGACAAAGTTAGGTTAATTTAGCTTAAAAAGGGCCCAAGACCTAATGTGGATGTGTAAAACACCTCACAACACTAGATCAAGGTGACATTAAGTCCAATTTATCATTAATTATTCCCATATCAAGTGTGAAAATGAAAAAGGATACATTTTTCTACACTACATTTAGCCCCCACTTTAGTGAGAGGATGAACTTGCTTCAAACTCACACTAAAATATATATTCAAGAGGGGTCCAATCGTGCCAACGTGGATGGTCTAGGATAACAAAGATCAAGGAGGTAACCAAGCCTCCAAGATCCAAGATCCTGCATCAAACCAACATAAGCACAAAAGGACACAGACAATGTGTATGATATGCGGCAAAACAATATACACAAACATGCAATGCCAAAGATATAAAGAAGAAAGAAAAGAATGAGATAGGTGGATCCAACTTCGATAAAGATGCACTCACTCTGGGGCCATGGAACATCAGGTCATCCATAGGGTGAGTTTCCCCAAATAAGTGGTTTAGTGAGAAAGTCATGCTAGTGTGTCAGCTTCCTGCCGTATAATGAGAAAGTCATTCTAGTGTGTCGGCTTCCCATTATAATAAACATACCAAAGTTATCCTCCTGATAAATTTGATAAGGCACCATAATGTAATGCTTTTTGTAAATTCTTTTGTCATGTAATATTTTTTTTAAAGGGGATTTTTCTTTGTTCATGTAAGGTCTTCTTCTTAGGGAGCATTGTGTCTAATGTCTCCAAGAGAGGACAAGTCAAAAGTGTCAGATCATTTCCCATGGGATGCCTTGTTCACACCATGCCATGTTAGTCAATTGAACACTCTTGGATGACATCAAACCCAATGACACAACTAAGAAGAGGACACATCACAAGAAAAAAGAAAAATCACACCATGAAATTTTTCCAAAAGATGTAATCTATGTATGCCCCCACTTTAAAGTGGTCGCTACACCATCACTATGAGCAATTGATTTAAAGTATCCAATGATAAATGCAAACATGAAAGAAGACATGAGAGCTACCTTGGAAATCCCTATGCCAAGTCATATGTTTCCAAATCAGACTAGATCATGTATAATTATGTCATGTGCGAGTCAACTTAAGGCATGTCATCCACATCCCAAGCTTGCTCTTATATATACATGAAAGGTAGTCAACTAGCCAAAAGAGACAATGAAAAGTGACATACATGGATAAGGCTACCTAACCCCCTTTCCCCCACTTAGTGTAGGACAAGGGTGAGCTTGGAGTGGAAGATGATATTTTGCTCCTTGCACAAAGGGAATGACATGCAATAGTGAGTATAGTATGATCCTACAACTATTACATGGCAAGGAGCAGCAACTAATGTTATTTATTATGATAAGTAAAACAAGTTTCAACTTGATACATATTTAATGAGATATCTATCCATTTCGGATGCATCAAAGTTAAAGTTGTCTTGGAAGAATCTTTTGTGATAGTGTTGACATTGAATGAAAGTTTTTCTTTTGAGGGAAAATAACCAAGATCATTGGTCATTTCTTGTTTTTTAGGCTTTATAGGAACACATGGATACCTTGTTCTATAGCATCACATCCCAAGTTGCTTCATAAGTTCAAAACCTTTTCAATAAATATTTTTCACTTCTTTCAAGTTCGGTGGTTGTTCAACTTCATCAAAGTTTGTCTTGTATGTTGTCCTTTCTTCTAAAGTGGTTGAAGTGAATGTTTTTGAATTTTTTATTTCCATTACCAGCTTCTCTTTTCCTTTTCTAGGCTCTTTTTTTATGATATTGTATTCTTGCATGAATATCAGTATGAAATCAAAGGTTTCTGGAGCATCTTTCAATAAATTTGTGGCTTCCTCAATTTATTTTTGTTTTTATGTCTCTTGTATAGGTTCTACATGTGTGGTTGGTGTTAAGGGATATCTAAGTTTCATAATGTCAAAGGACTTATCCTTAATTTCATTATCTCTTAGAGAAGAGGAGTCTAATTTCACTTCATCATCTTCATCTAAGGAATCCATATTAATATTGTTTGAAAGAAGTGTGTTAATGTTGGTATTTTCTTGCACCATGATACCTTCCCTAGTAGGAGAGTTTTTAGAAGAGTGAAAATCTATATGTTCATGACATTCAAAGATGGGTTCTTCTAAAGTAATTTCATCACAATTAAGGAGGTTATCAATTATTAGATTTTTTTGTGTGTCAATGATGGCATTTTCTTGTTTAATAATGTTTTCCTCATGGTTCTCATTGATTGGATCTTGTACGACCATAATATCTTCTCTAGCAATATTAGGAGAGATATTAGGAGGGGGAAATTTTATTGTTGTCCATAATTTTCTCTAAGGTCTCATTCTCTTGTGCCATAATGTCTACCTTAGTAGGAGAGCTTTTAGGAAAGTAACAAACAAGAGGTTCATCACATTCTAAGGTTAGATGTTGTAAAATAGCTTCATCACAAATAGGAGAGGCATCAAGAGAAGGATAACTATGAGTTTCATGGTTACCAATGATTGGAATTTTTTGTTCAACTAGGTTTTCCCAAATGGTAGGGGCATTAGAAAATGGAGGAATAAGATTCTCATGAGTCTCAATAAGGATATCTTCTAACAATAAACTATCTTCTTCATGTCTAGAGAAGATATTAGGAGAAGGAAAGGTTTGATTGTCATGATTATCTATGTTTACATCCCCATGTTCTATGATGTATTCCCAAGTAGGAGAGGTAGGATTGTCATAGCTTGCAATTATTGGATCTCTTAATATAAACATATCCTCCACAAAAATGTTTTTTTCATGATCATTCATGATTGTATTCCTA
Source organism: Sequoia sempervirens (assembly GCA_007258455.2). Classification (NCBI taxonomy): domain Eukaryota; kingdom Viridiplantae; phylum Streptophyta; class Pinopsida; order Cupressales; family Cupressaceae; genus Sequoia; species Sequoia sempervirens. The sequence continues at coordinate 522,226,820 of VDFB02047230.1, read as the reverse complement.
TTCACTAAAGCATTTTCACAAGTAGGGGAGGTGTTGGGAGATGAATGTGGACTAGGTAAAGTAGTGGTCATGATCTCAACTTCATGTGTAATATCTTTTGAAAGGGGAAGACAAACAAGACTTTCATGATCTTTGATGATTGTATCTTCTTTCACCAAGATAACTTTGTCACCAATGGGAGAGATATCAGGAGAAGAACAATTATGATTATCATGATTACCGATGCTTGCATCCTCTAGTATCAAACCTTTAATGGATTATCTAGGAGAGATGAATTCATAAAGGGCTTCATCTAACATGTCAAAGTCATCACTACTAAAGGGTTTGAATGATATGATTTCTCTTAGATTAACCATTTTTTTTTCTTTTCATATTTTTTGTTTTTTGTTTTCATTTTCGAATGAATTCCAAATGTAATCTGATCTAATTGAACTACGAACTAATGCTGAGAATGAAAAATGAAAGAACTGACTCTATCCACAACTCTAATGAATGCAAATTATTCTACTTCTAATGATTTTAATGTAATAGAAAGCAAGCAAACTGAAACAAAAAAGTAACAATAACAACCAGAATCTTAAAAACAACAAATTTAACTCTATAAAATGCAGTTCAAAATTTGGACTAGGACTGATTCGCCCAAGGTGGCGGATGAGTATGAGTAGGGATTTTTTTTTTTTAAATGAATTTTTTAGTTAATTTTTGTGTTTTCTATGTTGTATGATGTAGATTTGAGATGAAAATGTAGATTTTCAATTATTTTCAATGAAATTAGATGCAAAAATGCAAGCTATATGAGCTTTCACTAATGTAAAAATTTGAAACACTAGAATGCAAATTAACCAATGAAAACCCTAATGCAAAGTTAATGCAAGATAAATCTCGAATGATGATGGAATCCAAATCAAAAAAGAAGGTATTCTAAATGCAAGTTCACCAAAATGAAATGATGAAAATTGTGGGGTTCTCTTTCATCTTTAGGGTTTAGGACCTAAAAGGAGAGTGGCAATCTTCACACACTTCACTCAAGAACAAACCCTTGATATTTCAATGCAAAGGAGATTGAAATCTCAAGAAAAAGGATTGTCCTAAAGGATGAATGACATATAATGAGGGGTTTACCACCAAGTTTAGACTTGGAAAAGACAATGAAATGCATGGTAAAATGTAAAACCCTAGTTCAATGCAATGAACTAGAAAATGCCTTAGAAATGTAAACAAAACAGAACAAAAAAGTAGTGAAAATGACTGATGTGGACTTGGAAACTTTATGATGACTAGAAACAACTCTAAAATTTTGAAAAACGTAATTTTTTTAACTACTAGGACTCATTCTCCATTCTGGGTGAATCAGTCTCAGTTTTGGATTTCTACACAAGAGCAGGTTTCAGGAAAATGGGTATCCAAATCTGCAAATATCTTTGAAAAACACCCACAGTGGGACTCATTCGCCACTTGTGGAAAATCAATCTAGTTTAGATTTTTTGGAAATTCAAAGTTCTTATCTACACTTCTCAATCTACTCAATTTGCTCCTCTAGGTTTCCCAATCCAAAACCTTGATTTTGGGGCTGTAGGTGACCTTTTAGTGAAGATTATGACCTTGCAAATAAGGGGACAACTTCAACAATCTTGCAACCTAATCCCCAATGATCTTAAAGTATTCAAAGCACCTAAATATACAATCACACATAAAGAGAGAAAAAGTGTTGATTGTTAGGGAATAGGGGTTTGCCTTGGTCAAACCCCTTTTAGGTAATTAAACCAAATCATGAAATAAGATAATGAAGTATGAACATGAAATAATACAATTAGAACCTTTCCATGATGATGGATCTCGAATTGCTTCAACAATTGATGAATAATCTACCCTTGAATGCCTTGGAAATGGTCTTGAAAGTTATCTCGATGACCTTGTGAAAGACTTGAAGTACTTAACTCTTGAGTGCTTGACTTGATAACATGAATTCTTATGTGAAATAGTGATTTGAAGGCTTTTTTATATAGGAAATCCACTTAAATGATCGTTAATTTGATCCCCAAGGTTGACATTGGAGAAATTTAAACTTAAAACCCAGTTTTTCCTACTCAAACCTCAAAAATATCTCAAATGGGACTCATTCACCAAGCTAGGTGAATGAGTGCCACCTAGATGGGACTCATTCACCCAAAGTGGTGAATGGGTCCCATAGGGGCTATTTTTCTAGCTAGAATGTTGAGGAGTGAATAAATTAAGTTTATATGTTGATCTTGTTGAACATCTGGAATACTGAGAGGGGGGGTGAATCAGTATTCTATAAAACGATAATAAAATCCACTTTATCATTATTACTATTTTGGTTGAATCAGCAAGAGAGAACATAAGAGAAAAATAATGTAATCACATACAAGAACACTAGGATTTTTATGTGGAAAACCTAGAATGGGAAAAATCACTGTGAGGATTAACTCACAATATATTATATCTAGATACAAAATATTACGGGGCTCACTACCAAGAATCACTGTCCTTAAAAAGGCTCACAACCTGTGTACAAAGATGGCCCACTGCCAAGATACAATAATAGTGGCTCACTGCCAAAAGAAAGAACTGATGAAATACACCTTCAATGTGTAGGGTTTAATTCCACTGAAGCTCATAATAAAAAGAAATGCATTGCTCAACAAATATATACAATAGATAAAGCATTTAAGCTTTGATGTTCTCCTCTATTCACTTGCTCACACACACAACCACACTTTTCTTTTCTTTCTCTCTTCCTTCATCTTTCGCTACACACTTGCTTTGCTTTCCACTTCCTTATATATACAAGTATATCTTATTCATTAATTAGGTCAGAACCATATAAGATTCAAACATTTTATCCATGAAGTGCACTATGCCAAGTCAGCTATTAGTCTTCATAATATATTGAATTCACTGAGTTGACAACGACTAAGAAACACAATTCTTCAAACCAACACTGATAATCTTCAAAGAAAACACCTTTTGGATCTGAGAACACATTAATTTCCCATCATACTACCAGTAAAGAGACTATTGGCACAACCGTAGTATAAGAATGTTCACCTTAGTAGAATGTGGAGTCTCCCACACAATACACCACACATAGAACAATTGTAGGATATAGAGTTGAACTCTGTCAGAGATAACTTTCTATTCATAGACAAAAGAACATCTCAAGATCCAAGAAAAAGTAGTTTGAATGAGTCAATAAAACATGGTTAGAAGATTAGTGTTATATCAGATCTTGCTATGAGTTATGGACTCAAATACCAACATACTAATCCATCACAACATGAAGTATTACTGGCAGAGAACAACTTCTAGATTAGGTCCACTTGATTTACAAGCCTCCCAAATTTAATGTGAAGATATAAATAAATACCTTTTACAACATTAAATTAGGACAAAGTTAGGTTATTTTAGCTTTAAAATGGCCCAAGACCTAATGTGGATGTGTAAAAAACCTCACAACACTAGATCAAGGCAACATTAAGTCCAATTTATCATTAATTATTCTTGTTGGAGCTTCAAAAAATTTCTCCTTATGTTTCATTTCTGCCCCGCCTGGTGTCAACTGGTCTTTCATGGTGTTTGGAAAATCCTAGGGTTGGGGTTTTAGCCTTGTTTGCATGTGAAACCCTAATGTTTGTTTTCTTCCCTAGTTGAAGTTCTGTTTCGATGTTACTTTTTGAAGGGATTTTAAAAAAACTTATGCCCCATCATCTTGTCTAGGCTTTGGTCCCTTTGGTTTTAATTTTTGCAGCCTCCGCAGGTTTTATTTTTCCTAAGTCTAGGTTGACCTTGTGCTTGGTTGTTTAAAAACAGCTTATGTCATTTGTTGTCCTGTCGGCCTAGTAATTTCCCCTTGTCCCATTAATAAATTTTATTTTTTGCAGAAGTATGGAGCTCGCACTACCGTCGATCATTTACCATCAGATATCGACGGTTGCCTGCCATCTTGTGATCAGGAATTTAAGAATTGCGAAATAGCGGGCGAGTGCCACATGTCCTATCTGGGGGATCAGACTTGCGCCACCACTGACCAACTGCATTTTGATCAAATGACTTTCTCGCTATTTCACAATCGGAAGGTGCTCACCTTTTATTCATCATGAAGCAGCGAGATGTTGCCATGTGTACAAGGTGGGGCCCGAGGAATTTTTGAGCGATGTCTTTTGAATGTTTCATTGCTTTAGGAAAAAACATTTAAAATAATATATTCGATAAGGCAAGGAAGTTCATTAAATGATAAAATTTCAGGCGGAGAAATTAGGGCAACCGGTCAAGTCAAAGAAGATCTATGGCGGAGCTTAAATGTTGAGTCTGATCGCATCCTAGCCGTTCCCTGCCATCCCATGATCCAAAACTACAAGATTTTGATATCACGGGTTGGCACCAGGTGTCTCATCCTTGGTGGGGCCGATGGAGATATGTTTGTGTGTTGTTGGTTAATGTTCAAGATCAACGTTGCCTGCCATCCCGTGATTAGAAATTGAAGGATTGCGATATCGCGGGCAACTGCCACATGTCTCATCCGATGAAGCTGAAGGAGTAAAAGGGCAGGTTACTAAAGTGCTTGCGGGATGCACGTGCTGAAAATTGATGGAGATGTTTTAATCTTGATGGAAAAGCTGCTCGAGGGTTAACGATAGGGCTGCCAACTATGTTGAAGGGATGAGATCACCGATGTTCAAGATCAGCGGTTGCCCGCCATCGCGTGATTAGAAGTTGAAGGATTGCAATATCGCGAGCAACTGCCACGTGGATTTCCTTCACAACGTAGGGTGTGATGGAACCTTTTCTACCACACTGGCGATTGTGTCAGCTAATTTTGAAGGCGGTCATTTGATGGTTTGATTGAACTGAAGGATCGATGGCTAAATTTAAAGTTAGGGTCAAAGTATGGTTGGAGCCATTTGTGCAGGCGAGCGGGTGAGTTTTAATGGCGGGAAGAACGCTTACTGGAAAAATTAAATAGATTAGATGTTGCGGTTACAGCAGCTTCCAGTTATGCTTTAATGGAAATCTTGGCGTGGGTTTCTGGTGATCTTTATTGCTGCATCAACTTTTCCAGGTGTGCCAATTGGCTAGTGACATGTGTACTCTCTAGCCCAATGCTTGTCTGCTCCTTCATTCTCTATAAGAAGGATTTCAAGGCCAGAGGTATAGGGTAGCAAGTTAGAATTTTTTTTCGAGTCTAGATGAAGTTGCAGAGCAATTTGTAAAGTCTGGCGATTTCAGGAAGAAGTGCAACTTAGGTTTTGAGTCAGTCTATAACAGGTTTTGAGTTCATGGAGGTTAAATGTTGTATAACAGTACTAGCATTTGATTTTAAATGAAAAATTCAATCTCATGTCTTTCCATTGTACTTTCATATCTGAACCTTGAATAGAATAACCAAGAGTTTTTTTATCCATCTCACTGTTGTGGTGTGTATGATCCTTGTTTTGGATTTAATTCAAAGAATTAATTAAAATGCTTGAATGGGATTATAGGAGGATATGTACTGTATAAGGATTTGGTAAGTAGTATTGAGCTAGAATACATATTGATGAGATTACAAAGTAATGTTGTCAAAGATATCATGTGTTATGTGTTAAATCTTCTATATGGATTTAAATGTTGATGAATTTGACTCCTGCCCAATTGATATATGGCACTGGTCTAAGTTGTAATCACCCATATGATTCAGTGTTTGCTTGTCTTTTCCTAGAGCTTGCTGCAAATTGCAAATCAATGACCATATTATACTACCTTGTGTTGTAGTTGTCTCATGCTCCAGGTAGTTGATACTACTGATAAACAGCCAATTTATTTCAGTGTTATCCTATTTTGTTGAGCTATTAAGTGAGATTATCTATTATTGTTAATGTTGTTTATAATAACGGTGCAGAGGTTGTAAACACATTAAGGGATCACCCTTTCGGGTCTTGCAGAGCCCAAAGTGTAGGAGGTTTCTTAAATCCGTCGTCAATTGGTCAATGTCCTTTGAGCTGCCATTGATTGGGATTGGCAGTCCCATAGGTAGATTAGGAGAAAAACCTGGTTACAGTTTAAAAAGAAACCAAGAATTCCCATATCAAGTGTGAAAATGCAAAGGGATACGTTTTTCTACACTACATTATTTAATAGCTAGCAACCAAACAAATAAAATATAATTAATTGGGTTCACCTCATGGCTTAAGAATATCTCCAATGGCTCTGATACCTTATATAAACCTACAAATCTCAAAGATAAAATAATATTCACATATGAACAACACAAAGTTTGTATAAAGTCGAATAGTATATTTGATCAACAATGTGCACATAAATAGGCATGAAAGAGGCACTCAATCTCCATGAAATGAGTACAAGACTCCTCGATCATGTAGTGGTGGTGAGTTGCCTACCACGAAAGTAGCATGAGGTGTCAAAAGCGATTCAGAACCTCTAATGACTCCTTACTAACTTGACACCTCACATGAGCAAGTGTTAAGGGACGTCTAAGTAGGCTTAAATCCTAAGTGTATGCTATATGTACACCAAAAAATTGAACATAAGAGTATTAGTGATATTATATGCAACCTTTAATTGATTGCATCAAATGAATATAAGGAATTTGAGGAAAGATGAAGTGATACATGAAAGGAAAAGGTAATATAATAAGATATAAATTGTATGTCATATCATGTAAAGTGATAAATGTCATATATAGTGTGTGTGGGAAATGTTAGTATCAAAATGATATGACAAAAACACACCAAAGAAACATTAAACTAAAGAAAACTAAATAGAATGAAATCAAATCAAACAGAGCTTCTTCAGAATCGTTCCATTGTCCTCTATCTCCAGTGATTTGCTTGAAACTGTTGCTCTCAGATTGTATAAGCAAATCTTCTCAAAATGGCAACCTGCAAAACGAGTATGCAAAGGGAGAGTACTTCTCTATCCTATATGCTGGTGGAGTGAAATGTTGGTTTGTGGATATGCACAAGGGCTATAGATTACGCACAAGGGTTGTGGATTATGAATGCTTTTGAAGCTATGATATGAGGATGATAGGCCATGATATGGATTGTTAATATGCTAAGCTATTTTATGCTATGATTCTAGAGGCTATGGATGTTGGAAGGCTGATTGACTATAGTTTTCCTGTATGCAAGCTTCTCCTTCTTTCAAAGACCTGGTAGTCCTTTTTATAGATTTTTACAGGCAAGAGTCTGGCTGGCAAAGATCAATGGCTATGAGATTGTCTGGTAATTTTGAATGGTGAGAGATAGAGAGGTTGAGAGGAAGATGGAAGATGTTGGGAGCTTGGAGAGAAGAATAGAGGTTTATCTTCAACCCATGGGAACAACTTTGCTCAGAAATAGAGAAATTTGTTAATTTTATGTTTTGAAGTTATTTCATGGTTGTTGTATAAATTTATTTAATTTTATGTGAGTTTGAGGATTTAAAACATTTTTGAAATATTTGATTTTAGGACTATAGAAGATTTAATTAAATATTTGGAATTTTTAATTGCGAATAGACTTTAGAAGAATTAATTAAATATTTGGAATATTTAATTATGAATGGAACTTAGAGGATTTTTTAGAATAGAAGAATATTTAATCTTTATTTGAATAAAATATTCAAGCCAAGATTAGATGATAATTAATATAAATAAATCATAATGTTTATTTAATTAATTAATAAAGGGATAAGAAAAGTGATTAAATAAACTTATTTATTTAATCGAAATGAAAGAATGAACAATATAAATAAATTATTTAGATTTATTTATACACAGATTGAATTCAGATATTTAATTAAATATTAAAAATATTTAATTAATTACCAGACTATTGAGATGTGACCATTTTTAGGTGTATACATTTTGCCCCTCTTTGAAGTGATGTGTTTTACGCATTGCTTTAAATAATTTTGAAATTTTCCCAAGATGTTGATTGTCGAATGTTGATAGGTATATGCCCCCTAAGACGATGAATTGATAAGATTTTGAATTTTGTGAATTTTTTTGAATTTTTAGATTTGTTGGAATTTTTTGTTTTTTTATGATTTTTAAGATGTCGATTCATCGTTTGAAAATGATGATGTGAAGAAATTCATGTGGAAATATGTGAGATGGAAAATTGATGACCTAAATTGCCCCTGCAATGATAGAATGTGATAAATTTCCCCTGCAATGATAGAATGTGATAAATTGCCCCTATAATATTGCAACACATGACTTTGTATTGATTGTTTGTGTATTGCGATGCCCTGATTTGATGATGTTTTGTGTGATTAATTTGTTCCCAAGGTTGTTGGAAAACAAATAATAGCTGATAAATTTGCTTTCAAGTTAATGAAAAACAAATAGTTGTTTGATAAGTTTGCTTCTAAGGTTGTTAAAAACAAACATGATTTTGATTAAAAAAAATTCATGATGATGAAAAACAAATAGGTTGTTGATAAGTTTGCTTCTAAAGTTGTTAAAAAAAAATAGGATTTTGATAAATTTATTTTTCACGATGATGAAAAACAAATAGATTGTTGATAAGTTTGCTTCTAAAGTTGTTAAAAACAAACATGTTTTTTATAAATTTTCTTTTCATGATGATGAAAAACAAATAGTTTGTTGATAAGTTTGCTTCTAAAGTTGTTATAAACAAACAGGATTTTGATAAATTTGCTTTCCATGATGATGAAAAACAAATAGTTTGTTGATAAGTTTGCTTCTAAGGTTATTAAAAACAAACAGGATTTTTGTTGGATCAAGGACTTCAATATCTAGTGCACTCATATTTTCAAAAAAAAAAATGATAATCTTCTATTTTTCCACATGTGCAAAACAAAGAGCTTGATTTTCAGTGAAAAACCTACATTCACAAGAAATAAAAAATAAAAAAATATAATAATTAAATTAAATTTATTTAAAATTATACTTTTTGGGAAGCTTATAATAAGGACTACATATTTACAAAAATAAATTTTAAATGAATTCATTTGATCCCCCAAAAGGTAAATCAAAAGTGGTTTTTTATTAGAATTTTGATATGTGTAAAGGAGACTCCATTAAAGTATGGTTTAAAACTAGTGAGGTTCTATCCATGGTGGTTTGATATAAGGTAGTTTGATCAAACCCTATTCAATTGGAATTCTTTAAATGGAACTTTTTAAGGCTTAAATAATTATATTTTCTAAAAATATGTGATTTCAACAAAAATCAAAATCTCCCAGAAATTGTAAACCAGCTCTATGGGATCATCCTGTATGCCCTCACTTTAAAGCAGTTGGTAAAACCATTATTGTGAGAAATTGCTTTAAAGTAGAAGAGGACATGAGAGCTTATTTGGAAAGCCCTATGCCAAGTCATATGTTTCCAATAAGCTACATCATGAATAAGGTAGTATGTCACATATGAGCCAACTTAAGGCATGTTGTCCACATCCCAAGCTTGATCTTAAATTATGTTCATGAATGGCTAATGACTAGCCAAAAGAGGCAACAACAAGTGACATACAAGGACAAGGCTACCTAACCCCTTGCCCCCACTTAGTGTAGGACAAGGCTAAGCTGAAATGATTGATAAGATGCATGGTGGAGTGAAAATTAGTATCAATTAGAGGAATTAGGTGTTGCCACATAAGGGTGAGCACCAAAATCCTTAAGATGTTGGATTTTACTACTCAAATCCTTTCATTCATTAGTAGAATGGCTGTGAACTCTTTAATATGTGCAAAATGAATTTTTGTAATAATTTTTTTTCGAAATTTCTTAGAGGAAGGGATATCAAGTGATCTTGGAGGAGTCTCGACAAGATACCCTCTTGATCAATGGTAGAAGGTGTTCCTATAGTTTGCGGCAACGATATTTCTTGCTTAATATTAGTTGTCATACTTACACTAGACTCTTTAGATTAGGAGATTTTGTTCTCTCTATTATAGGAGGGTGGAAAATCTAACAAACTCAAATCATTAGTGTTTTGTGAGATGACATTGACATTAAACAAAGATTTCTTTTTTTGTTTCATTTCTTGCAAAGGAAAACAACCAAGATTGCTAGTTTCTATCATTTCAGGATACACTACTATTAAATTTGGCTTAGAAGAATCTTTTGTGGAAGTGTTGATGTTAAGTGAAGGTTTATTTATTTCTATCAAAGGACAATAACAAAGACCATGAGTTGTTTGTTGCATGTCAGGCTCTATAGGGTTTTGGATACCTTGTTCTCTAGCACCACATCTTTTCCCACTATATCCAAATTGTTTCATAAGCTCATAATCTTTTCCATAAAGCTTTTACATTGCTTTTGGATTTGATGGTTGTTCATAATTAAGTTCATTGAAGTTTGTGGTGTAATATTTTGTGTTTTGTTGTAAAGTGGTTGATGTGGATGCTTTTGAAGGGTGTTCCGAATTTTGTGTTGAAATTACTACTTTTTAAGTTCCCTTATCAAAGTCTTTGTTTATGATCTTGTACTTTCCCATGAATGTAGATATGTTTGAAATCTAAGGAACCCCAATCATTTTCTAATAGATTTGTGACCTTGTCAATGTGTTTTTATTTGTCTATTTTTTGCATAGGTTCCACTTGTGTGGTTGGTGTTAATGTTGTCAAGGGATTGTATTTGTTTATCTCAAGTCGTAAGACACTATAAGGCTCAGGATCAGTGTCAAGTGTGTACACTTTTTTGTTGTAGATGTATTTCATTTTAGGATGAAGAGTAGAAGGAACCCCATTCATTGCATGAATCCATGGTCTACATAAAAGAAGATTATATGAAAGTTCCTGAGGCATAACATGGATCTGTGTTTCCAATGTGGTCTTCCCAACTGTAAGAGGTAAAGTAATCACACCGAGTGGTTTTTTTTTTACATTGTCAACTCCCTTAAGAGATAAAGAATCGGGTTGAATGTTTGATTTGTCAATGCCAAGCCTATCTAGAAGGCTCACACTACACAAATTAAGGGCAGAGACAGTATCTGGGTGTGTGCAAGAAGTTGAGTCCACTTTTTGGCCAAAAAGTGAGTGTTTTCCTTGATTTTCAGCATTTGACACATTTGACCTTAAAATTTGAAGCACTTACAGATGGAATCTTCAAAAAAGTCACTAATCATAAAATGTAGTACTCAGAGTCTAGTTTCTAAATATATAATTTATTTCAATACCCAGATTGTAGAAATTGAGTTTCAATAGGCATTTCTAAAAACCACTATTTAAAAGTCACTTTTTTTTACCATACCATGCACGTGTACAACATCCATATTTTTACCTAAATTATCGTATTTTTCTAAATCCTTTTGGGAAAATATTTGTGACTCACAAGCTTTTCTCAATATTTTTGTAATTTTTTATTGAATACTTTTTTTTCGTTAATTTTTTATTAGGCATATTTGTCATTTTGAAAAATCGTCGTGTACGACACGCATAAGATGACCTTAACTTATCATTTTTTTATTTTTTATTTTTTAAATTGAAAATAATTGTCTGAAGTTTGTTCTCGTGCAATCCATTCCTCAAAATGTTATGTTGATCAAAAGTTATTAAAATATTTAAAAACCCTAATATTTAAAGTTTATGGACTAGTTTCATTAGAAATTAATTGAAAAATAGAAAAAATAATCCAATTGTAAAAAAAATTATATATTTGGAATCTACATTGTCTCATCTAAAATGGGTTTTAATTTCGTCAAAAAATTCTGCAAAAAAAGTTGTCAGCCATATGTCCAAACTCGTATTTTTCTCTGACATTGTTAGGACCTTCAACTTGCAGGTCAAACCAAGTTGAAGGCCTAGGTTCGGATTCCCAATGCTTTTCCTGAACCAAAATACAAGGAAAAAACCCTCCTACAAAGAAAACCCAATTTCAAATTTTTGGAAACGGGATCCCGTTTTGGTTCTACAAAATAGGATCTCGTTATTTAAAAGGGGATCCCATTTTCAAAATGCGCCAAAAAGCAAAATTTCCATTTTGGAATTTTAAAAATGGGATCCATTTTGAAAATTTTCCAAAACGAAAATTTCCAAAATGGAAAATTTTCAAATCGGGATCCCCTTTTGAAACTTTTCATTTTTGAAATTTCCGCTTTGGAAAATTTTCAATCCGTTTTGAAAATTTTCCAAAAGGGAAATTTTTAAAAATGGGATCCCAATTTTTTTAAAAGCGGGATCCCGTTTTTAATTTAGGTTTGGGATCCTATTTTTGCAATGCTGATTTTTATTTTTTTTGCTAAGGCAAAAACTTCCATGTTTCGTGGACTCAACTTCTTGCACTTACCCATCTACAAGAGTTCTCTTTATCCCTGTTCATTTGTATTGAGCTATGATCATGAAAGTATCATTTTGTTTTTGCACTTCCAAAGGGGAGAGTTCACTTTGGTGGAAAAAAATGTCAGTGTTTATTCTTTGAATCATGGATGTTATGTCATTTGGTTCCACATTCGAAGGGATAGGAACTTGTTGCAAAGAACTTTGAATTATGTTGTGGTAGTGAGGGGAGGCTTTAATAAGGTCCCATAATGATATTTTAGCAGGAGTATTCTTAAGTTGTTCAACAAGATTGTACTCCTTTCAACTTTGTGAAGGAAAATGAGGGGGACCTGGTAAGATGGGGTTAGGAAAAGGTAGAGGTGTTGGTATTGGTTGTTGTGGTTGCGTATTATTTCTATTGTTGTATGTATGAGCAATGGTATTATGACTCAAGACTGCTATGACACATTATTCTTAGGTAGGTAGAGGATGAATTCAGGTTTGTTTTGAGTTTGCGGTTTGTGTGAAGGGGGGTAAAGGATGAGTTGACATTGAATAATATTAACATCTCTTAGTGAAGGAGAGTCTAATGTTAGTTCATCATCTTCGTCTAAGGGTCCAATATCATTATTTTCAATGTTTTCCTCTTCTTGCACCATGATATCTTCCCTAGGAGGAGATTTTTTAGGAGAACTACAAACCAATTGCTCTTGACATTCAAGGATTGGTTCTTCTAAAATGACTTCATCACAAGTAGGGAGATGATCAATGGTTGGATTTTGTTGATTATTAGGAGAAGGATCTATTTGGTTGTCTATTTTGTTAAGGTCTCATTCTCTTGTTCTATAGTAGCTACCTAGTAGGAGAGCTTGTAATATGTTCATCCATAGTTATATTTTGTAAGGCATCTTCATCACAAGTAAAGGATGCATCAAGAGAAGCACAACTAAGATTATTTTGTTTAAATAGGCCTTTCCAAATGTTAGGGACATTAGGAAGGAAAGAGATAAGGTTATCACTTTCAATCCACATGTCCTCTTGACAAATATTATTTTCATGATCATTCATGATTGTATCATGTTTTAAAGGATTTTTACAAGTAGGTGGAGTAGGGAGAGATGGATTTGGGATAGGAAAAGTGGTGGCTATGATCTCATTTTCTTGTTTTCTAATTTCTTCCAAATGGGGATGAGGAGAGGGACAATCAAGACCTTCAATGCTTACATATTATTTCACCAAGATACCATCGTCGCTAGTAGGAGAGATATCAAGAGAAGAACAAGTATGATTGTTATGATTGTCAACACTACCATCCTCACCAATGGGCAATGTAATGTTAAGGATTGTGTCAATGGTTTGGTGATTAAAATGTGTCTTAATGACCCTATTATTGTAATCTAAATTGAACTCATAAGTGGGGATGTTGTATTTATGCAATCCATCCATTTTAAACCAAATCAAAGCCACATTATTTGAAAGAAAACATTCTATCATGAAAAGGTAAAGAAAGTACGATGCAATGACCTAAAGTAAGATGTTTTAAATGCAATTTTCAGATGTGAAACAAGGTAATTTGTTTATATTATGCAATAAATTGAAAGATGAAATGTTGTAAATACAAATTTGAAATTGAGCAATGCATGAAATGAGCTAATTTAAGCTATATCTAATGAAATGGATGTAATAGAAACTTAATCAACTGATACAAATAGTTAATGGCAGTAAACAGAAGTGCGAAAAAAGGGTTTTTAGTGCTTTAAAAGGTAGTTTCAAGGGTGCAAGGGACTGATTCACCCAAGGTGGTGAATGAGTCCCATTGGGGATATTTTTCATAATTTTCAGATGGTTTTGACTAATTTTTAGGTCTTCTATGCTATATGATGCAAACCTAAGATGAAAATGCAAAATTTCAGAAATTTTTAATGATTTGAGATGCAAAAATGCAACCTATATGCACTTTCACTATTGTAAAATTTGAAACCCTGGAATGCAACTTAGCTAATGCAAAATGAAATGCAATGTTAATGAAAGCTCTTTCTTGGATGATGATGGACTCGAAATTAGACAAAAAGGTATTTAAAAAGTAGGTTCACCAAAATGAAACATAGATTTTGTCACCTCATACATCTTTAGGGTTTTGCACCTAAAAGGGAGAGAGATAAAGATGAACACTTCACTCAAGAACAAACCCTTGAGATTTCAATGCAAAGGAGATTGACATATGACAAAGGGAAGGTTCTAGGGAAATAATAACAACAAATGAGGGTTCACCACCAAGTGTAAACTTGGGAAACATGAAATGTTGGAAAACACAATGTGATATGCAAACATATGCTAAATGACCTAGAAAATGACTTAGAAAAGCAAACAAAGCAGAAAAAAAAGTTATGAAACAAAAAGTGTGCACCTAGAAATGTGTTCAAAACTTGAAATATCTCTGAAATTTGAAAATTGTTGCTTTTAGGCCTGGTGGAACTCAATCGCCATTTTGGGCAAATCAATCTTAGTTCTGGAAATTGTCCCGAAACAAGTTTAAGAAAAAAGGGTATCCAAATCTACAAAGATCTTTGAAAAACAAGTATAGTGGGAATCATTCACCATTAATGGCGAATGAGCCTACTTTAGCATTTCTAAAAATCTAAAAGTGTAAACGAAAGCTCTCGGTCTGCTCTTTCTGTTCCTCTAGGTGTCTGGATCTGAAATCCTAATTTTTGGCACTATAAATGACTTTTTGTGGATATTTTGACCTAGCCAATAAGGAGATGACTTCAACAATTTTTCAACCTATTCTTCAATCATTTCCAAACCTTCAAAGTACTCAGATCTGCAATCACAGAAGGAAAGAGAGAAAATATTGATCATTAGGGCATGGGGGTTTGCCTTGGTCAAACCCCTTTTAGGTAATAAAACCAAAATAATGAAATAAGATAATGGAGCATGAAATAATGAATTTAGAGACTTTCCATGATGAAATATCTTGAATTGTTGCAACAATGGATGAAGAATTTGCCATTGAATACTTTAGAAATGAGCTTGAATGCTATCTTGATAACCTTAAAATGTTAAAACCTATCTTGCTTGACTTGAGATGGATAATGAATGATGAATGAATTATTGAGGGGGGTGAAATGAATAGAAAAACCTATATTTATACACAATTATGCCTTAATTCCTAAAAATACATCACAGGCCGACCTTAGGTCTTAGAAAATAAAAGCTTGCCAGTATTTTAAAATTATTTTGACTTTTGTGCCAAAGGGGATTCATTCGCCCCTAATGGTGAATGGGTCCCACTTAGGCAATTTAAGTGGGTGTCAGAAACTAAATGTTTTAAATGATGTTTATCGGGATTATTTTCAAAAATACACTTAAGTAAGGCATGTAAGTGTAAAATGGGGCCAATTGAAGCATAAGGTATAATTATTGATGACAAGCTTAGAAAAGTGTGAAAGTTTGTTACAACACTTTACAAAACTTTGAAATAAGGATTGGTAAGTGATAAAAAAAGGTTATTTAGGTGAAATATATTAATAAGATCCTAGAAAAGTGTGAGGGTGTGTTACAACACTTCACAACACTTTTACAAGGCATCATAAAATTCTTATTAATTCACAAGGGCCCAAGACCTAATGTGGATGTGTAAAACACCTCTTAACACTAGACCAAGGCGATGCTAAGTCCAATTAATCATTAATAATTCCCAACTCAAGCAAGAGATACTTTTTTCTATGCTACAACTACCATGTTGGTTGTAGGAGGGCTATTGTTGGGATCAACCTATGTGTTCTTAAAGGTGTTGCTCTTTTGGGTTGTGTTGTTTCCTTCTCTCTTTGACTTACCCTTCAGCTTCTCCTTTCGAGGTGGAGATATCTTCTTTAGAGGTGGAGATTGTTTGGGTTGTTGGTGTTGGGAGGTTTTGCTAAGGAATCTTCACTTCCTTTGGTTTACTTTATTCTCAATGATGAAATTTCTCCCATTAAGACTAATATTTCTCCTATTGAGGTGGAGATCTCCCTTGTGGTCTTGTTGGGTGGCTCTCTTTCCTCTTGTTGGCGCCTTCTCTTGAAGCTCCTATTAGGTGGAGTGTGCCCCTTTGCTGGTGGTATGTGGGTTTGTTGGTTAGGTGGGCTTTATGTGCCAAGGGACTGCTTTCTTTCCTTTTTGTGGCTTAGGACTCCTTTTTTGGAAGTTGTTGGCTTCTATTGGTTCTTTCTTGTCTCAAAAGGTTTTTTTTTTTAGTGGAAGTCCTAGAATTTTTTTGGAGATTGTTTCCCTTTGGTCAATTTTTTGGTTGTAGGGTTTCATTGGTTTTCCCTTATTTCTATACGGAGGTGTTTTAAGTTCTAGTTTCCTTTTGGTTGCCATGTTTCTTGTAGTTAATCTATGTTTTCAGGTTTCATGCTTCGGTCAAAAGCATGGCTTGATGGTTGGTCTTCCATGCTCACTTATGGCGAGTATCACTCTTCTTTTTTAGTGGTCTCATTCTTTATGAGTCACCTATCCTCTGACTCTATGGATGCATTATAACGGGTACCAGCCCTTCTAGTCTTAACATAATCAAAACTATATAAATACCTATGAAACCTTAATGATCTCTAATGCTAGTCCAATATTGCTAACTACTTAGATAATGATAATATGATTGATCTTAATCACAAATTATGGATTTCCTACAATGAATCTAGATCACTAGGAAACATGAACTTAAAATTTGATAAGAAGCATGCATAATGTCATCTCTTTTACATAAATACATGATTTTAACATTAAACTATTGCATATAGAATAAATAATCAAAACAAGTCCAAAATGAATGAGAAAAAGTGCTAAGGGTGCACTTTTCACCCTTATAAAATGGCATCTCCAAGATTCTAATACATAATTATGAATCTTCATCACCATAGACTATGTATTCATCTCTTAAAAGAATCCTTACTTCCATGATAATTAATTTTTAATGGGGATCTAGCTCTAGAGATTTGGGTAACATCCTTTTATGAAGTACAAAAATTGTAGATATAAAGAAAGGAAAAAAATCATTGCAAATTTGAAACACTGTATCTATATATGTCCCTATTGTCTCCAAAATCTAACAAATATTGTAGTTCCCAAAGTGATGCCTCCTTATCTCTTGCAAAATTCAAGAAAATACTGATAAAAATTATCAATGAATTAGAAGATACCCAACATTCACTTCCTTGAAATAACTACCACAACATCGTATGTACCCACAAAATTGTTATTTACCAAAGCATCCCAATGGAGAACACCCACCTACAAGGAAAAAAAAAATTGTTAATTTATTTTACAACTCTACTAAGGCAGCTTCTACTGAGATTCAATTTGCTCACCCTCTCAAATCAATCTTTGAGGGCTTGAAAATTAATCATTGAGGTTAAATACTGGAGGAATTCAAGTAAGCCAAACATCAGCCTGGAAATCTTTTGATCTCCTTGTTTTCAATGTCCGGCTAGAGGTAAGGTATGATGAAGTACTCAATAATTCTAATGAAAGTAGAAAACTAAACCATTTAGAAGATTTTTGGAAGTGAAGCTACTTTCAAGGCTTATGTCATCCAGATTCTGACTTCAGAGTTTGTCCTGGGTGTAGATTCTTCTCTAGAGCTTTCATGTAAAAAAGAAGAGATTAAAGAGACGGCTCAGCCGTTGTAAATTTTTCCTCAATTGAAACTCATTGTATTTTAACAAAAAATTGCACCGAGTTTCCATTAGAGGCCGCCTGCTCACATAGTTTTCCCTTGAAGAAAGTTCTTACAAGCAAAGCACACATTTTGGAGGTTGCCAGAGCATATGGGAATTCAGGAGCTATGAATGCAGTCTTCTTCATTGCAAATGAAAGTCTTGGTTACACAAGTCAATATTTGTGGGGCAAAAAATCTTCTTGTTGTTCGTTTCAATGGATTGAGCGAGAGATGCACATTCAAAATTGAAACTTCAAGGTAATAGTCGCAATTTTATTAACAATGAGTGTGATGGCTGGATTGAGAGGAAGAGAGATTAAAAAAAACAAATTAACCACTACAGTGAGAGTGACTGGGGAGTTAAAAAGGGGAGTGAAATGGAAGGAAAATGAGACGAAGAATATAACAAAACAGAGTGTTTGGGTTTTAAGAGTACAAATTAAGTTTTGATTTTCTACAGATCAAGAGACTTTTTTATAGTGAAATGAGTAGCTGGCCTTGGTGTGTTTAATTATTGCAGTGTTGGTACTCATTTCACATAAAAACACAAAACGGAAACAGAAATAATAAAAGAGTCTTCTGACTTACAGAAAGTCACGAACTTAGTGTGTTCTTTAAATCCAGTCAAATGGGACCAAGGGTCACATAAAAAATCAAAGCTTAGGGTGTAAGATAAGTCCAGCCGTTTGAGTCCAATGGATGCTGGGACGACACAGTTTGCTTTGCTTTGGAAACTCAGCCAAAACAAAACAGTAATTTTTTGTTTTTTTAGTTTTAGAAGAAAATTTATGTCCACAAGTTTATGGCGTTTGGAGGATCAGCTTCTTGGCCCAGGTTTCTAGCAGCAAACTTTTTACCCTTAAATCACTCCGTAATCCAATTCATCTACGAACCAGTCCCACAATAAACAGAATAAAAATGAAGCACGGTCATATGGAATCTAACAAAGTAGGGCACAAGATCTTTCTCTCAATCGATACGGTTCTAAGTGGGTAAGCGGTTCGTCAGAGTTAAGTGGAGAAGATTTTTTATGGAGAGATTGATTAACAATACTAACGTGTTTTAATATAGTAAGTGTAAACGTGCTAAATATATTAATTATTTTAACTAAAAACCGTTAAGGGCAAAACCATTCTCTCAACAGTAATGAATTTATTAAAATTTTATTTTATAGGAGTCCATGTACCTAAACTTTTAGCATCCAACAACATATGCATGTGCTAACTTTTTTTAACTGGAAAATGACATATTTTCCGATGAAACACAGAATACGGAGAGACTACAACTCACACTCTACCGAGATTTCTTCAGAACAAAACACACCCATTTAATGCCTATTTACTGAGAGTTTCTGGTTAATCTACCGCTGGATACCTCATTTGGACACCTCCTTCGAATCAACAGTCTCTCTTTTGTAACAAGGCAAGCTGATCGACAAATCAAGATTTACATTGGGCGGCTCTTCATTACTATTGTCAACGCTGATAGCCGCACCCACAAAATTCCCAGTCATCCCAACGCCGTCATATTGGAAGAAATCTACCGTCTGAATTTCATGGTTGAGGGAGTGACGGTTGCTGCTGCTGCTCTCACTATCAATAGAACAAATTGGGTGGTGAGATTTGGGATCGATTTCCCGGCTGAACAATTTTCTGTTTATGTGGGTGCTCTAGTAATTGTTTATTTCGTTGTGTAACACCCCGACGCGCAAACCCCAAAGGACAACTATCTACCAAACAAATTTTTTTTTTTAAACATAAAGTAAAGGTACTATGTTATAAATTTCAACTAACATAATTACAATTACATAATACATGTTAAACTCCTAAGTCCTTCGGGGTACACGTAGAGACATTACGTTATCTACTCATTAACAAACCTAACTAATATTCAACATTCATTCCAAGAATATGTGTTCGCATATAAAGGTGATAAACTCAAAGCATCAAATAATGATGAACCACATACACTATACAAGATCACATAATCAATAAAGCATGAAAACAAAGAGAAACTAACTTACTCAACTTAACAACATCAAATATATTTATAATTGCATCAGTGAATGATGTTTTAAATTACAAAGTGAGATATAATAATACATCAAGATACAAAATACATTATCCCAATCACATGGGCGAGTTATAATACAAATTACATGATATGAATAAAGTATAAATGTATACATCAGATGGTACATAAATCTGGTGCAAACTGTCACCAAAATCTCTGCAATGAAGGTATGACTGTAGCATGGGAAACCCAACGGGGTGCGAAGCATGTTCCACCCGACCACCCCCGTGCTAGGAGTAGTTAAGAAAGGATTCCCGACCAAGACGTCAACAGTTACACACATGACTCAACACCAAACATGGAAAAGAATTTATACACAAAGGAAATGTGACATCATAAGTCAACTACATAACATGACAACACTTAACTACAAATCAAACAATGAAATTACTTCCAGAGGTTTTCAAATAAATAACTAAGGGGAAACGCTAGAGGAGAGTGTCATCGCATGGCCTTCATGGATTATCCTGACATCCTAACACGAGGTGCCGCCTCCATCTATGGTTATCCTGACTGCCTATTTCAAGGCGCCGCCCCATAGGGTGACTCATGCGGAATCGTGCATTACTCGTGGAAACGAGATCACGATTTTTCCAACCACGGCCTTCTCGAACACCTTTAGTCTTTGATAGCCCTAACAGGTGAGAGAGGTATCAGTTATTTTCTTTTAGTGTTTACTACCCATCCCCTAATCATTTAGTTAGGTTTTCACTTTTTACACTAACTCTACTGTGGGTTATCCTGACAGCCCCTTTGTGCGCCGGCGCCCACATAGAGCCACTCTCCCTAGAATTTCCTAACATACCACAAACATGGGGGCTTGAACTCTCTCAAGTACACCAAACATAGGATATAAATCTGCGAGGAAAAACCATCTCGCTATAAACTAATGACTCAATGATTCAACGAATTGACGCAAGTAAATATAACATACAATTATACTCGACACGAAAATAGAATAAAACACTCAAAATAAACTTATCAAATTCTCTAACCTCTGGAAATTTCACGACAACCCTATCTCCTATTGGAAATTTAACCAATTAACGAATTCGATAACAAAATCACATCATTAATTAATTTTTTTTTCAAATAACTCCACTAAAAGAGGACAATTAAATAAATTGAATTAACTAAATTTAATAAATATTTCTTTACAAAAATCACCAAAAGAAAATATGTATTTATATAACATAGCCATTAAAATATAATACTCTTTAATTATAACTTATATATATATATATATATATATTAATTAATCTTAATTTAAATAATAAAGATTTTGAATTAACAATTAAAATACAATACCATTAAATATTCGCAATAAAAATGAATGTTAAAAAAAATAAAATAAAGAATGGTAAGTGGGGACCGCAGCCCACATGGGCGCTGCGTACCTCCCCATAGGGGAGGACGCAGCCCCCAAAGGGCTGCGTACAGCAGTCCTTTGACTGCTGTGCGCGGCCCTCTATGGGCTGCGCAGGGATGGGGTACGGCTACTGCCGTCCCCTCCCACAAATAAATATTTCAATTTTTTTTTTTAAAAGGTGAAATTTCGGTTTAAACATTAATATAAGCATCACAATATATAAAAATATATGTATGAATTTCTGACGAAATTCTGAGTACGGAGTTTCGTCAGAATTTAAATATATATAAATTTTTTTTTAAAAACACTAAACGAATTTAATTTATCTGTATTGGGGAAACATAATTTATTTTACAATTACAATTTATGCTCACAGCCAGAAAATACAGAGACTTAACAATTCCACCACAAACAAAAGAAACAAAAGAAATCTTTAATTCTATTTTCCAGTGATAAAATACAGAGAAATAAAACAAAACACCAGAACAACCACAGGCAATAAAAATTGCACAGTAATTTTGCTAATCTTCCTGTGTTTATTCCTATTTTTCCTTGCACAAATATATTTTAAGTTTTCTCTGTTCAACTATGGTTTTATTTTTCTTTTGTTTGTTAAAACTAAAATTTACAGAGGCAACACAAGCCTTAACGGCAATAACCAGACACATGGTTTTCTAAATTTTTCAAAGAAGATATATATATATATTAATTCACAAAGGAAACAAATTAGATTCAGAGGAATACCTGTTTCCTGTAGGCTGTAGAAGTAAGAGTTGCACCAAAACCCTGCAGCTTTAAAGCTCCTCCCAGAAGCTCTTCCTCCAGCCAACAAAGAAATTCTTCTGGAACCTTGCAGCTTCTTCCAAATTCACTCACAAATCAACAACAGAAAAACCCACAAAAATTCAGAAACAACTTTTCCCACTCTTCCCAGCCAAATCTTTCCCGTGAAGGATTTCTGTTCCCCATGCCTGTTTTTCTTCCGGGAATCCTTTCCTCCACCAAACTCATTTATTTTCCACTACTCCCGTACAACTCCCATAAAAGAAAATTTAATAATTTTATTTTTTATATTTTATTTTATTTATTTTTATTTTATTTTATTTATTTATATTTTCTTTTATTAACAATGTAACTTAATAAACTATTTATTTAACTCCAAAAATACAATAGCAATAAGACTTTTAAAATATCAACACAGTACGATTTATTTTATTTAAACTATTGCCTTAATAAAGAATATAACTCAATTAACTAGACTACAATTAACTTAAAACTCCTTCAATTAAATAAATAATTGATCACACATACCCAACATTAATTAAATTACACTTAATTAAAAATTGATAAAAAAATTTATTAAATCCCAAACTAAACTGTTAACCAAAACGGACACATTAACAAACAAGGACAAATAAAAACAAAGACAACCAAGGACTCATAGTAGACGGACTTGGGACGGGAATTCTTTCCTAACCACTCCTTTTTTCAACATCAATCCCATTGGGTTTATTTTGATGCTCGCCCTGTCCTGCCGAAGCAGGTGGAATCGAGACTTAGTACCTGCATCCTGCATAAAACAAATGTCGTGAAACATATAAATCTCCATAGAAAACACACCGTGAAAGGAAATCGCAGGATGACAGGGCACTTGCAAGCAAGTGATGTCACTCTGTCCTTTCACCAAGACTCACAAATAAACACACCAAACAATATAACAGCATAAACTCGCAACATCAACGTATACATATTATTAAAAGCACCACAAAAGTCATATAACATAATCACCATAAATAAGTATCATCTAACATCATATGTAAAGTCTAATGCAACCAAACAACCAAACCATAAATCCATGCACAACCAAAATGGTGAACTGATCACCCACACAACCAAGTACAAGATCTGTCCATAAGAGTAACAACAACATGAGGGGTATCACATCCTCCCCCCCTAGGATGTGGCTTACTCCTGGAAGCCACTAAATAAGTATGGATAGGCCTCTCTAATGCGGGATGCATCCTCCCATGTCGCTGAAGTCTCATCATTTGGGTCCCACTGAACCCGCACCTGCTCAATATCTCTGCCCCTGAGGGCGAGTCTCCGATGCTGTAGCACGGCCACGGGCTCGAGTGCTAGTTGTTCGTCCTCGACCTGAAGAGCATTCCAATCAAGTACGTGAGTAACATCGGGAAAGTATGGTCTAAGTACAGAAACATGAAAAACATCGTGAATCCGTGACAGGCTGGGTGGCAAAGCTAGGCGATAAGCAACGGGGCCGATTCTCTCCAAAACTTCAAATGGACCTACAAAACGAGGTGCGAGCTTGGAACCCTTTCCATAATGGATTGGGCTCTTCCGCGGTCGCACTCTCAAAAAGACACGATCACCAACAGAGAACTGGCGGTCAACTCTATGTGCATCTGCATATTTCTTCTGTCTATCTTGAGCTGCCACAAGATGCTCTCTGATGCGTACAACCTGCTGTTCCATGTCCTGAAGCATTTCGGGACCAAGGAGAACTATGTCCTCAAGACGGTCCCAACTCAATGGGGTCCTACAAGGATGACCATATAGTGCCTGAAAGGGAGCCATACCAATAGAGCTATGAAATCCATTGTTGTAGGCAAATTCCACAAGATGCAAATACTCCTCCCAACGTGACTGCTGATCCATCACGTACATACGAAGCATGTCCTCAAGAACTTGATTAACTCTCTCTGTCTATCCATCTGTCTCAGGATGGTAGGCAGAACTGAAGTTTAGCTGTGTTCCCAACGCACGCTGCAATGATGTCCACAATGCAGATGTGAACACTGGATCTCTGTCGGATATGATTCTCCGTGGAATACCATGCAATCGGACAATATCTTCCATGAAGATTCTAGCAACTGATGAAGCTGTGTAAGATGAATGAACTGGGGAAAAGTGAGCCACCTTGGTCAATCTGTCAACTGTGACCATGATAGCATCATGACGTCTAGTAGTCATAGGCAATCCCACAATAAAGTCAATGGAAATTATGTCCCACTTCCATTCCGGAATGAGATGAGGCTGTAATAGACCTGCAGGATGCTGATGCTCTGCTTTGACCCTCTGACACTCCAAACATCTAGCTACCAAATCAGCAATATCCCTCTTCATGCCAGCCCAAAAATATAATGCTCGAAGATCTGCATACATTTTCTTAACTCCCAGATGAGCAGGATAGGGAGCTCGATGTGCCTCAGTCATAATTAGAGTCCGAAGACCCTCAATAGAAGGCACGTAAATGCGACCCATATACCTTAGAAGACCATCAGACTCAAGTGAGTACCCTGTAAACTTTCCTTCTAGAGCTCTACCAGACTCAATTTCTGACTTCACTTCCTGATACCAACTATCAGATGGAAGTGCTATGAGGACTTGACTCCTCAAATCTACCTCAAGAGCCACTGCAGAAATCTCATGTCTCCGCCGACTCAAAGCATCTGCAACTACATTTTCCTTGCCTTGAACATATTTGACCTCAAAGTCATATTCGCAAAGGAATTCCATCCATCTTCTCTACCTAGCATTCAGGTTTGGATGGGTAAAAATATATTGCAAACTGCGGTGGTCACTATGAAGCTCGAACCTATGACCCAACAAGAAGTGTCTCCATCTCACAAGAGCATGAACCACTGCGGCTAACTCCAAGTCATGAGTTGGGTAATTAAGCTCATGGTCCTTGAGCTTACGGGATTCATATGCAATTACACGTCCCTCTTGCATTAAGACGGATCCCAAACCCTCCAAAGAAGCATCTGTGCACACCACAAAATCCTTAGTAGGATCAGGAACCGCCAATATTGGCGCACTAGTCAATTTGTCCTTAAGGGTTTCAAATGCTGTCTGACACTGTTCGGACCAAATGAACTTCTTCCCTTTCCTCTGAAGAGAAGTAATAGGATATGCAATCCTAGAAAAACCTGTACAAACCGCCGATAATAGCCTGCTAACCCCATGAAACTGCGAATCTCTGGAACATTCTTGGGTGCTGGCCAATCAACTATGGCTTGGATCTTTGAAGGATCCACTGCAATACCTGCACCTGAGATGACATGCCCCAAGTATTTTACCTCTGTTTTGTAAAAATCACACTTATCCAAATTAGCAAACAGCTGATTGTCCCTCAAACATTGCAATACCTACCTAAGATGTACCTCGTGCTCCTCCATAGATTTTGAGTACACTAGAATATCATCAAGGAACACAAGTACAAACCTATCCAAGTAGGTACAAAAAACTCCATTCATCAGGCTCATAAACACTGATGGTGCATTAGTTAATCCGAATGGCATAACCGTAAATTCATAATGCCCATAGCGAGTACGGAATGCGGTTTTATGAATATCAGCTTCGGCTATTCGCAACTGATGATAACCAGACTTAAGATCAATTTTTGAGAAGACTTGAGCTCCTTTTATTTGATCAAATAAGTCATCAATTCTTGGCAAGGGATACCGATTCTTGATTGTCACCTTGTTAAGTTGCCTATAATCAATACACAATCGAAGTGAACCGTCCTTCTTTTTCACAAATATAACTGGTGCTCCCCAAGGGGAAACACTAGGACGGATAAACCCTTTCTCTAATAGCTCCTCCAATTGCAATTTAAGCTCCTGCAATTCCTGTGTTGTCATACGATATGGAGCCCTAGAAATAGGCTCAGCTCCAGGAACAAGATCGATTCTAAAGTCGATGTCACGCTTAGGTGGCATCCCAGGAATTTCACTAGGAAAGACATCAGAATATTCCTTAAGAAGGGGGTAATCATCCAATGAAATTCCTTGACTCTCATCAGAGTCCAAATCATTAACTGACACAACAAATAACTGACAACCCTGTCTAAAGCACCTTTTCAATTACATAGCTGAGATTAAGCGTAATGAGATAGGTCTCTGAATGCCAATGATCTCCACCTCACTACCCACATCATCTACACAATGCACTACCTTATGCCGACAATCAATCATAGTACGGTGAGCGTACAACCAATCCATACCCAAAACCACATCATATGAGCCAAGGGGTAGGATTCGAAGATCCACCATAGTTGTGAGTGCCCCTATTTGCAATTTGCAATCCTGAGCTAATGACTCAACTGTAACCTTTGCCCCGGAGGCCAATTCGACCTGCCATTTAATGCCTTGCCTAGCTGCCACCAGTCCACAACGTTCCACCACTAAAGGGGAAATGAAAGAATCTGATGCGCCTGAATCAAAGAGAATAGATATACTAGTACCATTCAACACACCTGAAGTTTCAACTACAGTGCCTTGATGTTCAGCTTGACGGTTCTCTACTGCTGCAAATACCTGATGAGCTCTCCCTGCATCTCCCATTGTTGGCTCAGAAGCAGCTGGTCTCTGACTATATCCTGTAGTACTCCTCTGTGGACACTGTCTCGCTATATGCCCCTGTTGCCCACAGGAGAAGCAACCTGTACCACGTCCATACCCTCTAACACCTGATGGTGCACTCGACTGCTGGAAGCTACCCTGAGATGGTGTTGTCTGTGTACTCTGAGCGGGTTGTTCAAAGCGATCCTGTCTAACTCGTTGCCAACTACGGTTCCTTCTGCTCTGAGATCTCTCACTCTGCTGTGACTGGGGTTTGAACTATCTAGATTGAGACTGTTGTTGCTGCTGTGGACCTCCCTTAGAAGGTGCCCAAAAATTTCTAGAAGTCCCTGATGTTTGAGGTTGCCCACCTCAAGAACCAACACCTGTAATTGGAGCACTACCTATCTGTACTCCCGTGTGCCCTCCTAAAGCCATAGCTAAATTTTCTTCCACAAGGCGGGCTTTCTCAATTGCCACCTCCATCGTCTTCGGCTCGAAGACACGAACACCACCGCTGATACGGGCATTTAAACCCCTGACAAAATGTTGCACTAGCATGGCCTCATCATCTCCAATACCCGCATACTGCTTGAGCTCATAGAAACGACACTCATATTGTTCCACGGTCAAAGTCATCTGTCTCAATTCATGAAACTCGTCAGCTCTACGCTGCCTCCAGTGATCGGATAGAAATCGGGCTCTGAACCTCTCCAAAAACAACTCCCAAGTAACCATACTGATGTCAATGTGCAATTTCTATTCCTCTAGCCTCCACCAAGTGGAAGCAAACCCTCTGAGGTGCATGATAGCACACCTAGCCCTAGTGTTACTATCGTAGGGATGCATTGCAAAGCATCTATCCAAATCGATCAACCAAGTCTCTGCCTCAAGACCCCCACCAGATCCATCAAAAGTAGGGGGTCGTGCCCTCAATAGATCCCTCATATGACCTGCCACTACTGCCTCCTGCTCAGCTGTGTTTTCCCCACGTCTAGGAGATCTCTCCCTTTCCCTATCCAATCTCTGTTCCTCAACCTGCCTAGGGCCAAGACGACCCAACAACTCCTCTAACAAATGCTGCAACTGACCACCTATACCAGGTTGCTCTAGATTCTGACCACCGCCTCCTATCGGATTGCTTTGGGAACTCTGAAGTTCCTCACGCTCTGACCCATGTGAGCTCGGAAGTGATGGACTATGGCGATTGGCCCCACGGCCACCACCTCGGCCTCCTCTTCGGCCACGTCCTCTACCCCTAGGCATGATCCTGCACAACAATTGAGTTATGTCAGATCAAGAGTTACGCCAAGTTTCCTAATGGACTCAACTACCTAAAGTACCCAGTGTTTGCAAACCTGGCTCTGATACCAAGTTGTAACACCCCGACGCGCAAACCCCAAAGGACAACTATCTACACAACAAATTTTTTTTTTTTTAAACATAAAGTAAATGAACTATGTTATCATTTTCAACTAACATAATAACAAATACATAAAACATGTTAAACTCCTAAGTCCTTTGGGGTACACATAGAGACATTACGTTAACTACTCATTAACAAACCTAACTAATATCCAACATTCATTCCAAGAATATGTGTTCTCATATAAAGGTGATAAACACAAAACATCAAATAATGATGAACCACATACGCTATACAAGATCACATAACCAATAAAACATGGAAACAAAGAGAAACTAACTTACTCAACTTAACAACATCAAATATATTTATAATCGCATCAGTGAATAATGTTTTAAATTGCAAGGTGGGATATAATAATACATCAAGATACAATCTAAATACCAGTGACCAATTATACAAGTTACAAAACACATTATCCCAACACATGGGCGTGTTACAATACAAATTACATGATATGAATAAAGTATAAATGTATACATCAGATGGTACATAAATCTGGTACGAACTGTCACCACAATCTCTACACTGAAGGTATGACTGAAGCATGGGAAACCCAATGGGGTGCAAAGCACGTTCCACCCGACCACCCCCGTGCTAGGAGTAGTTAAGAAAGGATTCTTGACCAAGACGTCAACAGTTACACACATGACTCAACACCAAACATGGAAAAGAATTTATACACAAAGGAAATGTGACATCATAAGTCAACTACATAACATGACAACACTTAACTACAAATCAAACAATGAAATTACTTCCAGAGGTTTTCAAATAAAATAACTAAGGGGAAACGCTAGAGGAGAGTGTCATCGCATGGCCTTCATGGATTATCCTGACATCCTAACACGAGATGCCGCCTCCATCTATGGTTATCCTGACTGCCTATTTCAAGGCGCCGCCCCATAGGGTGACTCATGCGGAATCGTGAATTACTCGTGGAAACGAGATCACGATTTTGCCAACCACGGCCTTCTCGAACACCTTTAGTCTATGATAGCCCTAACAGGTGAGCGAGGTATTTATTATTTTCTTTTAGTGTTTAACTACCCATCCCCTATTTATTTAGTTAGGTTTTCACTTTTTACACTAACTCTACTGTGGGTTATCCTGACAGCCCCTTTGTGCGCCGGCGCCCACATAGAGCCACTCTCCTTAGAATTTCCTAACATACAACAAACATGAGGGCTTGAACTCTCTCAAGTACACCAAACATAGGATATAAATCTGCGAGGCAAAACCATCTCGCTATAATCTAATGACTCAATGATTCAACGAATTGACGCAAGTAAATATAACATACAATTATACTCAACACGAAAATAGAATAAAACACTCAAAATAAACTTATCAAATTCTCTAACCTCTGGAAATTCCACGACAACCCTATTTCCTATTGAAAATTTAACCAATTAACGAATTCGATAACAAAATCACATCATTATTTTTTTTTTTTTCTCAAATAACTCCACTAAAAGAGGACAATTAAATAAATTGAATTAACTAAATTTAATAAATATTTCCTTACAAAAATCACCAAAAGAAAATATGTTTTTATATAACATAGCCATTAAAATATAATACTCTTTAATTATAACTTTTATATATATATATATATATTAATTAATCTTAATTTAAATAATAAAGGTTTTTTTGAATTAACAATTAAAAAGACAAAACCATTAAATATTCGCATTTCTTTTAAAAAGAAAATGAATGCTAAAAAAAAAAAACAATTAATAGAAAGTGGGGACCGCAGCCCACATGGGCGCTGCGTACCTCCCCATAGGGGAGGACGCAACCCCCAAAGGACTGCGTACAGCAGTCCAAGGACTGCTGTACAGCAGTCCTTTGACTGCTGTGCGCAGCCCTCTATGGCTGCGCAGGGATGGGGTACGGCTACAGCCGTCCCCTCCCACATATATAAATTTCAATTTTTTTTTTTAAAAGGTGAAATTTCGGTTTAAATAATAATATAAGCATCACAATATATAAGAATATATGTATGAATTTCTGACGAAATTCTGAGTACGGAGTTTCGTCAGAATTTAAATATATATATAAATTTTATTTTTTTTAAAACACTAAACGAATTAAATTTATCTGTATTGGGGAAATATAATTTATTTTACAATTACAATTTATGCTCACAGCCAGAAAATACAGAGACTTAACAACTCCACCACAAACAAAAAGAAACAAAAGAAATCTTTAATTCTATTTTCCAGTGATAAATTATAGAGAAATAAAAAAGAACACCAGAACAACCACAGGCAATAAAAATTGCACAGTAATTTTGCTAATCTTCCTGTGTTTATTACTATTTTTCCTTGCACAAAAATATTTTAAGTTTTCTCTGTTCAACTATGGTTTTATTTTTCTTTTGTTTGTTAAAACTAAAATTTACAGAGGCAACACAAGCCTTAACGGCAATAACCAGACACATGGTTTTCTAAATTTTTCAAAGAAGATATATATATATATAATTCACAAAGGAAACAAATTAGATTCAGAGGAATACCTGTTTCCTGTAGGCTGTAGAAGTAAGAGTTGCACCAAAACCCTGCAGCTTTAAAGCTCCTCCCAGAAGCTCTTCCTCCAGCCAACAAAGAAATTCTTCTGGAACCTTGCAGCTTCTTCCAAATTCACTCACAAATCAACAACAGAAAAACCCACAAAAATTCAGAAAACAAACTTTTCCCACTCTTCCCAGCCAAATCTTTCCCGTGAAGGATTTCTGTTCCCCATGCCTGTTTTTCTTCCGGGAATCCTTTCCTCCACCAAACTCATTTATTTTCCACTACTTCCCGTACAACTCCCATAAAAGAAAATTTAATAATTTTATTTTTTATATTTTATTTTATTTATTTTTATTTTATTTTATTTATTTATATTTTATTTTATTTATTTATCTTTTATTAACAATGTAACTTAATAAACTATTTATTTAACTCCAAAAATACAATAGCAATAAGACTTTTAAAATATCAACACAGTACGATTTATTTTATTTAAACTATTGCCTTAATAAAGAATATAACTCAATTAACTAGACTACAATTAACTTAAAACTCCTTCAATTAAATAAATAATTGATCACACATACCCAACATTAATTAAATTACACTTAATTAAAAATTGATAAAAAATTTATTAAATCCCAAACTAAACTGTTAACCAACACGAACACATTTACAAACAAGGACAAATAAAAACAAAGACAACCAAAGACTCACAGTAGACGGACTTGGGACGGGAATTCTTTCCTAACCACTCCTTTTTCAACATCAATCCCATTGGGTTTATTTTGATGCTCGCCCTGTCCTGCCGAAGCAGGTGGAATCGAGACTTAGTACCTGCATCCTGCATAAAACAAATGTCGTGAAACATATAAATCTCCATAGAAAACACACCGTGAAAGGAAATCGCAGGATGACAGGGCACTTGCAAGCAAGTGATGTCACTCTGTCCTTTCACCAAGACTCACAAATAAACACACCAAACAATATAACAGCATAAACTCGCAACATCAACGTATACATATTATTAAAAGCACCACAAAAGTCATATAGCATGATCACCATAAATAAGTATCATCTAACATCATATGTAAAGTCTAATGCAACCAAACAACCAAACCATAAATCCATGCACAACCAAAATGGTGAACTGATCACCCACACTATGTCAGAACATCAGTGGGGTGTGGCATCGTATCCATTACATCATGTTGGAACATGTACAGATACAATATACATAATGCATATATGAGTATATCAATATGGGGCTACTCAAGCTTCACCTCTCATATGGACGAGGTTGACTCGCTAATGCCAACTCAACACCCCTATCGATGAGTAGGCGTAAACTAAGAAACCAATGTTGTTGTACTCAAAACTGTGGGGATTAGGCTAGCACATATGGATCAAGTACCCCGATCCATCATAAGGGAAAGTAGTGGGTACGTTTCCCTGGGTTTGGTTGAGCTAAAATCACCCTACATCGCAATGTACGTATGGTGCACACTCTTCCTAAGGAAATTTGTGGCTGCTACTACCCCTTCACAGATTGAGGGACTAGAGAACTAAAAGAAAAGAATCTGTGAAACTATCTTTTGGCTACTCATACATATAGATTTTTAACCACATGTGGGTTGGCCCTTAATTAGGTAATAAACATACAAACACACAAAATGGTATGGTTAATCCCACACCAAATACAACATATCCCCCATGGATAGGTACATAGTATCATCATCCCATGGGAACACAAAGCAAGTACAAGGTATTCACAACAATCAACCAATGCACGGTCACTAGTTTCTCACATTTACAGGGGGAAATACAATTACATACACAATTCCATAAGTATATTTACTTCCATAATCCATATGATTCATATAATCACATATATCCATAACCCATCATTAGTGTTTCTTGCAATACAGCCAACACAAATACATATTTCACTATTTAGAATAGTAAAGAATTTATCTTATATACAAGAGAGTGGTTAAACCTCCACACTACTCCATGCCATAAATACTTACATACTTAAAATCGAGCATCCCGTATTCATTTCTAACATAATTACCAAATATTCAGTCATCTATAAGAGGAAGAATAGAACAACAGAAGATGAATGTAACATCCCGCTACGCAACCCCGAAAGGTAAGAGCCAAAAGAGGACAAGATAATTTTTTTTTATAACATAAAGAATAGCTTACACAAATATAGATTACAATACGATATAAAAATCATAAACATAGTCAAGCATGGCCGAACATAACCCCAAGGAGAGGACTAAACCACCCTCTAGAGAAAAAACCAAATAGAACAAATATATGAGCTCCAGGGAAGATGCTCCAAAACCTTAGCAGTGCTGCTCCGGAACTTACAGAGCTGTTCCAAAACTTGCAGCGCAGATTCAGAACTTCCAGCTAGGCTCTTAAACTTCCAGCTCGGCTCGGTGCTGGAACTTCCAGCTCAGCTCGATGACAGAACTTTCCAACTCAGCGGCAGAACTTTCCAGCTCGGCGCCGGAACTTTCCAGCTCGGCATCGGAACCTTTGGCGGCACTGCTCTAGAACTTGAATAGCGCTGCTTTAGAACTTTAGCAGCAGCAACAAAGACCAAAACTAGAGAGCAACGATGCTCTGGAACTTGCACAGCTGCAACACAGGACATTAACAAAAGGCAGCAATGCTTTGGAACCTTTGCAACTGCAACATAAGGCAGTAACAGAGGGCGGTGTTGCTCCTGAACCTTTGCAGCCTATAACATGAAGGAAAATACAACCAAAACTCTGATTTTGCATAAAAAATTTTGAAGGAAAAGCTATAAGATCATTATCATAGTGCTAGTGAGCCCGATACCAACACCGGAGCTCATAAACCAAATATAATTAACATCTCATTTCTTCTCATTAATCTATATTATTTTATCTTCTTTTAAAAGAGAGTATAGTATACATAAATGAATGTACATGAATAAAGAGGCATAGCCATGAAATAAAATACATCAACATAAATAAAAGCATGAGAGGAATTAGCTCCGACTGGTGCTCCAATAACCTATACGCCGGTCCCTAATGGTGGTGGAAACACCTCCCTACCATGTGGACTCAAAAGTGGCCACCCCATTGTGCTCGAAGGTAGTCAGAAGGCCCAAGCAGAAAACAAGGCAAGGGTAATAAAGGCCAACATGCACATTAGGCAATGAAGCAAAAAAAGAATGCCATGCATTAAACCCAATGTCACAACATGAAAGTGCTCATACA
Source organism: Sequoia sempervirens (assembly GCA_007258455.2). Taxonomy (NCBI): domain Eukaryota; kingdom Viridiplantae; phylum Streptophyta; class Pinopsida; order Cupressales; family Cupressaceae; genus Sequoia; species Sequoia sempervirens. The sequence continues at coordinate 522,192,885 of VDFB02047230.1, read as the reverse complement.
ATAACATATCAGGAACTACTCATGACTATTAAGGTATGAGGAGCAATAGTATAGACCGGATGAGTAATTCTCAAACATGCCCCAATCTACGCCCTCCAGACGAATAACTCAACACCCTGCAGATGGATAGGCCTTCTCGTTTATCCAAATGAGGAATCCAAGAAAAAATATGAAACAATGAAGTGAAGCCACGATTTTCAGTCATAGAAACCATCTCAAATAGGCAAGCAAAACATTGCTGGAGGAAAACATGTTAAACAGTTGTATTCAATCATGAATTAGAGGCATGGAAATACATAAAATTTCAAAGTGCCAAGATTAGAAAATGGACAAAGACCCGGATCAAATTTTCACATTCTAAGTTGGAATCCAAAATCAATTTTGGATTGCCAAACTCATAATGAGGTGTTGTACCAGAAACTGTCATTTAAGACAAGGTTGGGAAAAACATGAAAAATATGAGTGTCTGGATTAACAATCAGACAAAGACCCAGTTGGTATTTCAAAATTTTTACAAGGAATCCAATACTAATTTTAATTTTTGTCAAGTGGTTTAAGGGCAGTAATGAAAATCATCATTTTACAAGTAGGCACCAAAATTAGGCAAAAATGAAAGTGCCTGGATCACAAATCTAAGACTGACCCAGTTTGGATTTGGGTGTTTCAAGTCAAAATCAACCTTTGAATTTAAATTTTAGAGCCAGAACAAAGTGTTGTACAGAAAAATGACATTTTTCCACACAAGGTAAACAAAAAATACAGAAATTTAAAACCGCCCAGATTTTAAATCCGTGAAAACCCAGTTGACGGGAATGGCATCCCAACATGAATTCCACACTCAAATTTCATTTTCAACAATAGGGTAACGAACAACAATAGAAAACACAGTTTTCATACAAATTGAACAAAAGAAAACAAACAGAAAGAGTCCAAAATAGATTTCACTCATAAACCCAATTCAAATTTGTTGGAGATTTACAATTTCAGTCCCATAGAAACCCAACACAACAACAATCACCGATTAAAACAATCCAACATCCATATCCACCAAAACAAAACAAAGACATGGAGGATTTCACCAAATATTCCTGGGACAGCAATAACCCAGAATAGAAATAAAATTTACCAGCTGAGAATCAATGGAAAACCAAAAAAAATTACCTTCAATTGCACTAAAGTTGAAATGATGAATTTGCACAAAGGAGAAGGCACAAACAAGCTCCAAAAATAGACAAAACGCAAGAACTGGTAGGCTGGTTTCAATAATCTGCCACCCACAAAATCTCCACAACCATCTTTCACCATTTTTTCCCAACTTAGTTACCCAAAAAAAAAGAGGGTTTCTTCTTCCATGCAAATACAACCCTTTCCTTCTTCACCAAAAATCCAAAAATAAAAATCCTCCTCCCAAAATAAAAGCTCTCTTTTTCCTTTTTATACCTTCCCCCTCCCAAAACCAACAAAAGGAATAAAAGCATTTTTTATAAAATTATCAATTAAAGCTCCCCCAAAAGGAACAATTAATAATGCTCTCTAAAGGAATTAATAAAAATCACTAAATATCCAATCAACCAAATACAAAAAGCTCCCCAAAAGGATTAATAAATAATTTTAAATCAAATATTTAAATCTCATGAATATAACCTTTCCAAATCTCAATTCAATTAAACACAATGAAATACCATGAAAACATGCCAATGAAAACATGTCATAACACCGACAACCAAAACATATGGCCTCATAAAACATTCACAAAAACCATAACAAAATACCTCAATGACATATTGGTAACCCACATACAACAGAAAGGTGTGCCGAAACTTACGGTGGAAAGGTGCTCCGAAAGTTACCGTTAGGTAACCAGACGGTAAGACATCAATAAGTAAAACACTGCCCTAACAGGGTACAGTGGTCTAGGGTAGGGGACATTTGACCTGTGACTACCTCTAGTAACCACCATCGGGGATATGAGTATGCTCAGGCCTGTGGATCCAAGCGGAGTCGATACTCATTGCCTGCATCACTTTCAATTACACGTTAAAGTACATGTGCATATAACATATATCCAAAGCAACATCAATCATCAAGAAGGGAGTCATGATATCGTAAGCCTCTTCAATATGAGTGTTACGAAATCATCCTTTTCCTATGCATAATCATACTAAATCAATGATAACAGTATATAACTATATAAGTTTGTAATCCAATATAATAACTAACCATGATAAACTGGTCCATAATCATCAATGTGTAATCTCGTTATTATAACATTTAACATTTAGAATATCAATTCAAAATCAAAATACTATCTTACCAAGTTGAAGTTAGACAGGTGTTACATCCGCCCTCCCTTAGATTTGACGTACTCCTGGAAGTCATGTAAACTCAATATGCAACCATTCACACATTAGTACTCAAAATATAATAATCAACATTAAAGGATTGTACTTCATTCTAAGGATTAGAACTATAATATATATAACATTCATCACTAAATGAGATAACGAGGACATCCATTTAGCATTCACCTTTATATGATTCATTTTCCATATACTGACATATTTCTTACTCATAAAATCTTAACACGAAACAAAATAGCATGGTTAATCTTGCTAACATCACATGTGTCATAATTTTCATTATAAGCATTTATTTTAACATCCACATTCATCCAAGGATAGATTAAAATACACTTTAATTCCACTAAGAAAAGGATACGAAGATGCATAAGCACTCAATTCTTTCCAAAATACCATAATTTGCAACAATATTTGTTTTCTACACACTTCCAATCTCACACATGAGAACATATTTGAGATCATTTTTAGCAAAATATAACAATTTACACTTTCTAACGCACAATAACCCGACTTTTGAACTTTTCATATGAAGCCATATCCAAGATGAAGCATGCATTTATACATACATACATACTTACATCACTAGGAATCACATCATAGGGCTATACAGGGGTCCATCTGGACACCGGTAAGCAGCATACTAATCCATGATACATAAACCATGAGCCAAGAGCCAATATCCATCTCACAAAATCTGTACCTCACACTCAGTGGTTTGATGGTGTTAGACCACGTACACACAATGAGACCATCCAAACAAGACCATAATGACCTATCTCCTGTGGAATAAGGTGGTTAGCCTCCAAGAGATCGTCATCACACATAGGTGGGTAGTGGGTCCTAGCTGTATAACAGCCTCACATACCCCACCATCCTAAAGGTTCCTTGCGTCTGCTTCCTGATATATACTCAATTGAGTCCGGCTCTCCCGTTCTCGATGATGAATCACATTACAACACAAGACTAGCATTTGAAAACAACAAATAAAAAACTAGTTTAGCCACCAAAGATCATAAATATTTATCAAATAAAGATCCAATTTCAGCAATAAGGAAACAAATACGCGCAATTTAAACACTAAATCAAATGTAACGTCGAGGGATACATGAAAAGAAATTTCACAATCTGTGGCTAAACCATCACAAACAAGAAAAAATCAAATTTTTCTGGTCCTCACAATCACGGTGAAAATAATCAACAACCAAAAGAAGATTCACAATCTTCGAAATGGCACAATACATAATTATGTGACTTACTAGCCACCAAACAAGGAAGGAGGGAACAACGTCTGACTATCGCAATAGCCCCTCATATGTGGCGGAGTGGGCACACCATCCACATTGCATGAAGTGTACTCCTCGGTTACACCTCCCATCGCGTCATCACGTGGCATGGACTTGCCAAGTGGCCTACGCACTGCTTGGCTAGCCACATGGAATGTTCACCTTGGCCCATCCCACATCGTGTCTCAGCGCGACATGGTCATACGCTAGTCAGATAAGGCACATACTAGTCATACACCACATGGCAGTGTGTTTGTGGCTTTGTGGAAGTAGACACACACAAAACACACACCACATAGCAATACTTCAGGGAAAGGGCACACACAGGTACTCATCAAAGATAGAGGTATATATGGCATCATGATAGAACATGTGCAGATATGGAATAAATAGTGCATATATGAGTATAAATATGGGGATACTCGAGCCTCACCTCTCATGTGGATGAGGTCAAATCGCTAATGCCAGCTCAACGTCAGTACGGACGGCCAGGAAAAACTAACAAACCAATGCTGATGTAACCAAAACTATGGGGATTAGGCTAGCACATATGGATCAAGTACCCTAATCCATCATAAGGGGAAGTAGTGAGTACTTTCCTCGGGATCGGTTGAGTTGAGAACGCTCTGCGCTGCAAGATGTGTACACTGCACATTCTGCCCAAGGAACTTTGTGGCTGCTACTACCCCATCATGGACTGAGGGACTAGAGAACCAAAAGAAGAGATTCTACGAAACTAACTTTTGTTGCTCTTAATATATATATGAATTTCAACCACACATGGGTTGGCCCATAATCAGTTAACAAACATACAAGCACACACAATGGTATGGTTAATCCCACACCCCAAATACAACATATCCTCCATGGGTGGGTACACAGTCTCACCATCCCATGGGCACAGAAAACAAGTACGGGGTTTTCACAACACTCAACATGTGCACTAACACTGAATGTTCACATAACAAGGAGTACCTTTTTCCAATTTCCTCATACCAAAATAAACCTTTATCCGCCTCTAATTATACAAGGGCAGTACAACTTTCCAAGAACATGTACTCCCAACATCCATACAAAACATCATAGTGCTACACGGAGTAAATCAACAATACCATAATAACTTTCACATCCAAATTCACTTTTATCAGGTGGTAGGTCACCTTACTACACACATATGCTATCCACATTTGTTTCCCACACTACATAATGCAATATCATTTCAACATTCATTTAACCTTTTGCACTTGAATCTAGGTACAATAATTTAACATCTACAGGATTTCATAGGAATTAATAATGCAGTTGGGGACTATAGGCCTCACCAACAAGATGTATCTATTATGCAATTAACATTAACATGCAAATGTTTCACTATTCCCTTTTTCTAGCTTTTACTTAATGTAGAACAATTCTCTATTCATATTATACATGTTCCATGATTAAGATTACAACTTGGGGACTTAGGTCCTTTACCCACGGTTGAACTAATAAAACAAATCTTCATGAATGCATAACATTTCATCATAAGAGACAAGCATACAATGGATTTCAATACACCACACATTCCAAGATAGGCATCATAATTAAAACAATGAGAAGAGATAGAGGAGAGAGAGGGATTTATAATTTTGACATAAGCACTAATGCAAACATGGTCTCATCACCATAAAAACACTTCCACACAAATGCATCAATCATGTGAGAGCATGCTATAATCTCTATGAACTAACAACTCGATCATTCATTTTCTATTACCATATTTCATAATTTCAATAAAATACAATGTGCAAAACAACTTCAAAACCTCATAGGGTCAATCAAGCCATCACTTGTACAATGAGGTAAAGCACAAGAAGGCATGCACCGAAACTTGCATGATAACGAAAACATAAAACTCAAGAAGAAAATACACACAAAAGGAACTTCTTGGCACCCTCAAGGTTAAATATACCATCCCACAATCATGAACAAAGAAACCAAGCAAGGGTAATTTAGGCAACACATATCACCTACAACACACCAACAAGCTAAGGTCCAACATGCTCACTCGCAACATAGGATAAAGGAAAGTAATCAATCTCAACCTTGGGAGACTCTCAACCAAGGGAATCACTCCAATCTCATAGGGTAAGGCAAGACCTAGGAGGCATTATTCCTCTACAACACAAGTTAGGGTTAGGAAACTCAACCCTCTAAAATGCCATACTAAGGCACTCAAGGAATAGGTCAAACGACTGTCTTGCTACAACAAGCAATTGGAATGCACACATCAAGCACACTACAAACACATGGGCTACAACCACTCAAGAGTCTAACTAACACACTTCTTAGTAGGCTTGGGGGTCTAACTAACCCTCACACAAAAGCATTCCTTGACAGGACATGCAAGGGGAAGGAAACAACAACACCTGTTGCCATCCACCACACACAACACAACAAGAAAGCATCAACCAAAAGCAAGGATCCCAGTGCTGCAACATGGGTTCCACCTCTGAATTTTCCTCTGGCTTTTCCCTTAGGGGCATCCTAAAGGAAGCAAGAAACACATTAAAATAGATCACAAGGACAATCTAAACACGATACCGAGGCATAAACGCTACTCAACAAGACTATGAAAATAGTATAACAAGCTCACACCACACACGCAAAACACAACAAAACATAGAAGGCTCAAGTATGCCAAAGCTCCCTGTGTGTGAACATGGGCTCTAATACCAAATGGTACATCTTGCTATGCAACCCCGAAAGGTAAGAGCCGAAAGAGGACAAGATATATATTTTTTATAACATAAAGAATAACTTACACAAAATAGATTACAATATGATATAACAATCATAAACATAGCCAAGCATGGCCAAACATAACCCCAAGGAGAGGACTAAACCACCCTCCAGAGAAAAAACCAAATAGAACAAATATATGAGCTCCAAGGAAGATGCTCTGGAACCTTAGCAACGTTGTTCCGAAACTTGCGGAGCTGCTCCAAAACTTGTAGCACAGCTCCGGAACTTCCAGCTCGGCTCTAAAACTTCCAGCTCAACACTGAACTTCCCGCTCAGCTTGGCTCCTCCAACTCGACTCGGTGCTGGAACTTCCAGCTCGACTCGGTGCTAGAAATTCCAGCTCGGCTCGGCGCCGAAACTTCCAACTCGAATCTGAAACCTCAAGCTCTGGCGCCCGAACTTTCCAGCTCAGCACCGGAACCTTTGGTAGCACTGCTCTGGAACATGTAACGCTGCTCCAGAACTTGAACAATGCTACTTTGAAACTTTAGCAGTAGCAACAAAGACCAAAACTAGAGAGCGTTGATGCTCCAGAACTTGCACAGCTACAACACAGGACATTAACAAAAGGCGGCAATGCTTTGGAACCTTTGCAACTACAACATAAGGCATTAACAGAGGGTGGTGTTGCTCCTGAACCTTTGCAGCCTATAACATGAATGAAAATACAACCAAAACTCTGATTTTGCATAAAAACTTTTGAAGGAAAAGCTATAAGATCATTATCATAGTTCCAACAAGCCCGATACCAACACCGGAGCTCATAAACCAAATATAAAATATCTCATTTCTTCTCATTAATCTATCTGATTTTATCTTCTTTTAAAAGAGAGTACAGTATACATAAATGAATGTACATGAATAAAGAGGCATAGCCATGAAATAAAATACATCAACATAAATACAAGTATGAGAGGAATTAGCTCCGACTGGTGCTCCAATAACCTATACGCCAGTCCCCAATGCTAGTGGAAACACCTCCCTACCATGTGGACTCAAAAGTGGCCAACCCACCGTGCTCGAAGGTAGTCAGAAGGGCCAAGCAGAAAACAAGGCAAGGGTAATAAAGGCCAACACGCACATTAGGCAATGAAGCAAACAGAGAATGCCATGCATTAAACCCAATGTCACAACATGAAAGTGCTCATACAATAACATATCAGGAACTACTCATGACTATTAAGGTATGAGGAACAAGAGTATAGACCAGATGAGTAATTCTCAAACATGCCCCAATCTACGTCCTGCAGACGGGTAACTCAACGCCCTACAGATGGATAGGCCTTCTCGTTTATCCAAACGAGGAATCCAAGAAAAATTATGAAACAATGAGGCGAAGCCACGATTTTCAGTCATCGAAACCATCTCAAATAGCCAAGCAAAACATTGCTGAAGGAAGACATGTTAAACAGCTGTATTCAATCATGAATTAGAGGCATGAAAATACATAAAATTTCAAAGTGTCGAGATTAGAAAACAGACAAAGACTCAGATCAAATTTTGGCGTTCTAAGTTGGAATCCACAATAAATTTTGGATTTCCAAACCCATAATGAGGTGTTCTACCAGAAACTATCATTTAAGGCAAGGCTGGGAAAAACATGAAAAATAAGATTGTCTGGATTAACAATCGGACAAAGACCCAGTTTGTATTTCAAAAGTTTTATAAGGAATCTAATATTAATTTTCATTTTTTTCAAGCGGTTTAAGTGTAGTAATGGAAATCGTCATTTTACAAGTAGGCACCAAAATTCGGCAAAAATGAAAGTGCCCAGATCACAAATCTAAGACCAACCCAGTTCAGATTTGGGCATTTCAAGTGAAAATCAACCTTTGATTTTCAATTTTAGGGCCAGAATGAAGTGTTGTACAAAAAAATGACATTTTTCCAAACAAGGTAAGCAAAAAACACAGAAATTTAAAAGCGCCCATATTTTAAATCCATGAAAACCTAGTTGATGAGAAATGCATCCCAACATGAATTCCACACTCAAATTTAATTTTCAACAATAGCGTAACGAGCAGCAATAGAAAACACAGTTTTCATACAAATTGAACAAAAGAAAGAAAATAGAAAGAGTCCAAAATAGATTTCTCTCATAAACCCAATTCAAATTTGTTGGAGATCTACAGTTTGAGTCCCATAGAAACCCAACACAACAACAATCACCAATTAAAACAATCCAACATCCATATCCAACAAAACAAAACAAAGACATGGAGGATTTCACCAAATATTCCTGGGACAACAATAACCCATAATAGAAATAAAATTTACCAGTTGAGAATCAATGGAAAACCACAAAAATTTACCTTGAATTGCACCAAAATTGAAATGACGAATTTGCACAAAGGAGAAGGCACGAACAATCTCCAAAAATAGACAAAACGCAAGAACTGGTAGGCTGGTTTCAATAATCTGCCACCCAGAAAATCTCCACAGCCATCTTTCACCATTTTTTCCCAACTTAGTTACCCAAAAAAAAGAGGGTTTTTTCTTCCATGCAAATACAACACTTTCCTTCTTCACCAAAAATCCAAAAATAAAAATCCTCCTCCCAAAATAAAAGCTCTCTTTTTCCTTTTTATACCTTCCCCCTCCCAAAACCAACAAAAGGAATAAAAGCATTTTTTATAAAATTATCAATTAAAGCTCCCCGAAAAGGAACAACTAATAATGCTCTCGAAAGGAATTAATAAAAATCACTAAATATCCAATCGACCAAATACACAAAGCTCTCCAAAAGGATTAATAAATAATTTTAAATCAAATATTTAAATCTCATGAATATAACCTTTCCAAATCTCAATTCAATTAAACACAATGAAATACCATGAAAAGATGCCAATGAAAACATGTCATAACACCGACAACCAAAACATATGGCCTCATAACACATTCACAAAAACCATAACAAAATACCTCAATGACATACTGGTAACCCACATACAACAGAAAGGTGCGCCGAAACTTATGGTGGAAAGGTGCTCCAGAAGTTACTGTTAGGTAACTGAACGATAAGACATCAATAAGGAAAACACTACCCTAACAGGATATAGTGGGCTAGGGTAGGGGACATTTGACCTGTGACTACCTCCAGTAACCACCATCGGGGATATGAGTATGCTCAGGCCTATGGATCCAAGCGAAGTCAATACTTGGTGCCTGCATCACTTTTAATTACACGTTAAAGTACATGTGCATATAACATATATCCAAAACAACATCAATCATCAGGAAGGGAGTCATGATATTGTAAGCCTCTCAAATATGAATGTTATGAATTCATCCTTTTCCTATACATAATCATACTAAATCAATGATAACAGTATATAACTATATAAGCTTGTAATCCAAAATAATAACTAACCATGATATAATGGTCCATAATCATCAATGTGTAATCTCGTTATTATAACATTTAACATTTAGATTATCAATTCAAAATCAAAATACTATCTGACCAGGTTGAAGTTAGACAGGTGTTACATCCACCCTCCCTTAGATTTGACGTACTCCTGGAAGTCATGTAAACTCAATATGCAGCCATGTCACACATTAGTACTCAAAATATAATAATCAACATTAAACGATTGTACTTCATTCCAAGGATTAGAACTATAATATATATAACATTCATCACTAAATGAGATAACAAGGACATCCATTTAGCATTCACCTTTCTACGATTCATTTTCCATATACTGACATATTTCTTACTCAAAAAATATTAACACGAAACAAAATAGCATGGTTAATCTTGCTAACATCACATTTGTCATAATTCTCATTATAAGCATTTATTTTAACATCCACATTCATCCAAGGATAGATTAAAATACACTTTAATTCCACTAAGAAAAGGATAAGAAGATGCATAAGCACTCAATTCTTTCCAAAATACCATAATTTGCAACAATATTTGTTTTCTACACACTTCCAATCTCACACATGAGAACATATTTGAGATCATTTTTAGCAAAATATAACAATTTACACTTTGTAAACCACAATAACCCGACTTTTGAACTTTTCATATGAAGCCATATCCAAGATGAAGCATCCATTTATACATACATACTTACATCACTAGGAATCACATCATAGGGCTATACAAGGGTCCATCTGGACACTGGTAAGTAGCATACTAATCCATGATACATAAACCATGAGCCAAGAGCCAATATCCATCTCACAAAATTTGTACCTCACACTCAGTGGTTTGATGGTGTTAGACCACACACAAACAGTGAGACCATCCAAACAAGACCACAATGACCTATCTCCTGTGGAATAAGGTGGTTAGCCTCCAAGAGATCATCATCACACATAGGTGGGTAGTGGGTCCTAGCTATATAACAGCCTCACATACCCCCCCATCCTCAAGGTTCCCTGCGTCTGCTTCTTGATATATACTCAGTTGAGTCTGGCTCTCCCGTTCTTGATGATGAATCACATTGCAATACAAGACTAGCATTTGAAAACAACAAATAGAAAACTAGTTTAGCCACTAAAGATCATAAATAATTATCAAATAAAGATCCAATTTCAGCAATAAGGCAAGAAATGCGTGCAATTTCAACACTAAATCAAATGTAAACTTGAGGGCTACATGAAAAGAAATTTCACAATCTATGGCTAAACCATCACAAACAAGAAAAAATCAAATTTTTCCGGTCCTCACAATCAAGGTGAAAATAATCAACAACCAAAAGAAGATTCACAATCTTCGAAATGGCACAATACATAACTATGTGACTTACTAGCCACTAAACAAGGAAGGAGGGAACAACGTCTGACTATTGCAATAGCCACTCATGTGTGGCGGAGTGGGCACACCATCCACATGGCATGAAGTGTACTCCTCGGTTACACCTCCCATCGCGTCATCACATGGCATGCACTCGCCAAGTGGCGTACACACTGCTTGGCTATCCACATGGAATGTTCACCTCGGCCCATCCCACATTGCATCTCAGTGCGCATGGTCATATGCCAGCCGGAGAAGGCACGTACTAGTCATACACTGCATGGCAGTGTGTCTGTGGCTCCGCAGAAGTAGACACGCACAAAACACACCACGCATAGCAATACTTCATGGAAAGGGCACACACAGGTATTCATCATAGCTAGAGGTATATATGGCATCATGGTAGAACACCTGCAGATATGGAATAAATAGTGCATATATGAGTATAAATATGGGGATACTCAAGCCCCACCTCTCATGTGGATGAGGTCGACTCACTAATGCCAGCTCAATGTCCCTAAGGATGGCCAGGAAAAACTAACAAACCAATGCTGATGTACAAAAAACTATGGGGATTAGGCTAGCACATATGGATCAAGTACCCTGATCCATCATAAGGGGAAGTAGTGAGTACTTTCCTCGGGATTGGTTGAGTTGATAATGCTCTGCACTGCAAGATGTGTACACTGCACATTCCGCCCAAGGAACTTTGTGGATGCTACTACCCCATCATGGACTGAGGGACTAGAGAACCAAAAGAAGAGATTCTATGACACTAACTTTTGGTTGCTCTTAATATATATATTAATTTCAACCACACATGGGTTGGCCATCAATCAGTTAACAAACATACAAGCAAACACAATGGTATGGTTAATCCCACACCCCAAATACAACATATCCTCCATGGGTGGGTACACAGTCTCACCATCCCATGGGCACAGAAAACAAGTACGAGGTATTCACAACACTCAACAAGTGCACTAACACTGAATGTTCACATAACAGGGAGTACCTTTTTCCAATTTCCTCATACCAAAATAAACCTTTATCCACCTCTAATTATACAAGGGCAATACAACTTTCCAAGAACATGTACTCCCAACATCCATACAAAACATCATAGTGCTACACGGAGTAAATCAACAATGCCATAATAACTTTCACATCCAAATTCACTTTTATCAGGTGGTAGGTCACCTTACTACACAGATATGCTATCCACATTTGTTTCCCACACTGCATAGTGCAATATCATTTCAACATTAATTTAATCTTTTGCACTTGAATCCAGGTACAATAATTTAACATCTACAAGATTTCATAGGAATTAATAATGCAGTTGCGGACTATAATCCTCACCAACAAGATGTACCTATTATGCAATTAACATTAACATGCAAATGTTTCACTATTCCCTTTTTCTAGCTTTTACTTAATGTAGAACAATTCTCTATTCATATTATACATGTTCCATGATTAAGATTACAACTTGGGGACTTAGGTCCTTTACCCAAGGTTGAACTAATAAAACAAATCTTCATGAATGCATAACATTTGATCATAAGAGACAAGCATACAACGGATTTCAATACACCACACATTCCAAGATAGGCATCATGATTAAAACAATGAGAAGAGATAGAGGAGAGAGAGGGATTTATAATTTTGACATAAGCACTAATGCAAACATGGTCTCATCACCATAAAAACACTTCCACACAAATGCATCAATCATGCGAGAGCATGCTATAATCTCTATGAACTAACAACTCGATCATTCATTTTCTATTACCATATTTCATAATTTCAATAAAATACAATGTGCAGAACAACTTCAAAACCTCATAGGGTCAATCAAGCCATCACTTGTACAATGAGGTAAAGCACAAGAAGGCATGCACCGAAACTTGCATGATAACGAAAACATAAAACTCAAGAAGAAAATACACACAAAAGGAACTTCTTGGCACCCTCAAGGTTAAATAGACCTTCCCACAATCATGAACAAAGAAACCAAGCAAGGGTAATTTAGGCAACACATATCACCTGCAACCCACCAACAAGCTAACGTCCAACATGCTCACTCACAACATGGGATAAAGGAAAGTAATCAATCTCAACCTTGGGAGAATCTCGACCAAGGGAATCACTCCAATCCCGTAGGGTAAGGCAAGACCTAGGAGGCATCATTCCTCTACAACACAAGTCAGGGTTAGGAAACTCAACCCTCTAAAATGCCATACTAAGGCACTCAAGGAATAGGTCAAATGACTATCTTACCACAACAAGCACTTGGAATGCACACATCAAGCACACTACAAACACATGGGCTACAACCACTCAAGGGTCACAACACCTTACACAATGAAAGAGCCACACATCAAGAAGGAGACCAATCATAACACACTTCTTAGTAGGCTTGGGGGTCTAACTAACCCTCACATAAAAGCATTCCTTGACAGGACATGCAAGGGGAAGGAAACAACAACACTTGTTGCCATCCACCACACACAACATAGCAAGAAAGCATCAACCAAAAGCAAGGATCCCAATGCTGCAACATGGGTTCCACCTCTGAATTTTCCTCTGGCTTTGCCCTTAGGGGCATCCTAAAGGAAGCAAGAAACACATTCAAATATATCATCACAAGGACGATCTAAACACCATACCAAGGCATAAACGCTACACAACAAGACTATGAAAACAATATAACAAGCTCACGCCACACACGCAAAACACAACAAAACATAGAAGGCTCAAGTACGCCAGAGCTCCTAGTGTGTGAATATGGGCTCTGATACCAGATGGTACATCCTGCTAGGCAACCCCAAAAGTTTAGAGCCGAAAGAGGACAAGATATATTTTTTTTATAACATAAAGAATAACTTACACAAATATAGATTACAATATGATATAACAATCATAAACATAGCCAAGCATGGCCGAACATAACCCCAAGGAGAGGACTAAACCACCCTCCAGAGAAAAAACAAAATAGAACAAATATATGAGCTCTAGGGAAGATGCTCTGGAACCTTAGCAGTGCTATTCTGGAACTTGCAGAGCTGCTCCAGAACTTGTAGCACAGCTCCGAAACTTCCAGCTCAGCTCCGAAACTTCCAGGTCAACGCTGGAACTTCCCGCTCAGCTCGGCTCCTCTAGCTCGGCGCTGGAACTTCCAGCTCGACTTGGTGTCAAAACTTCCAGCTCGGCTTGGCGCCAAAACTTCTAGCTCAGCTCCGAAACTTCAAGCTCTGATGCTGGAACTTTCCATCTCGGCACCAGAACTTTCCAGCTCGGCACCGGAACCTTTGGCCGCACTACTCCGGAATTTGCAACGCTACTCCAGAACTTGAATAGCGGTACTCTGGAACTTTAGTAGCAGCAACAAAGACCAAAATTAGAGAGCGCTGATGCTCCAGAACTTGCACAACTGCAACACAGGACATAAACAAAAGGCAGCAATGCTCATGAACCTTTGCAACTGCAACATAAGGCATTAACAGAGGGTGGTGTTGCTCGAGAACCTTTGCAGCCTATAACATGAAGGAAAATAGAACCAAAACTCTGATTTTGCATAAAAATTTTTGAAGGAAAAGCTATAAGATCATTATCATAGTGCCAGCGAGTCCGATACCAACACCGGAGCTCATAAACCAAATATAAAACATCTCATTTATTCTCATTAATCTATATGATTTTATCTTCTTTGTCAAGAGAGTACA
>VDFB02047230.1:522107226-522177880 GCA_007258455.2 Sequoia sempervirens | reverse complement strand
CAAGAAAATACTGATAAAAATTATCAATGAATTAGAAGATACCCAACATTCACTTCCTTGAAATAACTACCACAACATCGTATGTACCCACAAAATTGTTATTTACCAAAGCATCCCAATGGAGAACACCCACCTACAAGGAAAAAAAAAATTGTTAATTTATTTTACAACTCTACTAAGGCAGCTTCTACTGAGATTCAATTTGCTCACCCTCTCAAATCAATCTTTGAGGGCTTGAAAATTAATCATTGAGGTTAAATACTGGAGGAATTCAAGTAAGCCAAACATCAGCCTGGAAATCTTTTGATCTCCTTGTTTTCAATGTCCGGCTAGAGGTAAGGTATGATGAAGTACTCAATAATTCTAATGAAAGTAGAAAACTAAACCATTTAGAAGATTTTTGGAAGTGAAGCTACTTTCAAGGCTTATGTCATCCAGATTCTGACTTCAGAGTTTGTCCTGGGTGTAGATTCTTCTCTAGAGCTTTCATGTAAAAAAGAAGAGATTAAAGAGACGGCTCAGCCGTTGTAAATTTTTCCTCAATTGAAACTCATTGTATTTTAACAAAAAATTGCACCGAGTTTCCATTAGAGGCCGCCTGCTCACATAGTTTTCCCTTGAAGAAAGTTCTTACAAGCAAAGCACACATTTTGGAGGTTGCCAGAGCATATGGGAATTCAGGAGCTATGAATGCAGTCTTCTTCATTGCAAATGAAAGTTTTGGTTACACAAGTCAATATTTGTGTGGCAAAAAATCTTCTTGTTGTTCGTTTCAATGGATTGAGCGAGAGATGCACATTCAAAATTGAAACTTCAAGGTAATAGTCGCAATTTTATTAACAATGAGTGTGATGGCTGGATTGAGAGGAAGAGAGATTAAAAAAAACAAATTAACCACTACAGTGAGAGTGACTGGGGAGTTAAAAAGGGGAGTGAAATGGAAGGAAAATGAGACGAAGAATATAACAAAACAGAGTGTTTGGGTTTTAAGAGTACAAATTAAGTTTTGATTTTCTACAGATCAAGAGACTTTTTTATAGTGAAATGAGTAGCTGGCCTTGGTGTGTTTAATTATTGCAGTGTTGGTACTCATTTCACATAAAAACACAAAACGGAAACAGAAATAATAAAAGAGTCTTCTGACTTACAGAAAGTCACGAACTTAGTGTGTTCTTTAAATCCAGTCAAATGGGACCAAGGGTCACATAAAAAATCAAAGCTTAGGGTGTAAGATAAGTCCAGCCGTTTGAGTCCAATGGATGCTGGGACGACACAGTTTGCTTTGCTTTGGAAACTCAGCCAAAACAAAACAGTAATTTTTTGTTTTTTTAGTTTTAGAAGAAAATTTATGTCCACAAGTTTATGGCGTTTGGAGGATCAGCTTCTTGGCCCAGGTTTCTAGCAGCAAACTTTTTACCCTTAAATCACTCCGTAATCCAATTCATCTACGAACCAGTCCCACAATAAACAGAATAAAAATGAAGCACGGTCATATGGAATCTAACAAAGTAGGGCACAAGATCTTTCTCTCAATCGATACGGTTCTAAGTGGGTAAGCGGTTCGTCAGAGTTAAGTGGAGAAGATTTTTTATGGAGAGATTGATTAACAATACTAACGTGTTTTAATATAGTAAGTGTAAACGTGCTAAATATATTAATTATTTTAACTAAAAACCGTTAAGGGCAAAACCATTCTCTCAACAGTAATGAATTTATTAAAATTTTATTTTATAGGAGTCCATGTACCTAAACTTTTAGCATCCAACAACATATGCATGTGCTAACTTTTTTTAACTGGAAAATGACATATTTTCCGATGAAACACAGAATACGGAGAGACTACAACTCACACTCTACCGAGA
Organism: Sequoia sempervirens; assembly: GCA_007258455.2. Classification (NCBI taxonomy): domain Eukaryota; kingdom Viridiplantae; phylum Streptophyta; class Pinopsida; order Cupressales; family Cupressaceae; genus Sequoia; species Sequoia sempervirens. The sequence continues at coordinate 522,176,018 of VDFB02047230.1, read as the reverse complement.
TTTCTTCAGAACAAAACACACCCATTTAATGCCTATTTACTGAGAGTTTCTGGTTAATCTACCGCTGGATACCTCATTTGGACACCTCCTTCGAATCAACAGTCTCTCTTTTGTAACAAGGCAAGCTGATCGACAAATCAAGATTTACATTGGGCGGCTCTTCATTACTATTGTCAACGCTGATAGCCGCACCCACAAAATTCCCAGTCATCCCAACGCCGTCATATTGGAAGAAATCTACCGTCTGAATTTCATGGTTGAGGGAGTGACGGTTGCTGCTGCTGCTCTCACTATCAATAGAACAAATTGGGTGGTGAGATTTGGGATCGATTTCCCGGCTGAACAATTTTCTGTTTATGTGGGTGCTCTAGTAATTGTTTATTTCGTTGTGTAACACCCCGACGCGCAAACCCCAAAGGACAACTATCTACCAAACAAATTTTTTTTTTTAAACATAAAGTAAAGGTACTATGTTATAAATTTCAACTAACATAATTACAATTACATAATACATGTTAAACTCCTAAGTCCTTCGGGGTACACGTAGAGACATTACGTTATCTACTCATTAACAAACCTAACTAATATTCAACATTCATTCCAAGAATATGTGTTCGCATATAAAGGTGATAAACTCAAAGCATCAAATAATGATGAACCACATACACTATACAAGATCACATAATCAATAAAGCATGAAAACAAAGAGAAACTAACTTACTCAACTTAACAACATCAAATATATTTATAATTGCATCAGTGAATGATGTTTTAAATTACAAAGTGAGATATAATAATACATCAAGATACAAAATACATTATCCCAATCACATGGGCGAGTTATAATACAAATTACATGATATGAATAAAGTATAAATGTATACATCAGATGGTACATAAATCTGGTGCAAACTGTCACCAAAATCTCTGCAATGAAGGTATGACTGTAGCATGGGAAACCCAACGGGGTGCGAAGCATGTTCCACCCGACCACCCCCGTGCTAGGAGTAGTTAAGAAAGGATTCCCGACCAAGACGTCAACAGTTACACACATGACTCAACACCAAACATGGAAAAGAATTTATACACAAAGGAAATGTGACATCATAAGTCAACTACATAACATGACAACACTTAACTACAAATCAAACAATGAAATTACTTCCAGAGGTTTTCAAATAAATAACTAAGGGGAAACGCTAGAGGAGAGTGTCATCGCATGGCCTTCATGGATTATCCTGACATCCTAACACGAGGTGCCGCCTCCATCTATGGTTATCCTGACTGCCTATTTCAAGGCGCCGCCCCATAGGGTGACTCATGCGGAATCGTGCATTACTCGTGGAAACGAGATCACGATTTTTCCAACCACGGCCTTCTCGAACACCTTTAGTCTTTGATAGCCCTAACAGGTGAGAGAGGTATCAGTTATTTTCTTTTAGTGTTTACTACCCATCCCCTAATCATTTAGTTAGGTTTTCACTTTTTACACTAACTCTACTGTGGGTTATCCTGACAGCCCCTTTGTGCGCCGGCGCCCACATAGAGCCACTCTCCCTAGAATTTCCTAACATACAACAAACATGGGGGTTTGAACTCTCTCAAGTACACCAAACACAGGATAAAAATCTGCGAGGCAAAACCATCTCGCTATTATCTAATGACTCAATAATTCAATGGATTGATGCAAATCATTATAACATACAATTGTACTCGCCACGAAAATGAAATAAAACACTCAAAATAAACATATCAAATTCTCAATCCTCTGGAAATTCAATGACAACCCTATCTCCTATGGAAAATTTAACCAATTAACGAACTTGATAACAAAATCACATCATTAATTTTTTTTAAATAACTCCACTAAAAGAGGACAATTAAATAAATTGAATTAACTAAATTTAATAAATATTTCCTTACAAAAATCACCAAAAGAAAATATGTTTTTATATAACATAGCCATTAAAATATAATACTCTTTAATTATAACTTTTATATATATATATATATATATTAATTAATCTTAATTTAAATAATAAAGGTTTTTTTGAATTAACAATTAAAAAGACAAAACCATTAAATATTCGCATTTCTTTTAAAAAGAAAATGAATGCTAAAAAAAAAAAACAATTAATAGAAAGTGGGGACCGTCGCATGGCAAGTTATGAATTTCACAAATTCAAGGATCACAGATAAATAAAGCCTGACCGGCTGTATACCGGCATTGCTGATGGGTAATGGCACCAGTCTCCCCATTATATATATATATATATATAAATTTCAAAAAAAAATTATAAAAGGTGAAATTTCGGTTTAAATAATAATATAAGCATCACAATATATAAGAATATATGTATGAATTTCTGACAAAATTCTGAGTACGGAGTTTCGTCAGAATTTAAATATATATATAATTTTTTTTTTTTTAAAACACTAAACGAATTAAATTTATCTGTATTGGGGAAATATAATTTATTTTACAATTACAATTTATGCTCATAGCCAGAAAATACAGAGACTTAACAACTCCACCACAAACAAAAAGAAACAAAAGAAATCTTTAATTCTATTTTCCAGTGATAAATTACAGAGAAATAAAAAAGAACACCAGAACAACCACAAGCAATAAAAATTGCATAGTAATTTTGCTAATCTTCCTGTGTTTATTCCTATTTTTCCTTGCACAAATATATTTTAAGTTTTCTCTGTTCAACTATGGTTTTATTTTTCTTTTGTTTGTTAAAACTAAAATTTACAGAGGCAACACAAGCCTTAACGGCAATAACCAGACACATGGTTTTCTAAATTTTTCAAAGAAGATATATATATATATTAATTCACAAAGGAAACAAATTAGATTCAGAGGAATACATGTTTCCTGTAGGCTGTAGAAGTAAGAGTTGCACCAAAACCCTGCAGCTTTAAAGCTCCTCCCAGAAACTCTTCCTCCAGCCAACAAAGAAATTCTTCTAGAACCTTGCAGCTTCTTCCAAATTCACTCACAAATCAACAACAGAAAAACCCACAAAAATTCAGAAAACAAACTTTCCCCACTCTTCCCAGCCAAATCTTTCCCGTGAAGGATTTCTGTTCCCCATGCCTGTTTTTCTTCCGGGAATCCTTTCCTCCACCAAACTCATTTATTTTCCACTACTTCCCGTAAAAGAAAATTTAATAATTTTATTTTTATATTTTATTTTATTTATTTATATTTTATTTTATTTATTTATATTTTCTTTTATTAACAATGTAACTTAATAAACTATTTATTTAACTCCAAAAATACAATAGCAATAAGACTTTTAAAATATCAACACAGTACGATTTATTTTATTTAAACTATTGCCTTAATAAAGAATATAACTCAATTAACTAGACTAAATTTAACTTAAAACTCCATCAATTAAATAAATAATTGATCACACATACCCAACATTAATTAAATTACACTTAATTAAAAATTGATAAAAATTTATTAAATCCCAAACTAAACTGTTAACCAAAACGGACACATTAACAAACAAGGACAAATAAAAACAAAGACAACCAAGGACTCATAGTAGACGGACTTGGGATGGGAATTCTTTCCTAACCACTCCTTTTTTCAACATCAATCCCATTGGGTTTATTTTGATGCTCGCCCTGTCCTGCCGAAGCAGGTGGAATCGAGACTTAGTACCTGCATCCTGCATAAAACAAATGTCGTGAAACATATAAATCTCCATAGAAAACACACCGTGAAAGGAAATCGCAGGATGACAGGGCACTTGCAAGCAAGTGATGTCACTCTGTCATTTCACCAAGACTCACAAATAAACACACCAAACAATATAATAGCATAAACTCGCAACATCAACGTATACATATTATTAAAAGCACCACAAAAGTCATATAACATAATCACCATAAATAAGTATCATCTAACATCATATGTAAAGTCTAATGCAACCAAACAACCAAACCATAAATCCATGCACAACCAAAATGGTGAACTGATCACCCACACAACCAAGTACAAGATCTGTCCATAAGAGTAACAACAACATGAGGGGTATCACATGTTGCATGTTTGACCTGGCAATCTCCCTGCTATTAGAGACCAACTGCACCGCCATTCCCACATACTCAAAATATTATACAGAGAGCAAAAACTTTATAATCAAGCAAATCAAGCCAAGAATTAATATTTCATTTCAACCCTTAAAACCTATGGAGAAAGTCTTACCGAGCAGTTAACTATTACTTGAGATTCATCATAGAATATCCATATATTGTATTCTTAGTTAAAATGGCAACCTAAGATGATTAAAAAGATTATGTTACCTATTTCCCAAGAGGGCATGAAGCTTTATGATGATCTCTTCCTCTTCTTCAGAGATATTCTACCGCTTGTGATCCGGAAGCAAACAGTTGATCCACCTTAGCTGGCAGCTCTTCCCACATCTCTGCAGCCCTGTAAAATTGCAAGCATGAACTCCAGTGGCCTTCACCATTGGCTTGAATTTATAGCTGAGATGAATAGAAATTACAGACCTGCGGCCTTGGGGACAGAACTCCAGTGGCCTTCTCCATGGGCTTGAATGTGGGCAAAGAGGCGGTCATCTTCTTCTTTAGTCCATGCCCCTTTTTGGGTAAGGCGTTTTCGCAGCAAGGACATCTTCCCATCTTCAGTGTAAAGATACACAAGAAGGTAGAGCAATGGAAATAAGGGAACAGAAAGGGCCCCATAGTCAAATCACAATTATCAGTTACAATAATTAGATTTGTGCGGGATTTTTTTTTATATGAATATATGTTAATTTGGATTTATGTTCATATTAAATATTATTAGTTTGATGTGTAAATGATTGTCAAATTTAATACAAAAGGTAATATTTTTTGGTTAAAGTTCACATCATCATTAAACAATGACTATGACATTAATTAAATGTATATAAACAAAATATAATTAATTTATATTTAAATATAGAAACATAACTTATACAGTTGAAAGTTATTTTATAAAATTAAATTTGAATAGATAGAGTGTTTTGTTTTGGGAATTACAAATAATAGTAAGACTTAAAGTTGCACAAAATTTAATCATCTTGATATAAAAAATAAATAATTAAAGCTAAATTAATTCTTTGGACTCTATGTAATTAGAAAGAAATATTTGTTGGTTGAATTTGAACCCAAACACTACAAGAATGGCCTTATGTGCAAGATTGTTATGTAACTCAGGAGATCATCTTGTTAGAGTGTAGACTTCAAAAAATCATTTCATCTCAATTTTTAATATTTAAAAATGTAAAAGGATTGTGCTATTTAGAAATAGCTTAGTGGAGGTGTCAAATTATGAGGTCCAAGTTGTCCTTTCTTATAATTGCTTTATAACCTTGGGTAAATTCTTTTAGACATCATTCCCAAACATGTAGATGTCCTTTATGTAGGACTTGATGTGACACATTCCTTTTAGTGCTCTAAATTGAAACTTTCCTAAAATAATTTATACTTGTAGTTACATATGAGTTAATTGAACATTGAATGTCTTTAAATATCAAAATAACAATAATTCACACAAAGTACTAAGCTCTCAATGGGTAGTCAAGAAGGGTGAAGTTAGCAATCTTAAATTTAAGCAACTTATATTTTTGATGATATTGATTGAGAGTTGCAAGATTTACCCAAGATAGGATAACATGAATCATGAAATTTGAGATAAATCCATGGAATATTAGGTGGATAATGAGGTGAATGTGTGGGGATAGATGCCAATAGGAACAAGATAAATTGAATTTATGATAATGTATGAAAGGATTGGGGAGTAAGATAACTTAGTGTGAGAGTGCACCACATATCACTATGTAGTTGTATTAAGTAATTCTACTCATATGGACCAAAAACTAAATAGGAACTTACATGAATATGTAAATTCTACCTTTAAATTTCACAACCACTTTAGGGTTCATGTAAATATAATATGAGAATGTATTTCAATTTATATGAACATTCAAGTAGTCAAAATTTAAAAGAAAATATTAAAAAATAAAAGGTTATAGGGCTTGCATAAAGTAATGGATCTCTATTGACTTCCTCATGTGTTCCTCTCCTTTGTCTAAACGTGATCCAAGTGGATCCAGAATACCTAAAAATTTGGTAGTCTCAGAATTCATCCAAATCAACATCATTGGATACAGCTCGTTGACATGATCCTAGCACAACTTGAATGAGCCCAAAAAGAGTCTGTATGGAGAAGTTATGCTCAGTCAAAGGTTCGGTCAAACAAACAAATTAGGCATTCAAAAAGGAAAAAAATTGATTGTCTCAAAATGAAATGAAAATGATTCCAAGTTGTAGTGCTCATCGTGCTGATTCCAAAACTATATTCGGTTTCAAAAATGAAGCTTGTATGTGAAAGTTACGGCTGTTAAATGGTTGGTCAAAAGTTTGACTCTAGTCAATTGATGATGTCAGCAAATGTACAATCAGCATGATGATGTGGCATATGATGTGGCTGGAGTGGTGAGTTGGAATAAATATATGTTAAACAATAATTATTAAGGAAAAAAAATGTATAATTTAAAAAAATAAATTTTAAAAAGAGAGGATTTGGTGGGATTTTATCTCTTAAAATCCTCTTGCCTTCCCCATAAAACAAGGAGAAAAATAAAACCCGTAAACATATATTTCAACAAATTAACCCCTTTAAACACCTTTCTCATATTTCAATGAATTATGATATTTTAAGGAGCTTAAAATAATTGGTTACATATTTTTATGATTTAAAAGGGGGGTTTAGAATATTTCAAGGATTATCTTGTAAGGCTCAAATTATAAGAGCCATTATTTTTAGAAATGAGTTAGGATTACTTGAACGGATTTTGAAATATTTTGGAGATTTTTGTGTAATTAGGGGGAATTGGTTTGAATTTTTACTTGTAAACAGGAGATATGCAATATTTGCAAAATAATATGGTTAAAGCCATATTAGCAAATAAATTTGGATAAAAAGGGGTCTTATTTTCTTGTAAAGGAGGTAGAATTTTCTTGGAGAAAATTGTAACAGGGAGAATTAGTGAAGTTCATTTTGGAGAAATAATTCTTTAGAGGAGAATATTGTAAGCACGAAGGCCTTTTGAGTGTCTTCAAGTGTTGAGAGGAGATTGTGAGAAATTTTATGCAGGTTTTGGAGCTTGGATATTGTAACAAGGAAATTCGATTGCTTGGCAATATTAATAAAGCAATCCTACTTGAGAAGTGGACATGAAGACGTAGTCCCGATTGGATGAACTCTATTATCAACCTACGTGTTTTGATCTTCTATCTTATTCTTCTATCTTCTATCTATCATTCTCTCCATTTCTTTTCATTTTTCAATTCAAATTTTGATTTCTAATTACAACATTATAGTAGTTATATAATCTTTTCAAGTTATATAAATTTTATTGAACTATTTTTACATTTTCAACGGTTAAGAAGCATAATCACGCAATACTACCTGGATCGGGAAAAACTATAATTCGAATCAATTTACAAGTTAATTTTGTAAACTCTAATTATAGATCAAAATGATCCATAGGATCTATATATTAAAGAAAATATTTGTAATGAATAACTTCTATCATCCAAGTAGAAATAACCACACCCACATTTTAATTCAATTATCTATGAAAATGGAGGAGAAGAGGGAGAGAATAGGGTTAGAAATTCTTCTTGTTTGAAAAGTGATATTGTAATACTTGATGAAAATAATGCTCTATGGTACTTTAGCTACAACCACATAATTTTGATCATGATCTATATAAGTATGATGATGATTATTTAAATAAGAAAATATGGTTTTCTATAATTTGTGTAGAAACTTGCAAATCTCATAGATAAAATAGCAAGAACATATGAACACAAATTTTGCATAACATTGACTAGTATATTTAAAGAACAACAAGGCATACATAAATAGGAAAAATAAAGGCACTCAATGTCCATGAAATGAGGATGAGACTCCCCAGTCATGGAGTGGTGGCAATTTTCCTACTAGAGTTCATCCTCACAAGACTCCTAACTAACTTGACACCTCACATGAGTAAGCATCAAGTGACGCCTAAGTAGGCTTAAAGCCTGAGTGTATGTAATATATATACTCACATCCCCTCTTAAGCATAGATTAGGTGGGCACAACGAAATGGGTCCAAGCTATGAGGCTTGATGAGGTAGCCATGTATAATGCAAAAGAAATGGGTCTTGACTATGAGGCCTAATGTGATACCCATGTATAATGCAATCTATCATAAATGGAGAAAGATAGAAAACCTAGTGGGAAAAAACTTTCCTCCAAGAAGAGAGATAAGATGAGAAGAAGGATAGAACCCCAAAGATGATGTTGATGTTGATATAGATAGCACATGAGAAGATTTTGTAGATGAATGAACTTACTCTTAGTAAAGGGTTTGGTGAAAATTTTAGTAACTTGATCTAAAGATTGGAAATAAACAAATTCAATGATTTTCCCATGAATAAGCTCTTGAATATAGTGAATATAAATCTCTTTGTTTGATTCCCAAATGTTGAAAAATATTCTTGAATATCTAAATGGTGCTCTGGTTATCACAATAGATGACTATTGGCTACTTGAAAGGAATGCCAAACTCAAAAATAATTTTTTGAATCCATATAGCCTCACTAACCAAGTTAGCAACCCCCTCAGCTCTATCTCTATGGATTATATATCAACAAAATTCTACTTCTTGCTAGACCAACTGATAGGACCTGAACCATGTGAAAAAATATAACCTAAAGTGGACTTGTGGTGCTCAGTATCACTAGCCCAATCTAAATCTATAAAACCAATGAAGTCACTAATGAACTAACTTTGTAATGAATCCAAAACCAAAGAGTACCATGAAGGTAATGAAGGATCCTCTTAGCTGCTTTCTAATGAAGATCATGAAGTTCCTACATAAATCTCAAAACCATGCCAACTGCATATGAAATGACTAGCCCGGTATGAGTCAAGTATAGAAGACTTCCAATAAGTTGTCAATAAAAAGTAGCACCAAGCAATGATGTAGTGCAAGAAGTCTCAAGCTTGACTCTAGATAGAAAGGGAATCGAATATGGTTTGCAAGTAGTCATGTGAAACTATGCAAGTAAATAAAAATTATACTTAGGTTGTGCAAGAGTGATCCCTAAAGCATATTATGGAATCTCAATGCCAAGGAAGTAGTTTAATAAACCCAAGTTTGTGATGTCAAATCTATCCTACAATGTTGAATTCACTACTACAATGAGAGATGAAGTACTCCTGATAATCAAAATATCATCAACATATAGAACTAATATCAAAAGTGAATCTTTTTTCTATAGTAGATACACATTAGGATTTGAATGACATATGGTAAGATCTAGAGATAGGAGGTAGGAATCCATCTTGGCATACCAATCCCTAGGGGATTTTTTGAGGCCACAAAGATATTTCCTAAGTCTACAAACTAAGGATTAATCTTAAACAAACCTTGGTGGTTGTTCCATATAGATTTCCTCCTCAAGGTCTCAATGAAGAAACACACTCTTCACATCCATCTAATATAAAACTCATCCAAGTGTTGCAGCTATAGCTATTGTGAGTCAAATCGAAGTCATCGTAGTAACTAGTGCAAAGGTGTTTGTATAATCATTACCTACAACTTGTGAAAAAACTTTAGCAACCAATCATGCTTTGTACTTATCAATTGACCCAACTACTACAAATTTAGTTTGATATATCCATATAAATTGAACTATCCTCCTTCCCTTAGGAAGTGAAGTCAAGTCCCAAGTGTGATTTCTAATCAAGGAATCATATTCCTCATCCATAGCAATATCCCACTCAAGTATGCCTGATTCTTCTCTAAATGTCTACGAATCAAAAATTGAAGTAAAGAATGCATGTGCCCACCCATGAAAGTCTATTTGAATTTGTCTGTCATATGTTGGATCCTATACCCATGTATCTTCCCTATGAAGTGATCATAGAGTTAGAGATGTGGGCGAGTCTGGTGTAGAAATATCAACTTTTAATGTAATCCTCGAACTAGATGAAGATGAACCCTCATCACTATTATCACTGTCAAAGCTAGAAGAAGAAGAAGTTACACAAGGAATTTTTTGTGAATGATTTGAATCATGAAAAGTATAATCAAGATCTGGTGAATCTACAATATGTTGAGAAATGTTAAGTATAGATTCAAGAGGATTTTCTTGAAACTTAACACTCCTCTCAATAAATAACTCATGTGTGGTAGGATTGAGTAGGAAATATCCTTTTACACCATCTAGATAACATACAAAGATGCAAGCTTAGATTGTGGATCCATTTCCTTACAATTCTCTTTCAAAATGTTTGCCATGGTAGGATAGCTAAAGGCCCTAAAATGATTAACTGCTCTAGTGTCCATCCTTTCCAAGCTTCAATGGGAGCGATACCCTTCAAGGCTTTATGAGGAACTATATTCTAAATATAACATGCACAATTGACTACTTTTTCCTAGTAGAAGTGTGAGGCTCTTAGAGTGAATCATATAATTAGCCATCTCTTTTAAAGATCTATTATTGCATTCAACACCACCACTTTGTTGGGGGTATAAGGAACTCTTTGTTGCAAATATATCCCCTCTTCTATGAAAAACTACTTAAAATGGTTGTTGACATACTCATCCCCATTATTTGTTTGGAGAACTTTGATGACTTTCCCTGACTATTTTTTGGAAAGAGCATTGAAATATTTAAAATATTTGAATACTTCTAATTTTTTTCCCAAGGAAGTAGACCCATGTAAATAATGAGAAATCATCGATAAAGGTAATAACATATTTAGCCTTTATAAGAGATGAATGTGGAAATCCCTTGAAACAACATTGTGAACAAGTTCTAAGACTTGTGTTTCCCTCCTTGGTTCGACTTTGTCAAACTTTTCTTCAGGATGTTTGTCAAGTGCATAACCTTCACAAAGTCCTTTAGAAAATTTAACCTTTCGTAATCCCTTGACCATATTATGTTGACACAATTGGTCAAGATAGCAATAGTTAAGATGGACATATCACTCATGATATAATTTGCTAACTTCATCTGAACATGATTTAGTAGAGATTTTGGAGAAATATTTATGGAAAAATTAGAGAAGGTATATAATCTGGATTAGTGATTTGCCTCCCCTATTGATACCAACATTTTTCTTTGCAAATCTCTCATCTCAGCTGAATTTGGAGAGAAATATATTGTATTTCCCTTCCCTAGATGAGTTATTTGATAAACTGATAGGAGATTAGTTGATAGTGAAGAAACACTTAGAACATTTTAAAATGTCCATCCTTCAACTTCAATATACCCTATCCCTTTGACCAATGTTGGAGTATCATCACATAAGGTGATTTTGGACATATTGGATTTCTCTGAGGATGAAAAAAAAAGGTGAAGAACCCATATGGTGTGAAGAACCAATGTCTATAATCCATGATGGAGATGAAGATGTTGTAGCAACTAATTCTTTTCCCTTTGATTTCTCTTTTTCCTTAATATTTTCTTTAGTTGATGAAGATTCCTTGAAAAAATTAGGTAGCCCTACAAAATCAAGTAGCCCTACATTTAGCTTTCTTAGTAATTTGTTTACATTGTTGAGAAAATTTATCCATTTTGAAGTTGTCAAATTTTCATTCTTTCTTACCTTGTCTTTTTTATTATTCTTCTCTCCATTTGAATTAACTTTTATTGCACCCTTGAATGATCAATGATAAAGTTATCAAGTGTGGGAATTCACCATGAGGCTCTAAGATCTTGCTTAGTAGAGTACAAAGTTGAGACAAATACAAAAAAATTAGCTTGGAAAGTACATAAAGGATTAATTGACCCTATTTCTTATCAATTCCACAATCTTTTAACTGCAACATTAAAGATTTAAATTTAGTGAAGAAGTCCTCTAAATTTAAGAAAATCCTAGGACTAATACCTAAGAGTCAATTTTCCAACTCATTGCTTCTAAGTTCATTAATTTTCCTAAATATTTTGTTTAGATATTCCCAAACTTCATTGGGTGTTTTCAATTTCTCATGGAACAATAGTTCAAGACACAAATTTAAATATAGAAAGCTAAATTCTATGTCACATTTATTGAAATAATTTTATTTTTCTTTAGCTATGGTGGGTTTCTTTTCTGTTCCCATAGTTATGCTATATAAACATTTGTTCTTAAGTAAAATAATTACTTTCAACTTCCAAATATTATAGTTGAAAGGTGTTAGGGGTAGTGTAGTAAAATTAGACTCCATGTTGCTAGAATTAGATGGTTGTGTTGCAGAAATACAAAAATGAAGAACTTAGAAATGCATACATAAGTAAAGAAATGGCACAACACGCAAAGTCATTTCTCGAGAAAGTGTGAAAATAGACCACACATAGCAACCCCCTTGATTATTTGTTTCCCCCTAATTTGGAACTTTGTAGGAGTACTTGTAAATAGTCCAAGCGAGGCATAAATTGGAACTTTATAGTGTGAATGTGATATTATGCCCATTGGATTTGTTGTGAAAACAAAACTTTAAAAAACTGACAATCAAATCCAAGTTACTAAACAAAAGTTATGAAGCTTTGAAGTATTTCACCTTTACCAAATAAAAATTTCCTTCTTGTAAAAAAAATTCAGATTTGGGTGAAGCCACAATAGTGGTTTACAATTGAAGTGAGGAAGGAAAACTCACAAAAAATGAATGCATGGGAAAAAACTTGATTTTAGGGGTTCGTACGAACCTATTGCTTCAATCGAACCCATTAGGGGTTCGCTAGAACCTGGGTTCAGCTGAACCCTTTTAATGCTTTCCCACCAAAAAAGCCAAGAAAACCCCTTATAAAAGGGAGATTCGAATGAACTAGGGTTCGAATGAACCCTGGTTCGAGCGAACCCCTATGTGTTCGCTCGAACCCCCCTTATTCCTCATCCCCCCCGAGACACAAAAAAAACCCTAAATTTTGGCACTTCGGAGCTTGGGTTGAGGATGAAAATAGATGAATCTTCACAAACCCAACTAGAATCAAGTAGTCCTCAAATCGAGCTATCCAATGAATATAATTTTAATATGTTTTGGTTTTATTATGTATTTGTTTTTTTAGTTTTATTAAACATAGGTTTTTCATCGAAAATGAAGGTCTTTGTTCTACACATGTGGAAAAATAGCAGATTATCAAAAAAAAAATTGAAAAATATGAGTGCACAAGATATTGAAGTCCTTGATCCAAAAAAAAAAAAGAATTTCAATATATACAAAAAAAATTATGCGTTATCTGGTTAATATGTGGTAATTGGTTTGACTTGAAACTTGATTAAAGAAAAAATATTTAATAAAAACTATCTAACCAAGTGGAAGCACTAGATATCAGAGTTACGAATCTAAATTCAAAAGAATTAGAATTTTATCCTTCATGGAAAAAAAATTATGCGTTATATGGTGTGCGTCACTTTTTAAAAATGTTGTTTTTTGAAAAAAAATTAGTTTTCGTGGGAGATGGAAAAAGAAGTGCAATCTGATTCCAAAAATTTTGAAAAAATTATTTTTAGAATCTACAGACAAAATGTGACGAGACTCTAGTTTGCATCATCTTCAAATTATTCATGGTTTAGCCGCTATAGGTGCCTAAATGTGAAGATTTAGTTAAAAATAATAATTTCAGTTTCCATTTTGGCCAAAAATTGTAAACCACTATTGTGGGATCACCCATTTACAGTTTGAAAAAATAAATTACACCAAAAAATTAGAAAAGAGGGAAAATCTTGAGAGGACATTAAGCACCCTTGGGCTAGAAAGAACTAGGGTCTAAAATACCATATGACCAGGGGCTAAATGTGAAGATGTCTTCCCCCTATCCTTGTTGACATATGCTTTAGGGAGTTTTCTGACCTCAAAAAATTGGCATAAAAACCTAGTGAATAGTGCTTGCCAAAAAGTGATGGTCATTGTGGGTGATTTGGGTGTTGTTAGACTTAAAAATTAAGGGTTGAATCGTGGGCCTCTAAGAGGTCCCTACAGTTGGGATGACTGTGGAAATCACATCCCACCTCCAAGCCTCAATATAGTTGTCTAACAGAGCCACTAATAATTTTTTTCCTATAAATTATTTCAAATGATGAAAATTGTTGGGGTCTCTTTCACCTTTAGGGTTTAGGACCTAAAAGGACAGAGGCAGTCTTCACACACTTCACTCAAGAACAAACCCTTGAGATTTCAATGCAAAGAAAATTGAAATCTTGCAAAGGGATTGTCCTAAAGGCTAAATGAAATCTAATGAGGGGTTCACCACCAAGTTTAGACTTGGAAAAGACAATGAAATGCAAGGTAAAATGCAAAACCCTAGTTCAATGCAATGACCTAGAAAATGCCTTAGAAATGTAAACAAAATTAAAAAAAAAAGTAGTGAAATGATTGATGTGCACCTGGAAACTTGATGATGATAGGAAATAGCTCTAAATTTTTGAAAAAACCAAATTTTTGACCTACTGGGACTCATTCGCCATTCTGGGTGAATTAGTCCTAGTTCTAGATTTCTACACAGGAGTAGGTCTTAATAAAATAGGTATCCAAATCTGCAAATATCTCTAAAAAACACCTACATTGGGACTCATTTTCCACGTGACGAATGAGTCTAGTCTGGATTTTCTATAAATTCAATGTTTTGATCTACACTTCTAGGTCTGCTCAATCTACTCCTCCAGGTTCCCGAATCTGAAACCCTAATTTTGAGACTATAGGTGACCTTTTAGTGAATATTATGACCTTGCAAATAAGGGAATAATTTCAACAAGCTTGCAACCTAATTCCCAATGATCTTCAAGTCTTCAAAGTACCTAAATCTACAATCACACAAAGAGAGAAAAAAAGTGTTGATTGTTAGGGAATAGGGATTTTCCTTGGTCAAATCCCCTTTACGTAATTAAACCAAATGATGAAATAAGATGATGAAGCATGGACATGAAATAATACAATTAGAACCTTTCCATGATGATGGATCTTGAATTTTTGCAACAATTGATGAAGAATTTTCCCTTGAATGCCTTGGAAATGATCTTGAAAGCTATCTTGATGACCTTGTGAAAGACTTGTAGTGCTTAACTCTTGAGTGTTTGAATTGATAACATGAATTCTTATGTTAAATAGTGATTTGAAGGCTTGTTTATATAGGAAATCCACTCAAATGACCATTAATTTGGTCCCCAAGGCCGACATAGGAGAAATTTAAACTTAAAACATAGTTTTTCCTACTCAAACCTTGAAAATATCTCAAATGGGACTCATTCACCAAGCTAGGTGAATGAGTGCCACCGAGATGGGACTCATTCACCCAAAGTAGAAAATGGGTCCCATAGGGGCTATTTTGCCAGCTAGAATGTCGGGGAGTGAAGAAATTAAGTTTATATGTTGATCTTGTCAGGTTTTTAGTTAAAATAGGCCTTGGGATGCATAATATGGGGTCCTAGGGGCCTATTAATGATGATATTAAGGTTATAAATGTAAGAGGGCCCAAAATCCAATGTGAAAGTGTAAATACATACACTTTACAACACTAAACTAAGGAAAAATTTGGTCTATTTAGCTTAGAAGGGCCCTAAATCCCATGTGAATGTGTAGAACACATTACAACAAAAGATTAGATCCACTTGATTTACAAGCCTCCAAAATTTGATGTGAATATGTAAATAAATACATTTTACAACATTAAATTAGGACAAAGTTAGGTTAATTTAGCTTTAAAAGGACCCAAGACCTAATGTGGATGTGTAAAACACCTCACAACACTAAATCAAGGCAACATTAAGTCCAATTTATCATTAATTATTCCCATATCAAGAGTGAAAATGAAAAAGGATACTTTTTTCTACACTACATTTAACCCCTGGGCACTTTAGTGAGAGGATGAACTTCCTTCAAACTCACACTAAAGTATACATTCAAGACAGGTCCAATCATGCCAACATGAATGGTCTAGGATAACAAAGATCAAGGAGGTAACCAAGCCCGCAAGATCCAAGATCCCACATCAAACCAACATAAGCACAAAAGGACATGCACAATGTGTATGATATGCGGCAAAACAATATACACAAACATACAATTCCAAAGATATATAGAAGCAAGAAAATAATAAGATATGTGGTTCCAACTTTTACAAAGATTCACTCACTCTGGGGCCATGGAACATTAGGTTGTCTACAGGGTGATTTGTCCCAAAGAAGTGGTTTAGTGAGAAATTCATGCTAGTGTGTCATCTTCCCACCGTATAATGAGAAAGTCATGCCAGTGTGTCAGCTTCCCATTATAATAACCATAACAAAGTTATCCTCCTGATAACTTTGATAAGTTACCACAATGTAATGCTTTTAGTAAATTCTTTTGTCATGTAAAAATTTTGTTAAAGGGGATTTTTCTTTGTTCATGTAAGGTCTTCTTCTTAGGGAACATTGTGTATAATGTCTCCAAGAGAGGACAAGACAAAAGTGTCAAATCATTTCCCATGGGATGCCTCATTCACACCATGCCATGTCAGTAGATTGTACACTCTTGGATGACACCAAACCCAATGACACCACCAAGAAGAGGACACGTCACAAGAAAAAAGAAAAATCACGCCATGAAATTTTGCCAAAAGATGTCATCTATGCATGCCCCCACTTTAAAGTAGTTGCTACACCATCACTGTGAGAAATTGATTTAAAGTAGCCAATGATAAATTCCAACATGAAAGAAGACATGAGAGCTACCTTGGAAATCCCTATGCCAAGTCATATGTTTGCAAATCAGACAACATCATGTATAAGTATGTCACATGTGAGTCATCTTAAGGCATGTCGTCCACATCCCAAGCTTGCTCTTATATATATATATATGAAAGGTAGTCAACTAGCCAAAAGAGACAACGACAAGTGACATATGGGGATAAGGCTACCTAACCCCCTTTCCACCACTTAATGCAAGACAAGGGTGAGCCTGGAGTGGATGATGATATGTTGCTCCTTGCAAAAAGGGAATGACATGCAATAGTGAGTATACTGTGATCCTACAACTATTACATGGCAAGGAACAACAACTAATGTTATTTATTATGATGAGTAAAAAAAAGTGTCAACTTCATACATATTTAATGAGATATCTATCAGTTTCAGATGCATCAAATTTAAAGTTGTTTTGGAAGAATTTTTTGTGATAGTATTGACATTGAATGAAGATTTTTCTTTTGAGGGACAATAACCAAGATCATTGGTCATTTTTTGTGTTTTAGGCTTTATAGGGACACAAGAATACCTTGTTCTATAGCATCACATCCTTTCCCAAGTTGCTTCATAAGTTCAAAACCTCTTCCATAAATATTTTTCACTTCTTTCAAGTTCGGTGGTTGTTCAACTTCATCAAAGTGTGTCTTGTATGTTGTCCTTTGTTCTAAAGTGGTTGAAGTGAATTTTTTCAATTTTGTATTTCCATTACTAGCTTCTCTTTTCCCTTTCTAGGATTTTTTTTTATGATCTTGTATTATCCCATGAATATCGGTATGAAATCAAAGTTTTTTGAAGCATCTTCCAATAACTTTGTGGCTTCTTCAATATTTTTTTGTTTTTCTGTCTCTTGTACAAGTTATAGATGTGTAGGCTTTACCAACTTAGGAAGATCTCTCACCAACTTAAGAACATCTCTCACCAACTGACATTCCTGGCATATAGTATTAGTAGACTTTACCAACTTAGGAAGATCTCCCACTACCTGAGTAGAACTTATCTTGATAATATTGTCAAAGTTCACATGACACAACCAACTTTCATCAACTTGAGAAACTAGATAACTTTTACCAATAGCATTCAGGTCAAAGATGTTACCTTTTACTTTTGTACCTGAAGCAAACACATTTCTGGAACTCCCCAATATTCTACACTTTCCATTCTTGAATTGAAGATTGTATCCCTTGTCAACCATATGTCCAACACTTAAGATATTGTACTTCAAACCTTCCACATATAGAACATCATTAGTATTATTCTTACCATCAAGAGAAATGGATCCTCTACCACGGATTACACCAGCTTTGTCATCACCAAATCTTACAACACCACCATCATACTTTTCTAGGCTCACAAATTTTCTTTCATCACCTGTCATGTGACAAGAGCATCCACTGTCAATCACCCATTCATATTTTCCTTCAACTCTAGATGCTAGAGCTTTCTCCACATTTGAAGAACTAACAGATCCAGTAGGTACATGATCATTTTCCTTGATAGCAATAAATACCCATTCATCTTCACTTGCATTCCCTTGATCAAATTCATCATCTATCATACCTTCATCAACAACATAATAACACTTTCCTTGGAATCTAGGCTTATTAGGTCTTGGCTTAGGAACTCTTTCTAGACACCTTGATGCAAAATGACTTATCTTATTGCAAGAAAAAAATTTAATAGGTAATTTCCCTTTATACTTACCTTCTCCTCTAGCTTCCCTCTTGATAATAAGTGCTTCAATATCCTCTAGTTTTCTCTCCTCTTCTTTAATCTCTCTCATTTCCTCCTCATACTTGAATATCTTTCTAGAGGAACTTTCTCCTAGATCATATCTCTACTTATCCTTTCTAGAGGTAGTATCTTTGAATGAAAATTCTATCTTAGGAAGAGCATCACCAAACTCACTTAACTCAAAAGTTGTAAGTTTTCCAATCAACATGTCTTTAGTTACATTTGTCATAGTTTGGATCTACTCAATAGCAGTAGCTTTGTCTTTGTATGTAGCAGGAAAGGATCTGAGCACTTTGGTAACAATTTTTTATTCATCCAATGTTCCACTAGCACATCTAATAATACACACAAGTTCATTCACTCTCTGCATGAAAGAAGTGATGTTCTCATCATCACCCATTCTCAACAATACATATTTCTCTTTCATACTTTGTATCTTATCAACCTTCACATGTGTGTCACCTTCATAGAAAGTTTCCAACATTTTCCAGATCTCATAAGTAGTCCTCAAATCCATAACATTTGTCATCTCATAATCAGTCAGAGCACTTAACAATGCTTCCTTAGCCCTAATATTATATTCAACATCCTTAATCTCAACAGAAGTAGAAGGACCATTCTATGGGATAACATACCTATTCCTTGTAAGATTCCAGAAGGGTTCAATAATGCATCTCAAATGACACTCCATATGAACCTTCCATAGAGAATAATTTGTTTCATCAAATCTCGGACAATCCTTCTTGTATTCATCATCCCAGATCACCTCAATCTATCAAACTTCTTCCAAGGAACCTACTCTAATACCAATTGTTGACAACACAAGGGTAGACAACTGAGAGGGGGGGTGAATCAGTTGTCTCAAAAATTTTAACTTATCAAACTTATTAACCTTATTCTTAGATTTGATAAATAACCATGAAAGAATAAACCATCATAACATCAGAAATACACATAACACTAATATTTTTTTATGTGGAAACCCTATTAGGGGAAAAACCACGATGGAGGTTAGTCCACAAGATTATACCCTATTAAAAGTATAAACAAAAATAAATGGGGAATGCACTTGCATTCAGGCACACTTCCTAGAGCTCACTACTCAAATACAGAAAGGCTTAGTTCCCAAAAGAAGACACACTATCTTACAAAACATTCAGATTACATCCACAAGATTTTGATCTAAGAAAATAACATCTACCAATGCCTTATTACAGTTTCGGTTAAGCACATGAACACTTCTTTACACTCTACTCACTCTTCTTCACACTCTACTTCTGCCTTCGAATTATTAGGACATTATTCGCACATCTCAAACACACAATCACACACCTTCAAATGGAATAAAAAACACTTATATATATCCACAACAACAAATTACATTGCTACATGTCAACTTCAACAAAATAATAAAACATATGCAAACTGTCAGCCCAAATCAATAACAATTATTAATGTGAATCAACCACGTGTCATGACATTATGTTGAGATCGGCCACAACATAATGAAGACCCAAATAAGAATACTCAAACATGAAACACCTTAAAAAATTATTCATTGAATATCCACAACATGCTACAACACCATGTCAGTCAAGAACATGAAAAGCATGAACACACAAGAGAAAATCTCTAATCGTGAGCACAACGATCAATGTGGATGTGCAACACAAATAGAGCATGATCTAGAAACATCCACAAACATTGTGAATTTCTAGACAAGCATCCGCAACAACTGAACTTACTAGAATCACATCATCTTCATTCAAGAACACCAACTAAAGCAACAAAATGATTGTCAGAACACAACTGCTCATAAGTCGATCAAATATTCATGCAGATCTCTGAAACTTAACATGGATAAACTAGATATACTTGAAAACAAACCCTTTAATCTAAAACCTCTAATCATCAACATACTGAATTAACCAATAGACTAAACTTCACTTCACCACTGACAACCTGCAACTTATTTTATTACAATTTTCCTAATATCCTCGACATATACAACTTCTAATGTCTTCAAGGAAAATAGTGTTGACATCAATGACAACCACATATCAGCAACATCCAACAATCTCCCCCTTTGGCATTGATGGCAACACATGATGTGAAAAACACCATCAACACAACTATCTTTAGCACTTACTCCCCCTTTGGTTCTGACTCTTTTCTCCTCAACTCTTCCACATGACTCTTCTCCCCAAATAATTTATAGTTTTTCACATGACTCTTCTCCCCTTTTGACATCAATGAAAAAGATTTCTTTTTTTTCACACAAGCTCTAAAGCACATATTTGAACATCTAACTACTCCCCTTGAGTAGTAGCCACAATAACGTCAATCTGGATCAAGATATGACTATGAAATGCATGAAATAATACAATTCAATGCATCTTATTTCTAATTAGGAGGGGTAATCACCCCTAGCTTCCCTCTAAGATACTCAAAAGTATCCTTAGGCAATGGATTGATAAAGATATCTACAATCTATTCATTAGTAGACACATACTCCAATTTTAATTCCTTTTCACTCACCTTCTCTCTCAAAAAGTGAAACTTGATAGATATATGCTTGGTCTTTGAATGCAGCACTAAATTCTTAGAAATTTTAATTGCACTTGAATTATCACATAATATAGCAATAGGTTCATCATACACAACTTTGATATCTTTCAACATCTGCTTCATGCACAATAATTGAGTACAATTATTAGTAGTAGCAATGTATTATGCCTCTGCAGTAGATAAAGAAATGCAATTTTGCTTCTTACTTAACCATGAAATCAGCTTCATACCCAAGAAAAATGCACCACCACTAGTACTCTTTATGTTATTCACATCACCTTCCCAATTAACATCAATAAAAGCACTCAAAGTAAGATCACCATCTTTAGGATACCACAGCCCGAAATCAACTATCCCCTTCAAATATCTAAAAATCTTCTTTACAACAATCACATGAGATTCCTTAGGATCAGCTTGAAATCTTGCAACAATTCATACAACATTCATGATCATATTAGGTCTAGTTTGAGTCAAATAGAGCAATCCACCAATCATCAATCTATATATAGTTTGATTTGCTTAGGTGAATCATTATCTTGTGTCAACTTACATCCGGTCACCATAGGTGTACCAACTAGCTTTGAATCTTCCATACAAAACTTCTTTAGAAATTCTTTCACATACTTGGACTGAGATATAAATATCCCTTTATCTAGTTGAGTAATTTGCAATCCCAAAAGGAATTTCATCTCACGAATCATAGATATCTCAAACTCATTATGCATCTCATCAGAAAACTTCATGCACAAACTATCATCTCCTCCAAAAATCATATCATCAACAAAGACTTCAACAATCAAATCTTTATCATCATCAATCTTGAAATACAAATTACTATCAGCAGTACCTTTATTAAATCCAAGCTTCAACAAATACTTGTCCAATTTGGCATACCATTCTCTTGGGGCTTGCTTAAGTCCATACAATGCTTTCTTCAACTGGAAAACCATATCTCCTTGATCAGTCAATTGAAATCCATTAGGTTTCTAAACATACACTTCTTCTTCCAATTCACCATTTAAAAATGCTAACTTGACATCCATCTGATAGGCCTTGTAGTTTTTGTAAGCATCATAAGCAAGAAATAGTCTCACAAGTTCAATCCTAGCAATAGGGGAAAAAGTTTCTTCAAAGTCAATACCTTCCATCTGAGAATATACTTTGCACACAAGTCTTGCTTTGTTTCTAACAACTTCACCTTGCTTATTCAATTTGTTTCTAAAGACCCATTTATTTCCAATTACATTTTTGTCCTTAGGTCTAGGAACAAGAATCCATGTATTATTCTTCTCAATTTGTTGTAGTTCTTATTTCATTGCTTCCACCCAATGTTCATCTTTGCTTGCTTCATTGACACTATTAGGCTCAGTCTTTGAAATCAAATAGTATTCTTCTACAATTTTTCTCCTAGTTTGAACACCTTTGTTCTTATCACCTATAATCTGATCTTCTGAATGATTTAGTCTTACATACCTTGGAGTCTTAGGATGTTCTTGAACTTTTGGCTCTTGTGATCTCTCTTTTTCACTTTCACTAGTTCCTTCCTCTTGATTTTATTGATTCACCAGAATGATCTAAAATTGGTTTTGAGTTTGAAATTTCTTTCCTATGACTAAACTATTATTCTGATCATTTGAATCATATCTGCAGGTTCTAGATGGTCTAGCTATGTCTTCATCAACCTTCACAATAGCACTTTCAACTACTTTCATCAATCTCTTGTTATAGCACTGGTAGGCCTTACTCTTAGTAGAATAACCAAGAAAGATTCCTTCATCACTTCTAGCATCAAAATTTCCTATATGGGTGATCCCACAATAGTGGTTTACAATTTTTGGCCAAACTGGACACTGAAATTATTATTTTTAACTAAATCTTCACATTCAGGCACCTATAGATGCTAAACTATGAGGAATTTGAAGATGATGCAAACTAGAGTCTCATCACATTTTTTCTATAGATTCTAAAAATATTAGTTTCAAAAATTTTGGAATCAGATTGCACTTCCTTTTCCATCTCCTCACGAAAACTGGTTTTTTCAAAAAACAACATTTTTAAAAAGTGACACATCAGTATAATGTATAATTTTTTTTCCATGAAGGATAAAATTCTAATTCTTTCGAATTTAGATTTGTAACTCGATATCTAGTGCTTCCACTTGGTTAGATAGTTTTTATTGAATATTTTTTCTTTAATCAAGTTTTGAATTCAAACCGACATAATTCATATAGCACGACCAGATAACGCTCACTTTTTTTGTACATATTGAAATTCAATTTTTTTTGTTGGATCAAGGACTTCAATATTTGGTGCACTCATATTTTTAGATTTTTTTTTTATAATCTTCTATTTTCCCACATGTGTAGAACAAAGACCTTCATTTTCGGTGAAGAACCTATGTTTAATAAAACTAAAAAAAAAAATACATAATAAAACCAAAACATATTAAAATTATATTCATTGGATAGCTCGTTCCGAGGACTATTTGATTCCAGAAAGGTTTCTGAATACTTCTCCATTTTCATCCTCAACCCGAGCTCCGAAGTGTAAAAAAATAGACATTTTTTGTGTCTCAAGAGGGGGATGAGGGAAAGGGGGGTTCGCTCAAACCCCATTTTCTATGTATTTGTTTTGTTTTTTTGTGGCCAAAATTTAAAGGGGTTCGCTTGAACCAATAGGCTCGTATGAACCCCCGAAATCTCTTTTTTTGTTTTGGGGTCATTTTTTGCGAGTTTTCCTTCCTCGCTTGAATTGTAAACCACTATTGTGGCTTCACCCATATCTTCATCTCTTTTGATATAGCATTTGCTCCCAAAGATTTAGAAATATCTAATAGTAGGCTTATGACCATACCATAGCTCAAAAGGGGTCTTGCCAGTATCACCTTTCACTTGTACCTGATTGAGGGTGTAAACAATAGTACTCACAACTTTTCTCCAATAGCTATGCAAAAAAATTCCTTCCAGCATCATAGTCCTAGCAACATCTTGCATTGTCTTGTTCCTCCTTTCCACAACTCCATTTTGCTGAGGGGTCTGCAGGGCAGATAATTGTTTCTTTATCGCATGCAATTCACAAAAAGAATTAAACTCATGGGAAGTGAATTCACCACCTCCATGAAATCTCAAACATTTAATCTTCAAACATGTCTCTGTCTCAACCATAGCCTTTAAAATATTGAATTTCTCTAGAGCTTCATATTTTTCCCTTAAGAAAGTAACCCACATCAATCTAGAGTAATCATCAATAAGTAACATGAAGTACATGTCTCCTTGTAAACTTTTGACTCAAAAAAGGACCACACAAATTAGTATGAACAAGCTCCAACACTTTATTTGAACAATGTTTGCTCCAAAATGAAATTCTAGTTTTCTTTCCTAACTGGCATTCCTTGCATATAGTATTAGTAGGCTTTACCAACTTAGGAAGATCTCTCACTACCTGAGTAGAACTTATCTTGATAATATTGTCAAAGTTTACATGACACATTCTCCTATGACACAGCTAACTTTCATCAACTTGAGCAATTAGACAACTTTTTCCAATAGCATTTAGGTGAAATATGTTACCTTTTGTTTTTGTACCTGAAGCAATCACATTTCTGAAACTCCCAAATATTCTACACTTTCCATTCTTGAATTGAATGTTGTATCCCTTGTCAACCATATGTCCAACACTTAAGATATTGTGCTTCAAACCTTCCACATATAGAACATCATTAGTATTATTCTTACCATCAAGAGAAATGGATCCTCTGCCATGGATTACACCAGATTTGTCATCACCAAATTTTACAACCCCACCATCATACTTTTCTAGGATAACAAATTTTCTTTTATCACCTGTCATGTGACAAGAGCATCCACTGTCAATCACCCATTCATCTTTTCCTTCAACTCTAAATGCTAGAGCTTTCTCCACATTTGAAGAACTAACAGATTCAATAGGTACAGGATCATTTTCCTTGATAGCAATAAATACGCATTCATCTTCACTTTCATTCCCTTTATCAGATTCATCATCTATCATCCCTTCATCAACAACATAATAACACTTTCCTTGGAATCTAGGCTTATTAGGTCTTGGCTTAGGAACTCTTTCCAAACACCTTAATAAAAAATGATCTATCTTATTGCAAGAAAAAAATTTAATAGGTAATTTCCCTTTATACTTACCTTCTCCTCTAGCTTCCCTTTTGACAATAAGTGCTTCAAGCTCCTCTAGTTTTCTCTCCTCTTCTTCAATCTCTCTTATTTCCTCCTCATACTTGAATATCTTTCTAGAAGAACTTTTTCGTGGATCATATATTTGCTTATCCTTTCTGGAGGTAGTAGCTTTGAATGCAGATTCTATCTTAGGAAGAACATCACCAAACTCACTTAACTCAAAAGTTGTAAGCTTTCCAATCAACATGTCTCTGGTTACACTTGTCATAGTTCAGATTGTATGCAATAGGCAAGGATCTGAGCACTTTGGAAGCCACTACTAATTCATCCAATGTTCCACCAACACATCTAATACTATACACAAGTTCATTCACTCTTTGCATGAAAGAAGTAATGTTCTCATCATCACCCATTCTCAACATTTTGTATTTCCCTTTTAGACTTTGTAGCTTAGCAACCTTCACATGCACTTCACCTTCATACAAAGTTTCCAAATTTTTCTAGATCTCATAAGTAGTCTTTAGATCCATAAAATTTGTCATCTCAGAATTAGTCATAGCACTTAACAATGCTTCCTTAGCCTTGATATTATATTCAACATCCTTAACCTCAGCAGCAGTAGAAGGACCATTATGTGGGATAACATACCTATTCATTGTAATATTCCAGAATCTAAGTTCACCAATGCATCTCAGATGACACTCCATTCGATCCTTCCACAAAGAATAATTTGTTCCATCAAATCTCAGTCTATCCTTCTTGTATGTTGCCTTCCCGGATCACCTCAAGCTATCAAACTTATTCCGAGGAACCTACTCTAATACCAATTGTTGGAAACACAAGCATAGACAATTGAGATGGGGAGGGTGAACCAGTTGTCTCAAAAATTTAAACTTATCAAAATTATTAACCTTATTCTCAAATCTGATAAATAACCATGAAAGCATAAAGCATAAACACATCAAAAATACACATAACACCATGATTTTTTATGTGGAAACCCTGTTAGGGGAAAAACCATGGTGGAGTTTAGTCCATAAGATTATACCCTGTTAAAGTACTTGCATTTAGGCACACTTCCTAGAGCTCACTACTCAAATACAGAAAGGCTTACTGCCCAAAAGAAGACACGTTGTCTTACAAAAAAAATTGGATTACATCCAGAGGATTTTGAACTGAGAAAATAGCATCTACAAATGCCTGATTACAATTATGGTTAAGCACATGAAGACTTCTTCACACTCTGCTCACTCTTCTTCACACTCTGCTTCTGCCTTCAAATAATTAGGACATTATTCACACATCTCATACACACATTCACACACCTTCAAATGGAATAAACAATCACTTATATATATCGACAACAAGAGATTACATCGCTACATGTCAGCTTCAAAAAAATAATAAAACATATGCAAACTGTCAACCCAAATCAATATCAATTATTAATGTGAATCAACCAAGGTCAGCCACGACATAATGAAGACCCAAAACAAAATATTGGGTATGTGCAAGATCATGATTGGCCAAAAAGTGGTAATATTATGGGTTTTTGTAGGGTATGTGGCTTGTGACTTTTTTTTAACACAAAATTTATGAAAAGAAAAGGGTTTTTAAAGGAGATTCTCAACTTTCCACCAATATAAATTATGCTTTATTTTGAATTTAATAAATAATTATTATTTATTTTCTATTTGAATTACAACTCAAGTCCTGATTGATAGGCTAAATGAAAAACATATATAGCTTTCAAACAATATCACATTTTTTGAATCTGAGACATGTATCACATTCTATGATTTGCATACTATAGGATTAAAAAAAAAGAAATTAATTTCATGAAGTTTTGACCAAGTTAGGGTGGTTAGACATATGTGTTTTTTTATTTTTTAAAAGTTGTAATAAAAATTCATAATTAATTATTTACTTGGAAAAAAATACAAAAAAATATGCATCACATCAGGACATGAGTCCTCTACTTATATCTTAAATCTTATAAAAAAATATTATCATTTTATTATGGTTAGGGTGGTTAGACAGACACCTTATTTTTTCCCTAAAATTTAAGTACTACTGCATTGAAATTTCAAATTTTCACCAAATAGATTAGAAACTACATTCAATTTTCTACAAATTCTATTCTTACATATTTTTGAAATAATATAGATAACTTATTCAATTTTTTACGTCAAGTTGCCTAACTCTGATTTTTCTGAATTTTTTGCCATTTAAGGGCCTATTTTTTCCATGATGATCCTACACATACCCTACTCAAACATAAAAAACCTTTAAAAATTATTCCTTGAAGACCCACAACATGCTATAACACGTTGTCGGTCAAGAACATGAAAAACATGAACACGCAAGAGAAAATATCTAATCACGAGCACAACGATCAATGCAAATTTGCAACATAGGTAGAGCACTATCTAGAAACATCCACTAACATCATGAATCACTAGAGAAGCATATGTAACAACTGAACTTACTAGAACTTACTAGAATCACATCATCTTCATTCAGGAACACCAACTGAAGCAACAAAATGACTGTCAGAACACAACTTCTCATAACTCGATCAAATCTTTATGTAGATCTTTGAAAATTAACATGGATAAACTAGATATACTCAAAAAAAAAACCTTTAACCCAAAAGCTTTGATCATCAACGTACTAAACTAAGAAATAGACTGAACTTCACTACACCACTGACAACCTGCAACTTCTTTATTACAATTTTCTCAATATCCTTGACATATATAGCTTCTAATTTATTTGAGGCCAATAGTGTTGACATCAATGACAACCACATATCAGCAACATCCAACAATTAGATCTTGTAAGACCATAATATCTTCTCCACCAATATTAGGAGAGATATTAGGAGAGGGGGAAATTTTATTATTGTCCATAATTTTCTCAAAGGTCTCATTCTCTTGTGCCATAATGTCTACCCTAGTAGGAGAGCTTTTAGGAAAGTAACAAACAAGAGGTTGATCATATTCTAAGGTTAGATGTTGTAAAGTAGCTTCATCACAAATAGGAGAGGTATTAAGAGAAGGATAACTATGAGTTTCATGGTTACCAATGATTGATTTTTTTTGTTCAAATAGGTCTTCCCAAATGGTAGGGGCATTAGGAAATGGAGTAATAAGATTCTCATAAGTCCCAATAAGGATATCTTCTAACCATAAACTATCTTCTTCATGTCTAGAGAAGATATTAGGAGAAGGAAAGGTTTGATTGTCATATTATCTATGTTTACATCCCCATGTTATATGATGTCTTCCAAAGTAGGAGAGGTAGGATTGTTTTAGCTCACAATTATTGGATCTCTTAATATCAACTTATCCTCCACACAAATGTGTTTTTCATGATCATTCACGATTGTATTCTTATTCACTAAAGCATTTTCACAAGTAGGGGAGGAATTGAGAGATGAATGGGGACTAAGTAAACTAGTGGCCATGACCTCAACTTCATGTGTAATATATTTCCAAAGGGGAGAAAAGAAAGACTTTCATGATCTTTGATGATTGTAACTTCTTTCACCAAGATACCTTCGTCACCAATGGGAGAGATATTAGGAGAAGAAAATTTATGATTATCATGATTATCGATGCTTGCATCCTCTTGTATCAAACCTTTAATGGATGATCTAGGAGAGATGAATTCATCAAGGGCTTCATCTAACATGTCAAATTCATCACTACTAAAGGGTTTGAATGATATGCTTTCTTTGAGATTAACCATATTTTTTGTTTCTTTTGATGTTTTTTTGTTTTTTGATATTGTTTTCAAATGAATTCCAAATGAAATATGATCTAATTGAACTATGAACTAATGTTGAGAATGAAAAATCCAAGAAACTAATTCTATCCACAATTGTAATGAATGTAAATTATTCTACTTCTAATGGTTTGAATGTAATAGAAAGCAAGCAAACTGAAACAAAAAAACAAAAACAACAACCAAAATCTTTAAAAAAAAAATTAACTCTATAAAATGCAGTTTAGAATTTGAACTAGGACTAATTTCCCCAACGTGGCAAATGAGCCCTAGTAGGGATTTTTTCCAAAATTTTCTAAATTTTTTAGTTAATTTTTGTGTTTTTAATGCTATATGATCTAGATCTGAGATGCAAATACACATTTTGAATGATTTTCAATGAAATTAGATGCAAAAATGCAAGCTATATGAGCTTTCACTAATGTGAAAATTTGAAACCCTAGAATGCAAATTAACCAATGCAAACCCTAATGAAAATTTAACGTAAGATAAATCTAGGATGATGATGGAATCCAAATAATAAAAGAAGGTATTCTAAATGCAAGTTCACCAAAATGAAATGATGAAAATTGTGGGGGTCTCTTTCATCTTTAGGGTTTAGGACCTAAAAGGAGAGTGGCAATCTTCACACACTTCACTCAAGAACAAACCCTTGATATTTTAATACAAAGGAGATTGAAATCCTGCAAAGGGATTGTCCTAAAGGTTGAATGACATCTAATGAGGGGTTCACCACCAAGTTTAGACTTGGAAAAGGCAATGAAATGCAAGGTAAAATGTAAAACCCTAGTTCAATGCAATGACCTGGAAAATTCCTTAGAAATGTAAACAAAACAAAACATAAAAGTAGTGAAAATGATTGATATGCACCTGGAAACTTGATGATGACTAGAAACAGCTCTAAAATTTTGAAAAACCTAATTTTTTTACCTACTGGGACTCATTCGCCATTCTAGGTGAATCAGACCTAGTTTTGGATTTCTGCACATGAGCATGTTTTGGGAAAATGGGTATCCAAATCTGCAAAGATCTTTGAAAATCACCCACAATGGGAATCATTCACCACTTATGGTGAATGAACCTTGTTTGGATGTTCTAGTAATTCAAAGTTTGGATCTACACTTCTCAATCTGATCAATCTGCTCCTCTAGGTTCCCCAATCCAAAACCATAATTTTGGGGTTGTAGGTGACCTCTTAGTGAAGATTATGACCTTGCAAATAATGGGATAACTTCAACAAGATTTCAACCTAATCCCCAATGATCTTAAAGTCTTCAAATCACCTAAATCTACAATCACACAAAGAGAGAGAGAGAGAGAGAGAGAGAGAGAGAGAAAGTGTTGATTGTTAGGGAATAGGGGTTTGTCTTGGTCAAACCCCTTTTAGGTAATTAAACTAAATGATGAAATAGGATAATGAAGCATGAACATGAAATAATATAATTAGAACCTTTCCATGATGATGTATCTTGAATTGCTACAACAATTGATGAATAATCTACCCTTGAATGCCTTGTAAATGGTCTTGAAAGCTATCTTGATGACCTTGTGAAAGACTTGAAGTCCTTAACTCTTGAGTGTTTGACTTAATAACATGAATTATTATGTGAAATAGTGATTTGAAGGCTTGTTTATATAGGAAATCCACTTAAATGACCATTAATTTGATCCCCAAGGTTGACATAGGAGAAATTTAAACTTAAAACCCAGTTTTTCATGCTCAAACCTCGAAAATAGCTCAAATGGTACTCATTCTCCAAGATGGTTGAATGAGTGCCACCTGGATGGGACTCATTCACCCAAAGTGGCGAATGGGTCCCATAGGGGTATTGTGCTAGCTAGAATGTTGGGGAGTGAATAAATTAAGTTTATATGTTGATCTTGTTGAACATCTAGAATACTGAGAGGGGGGTGAATCAGTATTCCATAAACAGATAATAAAATCCACTTCATAATTATTACTATTTTGGTTGAATTAGCAAGAGAGAACATAAAAGCAAGATAATACAATCACACACAAGAACACTAGGATTTTTATGTGGAAAGCCCAGAATGGGAAAAACCACGGTGAGGGTTAACTCACAATATATTATATCCGGATACAAAATATTACAGGGCTCACTGCCAGAACTCATTGTCCTTAAAAAGGCTCACATCTTGAGTACAAAGATGGCTCACTACCAAGATACAATGATAGTGGCTCACTATCAAAAGAAAGAACTGATGAAATACACCTTCAATGTGCAGGGTTCAGTTCCATTGAACTCATAATAAAAAGCACTACATTGCTCAACAAATTTGTACAACAAATAAAGAATTTAAGCTTTGATCTTCTCCTCTATTCACTTTCTCACACACACACTCACACTTTTCTTTTCTTTCTCTCTTCCTTCCTCTTCCACCACACACTTGCTTCTCTTTCCACTTCCTTATATATATACAAGTATATCTTATTAATTAATTAGGTTGGCACCATTTAAGATTCAAACATTTTATCCATGAAGTGAATTATGCCAAGTTAGTTATTAGTCTTCATAATATATTGAATTCACCCAGTCAACAAAGACAACTAAACACAATTCTTCAAACCATCAAATAATTTTCAAAGAAAACACCTTTTAGATCTGAGAACACATTATTTTCCCATCATACTACCAGTAAAGAGACTATCAACAAAACTGTAGTACATAAGAATGTTCACCTTAGTAGAATGTGGAGTCTCCCACACAGTACACCAGATATAGAACAATAGTATGGGGTATGTGCAGGATCATCCTTGAAAAAACAGACCCTTAAGTGGCAAAAAATTCAGAAAAATGAGAGTTAGGAAACTTGACGTAAAAATTTGAATAAGTTATCTATATTATTTCAAATTTGTGTAACAATAGAATATATAGCAAATTGAATGTAGTTTCTAAACTACTAGGTTTTTTTTTTTTTTAAAACATCTATTTGGTGAAAATTTGAAATTTCAATGCAGTAGTACTTAAATTTTAGGAAAAAAATAAGAAGTAGGTGTTTGTCTGACCACCCTAACCACAATAAAATAATAATATTTTTTATAATATTTTAGATATAAGTAGAGGACTCATGTCTCGATGTGATGTATATTTTTTTTGTAATTTTTTTTCCATGTAAATAATTAATTAAATGATTTTTTTATCACAACCTTTAAAAAATATAAAAACTCGTGTGTCTAACCACCTTAACTTGGTCAAAACTTCATGAAATTAATTACATTTTTTTAAAATCCTATAGTATATGAAGCATAGAATGTGATGCATGTTTTGGATTCAAAAAATGTGATACCATTTGAAAGCTACAATTTTTTTTCAATCAAGACTTTAGTCGTAATTCAAATAGAAAATGAATAATAATTGTTTATTAAATTCAAAGTAAAGCATAATTTATACAATTGGTGGAAATATGAGAATCTTCTTTAAAAACCCTTTTTGTTTCATCAATTTTGGGTAAAAAAAATTCGTCAACCACATGGGTCATCATATCACTTACATATTGCCACTTTTTGGCCCATCATGATCCTGGACATAGCCTAGGATACAGAGTTGAACTCTTTTAGAGATAAATTTCCATTCATAGACAAGAGAACATCTCAAGATCCAATAAAAAGTAGTCTAAATGAGTCAATAAAACATGTTTAGAAGATTAGAGTCATATCAGATATTTCTATGAGTTTCAAACTCAAATACCAACATACTAATCCATCACATAGGAGTATTACCAACAGAGAACAACTTTAGATAAACCAAGGAAACTTCCCATACAGTTATCACCATGTAGTTATTAGCATGTTGACATCAATGACAACATAGAAACAACTAGCACAACCATCCCTACTTCATGCTCATGTTGCAAAGCTTCCAACAATCTCCCCCTTTGGCATTGATGGCAACATGCATGACAAAAACTTTTCCAAGTATACCGGAACTGAATGTTCTGACTTACTCCCCCTATGAAAACTGATCTTCATACAAAGATTTTCCTCTAACCTTCCATCTCTAAGTTATCTATCCATCTCTATATCTCTCCATCTCTCTATCTCTCCCCCTTTGACATGAATGACAAAGGAAGGGGTCTAGTATAAGAATGTATATCATAAAGTAGTCAAAAAAATATATGAACACAAATTTAACTAGAAGAAGAACCTTTGAGACTCTCTAGAAGAGCCTTCCTAGATGCTTTACCTTCTTCCCATGAACCTTTTGCACTGACAAGAGTCTTGTAAAATAGCTCAAGTTTAATTAGAAACTCTATACCATCTATTAAATTATTGGGATTAAGACTGATCTTGGATATTTCACCAATACAGCCAAGAGCACTAGAAATAGAAGTATGTCTAAATTTAATTATGTCTCTAAGTGCCACAAATTTTCTAATGAAATATGTTCTTTGATCCTATAGAGAAAATTTGTCTTGAATCCACACAATGTAGGACCACCTCTGATTATCTTTATCTTCTACTAACTTGTATGTATCTACCTGAGTGCTTAGTCGAGACTCACTCATCCTTATTTCATTCCTCATATCCAATGTATTGCCAGACCAATATAGACAAAAGAAAAGTAGTTCTCGTACCTCTTCTTCACAACTTTGTACATTTTCTAATTTCTCCATTACTCAATTGTATGCATTTGCACATTTTCTTTGATATCACTAAAATATTCATCATCAGACCTAGTTCCAGTGAACTCTTTAAGTTCAGAGATGTATATTTTCAAAGAATTAATCATGCCATGAAGATTCTCCACAATAGAAATAGATGAATCAAAATTATCACTAGGAATAACCTTCTACAATTCTTCCAAAGCTCTCTAAATACTCATTCTTTCATGCTCATGTTTAAGCTTACATTCCTTTGCATTTGCTAGCTTTACTATACTCTTCGTTTTCTTCCATGTTCTAGTCTCACTACCGGGGGTACATTCATTGAGATGCTTAGGGATTTCCAAGATAATTTTAGCATATTTATCAATTTCAACCTTTGACACTTCATAATCCAATTTAGATATCCAAACTAACCTTGATTCAACTACTTCCATGTAACAAAATCTATAGACATAAGAAAATTTATGCTTCCAGAGTATCTTTCTACAGCATTTAGTGGAATCCTAGACCTTTTGTTCATCCTAATCTAAAATGTTCCAAAGAATGCAGCAAGGGAAGATTCTTGTACATCCACACTACCAAGATTTATCTTGAAATTCCTAATTTGATAGGCAATAGACTCTGACTTTGACCATTCTAACTTTACTATTACCACTAACTCTTTCAAAAAGTAAAAGAGTAGAAAAGTAGCCAAATTTCCATTACCAAAAGATATTCTTCCTACTCTTCTTGATCTCCTTTAAATTCTTCAAAAGATGTATGTGAAGTGTTGGTATGTGGCGACTGATCATGCTATATTGTACACTCTTAGAAGGGCCCTAAATTCCATGTGAATTTCTAGAAAACATTACAACACTAGATTAGGTCCACTTGATTTACAAGCCTCCCAAATTTAATGTGAAGATATAAATAAATACCTTTTACAACATTAAATGAGGACAGAGTTAGGTTAATTTAGCTTTAAAATGGCCCAAGACCTAATGTGGATGTGTAAAACACCGCACAACACTAGATCAAGGTGACATTAAGTCCAATTTATCATTAAATATTCCCATATCAAGTGTGAAAATGCAAAGGGATACATTTTTCTACACTACATTATTTAATAGCTAGCAACTAAACAAATAAAATATAATTAATTGGGTTCACCTTATGGCCTGAGAATATCTCCAATGGCTTTGATACCTTATATAAACAGGTCTACAAATCTCAAAGATAAAATAAAATTCACATATGAACAACACAAAGTTTGTATAAGGTCAAATAGTATATTTGATCAACAATGTGTACATAAATAGGCATGAGAGAGGCACTCAATCTCCATGAAATGAGTACAAGACTCCTCAATCATGTAGTGGTGGTGAGTTTCCTACCACAAAAGTAGCATGAGGTGTCAAAAGTGAGTTGAAACCTCTAATGACTCCTAACTAACTTGACACCTCACATGAGCAAGTGTCAAGGGATGCCTATGTAGGCTTAAATCCTAAGTGTATGCTATATGTACACTAAAAATTTGAACATAAGAGTATTAGTGATATTATATGCAACCTTTAATTGATTGCATCAATTGAATATAAGGAATTTGAGGAAATATGAAGTGATACATGAAAGGAAAAGGTAATATAATAAGATATAAATTATATGTCATATCATGTAAAGTGATAAATGTCATATATATTATCATGTGACATGCAAGACATATTAAATTATAATATTGAAAAGAATATTTATTGGAGATAATCATTAGGGTATAGTAAAGTTAAAAATTTCCTACTTTATAAACATTTCCTTTATTTCTACACACTTTAGTGTCCATTCCCCTAATCATTTTTTATTTTTATTTGGTATCCTTTCTAAATATTTTCCTAATTATAGAAACATTAGACATGTAGAATCATGTAACATTGCTTAGTGTAACATAGAAATGCTTTGATATAATCTAATATTTGCATATGGGCATGTGTAAAAAGATGCGAGAATAAATTGTGGCCACAACCACTTTGTATTCCATAAAGAAAAAATATGTGTGTTATAACATGCTCGCATTTTCTTATGATAAAAAAAAGAAAAGAAATGAAATTGTTCAAGCTCATTTGAGTTAAACCCATTTCTCATGATGCCCTAATGCAAGAATGTAATATTTCAAGTGTTTTTACAAACTATGTGAGTGGATTAAAGCTAAAACAATGTTGCACTAACATACATGAGGTGAAGGAGGTAAGCTTTTATGTTTTTAATGGTTTAAATTAAAATATAATTTATTTATATCTTTTCTTCCATTTTTTTCAAATTTGAACAAATAAAAATACTTGAACACCCCAAATACATTCACCAATCCATGTTGAGGGAATTCTTGTTGAAGAGTACAGGAACAACCTAACCCTCTTCAAAATCCTTCATTTATTCCTCTCCATCCTCATGAGACACAAGAAAATTTATGATGTTAGAATGAAACCAATAAAAATAAACTCCAAATATTAGTTTATAGGTTGAAAAATCCTAATGCAATTAGTTGACATTGGAGATCCCACACCATAATGTTGGAATCTATTATTTTTCATATAGATTCCCTTAGTGGCTAATAGAGATATGATCCAATCATAGGAAGCATGTAAAAAATATATATTTTACAAAATTATCATATTAACATGTAAAAGACAAAAAAGTTTAAAATATAATGTGTGTACATTATTATTTGATCCAAGAACTAATGCGCCCTTGTACAAAAGTTGCAATAGATTCCCTATTAATTTTTTCCAACACTAAGGATAAAAAAGTTATTTTATCACTAAAATTCAAAAATATTTTGACATGCAAGTTTATAGGGTGTAGAAAAACTCTCCACATGGGATAGGGAGAGTGAATGTCTTTCACAAGAAAATTCATTAGAGCCCTTAAACAATCTAGAGATTCAACGTGTGATGATTATCAAAGGATAGTGTTGAGGTGAAGAATTCAATTCCCTCACACAAACATTATTACAACATATGAGACTATTTTTACAAGACGATGAGGGTGAGGCTTCTAGATATTGATACCCACCTCATCTTTTCCACAACTATGGATATGAATTTGATTATGGATCTAAGGAAGCATCAAGGATACACACACTATAGAGGATACTTTGTATTTTCAAGAGTATTTAGACATAGCCACAAGGAAGATACATCCATATTATATAGCACTTTGTTAACATATGAGTTACTTGATAGAACCTTCAAGATTGATCAATAGGAATTTTCCAACAAGGCTTCAAGATTTATTATATTTCCTTTTAAAATGTACAAAATTGAATTTGTTAATCTATTCTAAATAAAAACTGGTTAGCATATATATTCTTATTGCATTGCTTAGTTAAGGTGGTTATGCAATTTCATCAATTGTTTACACCCGCATCTTATAAATTGTATCCTATTAATGTTTCCACCATTCATCAAGAACACAAATGTATGATTAATTTGATTTCCCCCTTCATATGATATCAAAGGCTCAAGCACAAATGTAGAATGTATGGCCCTACATTTCCATCACTTTTGAGTGGCTACCATTGCTTCTAAGAAAATACCTCATAATTATAGCCTTGCATCTTAGAATATCGACTGGCCAGTGCCAATCCTTGCAAGGTAGTGTTTGTGTTTCTTAGTTACAACATTAAAGGAATATAATACCAAAACATCTTAATATTTGGAATTGATTTGTGTTGCCCGAAATAATTTGGTTGAAAATATTACTTAGGATAATTTTTTTGGCCATGTTTAGAGGAGTATAAAACCTATACATTAAAAAATTTGATAAAATATGGAAGATAGATTGTTGTGAATGGCTTGGTTGGTTGCAGGTTATTTGAAGGCTACTCCATAAAGTAGAATGAAGGCATTAGAAAATAAAAAAATATTTTTATCTCTATCTTGGAAAGGCCATGTGAATAGGTATATAAAATAAATTGTCAATTCTTTGCTATTTTGATTGCTAAGAGGACACCATGTGAAAGATATCCTATTATGCCAAAAGAAGTGAAAGAAAATCATAGAGAATGAAATAAAGATAGTCAAATAAAAGAATTGTTTTCTATCAAAATATGTATTGTTGGTCAGTGATTATGAAAAGGAATTTTGGAAATAAAATAAAGGTTTAGAAGGATGTTGCATCATTTAATGTTGTGCATGGACAAGAGGACAAGGTATAGAATATAATATTGTAATATTTTTTCTCTTTATGACCTTGATGGTTAGGATTTGATGGAGTGCAAGAGCATGGAATTATAGGAATATATCAATTAGTATTTGGAAAGCATATTTTCAAAGTGTGACCTCATTTGAATGTACCATTACATTCTTTAATACCATAAGTTGTTCATTTTAAAAATTCTTGAAGATTAGATCAAAAAGTGCCACTCCCATACTTTTCATATGATGACCAAATAATCAAATTTCCATTAGCAATTGTAAGGTAAAATTATAAAAATATTCTATAGTGATTTTCCATTTTTATTTTTGGGTATACACTTTGTGCAAGAAGATAATGCAAGAGGATAGTCAAGATGTAATCTACACAGT
The DNA here is from genome assembly GCA_007258455.2 of Sequoia sempervirens. Classification (NCBI taxonomy): domain Eukaryota; kingdom Viridiplantae; phylum Streptophyta; class Pinopsida; order Cupressales; family Cupressaceae; genus Sequoia; species Sequoia sempervirens. The sequence continues at coordinate 522,137,808 of VDFB02047230.1, read as the reverse complement.
CATTTGCATGGATAGTTTGGTATACTCAAAACTTATGGAAGATATTAAGAGGTGTTTCTAAATATGAAGATGTGGGTTTTTTTTTCTTTGGAGATAAGGGTTTCCTTAGTTTACACTTATAATGGACATACCATTCAGTGCCAAAATCCATTGATCAAGGATTTTATCAACTTTGATATTGGTAGTCTCATCATGGTTACTAGAAGTCATAATGGAGGATGTGTTGGAATGATTAAGAATAGGGAGAAGCATAAGGGAACAAAGTCTTAAGTACCTTTACCAATAGACAATGGTGTCAATCTACCAATCATTGAAGAGGCTATTAAAGTAATCTATCTTGTTACTACAAGTTCTTAGGAAAGTGTATTAAAAAATATTGAAATAATTGCTAAGTATATTGATATGAGTTCATGAATTTTGCTAATGGATCTTCAAATAATTATGCAATAAAGAAGAAAGATAAAATTGAGCATGTTACCAAGGAAAATTATTTAGTATTTTCTTGCATGTCATTAGAGGTTGGTGGCATAGGAGGATGGATGAATTTTCATCATCTCAAGTCAGCTTCTCAAATTGGGATGACACTTTGCATGAGAAGACATTTTTACTTTCTTTCCTAATTTCTTTGTTGATGTTGATGGATTTCAAGAATACATATATTGTGAAGTTTGATTATTGGAGACATGTAAGGGATTTAGCATTGAACTCAATATTTATTGTTATCTAGTGATTTTATTTGACTCTGATCGAGAATTATACCCTTCTAAGGGTCATCATATAACTTGATGGATCTTTGTCGCAACTCAATATGGATTGTCAAAAAAATTGGGAATCAGTGATACAAGATTTTAGGAAAATGGTAGTCCAAGAACTTAAGAATTTAGCTTGAAGCTACACCCTTTTGAGGGTCATGAGGTAGCTAGATGGAGTTTCACTTGATTAAAATATATATATATATTCAAAGGAAGATCTTTTCAAGAATGTATATCTATTTTGTAATCAACAAGTTTTGCTATGTAAGCCTTAAGGGGGATCCTAGCAAACTAAATTTTGAATTTTTTATGGGTACATTAGAGGAACAATATAATAATTGAAGGAATTTTTTTGATTATTTGAAAATCAAGTTTTGAAGGGTCCCTAAAATTCTTTAAACAAAAATATGCTACTAGAAAGAAAAGACAAGAAAGACAAACATACCTAGACCAAAAATGTTGTCACAGAATAAGCATTACCATGCATACAATAGACCAACAACCAAAAATTAGTAAAAATGTAGATAAAATATTTATAGAAATTGCAACAAATTCTTTAAGATCCTAGTTGATTTCAGATCCCTACATATGATCTTCTCATGCACCTCAATAACTTCATCTAGTTTCCATGTCAGACTAACAACACTTTTCTTCGTCTTGATTCTAGTTCTAATACAAGGGCCCACATCCATACCCTTATCTAGGTGTCATTTTTGGCCATAATCCTCCACTTCATGTCCTTCTTTCCCTTTAATAAGTGGTTTTCCAATCCATTTACGAGTCTTCTCATTCAACACATACAACCCCTGCACACTAGTGTGAATATATTCTTGGCTAACATGCACGAGAGTGCTCAGATCCTCATGAATTTTGGTAACCTTCTCCTCAAGTGTAATTGATTTGGATTCATGATTTTTTCCAAATTATGTAGCATCATTCACAACCTTATCAAGTACAACATTCATAATATTGACCTTATTGAAAACAATCATCTCTAATCAACATTGATATTAGCCAATGAATTTAACTTGATATTAATCTATTTTACTTAAGATAGAAACAATTTGAAATTTTTGAAGAGGTTCCCAGTCCCATCCTTTACCATCTTGATTACATCATTAGAGTCAAAATTCTCCCAATTGATAGGCTCTTCTTGTAAACTAGCTAACCCCTTAGGCTAAACATCGTGGAAAATACTACCAAGAGACTATAAATTTTATTTTCATTTACCACCGAACTCCACACAAGTAGGAGAGACAACCATTTCCACCAAGAAATTATCATCCTTGTTCACCTGTGAAACTATTTCAAGATCCTCCAAATTCTCAAGCCTATCTTTTTCACCCATGATAGCATCCTAGACTTTCTCCTTACCAACAGTCACCTCAAGCCTTGGGACAGTCTCCTCCTCTTTACCCAAACCAATGTTAAGGGCTTTCTTCCCAATAGAGATCTTACCCTCAACCCATTTCTTTCCTTCCACTGAAATAATTCTTATTTTCACACTAGAAGGAAGATACAACTATGCCTTTTTAAAGCTTTTTCTCCTTTTCTCAACCTTTACTGAACATTTACTCTTGGCCATAATCGAAGGAGATTCCTCAATGTCTAGATCCATATGCATACTATCTGACTAAGAGGGGAGAGCCTCTTCCTTAACCCTTTTCCTAGGTGGATTATCAAATTCTTCTATGGAAATGTTGGAATAATGAAGAAGAAACCATTTGATGTGTTTTCATTGATGCCAACATTGTTTGTTGACAGTTTTGTCTAATCTAGTAAACAATTTTGGTGACATCTTGATCCGGTTATTTGGTATAGAATTGCTCATATTATAAGATCGGATTATGAGGTTACAATGTGCCATTTAGGACTACTAAATGCATCTATGATCAATATTTTAGTGATTATAGGTGAACAAGCTGAAAGTTTCAAGTAATAGAAGTTTGATATACAATTTTTTGCTTTATACAGTGTAAATAGGTATAAGTTATTTGGTCAACATTCCTCTGGTGTTTGGTTTTAGACTCTCCCATTCTGGAAGATAATTTATACATGTATGTACACTATATATTCTAAATGGTACATGTTTATTTGATCATATGGATCGTTGGTGTGTGATCAGTTGGTTTATTTTGTGATTAGGTCTAATTCCTGGATGACCTAATACTTGATATATGTACTATGAAGACTAACGGGTATTGTAGATGTTAAAGGGATCTATTTTAGATCTTTGCTGACCAGAATCATTTTTTACATAGTTGGTTTGAGTGCAAATAAGTATTTGTCTCAAGTATGAAGCTAAAAAAGTGATTTCAAATTAAATAGGGCTACATATAATTAGGTTGGCCTAATTGATGTATGCGGATGTAATTGTTGAAATGAAAAAGACAAATGAGATGGGGTTGAATCATTCGTAGCAAATTAATCCTTCAAAAAACCCCAACAATAAGCAAATCCACAAGAATTCAAATTACCCCTTTTCTGTTAAAATGATTAAACATGAAATGTCGATAACAAAAAAAGAAATCACAACACCACACACATAAGAACACCAGATTTACATCTAAAAACCAATGAGGGAAAAACCACAGTGAATATTAGCTCACAATATAAGTAATAGAAAAATCAGTACAAAGAGGCTCACTACCAGAATAGGATACACTATCTAAAAGGGCTCATAGCTAGGGCTCACTGCCACACAAACAATACAAGAAGATAGAAGAAGAATGTTACCTAGAGAAACACTTCTCAATGCAACGAAGAGTCCACCACAATTTCTCACACATTTTCATAGTCACACATGAAATATTTCAAATTCCTTTAGCTTACCGCGTTCAAGAACCCTAACATGAATTTTTCACTTCTTTGCTCAAATTCACATCACATACACTTTACTCACATCACTCTTCACATCTATTTTTCTTCTTACTACTTCACCCCTCTTGCATCAACACCATTAATCTTTATATCAACCTCTACCTCAAAAATTTCTCCAATGTTGGCCACTAGCCCTTATACATTCAAATTCAAACTAGGTTGCCACTCAAACATTCCTGCAGCCGATAGGAATGAAAGGTGACCTAAAAAAATTCTTTATTAGGACCCAAATAGACCCCAATACACCTCAAAATGATTCTACAATCCCCACATGAAGTGTTAAACACAAGGTCAACAACACCCATACAAAACACCATAAACATTAAGTACACACTTCCTTAGATCAAGCCAAAAGTTCCAAACAGAATAATTTACTTGAACTCAATCTAGAACAATCCATGAACCACTTAAGATTCATCAAACACTTCAACCAAGCTTTGCATCAACAAATACTTTAACTCAAGATAACTGATAAACCTTGTTTGTACACTAAGAAATGAAACTTACATTGTACTACACCAAATCAAGTAAAAACTTGATCACATAAAGATAAAGATATTATAAAAAAACTTCCCAAATCCACACAATTTGAATCCAAATAGTGGAGAAATGTGAAGAAAATACATTTCTCCCAAACCAAATAAAACATTACTAAGTAACTTACACTGGTGAAAATATCTTGCACTGTACAAAGATCCAGAAACCCAAATTTTAATATAGAAACCTATGTCATCCTTGAAAAACCTGTAAGAACCGCACATTCATAGCATCAACATAGAAAGAACAAAGATCACAATATGGGAGTTCATTATGATCATTTGCACAACATAGTTACTTTGTTTATCAAATTTTCTCAAAAGCACTTGGAGCCCAAGTACTAGAACCAACATATTTGCTCATTCCAACTCATCTCTAGATTCTACAATAAAAGAATATCTCATGTACTCACAACACTTCCTTAAGGTCTCAACTACACATACACAACTTGTTTTCCTATTTTCATAATTTTATCAATATCCTCAATATCTTCATCCCATAGTTGACATCAATGACAACACGAGTTAGTAGACTTCCTATTGAAATAAATGACAACACCATCATTCTTGCAACAATCTCCCCCTTTGTCATTAATGGTAACACAAGATGTGAAAATCCACCACATACCACACAATAGTTATGAATGCTCTCACTCTTTTTTACATGATCTTCTCCCCCTAAGAAGAGAAGTTCTCTTTTTTTCACATGTTTTTTTCTCTCCCCCTTTGATATCAATGGAAAAGGATAAAAAATTTAGAATTGTTCTCCCTCTTTGATATTGAACCAAAAAACCTACTCTGAATACTCCCCCTTAGAAGTACACTTACTTAAATCAGCAACACAATGAAAACAAATAATACTACCTACTCGAGGCCTTGAGAGATAGCCACCAACATTAGTCTAGACAAGAGATAGATCCCTAGATCCACTAGACTAATGCACCTCTATATTCATCTAATTCAAGAAAGGAGGGCAGTAACCCCCAAATTTTTTCGAAGATACTCAAAAATATCCTTAGGAAGAGCCTTAGTAAATATGTTAGCAGTCTTCTCCTTTGTGGGAATGTACTCAAGCTTCACCTCATTCTCCATAACCTTCTCTTTCAAAAGTGGGGTATGTGTAGGATCATGATGGGCCAAAAAGTGGCGATATGATGGGTATGTGTAGGGTATGTGGATGATGACCATTCTTTTACCCAAAATTGATGAAACAAAAAGAATTTATAAAAGAGATTCTCCACTTTCCACCAATATAAATTATGCTTTAATTTGAATTTAATAAATAATTATTATTCATTTTCTATTTGAATTATGACTAAAGCCCTTATTGATAGCCTAATTGAAAAACATCTATAGCTTTCAAACGGTATCACATATTTTGAATCCAAAACATGTGTCACATTCTATGTTTCGCATACTATAAGATTAAAAAAAAATGAATTTCATGAAGCTTTGACCAAGTTAAGGTGGTCAAACATACAAGTTTTTATATTTTTTAAAATTTGTAATAAAAAATTCATAATTAATTATTTACTTGGAAAAAAATTATAAAAAATATGCATCACATTGGGACATGAGTCCTCTACTTATATCTAAAATATTATAAAAAATATTATCATTTTATTGTGGTTAGGGTGGTCAGACTGACACCTACTTCTTATTTTTTTTCCTAAAATTTAAGTACTACTACATTGAAATTTCAAATTTTCACCAAATAGATTTTTTTTTTAAATAAACTTAGTAGTCTAGAAACTACATTCAATTTTCTATAGATTCTATTCTTACATATTTTTAAAATAATATAGATAACTTAAATTCAATTTTTTATGTCAAGTTTCCTAACTTTGATTTTTCTAAATTTCATTGCCACTTAAGGGCTTGTTTTTTCCATGATGATCCTGCACATACCCAGTGATATCTGATAGATATATTTTTTTTCCTTGAATGCATCACTAGATTCTTTGAAATGTTTATTGCACTTTTATTATCATATAAGATAGATATAGGTTCATCAAATACAATTCTAATATCCTTCAAAGTTTGCCTCATCCATAATACCTATGTATAGCATGATGTTGCTACAATATAATCAACATTTGTGGTTGATAAAGAAACTAAATCCTATTTCTTACTTATCCACGACACAATTGTACATCCAAGAAAGAATGCACCACCATTTTTACATTTCCTATCATCAACACAACCATCCCAATCTGCATATGTATAAGAATTTAATGTTTAATCAATATCATTCGGATACCACAAACCATAATCCAATGTGCCTCTTAAATATCTGAATGTGCAACAAGACAAACTACATGCATGATATATGGTCTAGTAGCAATTAAATATAGCAGTCCACCAATCATAGATCTATACTTTGTCTGATCAACCTTAGGTGAATCATAATCTTTGCTAAATTTACAACCAATCACCATAGGAGCACATACTGGTTTGGAGTCATCCATTCCAAACTTATTCAACATTTCTTTTACATACTTAGATTATGAAATAAAAATCCCTTTATTAGTTTGATTGATCTATAGCCCAAGAAAGAAATTCATCTCCCCAAACATTGATATCTCAAATTCTTTTTGCATATCTTTAGAAAATTTCTTGCACATAGCTTCATTTCCACCAAAGATAATGTCATCCACATACACAACTACTATCAAGATCTTGTCCTCCTCAAATTTAAATTAAAGGTTACTATCTATGGAGCCCTTGTTGAAACCTTGTTGTGTCAAGTACCTATCCATTTTTGCATACCAAGCTTTGGGAGCTTGCTTCAAACCGTATAGTGCTTTCTTCAACTTGCATACCATGTGTAGTTGATATGATAATTGAAATCCTTTTGATTGTTCCATATAAACCTCATCTTCCAATTGTCAATTCAGAAAAGCAGATTTTGCATCCATCTGATAGACCTTAAAATATTTATGTGCTACAAATGCCAAAAAAAAATTGATAGCTTCCTACCTAGCCATAGGAGAGAAATTTTTCTCAAAATCTATGCTTTCTACTTGTGAGTAACCCTTACTCACAAGTCTTTCTTTGTTCTTAACAACTTCTCCATTTTCATTCAACTTGTTCCTAAATACCTATTTAGTTCCAATTATGTTCTTTTTTCTCAGTCTAGGGACCAATTCCAAAGTTTGATTCTTCTTTATTTTCATAAATTCCTCTTCCATTACCTTTATCCAATGTTCATCCTTACATGCTTCACTCACTAATTTAGGTTCAAATTTAGACAGTAACAAAAATTTACCTCAACTTCTGCAGCTTTACTTCTTGTCAATACATCTTTCCTTTTATCTCCGATAATTGATCATTGAAATGATTCTTTTGCACATATGGGTTTTAGGGGTCTTCTCTAGAGCATCTTCCTCTTAATTCTATACCTCTTTTTCATCAATTATTCCTTCTACTCTTATGTAGTATGGTTCATCTGACACATACCCATCTACTGCAATAGAATTCTACAAATTTTCATCAACTTTAACATTTGCACTTTTAACTATCTTTCTCAACCTTTTGTTGTAACATTTGTAATATTTTATCTTAATATAATATCCAAGGAAAATTCCTTCATCATACCTTGCATCAAAATTTCCTAAGTTTTCTTCATCTCTTTTGCTATAACATTTTTTTCCAAACACTCTAAATTACTTCATAGTAGGAATCTTTCCATACCATAGCTCATAAGGATTCTTTGTGCTATTAGCTCTAGCTTGAACTCTATTAAGTATTTAAATAGGAGTATGAATAGCTTCTCTCCAGTAGACATCTAGTAGATTTTTCTCTTTCATCATAGTTCTTATAGCTTCCTGAATAGTTCTATTTTTCCTTTTAACAACTCCATTCTATTGAGGAGTTCTAGGGGAAAAAAAATGCCTATTGATTTAATGAACTTTACAAAACATGTTAAACTCATTGGAGGTGAAATCACCACCTCTTTAAGACCTTAAACACTTCATTTTAAAATCCATTTCATTCTCAACTAAATATTTAAATGCCTTAAATTTTTCCAAAGCATCATATTTCTCTCTAAGAAAAGTAACCCAAGTCATTCTAGAGTAATCATCAATCAAAAGCATAAGTACCTGTCACCTTATAGAGTTCTCACCCTTGTAGGACTACAATGATCCAGAGCATGCACTAATTCTAGCAATAGATGGTAGTAGATTGTTCCTTTCCCTTAAAGCTACTCCTTGCTTGTTTTCCAAATTGACAAGTCTTGTAGATAGTATTGATAGGTTTTATGATCTTTGCTAAATCTCTCACAGCATGAATTGAACTAATTCTTTCCAAATTATCAAAATTCATGTGACACATCCTCTGGTTCCATAACAAACTATCATTAACCTGTGACATAAAGCAATGACCATCAACACCCTTAAGTTGATAGATATTTCCTTCTATTCTCTTACCTGCAACAATCACAGTTCTGGACCCCTTCTGGATCTCACAAGCTTCATCCTTAAATACAAGATTTTATCCTTTACTACAATTTTTTCCAACACTCAAGATATTATATCATAACCCCTTAACATAGTAAATAGTGTCAATATTATGCTTGCCATCAAAACTGATTCAACCTATTCCACAAATCTTAGCCCCTAAATCATCTCCAAATTTAACTAATCCTCCATCATATTTTTCAAGTTTAACAAACTTAATTTTGTCTCCAATCATATGATTAGAACAACCACTATTGACAACCCAATAATTCTTATCTTCTTTGAGATGAAAATATAAAACCAAAGTACCCTCAACCTTATCCTTCGTCTCTGGTATACATTCCTTCACACAAATTTCAAGGTTAGAAGAACTAGATTTATATTTTATAGCCAAAAACAGACATTCATTATCATAAACATCTCCATAATTAGATTTGTCATCAGAAATACCAACATCTCCTCTCACATAGTAAGTTGTCCTAATCATCTTCCCTTTATTTCCTTTGTTCTTATCATTTATGGATCTCTTTGGATATCTAGAAGTATAATGACCTATCCCATCATAGCTAAAACATTTGAAAAGTAATTTACCATGGTGCTTACTGGTGCCCTTTTCCATCTTCCTCACAAAGTTGGCTTCCAGATCATCAAGATCTTCTTCGCTTGATTCTTCAACCTTCTTCGATTTCTCGGCCTTGAAAGTAGTCTCTAATTTTGTTCCTTTCTTCATTTTCCTCATTTCAATTGCAGCTAGAGTACCAATCAATTGATCTATGGAATATAGATGTCAAAATCAACTATTTCCTCAATAGTAGATAACTTTTGACTATAACAATCCATAAGAGATCTGATAATTTTATTCACCACTTTAGATTCCTTAATTGTTGCACCAAGACCTCTCATACCACTTACTAGTTCATCAATTCTCCAAATGTAGCCTTTAACTTTTTCATCCTTAGACATATGCATCATTTCAAACTATGCCTTCAACTTCTGCAACTTAGCTTGCTTGAATTTCAGATCTCTTTCATAAATTATTTCTAACTTATACCAAACTTCTTTAGCAATCTTCAAAATCATAACTATAACTAATTTCATTTTTGAAAGACTTCGTAATAATGTACCTAGCTTTAGCATTGACCTCATGTGCCTTGATCTCTACATTTGTATTCAAACCATTTGGAGGTGCAGTGTATGGAGTTTGATAAGCCTTCTCAATATCATATCCCTAAGAACACAAATATCCTTCCATCTATGTTTTCCAAAATGCATAATCTATGCCATAAAATGTAGGGTATTCCAAAAGAATCTTGTTTTCCATCCCGGATCTACCTCAAGCGATTAAGCTCTTCTTCAAGGAACATTGCTCTGATGCCTATTGTTAAAATGAACAAGACAACTGAGAGGGGGGGTGAATCAATTTTAGCAAATTAAAACTTCAAAAACCCTCAACAATAAATAAATCCACAAGAATTCAATATACCCCTTTTCTATTAAAATCATTCAATATGAAATGGCAATAAAAAAATAGAAATCACAACACCACACACATATGACCACCAAATTTATGTGGAAAAACCAATGGGGGAAAAACTATGGTGTAGATTAGCTCACAATATAAGTAATAGTAAAATCAATACAAAGAGGCTCTCTACTAGAATAGGACACAATGTCCAAAAGGGCTCATAGCCAGGGATCACTGCCACAAAAAGAATACAATGAAATGAAAGGAAAATGGGGGTGTACCAAATGGATTACCAAGATGATGCACCACACCCTTTCCACCTGATATTTCATTCAATTATGCATAGATAAATATCAAAAAGCAAACCTTTAAACTAATATAATAGTAAAAAGGTACATTTTAAGATGGAAAAATGATGTGTACCTACTCCAAAAAGTGCTTTCTTGGGCCTCACTGAGGACCCATTCACCCAGTGGTGAATGGGTCCCTCCTAGGGTTATAGAAAATTGATTTCTAGGTTCTCTTCTTCAATGTCTGCACTCACATATCCTAGTTTTTTAGCTCCCGAAAGTCAAAAATAAATTTTATATCTTAGTTTTTGTGATCTTGCAAGAACGATTGCAACATTTGAAACTTTCCAACTTTGACAAATTTTTTCTCCACTTGATCTTCAACATAAAACCTACAATCACACATCAAAGAGGAAAAAATATTGATTGTTAGGGAATAGGGGTTTTCCTTGGTCAAACCCCATTTTCATAATTAAACCTTGTAATGAAATAATGATACATGAAACATGAAATAGGAAGAATGATGAAGGAACAATGCTATGCCACACCTCACCACACTTTTGTTTGAATGTTGGAATGTAAATCTGAAACTTAGCATGTAGTGGCCTCCATGAATGTGATTCTTCATCATGAAACTTGATATGAAATGATGTCTTTGAATGCTTGAAGTAATCTTGAACTCTACATCAACATGTTGGCTCCAACAACATACATGCATTTGATATGATAATAGACCTTTGATTATTGCAGTAAAACCTTGATAAATGTGCTCTTGAATGCCTTTGAAATGCTCTTGAATTCTCTCTTGACCATAAACTTGCTATAATTCTTAAAGACTTGAAGTTTCTAGGCTATCTCTTCAAAATATTAGGTGAAACTAAGTGAAATAGCCTTGTATTTATACATAACTCAAGATTAAATCTCAAAATTCAAATAGCACAAGTCGACATTAGATCAAGGATTTGAAATCATTAAAATACCACCAAAAACATATTCAAAGGTGGATTCCCCAAGTTAAGTGAGGACCCATTCACCATAGGGAAAATGGGTCCTAGAAAACTTAACTAGGGTAGTTTGGGGGTTGTGAAATAATTGTTGGAAATATGTTGTCATTGATGTCAAAAGGGGATTAGATGGAGAGAATGGATCTGATCCTAAGCAGTGTGTTGGCATTAATGAAAAGTGTCATTGATGTCAAGGAGAATGGAATTGATCATGCAAGGGAGATGTTGGCATGATGATATATCAATGGTGTACCTAAATGCTATGAAGCTCAAAGGATGAATGTGAGAGAAATGAACCTAGTTTTGGAAGTATGTGGATTGGTTGTTGGTGTAGAAGAGAAAGTTCAATATGTTGCATAGTTGAAAAAATGTTTTTGTCTCTCTACAATGGTTGCTTCTAGGTATTTGATGAAAAATTAAGTACTAGATTCGATATGGGTTTTTCGAGAGTATTCTAGTGATGTGCTCTACAGTTCTAGAAATGAAGTATATTCGCCTTTAGGTGTTTTATGGTTTATCTCTTAAACCCTATGGTTGTCACATACATGATTTCTTAATAGATATTCTATTTCATCATTGACTGGTTGTAGCAGGTTCTAGGTTGCTTAAGTTACTACTTAAGCCTTTGAAGTTGTTTGGGGAATCGAATCCTTCACGTTGCATTTATCAGTCAAGTAAAAAAAATTCACGTTTAATATTTCCTAAGTAATGAAAATATTTCCCTTAAGCTCGACCAATGGTGGAGATCAAGCCTTGGAGATTGAACGGTTCCTACCAAGCTCGTTGAGTTTTTGGTGGGTCCTCACTAAGTCTTGTGGGGTTAGTGGGGAACAATGGTGATCAAATGTTGAAGATCAAAGGTGCTCACAGTATGCATGGTGGGACCTACAGGGGAAGAAGATGTAGTTAGTGGAACATGATTTCACAATGATAGGTGAAAATGAATGATTGCATCAAGGCCATCAGTAATGGTGTATCATCAACAGTTGCTATCAAGAAGATCTGACAGTACCTACAATGTACCTGGTGGGACCTAAAAAAGGAAAAAGTGAAGGAGATGATGGTGAAATTAGAGGTGTATATGTGGAAATTTCCTACATACCTACTGAGAATTCAGTGGGACTCGATCAAGACCCATAGGGCTAGCGAGGAATGGTGAAGATTGATCCTTGGAGATTGGACGGTGCTTGCTACAAATTCTAGTGTGACCAAACTAAGTGAAAGGTGACGATGATGGAGGATGATGTACATTGATGGTATTGTCATAAATCGAATGATATAATGACACCAGACAAAGCTCAAGGTGGGACTTGATAGGCTGATGATGGAGATTGGTGACATGTGATGATACGTGGCAAAGGATGATTTGATCAGTAGACCAACTCAGATTGTTGTTGTGAGTTGTGTGGCGATGATGTGGATGAAAAATGGAAAAAAATTGCAAGCCCTACAAAGCTTGTGTGGGCCCATTTTCAAATCTCGCAAGATAAGTGGACTTTGGATGTGTTCCTTGGTGGACCCTACATATGGCAAGTGATGTAAGAAGGAGATCGATGGCGTAGATTATTTGGTGATTGATCCAACGATGATCATCAGTTGGTGGAAATCAATGACACATGATTAAAGGTAATTGATATGATGGAATGGTTTTAGAGATATGATTTTGAACATGAGCCAATGGATCGTGGCATGAAGAAAGAGATCAATAGCCTAGATTGAAAGATGAAGATCTTAAATGGCTAAGTCTATGTGAACAAAGTTTCAATAGGTAACCAACATAGAGGAAGGAATTAATTGGTCCAACCACATATTTGAACATTGTTGGTAAAGATTTGATCTTCAAGGCAGCAATATAGACTTTAGAAGTGATCAAGATCAAATTTTATCATATGGACACCAAAATGCATTGAATGCATAATCAAATTTTAGCATTTGATAGAGAGAATGAAGGAAAAAAAATTGTATCAAAATTAAATGTTGTGTGGCTCGATGTAGAGGTATGGTGATATCTAATAAACCTTATCAGATGTCTTTATGATGATCTGGATGATGGAATGTAACTTGATTTACAAGGAGCTTGATGGTGAAGTTTGCAAGCGAAGGAAACCCTCGCAGAAGATTTGAGAAGATCTGGATGGTAGAGAGAATCTCGAGGTAGAGATGGAAAATCAACGGAGTTCAAAAAAAAGGAAATTAGAGAGTTATCTATGTTGTTGCATCTATGGTAAGTGTAGTGTGAAAATGTATGCAAGTTCAAAGAGTGTTGAACAAAGTAATGTATAGCTAAGTATGTAGCAAAGAAAGTGTAATCAATGCGAAGTGCAGTAGACAGTGAATGCATTTGAGAAGTCCTAGATTGTAATAGAGAACATCTTCTAGGTGTTTTCATTCATGGTGAAGAGAGTGTACAGTGAAACAAGATACAACAATGATTGTTCTATGTGCAGAGGAGAGTGCAGAGCAAGGGTGTGTTGCTAAGAGTGCAACTTTAGTAGCAGTAGTGTAAGTTGCAGAGTGTGCAACAATTCATTGAATGTGATGGTGCATTTTTTAGGTTGAGTAGAACCTAATTGTATGCATATATGAATTTTTAATTCTTTAGAGGTTTTAGCCTCATTGTACTGAGTTGTAGCCTAGATTAGGTGATGTTTATCTCCTTGGACTTATAGCTCCTAAAATAGGGTGTAGTAGTATCCTTGAACTTGTACTTTCTAAACAGGGAGTTGTTGCTTCCTTGGGTTGTAACACTAAACATTGTAACAGAGATTTCATTTGTGATGCTAGATTTGAGAAATAGCTTCAAGCAACTTTTTTCACTGTGGTTTTTCCCATCTTGGGTTTTCCATGTATATCTGTTGTTGTGGGTATTTGTGTTGATTGCATGTTTATGTTTGCATCTTTTAGTTTTCAATCTACATAGTAAGAGTTTGAGTAGGAAATTTCATGAAGTATTTGGAGCTAAGGAGGTAGTATCCAATAAGTTTTGGAGAGACAAATTTTTAGTATCTACTAATTCACCTCCCTCTCAATAGATCATTCTATTCCAAAAATTGGTCCTAGAGCCCTAGGTTCCCTAGGATAAGCTTAATCAGCTCGAGTAGATCTTGGATAAGGTGAACACAATGATTAGTCATAAAATTTTACTTGCATATGATGGAACTATCTTTGATGGATCAAGATATTATTTTTTGACCTCATTGATGGAAGACTATTTGGGATCCATAGGAGTCGATGTTTGGATGTCAGTTGTAAATGGATACATAGTTCCTGCTACACCTCTAATAACTTAAGTTGAAAGGAAGGCATATGAGGATAATGCTATAACAAGAGATATAATTCTTCATGGACTATCAAGTTTTGTGTTGGTCAAAGTCATGGATTAACAAAGTGAACATGAAGTATGGAACAAGCTAAAGAGGATGTATGAAGAATGTGATGTTGTGGTGTAGTCATTTATTGAGAGATATCATAGTGAATTTGAAAGTCTTGAGACAAGTGAAGACCAAAAATTTGCAAGTTGATTCTCAAGTGAAGCTGCAACAAGAGGTGATGAGGAAGAAGCATCTAATTTTAGATCAGAGGATACTAATGAAGAGGAAGTTAATTGCATCAGAAGATTGAGTAGAATAATTCTTATAGCTGCTAAATGCTTTCATAGTCAATAGGATAATCCTAAGAAATAAGAAGACAATAAGAAGGAGAATGAGAAGAAATATCTACATGCAAGTGAATAAAAAGGGTCATTTGATGTTAGTGGTAGATCAGATGTTGAACATGGAAGTTTCTAAGGATTTGAACCATTTGAAACAATCTCTAATGAAGAGTTTGAGAGGTCTGACAATGATGAAGAAGTGGATCTTGAAGGTAAACTCATTTGTTCTCTAAATGAGATTAAAAGTTTGAAGAAGGAGAATGTAGAAAAAAAGTTGCATCTTAGAAAGGGATAGAGATACTGACTAAAAGTCTTGAAGAATCTAATCAAATGATAGTTAGTTTGAAGACACAAGTTGAGGAAGCTAAGACGATAGAAGATGTAGTTAAATTTGAACTACATTCTAAATCAAATGAGTGCATGAAGTTGGCAGTAGATATAGTTGCACTAAGAAAGGAGTTAAAAGAAGATAAGGGGAAGATTGAAAAAGTCTTGAAGTTGAAAGGTGGCTCTAAAATGTTAGATGAGTTGATTAGATCACAAAATCCATCAAGACAGAGATCAAGACCAAGAGTGAAGATTGACCTTGGTTGTGAGAAAGGGAAAATTCCTACTTCTGCAAGATTATTTGATGGATTTAAAGAAGAAATATGATGCACAAAGAATGAGAAAGCATACATGAGTTGTTCCAAAGAAAATATCTTTGAAAATGGAAGATCAAAAAAGGCATTGTTGGAGTAAAGAAAGAAAAAGAAGAAAAGAAGCCCGCTACTGATAAGAAGAGAGTTGAAAATGAAAAGAGACCTACTGCAAACAAGAAAAGGAATAATTATTCAAATCTTACTTATCAAAAGAATATGACCACAATAGAGATGAAAAATGAATAAATAAGCCCCTGAGAAATTAGAAAGGAAGGAAGATACAAAGGGAGTTGAAGTAGAAAGATGCACAAGGATGATACATTACAATGTGTCAAATCAAAGATCACCTCATCCTATTCAAAGAAATGATATGACTAGGTACTCCCCATGTTTCAATGGTTATTGCTATGTTTGTAATTAGTATGTTCATAGAGCTAAAGGTTGTAGGTCTGTACCCAAAAAGGAGCACAAAATATGTAAATAGAAATTATTTTTCTCCTATAGTAAATATGAATATAATGTGCTACAATTGTAATAATTTTGGTCACATAGCCAAAGACTATAGATTAAATCATGTGATACCAATGGAACATTATAATAAGAAGAAGAGTATGTCCCCTCCAAAGTGAACAATGTTTCACATACTCATGAGAAGAAGGTTGACAAGAAAGAAGAGAAGCTCAAGAAAGTGTGGAGATTGAAATATTAGCAAGAGGCACCAAATGAGGTTTCTTCTACCTTACATCACTAATTTGTAGTGATAGGGCATGAGTCCAGGGGGAGCTAAACTTATATTTCATTCATCCTTAGAAATGAAGAAGGAGATTAAGTCAGGTAAAAAATATTTTATAAATTTGTAATGACTTGATGGTTGCAGATTCATGGTCACATTCTTGCTCTTTGAAATGCTAATCAGAGAGTAAGAAAATCAACAAATAGTAGATAGTTGTTCCAGAAATTGCTATCAAATATTAGTATTAGTTATTGAAGAAAAGGTGGTGTAAATGCTTTGTTAAAAGAAATTCTTCTTTCCTACAAGGAGAAGAGATATGGGTGCGGGTGCATGAAGTTGGGTTACAATTTTCTAGCCAATTCCAAAAAAAAATTGAAAACTCATAACACAAGCGCGTTATAATGCACTCGTGTTATGGAAATTTAAAAGAAAAAAAAAGTGAAAGTGATTCATTTTATGTCAACTATTCTTCTACTCTGCCCACGGCCAAAAACCCTCATTTTCATGCTTGCGCTCTAGGAGGAGGGATTGAGCAAAAATCTTCAACAGTGATTGTTATTTCTTTGCAAGGATGATGCCACGATGATGAAGAGGTGGGAGAGGTAAGTATTGTTTGCTATTTGTTTTGAATTTCTTAGTTTTAGGTTGATTTTTTTAGTTTTAGGTTATATTTGATATAGAAATTTTTGAATTTGTAGGAGATGCAAATGAACCCGAAAACCCAGAAAATCCTCAACAAGAAGAGCAACCAAATCCTGAACAAGAAAATCAACCTCAACAACAACCTCCTCCACCAGTCCCTCAACACCCTCCTAGCACTCAACAAAATTTAATGAGTGAGATTGAGAGCAACAAAAAATAAATTGAGTATTTTATTAGTAGGTTGAGTGATCCAAATGGTTCAACCACATAAAGAATGACCCTAGCAAATTCATTGAAAGATATGTTAAAAAATATGGATTCAATTAGCAAACAAATAACTAGATGGCAAGATAGGAGGTAGGCGGCTAGGGCATATTATGCAAATAAACTATCATATAAACAAGTAAAGGATTTAAAAATTAGAAAAGGTGATTTTTTTTCATTATTCACTGACCCACACACAAATCAAAATCTTACTGTCAATGCGAAGAGGTTTCCTATTCATTAGTGTCACCACCAAGAGATTTGGAACCATTTTTATGAGAGGTTGTACATGGTCTTTGATGACCGACCATGCAACAATTGTGAAGTCCCCCAGTATTTTCTTAGGAAAATATACAGTGAGATCATATTGAACAAAATCCCAAATTATTTTGATATGAGGGACTTTCGGGGGAGAGGTGGGTGGTCGGCTCAGGATAGGCCCAGTGCACAGCCAAATCCTACATGGCAAGGGAGATGAGCTCTCACTAGGCCACCTCATGAGCACATTGTTATGCTTGCCATCACAAAGGAGAGTGTCGACATAGAGACGTTGTAGGCAATCAACACTTTGAACCACAGTGTCATCCATCATACTAACCCTATTCTACAGTGCCATGCAAGGGAGTCTTTGAGTAGTGGCCTTTGAACCCATATGTGTCAATCTTGTGGGGCGACTTGTTCATATGACCCCACTGGCACTTAGGAGGCTATTGTAGAGGATCCATATGTAGCTACGAAGATGGAGAGGGCAGCTGACATTTTGCATGATGTGTATGGAATTGATACTCAGGTAAAAGTTAGCATGTTCATTGAATTTAATTTATTAAATTTTTATTTTGAAATGCAAAATTAACTAATTTAATTTTATGATTTTAATAAAATTGTAGGGTCACAGTGTTGAGACTGGATACACTGGCCCTCCACCTACTTATTTCTGCAATACACCTATCGGTGGGGTATGTAACTAGTAAACAATTATAAATTTATTACATGTTAATAGCATTGCTTTACAAATAGTATTTTAATATGTGATTTTGGATGTTGAACAGGGTAATATTGGAGGTTTTGAGGGAATGCCTCCCAATGCTAGTGGATTTACTCAAACCTTCATGGATGTAATGAAATAAAGAGTTTAACTAATGAATTGTACTTAATAGATTTGTGTAGTTTATATTAATATCATTGGTTACGTTGCATTGTACATCATTCAAACTCAAACCATTACTTCACATTCCATAACTAATAACTAGATGTTGATAGATGACAAAATTTCAACTTCAATATATAGTTGTTTAGAAAGTCAAGGGTGCTGCCACAATAATGGGTTACACTTTTTGGGACATCCTGATTTTTGCTTGAAATCACATATTTTTAGAAAATACAATGATTTCAGACTTTAAAAGTTCAATTTAAATGATTTTAATTAAATATGGATTGATTAAACCCTCTTAGATGAAACCCCCTTGGATAGAACCTTGTTAGATTTAAACCATACCTATAATTGAGTCTCCTCTACACCTATCAATATGCTGATAAAAAATCACTTTTGATTTACCTTTTGGGTGATCAAATGAATTCATTTAAAATTTATGTTTTGTAAGCGTGTATCCCTTATTATAAGCTTCCCAAAAAGTATAATTTTAAATATGTTTAATTGTATTATTATATTTATTTTTTATTTCTTGTGAATGTAGGATTTTCAATGAACATCAAGTTCTTTGTTTCACACATACAAAAAAATAGAAAAATAGAGAAAAAAAATTCTAAAAAATACATGTGCACTAGGTATTGATGTCCTTATTCCAACAAAAAAATAATAAGTTAATTAAAATGAATACAAAAAAACTTATGTGAGCCAAAGTACACCTCTATCCAAATTATAATTACTCTAACTTGAAAAATTAATTAAAAAAAAATTATGCAAAAAAAAAATTATGAAAAAATATCCATGTCGTAGATATTGGTGTGAAAAAATTGTTTTTTAAAAACTAGAATTGTATCATGTCTATAAAAAAAGTTATACAATCCAAAGTAAACATCACTTTTTTAAAATGTTGATTAGTAGAAAAAATAAGTTATTAAAAATTACATAAAATGATTCACAATTTATTTTTTAATTTATTTTTTAAAATATAATTAGAATCTACACAAAATATCTAACAAATAACTAGTTTGATTCATCTTCAAATTCTTAATGGTTTAGCTGTTATACATGTAAGAAAGTGAATATCTAGTGAAAAATCCTGATTTTAGAGTCAAGTTTGGCCAAAAACTATAACCCATTATTGTGGGATCACCCTCAACATAAGCAACTTGATGCAATTTCTTCACATGGAGGCATGTGCTTGAAAAGGTACACTTGCACGAGAAACTATGGATGCTTGGAAAAAATCAATGAAACCATAATAGTAAGCAATAGCATAGACAAGGCAGTTATTAGTTTCAAAAAATGCCTCGAAGAATGTGGTCTCATGGCACGATGGAATTCCATTCCATCACCATGAGACCACATTTCTTCAAGGCATTTCTTCAAAATGCTCACCACCTTTTCTGTGATACCACATTTTTCATAGATGTGGACCAAATCATTTTATCAAACTATTCGTGCTTCCTTGCTCCTATGGCTAAAAGCCTACAATAGGTGCTTTCCAACAAACTATGGATGCTTGGAAAAATATCTATCAAAGCATAATAGTAAGCAATAATTTACCATACAGAAGGCAATGAATTTTTTGAAAAAATTCTTGAAAGAAATACGTTCTTATGGTGATGGAATGCCTTGACGTGCATTTGTTTGTAATGGCATTCCATCACCATGAGACCCCATTTCTTTTGAGGCATTTTTTCAAATAGTTCAAGTTGCCTTCTCTATGCCACCACATTTATCGTACATGTCTACAAAATCATTTAATCAAATGATTCAGCAGATTGCTGCTATGGGTACAAGCCTAAAAACACTTCCTTTTGAACAAGATATGGATAGGGCAAATAGTAAGCATGATAATCAGATATATATAGTTTAATAAGTACGCAAAATTTTGTTCATTAGATCTCATACACTATAAGTCATGATGTGGATCGCTATTGTAACTTTTTTGTGATTGAATAATTTTTTGTTTTATTTTCAGATGTTGGTTGTGGAAACACCTCCAAATGTTATTAGGGTAATGGATATCGGTGTTTCATCTGCTATACAATCCTCGATGGCTCTGACAGGGCAGGTATTAGGAAAATTACTAAATTTACATTTACATTTGTTGTTATAGATGTTAGTTCAAGTGAAAAATCAAACCAAATTATTAATTCATAGTCTAATTTCTATTTGGATGGTTTATATAGGGCTTGAGCATGCCTTAACATCAGCATGCAAATATTTCCCTTATGGAGAGTGATCGTGAGATGGTCGTAAGTGATTTTTTTTTAAATATATCATTTTTTATAATGTAATTTCTATATATTAATGTCTTTACTTCTTAAATTGTAATAGTTAAAACTTCACCAAGAGCTTAACGCTAGTAGGAGGAGTAGCAGGAGCACTCCTCAAGTGCCGCAGAAATAAATGACAAACCTATTGCCATTCGATTGGCTAGTAAAGGGCAAGAGTTTATTTCGAGATCCTGGAGAGCAATGACTTTTGATTCTAGAGCCCTTTTTTGTATGCCTACATGGAAGTTTTGTACATATTTTGTATTGGATATATTTGACATTGTATTCCTATATGGCATTCTTGTAAGCCTATATGGCTATTTTGTACCTATATTTTATACTTATATCAACATATATTGATGTATGTGTAAATGGCTATTTGGTTAATACAAATATTTTTTATCGATGGTTTCCATATTTGCATGTTACAAGTTCATGGTTCAATAGATATGAGTTACATGTACATTCAAGTGTATACTTTACAACGCACGTGTTTTCATTGTGACTTACATGTGTTCCAATGTATACTTTGCAACTTACACATTTTCATGTTTATACCTTGTATTCGTGCATATACTTTGTATTAAGTTGTGTATACCATGTAATCGTGTGTATACTTCAAGGCATATGTGTTTGTGAATAATTGTGCTTCCCTTATTTGCATGTACATGCTTGACTTATTCATGTGTATACTTATTAATTAGTTATCCATAGCATTGATCATTTTTTTCCTTCATGGTTTGTCTTGAATAAATTAATTTATTGATGGTAAACAATTTTATCTAAAAGCAAAAAACACATTTTCAATTGGTATTTTATGAAATGATTAATAAAAAGATTCCAATATATTTAATCCTTTGATTGGAACAACTCAATTAAGCAAAGGATATGTATAATACTTTTCCTTTTAGATTAGCAATGCATGAAAGTTTCAAAAAGTATCCTTGATATTACAAAAATATATGTGTTTATACACTTCAATTGTGCACTCACCCTTTGGTTCTTTGAAAGAAAAATTTTCCTATGCCATTGTTACACTACACAAGTAAACCAGATTTTGTATTGTGGAGCTATATTAAGCTACCACTCTCAAGACCAATGAAACAATGATAAAAAATAATGTTTGAGATTGGAAGAAGACATCAAAATGGCTAGTGTACTAAAAAAATTCTTATGATTTATGAAGAACGCTGATAACTCTACTCAGTTGGCTTCTTTTTTCAAAATCATACAAATTGAACCCTAGCATAAATAGACTCTGTATATCAAGCTACCACAATTCAAGTTTTAACGATGAATATTTATGATGAATGTTTTAAATGACAATCAAGTTTATGGTGGTTTCGTTTTTTACATGATGTTATGTGATATTCTAATCCTAATGCATGCTTCTAGGCTGCATATATATTTATATTTTGTTTTTACATGATTTTTGTACCAATGAACCCAAAACGAACTGAAGCCCCCTCCAAAAAGATTTGCCCTAACTAGCGAACTGAACCCCCAAACTAAAACCCAAACCTCAAAACCTATTCCAACACTCTTCATTTTTCCTGCACAAACTTAATTGACCACCAAATTATGCTGCCTCTTCACTTTACCCACTTTTACTCCCTCAAACATCTCTTTTTCATTCAAAACCCATGTTTTCCCAACTAGGGCATCATGCCATAACATACTTTTGACTTCCCTTGTCCTTGTAGACCTTTTGAACACATTAAACTCCACAACCTCACCCTATTTCCAACCTATTATAACTTATTTTCAAACAATTTCTTCTTTTCAGCTCTTCTAGGTTTGCTTTTAAGGGGCCTCAATTTTGAATTTTGAGCAAGGGCAACGTTAGTAATCTCTTCCAATGCCTTTACCAATGCTATTTTCTTATTCATACTCCCTATCCTACTTATATTAGGCCCATATCACCGAGACATAGCCTGAACAATAGATGGAATGGCCTATTTCAACATATTACACTCGAACCCTTAAGGGATTGCTCCGGTTGAACGTAGCTCAGAGCGATTTCGTGTGTTTGAGTGTGAAAGAGGACCATGCCTAGCATAAAAATACCTATTCAGATGCGTTGGAACAATTTGTTTGTTCACACGAGTTGCAAAACAAAAGTTGCATGACTTTACAACTTTCCACTTCTTCCATTTGACACTTTTTCCATCAACTGAAAATTGGACACCATAGGAAAACCACTTTGAGATAACAAAAACCAAGAGAGGTTATTGTAGAGGGGCCCAACATGATCCCATAGGATTAGATGAAAAGTTTCTAAGTGTCATAGTATTCAAGTAGCAACATGTTGAAGATTGTAGCCATTTTGCTCTTTGGACTCTTAAGGGATTGATCTGATTGAACATAGCTCAAAGCAATTCCGCATGTTTGGGTGTGAAAGAGGACCATACCTAGTGTAAAAATACTTATTTGGGTGTGTTGGAACAGTTTGTTTGGTCACACGAGTTGCAGAATGAAAGTTGCACCACTTTGTAACTTTCCACTGCTTCCATTTGACACTTGTTCCATCAACTAAAAATTGGACACCACAGGAAAACCGTTATGAGATAAAAAAAAATAGATAGAGGTTATTGTACAGGGGCCTAACATGATCCTATAGAATCAAACAAGAAGTTTCTAAGCATCATGGTATCCGAGTAACAACATGTTGAAGTTTGCAGCCATTTTGCACTTTAGACCCTTAAGGGATCAATTCGGTTGAACATAGCTCAGAGCAATTCCGCGTGTTTGGGTGTGAAAGAGGACCATGCCTAGTGTAAACATACCTATTTAAATTTGTTGGAATAGTTTGTTTCATCACATGAGTTGCAGAACAAAAGTTGCACCACTTTGCAGCTTTCCACTACTTCCATTTGACACTTTTTCCATCAACTAAAAACTGGACACCACAGGAAAACCACTCTGAGATAACAAAAACTGAGAGAGGTTATTGTAGAGGGGCCCAACAAAATCCCATAGGATCAGATGAAAAGTTTCTAAGCATCATGGTATCCAAATAATAGCATGTTAAAGTTTGCAGCCATTTTGCACTTTGGACCCTTAAGGGATCGATCCGGTTGAATGTATCTCAGAGCGATTTCGCATGTTTGGGTGCAAAAGAGGAGAATTCATAGCATAAAAATACCTATTTGGACACATTGGAATAGTTCATTTGGTCATGCGAGTTGCAGAATGAAAGTTGCACCACTTTACAACTTTACATTACTTCTATTTGACACTTTTTCCATGAACTGAAAACTAGACACCATAAGAAAACCACTTTGAGATAAAAAAAATAGAGAGAGATTATTGTAGAGGGGCCCAACAAAATCCCATAGGATCATACAAGAAGTTTCTAACCATCACGGTATCTGAGTAACAACATGCTGAAGTTTGCAGCCATTTTGCACTTTGAACCCTTAAGGGATCGATCTAGTTGAACGTAGGTTGGAGAGATTCCACATGTTTGGGTGCAAAAGAGGACCATCCCTAGCGTAAAAATACCTATTCAGATGCATTGGAACAATTCGTTTGGTCACACGAGTTGTAGAATGAAAATTGCACCACTTTGCAACTTTCCATTATTTCTATTTGACACTTTTTCCATCAACTAAAAAATGGACACCACAGGAAAACCACTCTGACATAAGATAAATTGAGAGAGGTTATTGTAGAGGGGCCAAATACAATCCCATAGGATTATATGAGAATTTTCTAAGCATCACGGTATCTGAGTAGTGGCATGCTGAAGTTTGCAACCATTTTGCACTTTGGACCCTTAAGGGATAGATCCGGTTGAACGAAGCACATAGCGATTCCGCGTGTTTGGGTGTGAAAGAAGACCATGCATAGCATAAACATACCTATTCATATGCATTGGAATAGTCTGTTTGGTCACACGAGTTGTAGAACGAAAGTCTCACCATTTTGCAACTTTCCACTACTTGCATTTGACACTTTTTCCATCAACTAAAAACTAAAAACCACGAGAAAACCACTTTGAGATAACAAAAAATGAGAGAGTTTATTTTAGATGGCTCCAACACAATCCCATAGATTCAGACAGATATTTTGTAGGAGCTATGGTATCTAAGTAATACCCCATCAAAGATTGCTACCCTTTTACACTTTGGGATTTGATGTTTCATTGAACTGTACGGTTCCATATAGGGTGATTGTGCTCTGTTTTCAATAGAATTTGGTGGGCAGTAGACTTAACTCTATTTTAGTTTTGGTTTGGTTGGATTTCAAGTTATTTTGTGCATTTTAGAAGCCAATTACTAAAGGTCGGTTTCTATACCCTATTTTAAGGGTTTTAAGTGCATTAAAATGTCATATTAAGCCTTTCACCCACTGTATGCTTCTATAACTCGATGGAAAGGCTTAGTTATAGTTATAAAACATGTGTGAATAGTTTTGTGTGCAAGGGAGATGAATAGATGGTTTTTAGGTGATGCCTTAGATGTCAAATGGTGCATTTTTAAGTGGAAAATGGTGGTTTATTGCTAGGGTTTGAAGAAATATTTGGGGGCAGTGATATCTCTTGAACTTTTAAGCTTGTGCAAACCTTTTTGAATGTGTTTTAGGCTTTGGTTGGCTATGGGAAGTTTTGAGTATGAGTTTTCAACAAACCCTTGCCTAACTTACAGTCTCCAAATCTCATCAAATGGACTTATCTTTTAGAGAAGGTCATCCAATGGCCAACCAAACATCAATCAAGCTTTAACATAGACCCTAAGACAAATTACCAAGAGATCATACCATGTTTATTTGTACCATCATTAAGATTCAATAGACCACCTTGCATAAAGGCTACTAAATTACCCCTATTTACAAAGAGATGACCTTTTAAACATTAAATCTTCACTCAAACTCCTAAAACAACAGTATGTTATTTGTCAAAACCTCCAATTCCATGATTTTTTTCCAAGTCCAAGACCTCTACACCCCTAATACACCAAAACCTCTATTTCAAGAAAAATACTTGGGGTTTTAATGAAACTCCTATCTCCTGCACCTGCCATACCCAAACAAAGCACCAAACACACTTACTAGACCCTACACATGGTTAATAATACATTACATGGATAGTCCTTCCCACATTTTGTCAAAACACCACTTGAAACCCTCATTTTCATCATGAAAATACCCTGCTAGAGCCCTAGAACATCATCCCAAACACCCAACCTTGACTACACAACATTATAATCAGGTTAGGCATGTATTTTACAAGTGAGAGGACCCATTCCACAAGTTATAGTAGGCACAACAAGTGGAATGGGTCGAATTACATCATGAAACCCTTCAATCCAAAAACACTGTGAAAGTAGGTAGCAGCAGTAAAAAAAAGATAACCTTCTTGCCCCTCCTAATGTTTGGACCACATCCATTACCTCCACATAAAAATTGACATCCTTGGTCTTCTTGGTTCCCATGCCTTGATATGGTTATGCAAATGAAAATAAAGCAAAGTAATCATCTCCTTCTTCGCTGGCTAGAAGAATGCATGCTTAATGTTTTGATACATGATGTCAACTCCCTCTTTTGCTCTCATGGTTGAATATAAAAATATAGTATGGTGGGCCTCCAAAGTTACAGTCATCTTTATTCCTCTTCCACCAAATGCTAGCCTGATCCACACGTCTACTAGCCTAATTGGCTTTGTTTTTTAAAGCTGAAGTTTCTCCTGATTCACCAATGTAGCTCTCTTTTCCTTTTCAAACTCTTGCATTACTACAAATCGTCTCTTGGATTTAATCATCTGTACCACATGGTTGATGTGCTTTGAATTCTTGCATCTAAAGGAAATTTCCTTTACATAAATACTGCTAGGGAATTTCAATGTTGCCACTATAGTTGGTATTAAAGCCGGTACCTACAAAATGAAGAGTGATCCTCATTCCTCTTCTACATTAGAGGGTTCATATCCTTGATTTGACTCTTATGAATTATCAAAATCAAAATCACTAGCAGAGGCTTTGAAATGAACTCCATGAAAACCAAGCTCTCTAAATTGTATATCAAACTCTAGTTAAAAGTCTTTTAGATGAGGCTGCTCTCATAGCTCTCTTACTCGCTTGACAAATCCTTGAAACTCTGTATTGATTTTATTTTTCTTGTCCCTCTCTTGTTGTTCTTCCTCAATTTCATCAAGATCATACATTGACCTTATTGACCCTCCTAGATTTTGGAGCACATCCATTACCTCCACATAAAACTGGACATCCTTGGTCTTCTTTGTTTCCATGCCTTGATATGCTTATGCAAATGAAAAATGAAGCAAAGTAATCATTTCCAATTTCTTCTTTTCATGATATGTCACCACCTGTTCTCTCTTCTGTTCTTTGAAGGTTTCATACTCTTCATCTGTTAGATCTTTATTCCTTTTTCGTTTCTTCGACATGGCAGATAATTTTACCTATAGCATGGTAATGAGACGAATATTAGTTCCTCAAAAATGTATCCATTAAAATAAATGAAATATATATGTCATTCAAGGCTTCATAAATAGACAACATAGGTGATGAGGTAGCTAAATACTGATGAGGTAATTTAGAAATATATGGAAAGCATGGAACAAGACTTGGGGAACCTTTTGGAGTCTTTTAAAGGCATTAGGGGTGTTGGGGTATGCCTTGACAAGTTGAAAGCTTCCTTATACAGGCCTAGTGAAGCCTTGTTTATGGCTTATAAATCAATCTTTTGATATATTTTTTTTGGGTGTTTGATCCTATGCTTTTGGGACCTTGTGGAGGATGGTGTTAGGAGTCTAAAACCATGTTTCAATTTTTGGTTAAATCCTCTAATTAGTTTGTATTTTGACTGTCCTATTGGTGAATGTTGCAAAGTTGCATGAGCTTGTGTAGGAGCGATGTAATAATGGATGTTTTCCGATGCAAGGTCTATTTGTTTGGTCATGTTTTGTTGTGTGAATAGTGTTTACATCATCCCCAAGTCATGTTTAGATTTCTGGTTGTGGGAGTCAAATTGAGTGGTCAAGTTGCATTGTTGAGAGGAATAGTGAAGTTAGTGTGTGCATATAGAGTATGTGAGAGAAGCTTTTGAAAAGGAAGTTGCTTCCCTTGCCACTCTACGTCATTTTCAATAATATTTAGGGGTCTAGGTAGTATAATTTTCAAAATGCACAAAAATTCCTAAGTTGTGAAATTAACAATCATCAGAATTTAGATTTCACACGTTCACCCCTTGAACCCTAGTAGTAGTTGAAACTCAGCTTGTGCCCAATAACTCAAATGTTCTCCCAAACACCAGAGAAAATCTCGATGGTTTTAGACACCCATTTCAGATTTATTACACATATCCCAATGTTAGGTACAAGTCCTTTGGACCAAATCCCCAAAAACACCCCTTGTAGGCTAACCTAATTAGCTTGATTAGGCCTAATTTGCAAAGAAACATTCCCTCAAACTTATCACACGATTGAAACCTTGGGGAAGCATTTCTTAGGTTCCCAAACCTCCAAAACCACAACTAGATTCCTTTGGTATGGACAAATTCATGCCAAACCTGAAAACCCTTGTTTTATGCACTATTTAAGAGGGTTTATTGAATATGCTACTTCCACAACCTCCCAGACCTTACAAACAACTTGAACAAAAGAAATTAACCCTACACATGCCTGAAAGTTCAAAACATCTTGACCTCCCATAGAGATTCTCCCAAACCCTAGGCCTAAGCCCTCATTCACATGCATTTTTGTTCACAACAATAAATTACTCATATTGTAAGTTTCCACCCCTAACACCTATAACTCACTAAAACCACACCAATGGCTTGAAAATATCTTTATTACATAAAAAAAAACTGATATTTCACACTTTACATGTAAATTCAAAAAATTGCCTTTAAAGGCTACAAAGATACTTTAGTGCAAGATCACCATTTTTCACATTTTAACACCTAAACTCAAAAACTCAACCTAAGACATGCTTAGTGGTCTTGATTGACCTCATTCAAAACAAAAAATTCTCAAAGACTCATCCACCTACCTATTAACCTCCTAATTACCATCAAATGATCAAATAAGGAGGATGAGGTGTAGGTGCTCCTGCACCAGGGTTGTAAAAGTTTATTAAAGAGGGAGACCAACGGTCACCTCTTTCAAATGTTAGTTTTGGAAGTTTAAGTGGTTTGTTTTAGGAGGGAAAAATTATAAAATTCCATGAGAAACTTGAATGGAGGATGATCCTTGGATTGGGAATCAAACCAAATGAGGAAATGTTGATTTTTCCTTAAGAAAAATGAGGTTTTGGTGAGTGAAAATATGTTTCTGAGTTGGGAAGCATTATATTATGTTAGATTGAGTATGAGCAGTGTATTTTATGATTTTTTGAATAGTTTTCAAGTTTTGGAGTGTTTGGCAAGTTCTACTTTCAAAAAAACTTAGGGTTTCTAAGCCTAGGGAGAGGGTTTTATGGTTTGGGTGGTAAATGATTGAATCTCTACAATCTAACACTGTAATTTGAAGTTTTGACAGATATAAAATGCTGCCCCAAGGTTTTAGGAGATTACACAAAGTTTTGAGGGTGGTCCCTTTGTAAAAGTGGGCTAATTTGAGCCCTTAAAAGCATAGAAAACCTGATTTCTATAGTTTGGTTAAAAACAAGCATTGGTGATTGTTGGATAAGTTGAAAGGATTTGTAATGGGTCCCTGATGTGTGTTGTGTTATGAGTTGACAGGTTGTGTGAGTGGAATTATACCTGATTGAGTGACTTTGATATTCTACAAGGAACAACGTGAATATGCTAAATGAAGAAGTCTTGGTGAAATTGTAAATTGAAAATTGTGTTTGCATATTGGAGTTGTGTATTTGTGTGTTGCAGGCCTCACCCTACTACATTAGGAGTATATTCCAATTTTTTATAGACTTGTATGGAAAATTTGGTAGCATGGACAAGGAAATCAACTAGTTTGTATAATTGTTTGACAAAATAACTCAATGAAAGCTTTGGAAGCATACACAAAGTAAATCAATTATTAAATAACAAAATTCCTCAAAGAGATGTGGTTTAAAAATGTAATTGGAAAGTGTATAAAATTGTGTAATTTAAAATGTCCATTGACAACCTAAGGTTGTAACATGACAAACAAACAATGATCAACATGGACTATGCAAAACATTAAAAATGAAAGCAACCCATAATAGAATGAAATAAAATGTACAAAGACTTCACATACCTAAAAAACCAAAGTTTGAAATGGAGGAGTTCTACCCAATTATGTAGCCTTTGCTTATTCTTTCCTCAAACTCCTCAACAGTTTGACTTTTACAAAAGTTTGTTCCCCTCCAAAATTCAATTGTATATCAATTATCACTAGAATTCAAAATTGAATTAATATTACATGCCTTTCCATATGAAAACTATGCTATTTCATGCAAAGGTGGTGAAAAGATCATGAAAAAGGTGGTGGAATCTAAAAATAATGCATGGACACTTCACTCAATCTTCAAAAAGCTACTTTTTGTCGGAGCACGCACAAAATAAGGAGAATATGTAGAATGTGGACCGAC
The DNA here is from genome assembly GCA_007258455.2 of Sequoia sempervirens. Taxonomy (NCBI): domain Eukaryota; kingdom Viridiplantae; phylum Streptophyta; class Pinopsida; order Cupressales; family Cupressaceae; genus Sequoia; species Sequoia sempervirens. The sequence goes on along the minus strand of VDFB02047230.1, from coordinate 522,107,530 downwards.
ATCAAGAGTATATTGTGTTTTTTTTACCGTTTTTAGTGCAAGAAAAAATGTTCTCATGTGTACTTTCTTCCTAGAATTGTCATGTCTCTACTTCTAAAAAATGTGTTCACGTTATCATAAAGTTGGTTTCTTTTATAGATTAATTTTCTCTCTTTGTCTATACTCTCTCCCACTCTCTCATGCCTTCTCTCCCACCCTCTCTCCCACCCTCTCACCCACTCTCCCACACTCTCTCCCACCCTCTCCCACTCTCTCCCTCCCACTCTCCCACTCTCCCACTCTCTCTCCCACTCTCTCCCACCCT
>VDFB02047230.1:521982653-522104605 GCA_007258455.2 Sequoia sempervirens | reverse complement strand
AAAGGAGGATATTAAAATAGCCTTACCCTTTGCACTGCTTGTCAAAGAGGGAGTATTATTTCAAGAGGAGTGATTACATTTCCATTGATGTCAAAGGGGGAGAAAGTCATGCAAATTCTCAAAGAGGAGAATTAGAGAAAGTAGAAATAGAATTAGAAAGTAAAGATGATACTGGTATAAATGTTGAATTGCTTACTTGGTATCATTGAGCATTTAAAGTTTTGCCATCAATGACAAAGGGGGATATTTTTGGCAATATGTTTTCATTGATGTCAAAAGAGGATTAGATGGAGAGGATGTATCTGATCCTAAGTAGTGTGTTGTGATGTAGAGTACGGGTGGTCAACTACAAAACAACCTCAATCAACCAATCTTTCAATCTCTCAAATATCCAATGGTGGGTGTTGCTTCACAAGCCTTCATTCTCCTAATAGCCTTTCAAAATTGGTTTTTTAGACATAACTCATAGAGTAATCATGAGATTCAAAATTTAAGACATTTCCAAATACCCTTTTCCTCATTTACAAACATACTTAGAACTAAGGTAGGGTTCTTTGTATGGATTCCTTAAAAATTTGAATTTCCTCACTCAAATTAGGCCTAATTACTTGAAAAGGCTCGGTAGCAACAGGATCTTTAAACTCTAGGCTCTATATATCAACTCCAATGCTTCAAACATGTCATAAAAGGTCTACTCAATCTTCTTCCATCAACTATATCATTCTTCCAAGGCTTGTCAACAAATATCCTAAGCCACTAGGGTTCTCAGGCCTAATATATGAAGATATTAGAATAGGGAAGCAATATCGCATGTTCCAAACACTATCCTTTTCATCTACAAGTTTTTGAAATCAAAGCACACACCTACTTCTTCCATTTCACCATGTTTCAGGAGTTTTCACTAGGTGTAATGGAATTTATTGCATTTTATTTGTTCATTGGCTACCCTAACTAGGGTTTCAATCAGTCTAGAGTAAAATGGAAACAAGTTACTTGAAACTTGATGAAATTACATGAAACCAATGCCAACAAAAAGTAGATTCATAGCTTTACCAAACACAATTGAATTGAAGTTAGTATGGGATAATACAAATCTGTACTACATCAAATAACAACAATGTAATGTCCATATTTGTAGAAAGCATAGATATGAACATATTGCTTCAATTCAAGATTCTGACATCCAACCTTTCTCTCAACCACACAAGGTATTTTTAAAACATTTTTCAACCATTTTCCAAATTTTCACAACTACTTTTCAAATTACAACTAACTAAACACCATTCTAATCACTTTTTGCAAAAAGATGCAAAAGTTACTTTTGCAACATTTGTGCAACTTTGACAATTTCTTGCAACTAGACCCTAACTCACCTCCAATGACCCAAAACTGACTCAAACACACATTAAATTCTCTTATAAGACCTTATTACACACAAACAACTCAAACAAAGAAAAATATTAACTTTTGACCCCCTTTTGGGAATGAAGACCTGGGTTCCCCTGCACCATACTCCCCAAGCAAAGAAAACTCAAGTTCCACTTGAGGATAGACCTATAATTGTACATCCATGTTTGATAATATCATCCTCAGTCATCCAAGTTTCATCCTCCATAGGAATACCTTTCCATTTGACTAAGTACTAGTGGTTATAGACCTTTCGCCTTATCTTTTTAAGCTCCTTCTTGTCCAAGATGCATTCCAAGTCCAAGGTTTGGCTTGGTGGAAGGTCCCTGATCCATTCTTCATCTTGCATTGATGACTCTACATGATAACCTACAACAACATCCCATTTACAAGTGTAAATATTAGAAACATTAAAAATATGAGAAATGACAACTCCAAGAGGAAGTTCAATTTCAAATGCATTCTCTCCAAACTTGTACACTAATTTGCACGACCCTATCTTCTTGATTTGTAGTTTAGAGTACTTCCCTTTAGGGAATCTCATCTTCCTCAAATGTGCCTAAACCAAGTCTCCAACCTTATAATCAGCATCTCTCCTCTTTTGATCAACAATGTGCTTGTACTTCTCAACATTCTTTTGAAGATTCCTCTTAACTTGTTGGTGGACTTCTTACATTTCCATAGCAAATTGTTCACCTTCAACACTCCTCATTTCCATCCCATTGACATCTCTCAATTACAATATACCCTAGGGCTGCATACCATAAACAATCTCAAAAGTACTTTTTCCAACACTTTTATTCATCGAATCATTGTATGCAAACTCAACTTGAGGCAAAACTAGATCCAATTGTATGGTATGCTCCTTTTTTAGGCATCTTAGAAGGTTTCCAAAGCTTCTATTCACCACTTCGGTCTGCCCATTAGTTTGAGGGTGATATGTAGAACTGAAACTCAAATTTGTGCCAAGTTTCTTCCATATGGTCCTCCAAAAATGACCAAAAAATTTTCTATCCCTATCAGACACAATACTAAGAGGTAAAACCATGGATTCTTACCACCTCTTTGAAGAAGAGCCTTGCAATGTATAAAGAATCATCTGTGATCTTACAAGGTATAAAGTGTTCCATCTTTGAAAACCTATCTACAACAACATACACTGAATCAAAGCCTCTTGGAGTTCTAGGCAACCCCATCACAAAATCCATGTTGAGTGATCCCCAAGGCCTATTACTGATTGGAAGAGGTTGATATGACCCTGCATTAGTGCTAGATCATTTAGCCCTTTGATAAATGATACACTTATCCACAAAGTCCCTCACATCAATTTGCATTTTTGGCCAATAATAGTGCCTCTTTAACTACTACAAGGTCTTATCAAGACTAAAATGACCTGCAAGGCTAACACTATGCTTTTCTTTTATTAAATTAATCCTCATTGAACATTTAGGAATGCATAATTGTTCTCCCTTAAACAATAGATCATCTTGGATCAAAAACGCAAGCCACTTTTTATTATTGTTGCTATAAGGATGCCTACAACTTGCATAAATATCTTTAAAATCTACATCATCAATGTACATACCCTACAAAGAATCCACTCCTATGCTTTTCAATTGAATTTCCTACACCATAAGATCCCTTCTACTCAATGCATCTTCCACTTTGTTAGATTGACATTTCTTATGCTTAATGGTGAAAGTAAATCCTTGAAATATTCAACTCATTTCACATGCTTATGACTGAGTTTATCTTGGCTATTCAAAAATTGGAGAGCATGATTATCTGTATACACTACAAGCTCTTTAGGAAGAAAATAATGTCTCCATTTCTTCCATGCTTGCACCATTGCATACATTTCAAGATCACATGAAGAATAATTTTTCTTAGCTTCATTCAATTTTTCATTAAGAAAGGAAATATGCCTATTTTATTGACTTAGGACAACACCTATAGCATGGCTACTTGCATCACATTCAATGGTAAATACCTTATCAAAACTTGGAAAAGTTAAAATGGGCTGCTCCACAACTTTCTTTTTCAAATACTCAAAACTCCTATCAGCCTCTTAAGCCAAACAAACCTCTTTCTTTTATCAACCTTTATTGTATCAATCATAGGAGCACACACATGACTGGAACCTTTTATGAATTTTCTATAGAAACTAGCCAAACCATGGAAAATCCTTACCTTAGCCACTAATTTGGGTGTAGGTCAGCTTAGGATAGCATCAACCTTACTTGGATCCATCTTCAAAGTTTCATTGGTGACCACAAAGCCAAGGTAAACCAAATCTATTTTTAAAAACTCACACTTCTTCAAGTTTATCATTATCTTTTCCTCATACAACCTTCTCAAAATCAAATCTAAATGTTGTAAATGCTCTTCTTTAGTTTTACTAAAAACAATAATATCATCAAGATACACTACCACAAAATTACCAATGAAAGGCTTAAGCACCTCATTCATCAAACGCGTGAAAGTACTAGGGGTATTTGACAAAATAAAAGGCATTATCAGCCCTTCATACAACCCCAAATTAGTATTGAACATTTTTTTCCACTCATCACCAGGCTTAATTCTCATTTGATGATAGCCACTCTTGAGATAAATCTTGGAAAAGTAGCATGCACCACCCAATCAATCCATTAGGTCTTTAATTCTTGGAATATGAAACCTATACCTTATTTTAATCTTATTGATGGCCCTCACATCCTCCAGTCACCTCCTTTTATTGGTGCTAGGACTGTGGGATCCACACAAGGACTCAAACTTTCCCTAATCAGCCCCTTGTCAAGTAGTTCTTGCACTTGCCTCTTAATTTCCTCATTTTGTTATGGAGTCATCTTGTAAGTACCTTTGTTGGGAAAACTAGCCCCTGGAATGAAATCAATGTGGTGGCTTATGTCCCTCATAAGTTGCAAGGTATCAGGAATCTCATCAACCACTATTTCATCATATTTCTTCAACAATGGGTGCACCTCTAAAGGAAACTCGGCTTTCTTTTCTACTGCCATGACAGATTTAGGCCTTACTATGATAGAAAATCCCACATACTCCTCTTCCAAGGTATTTAAGAACTTTTCATTGACCAATATCACACTAGACCTGGTTTGGGAATCTATGCTTTCATGCTTCAATGTATTAGGGTGTAAGAAACCCCATCCTTTTCTATAGCATAAGTGTTCTTCCTCCCATCATGGATAGCCTTCCTATCATACTTCCAAAGCACCCCCAACAACAAATGGCATACATCCATTGGTATTATATCACACAAAACCTTAGATTTGCATCCCGTTATGTGAAAATCAACCCAACTTTGTTCATTTACAACTACTTGCTAACCTTTGTTAAGCCAAGAGACTGTATAAGGAGTGGTATGAGGGATTTTTTTCAACTTAAGTTTTTCTACCATTTCTACAAAGACCAAATTATCAATGCTACCTGAATCAATTACAACTTTGCAACATTTACCCAAGCACTTACATGTGGTTTTGAAAAGATACTTTCTTTGTAGAGGCTCCTTTTCCATTGGCACTTTTATCAAGGTCTTCCTCACCATGAGAGACTCACCAACTTTTGGATCAACATTATGTGATGGAGAATTAACACTCTCATTGTCCTCTCCTTGCACAAATTGGTTTTTTCTTTCTCCTCCAAATGAAGTAGTGGATTGATTCTTCAATGCATTTCCATGCTCAATGACCTACAAATTTATTGTACTTATAACACTTACCTATAAATCCATTTGATCCTCTTTGGCTTCCAAATCTACCCCTATTATTGGGTCTCCTTCCTCTAAAGCTGCCCCTTGAGTTTGAATTTTTCTCTTGATTTTCTCTTTATTCTCCTTGTGATCTTTGGGACTACCCCCTACCAGAAAATGTCCCTCTTCCTCTAGAATTTCTTCCCCTACCCCTGCTTTTCTTTTCTTGCCTTCTCTTCAATTTATCTTCAGCCATGATGGCCAATTGGTAACACTCTTCCACCATTCTTGGATTGATGAGGCTCAATTCATCTTGAAGGTTGTATCTCAACCCATTGATATATCTTGCCACTTTCTTCTCATCATCTTATACATTTCCTACCCTTATGCTCAACTTGGAGAACTCCTCTATATAGGTTTGCACATCTATATCCTTTTGCTTGAGATTTTGAATCCTCTTCATCAACTGAATGGTGTAGTCACTAGGAAGGAATTTTCCCTTGAGTTTAGCAACCATCCTATCCCAAGAGGTGATTTTAGACTTCCCCTTCTTTCTCCTTTCACTTTGTACATAATCCCACCCAAGCAAGGCATGGCCCTTCAACTTTGTCTTGGCCAACTTCACACTTTGATCTTCTAGCACATCTTCATAGTTAAAGTAGTTATCCAGTGCTCCTATCCAATCTAGGAGTTCTTCACTATCCAACTTTACTCCATACATGGGTAAATCCATGTTGATTTTGGGATCTTCTCCCTTTACTACCTTCAACAACTTTTCCATCCTCAAGTCATCAAGATTCATCTCTTCCTCAGACCCTTGGGAACTTTCCTCTCCCCTTCCTTCTTCTTCTTCTTGGTCACTCAAGTCTCCTATGACCATCCTTCTTTTTTGACTTGTTTCCAAAGTAGCAAGTCTCTCCTTCATTTCTCTCATCTCCCTTGCATGTTTCTCCTTCAATTCATTCATCTATCTAACCAGTGGATTCCCTTTTGGAGGCATCTTATTCATTCTTCTCTTCAAATTTTCCTCTTCAAATCAAACTTGTTCTCTAATGCCAATTTAACATAGAGTAGGGCTGGTCAACTACAAAACAACCTCAATCAATCAATCTTTCAATCTCTCAAAAATCCAATGGTGGGGTTTGCTTCACAAGCCTTCATTCCCCTTATAGCCTTTCAAAATTGGTTTTTCAAACCTAACTCGTATAGTAAGCATGACATTCAAAATATAATACATTTTTAGATACCCTTTTCCTCATTTACAAACATATCTTAGAACTAGGGCATGGTCCTTTGTACAGATTCCTTCAAAAATTGACTGTCCTCACTCAAATTAGGCCTAATTGCTTGAATAGGCTTGGTAGAAACATGTTTTCTGAACTCCAGGTTCTATATCTCAACTCCAATGCTCTAAAAATGTCATACAGGGTCTACTCAATCTTATTCCACCAAGTATATCAATCTTCTAAGGCTTTTCAACAAAGATCCTAAGCCACTAGGGTTCCCAAGCCTATTACATGGAGATATTAGGCTAGGGAAGCAATCTCAGACATTCCAAACACCATCCTCTACATCTACAAGTTTTTCAAATAAAAGAACACACCTACTTCTTCCATTCCACTAAGTTTTAAGAGTTTTCACTAGGTGGAATGGAATTTATTGCATTTTATCTAATTCACTGGCTACCCTAACTAGCGTTTCAATTAGTTCAAAGTAAAAAGGATACAACTTGCTTGAAACTTGATGAACTTACATGAAACCAATGACAATATAAAGAAGATTCATGGCTTTACCAAACATAATTAATTTGGAGTCAATATGGGATCATACAGTTCCGTACTACATCAAAGAACAACAATTTAATGCCCAAATTTACATAAAACAAAGATATTCTTATTGCTTCAATTCAATATTCCAACATCTAACCTTGCTCTTCACCACACAAGGTATTTTTAAAAAAATTCAACCATTTCCCAACTGTTCACAACTAATTTTCAAATTGCAACTAACTAAACACCCTTCTAATCAATTTTTTCAAAAAGATGCAAAAGTTGCTTTTGCAACATTTGTGCAACTTTGACAATTTCTTGCAACTAGACCCTAACTCACCTCCAATGACCCAAAACTGACTCAAACACACATGAAGTGCTCTTATAAGACCTTATTACACACAAACAACTCAAACAAAGGAAAATATTATCTATTGACATCATGTCTACAACAACCATAGGGTTTAATTCATTGACTAGTTGTAGCAGGTTACAGGTTGCTTAAGTTACTTCTCAAGCCTTTGAAGTTGTTTGGGGAACCAACCCCTTCACCTTGCATTTATTGGTTGAGAAATTTTTTTATGCGTTTAATATTTTGTAAGTAATGCAAATATTTCCCTTAAGCTTGATCAATGGTGGAGATCAAGCCTTGGAGATTGAATGGTGCTCACCAAGCCCTCTAAGGTTTTAGTGGGTCCTAGCTAAGTCCCACGGGGTCAGCAAGGAATGACAGTGATCGAATGTTGAAGATTGATGGTCTCACAGTATGCATGGTGGGACCTACATAGGCAATAGATGTAGTTAGTGGAATGCGATATCACAATGACAGGTGGAAATGAATGATTGCATCAAGGTCATCAATAATGGTGTATGATCAACAGTTGCAATCAAGAAGATCTGATGATGCCTATAATGTATCCTATGGGACCTAAAAAAATGAAGAAGCAAATGAGATGATGGTGACATCAGAGGTGTATATGTAGCAATTTCCCACATACTCCATTGAGAATTTAGTGTGGCCCAATCAATACCCATGGGGCTAGTAGGGAATGATGAAGATTGATCCTTGGGGATCAAATAGTCCTTGTTGTAGAGTCTGGTGGGACTAAACTAAGTGAAAGGTGATGATGATGGATGATGACATGCATTGATGGTATTATCATAAAGAAAATGACGGGATGAAACAAAACGAAGCTCAAGGTGGGACCCAATAGGTAGAAAAAGGAGGTTGGTGACATGTGACAACAAGTGTTAAAGAATGATTTGATCAGTAGACCAACTCATCCAAATAGAAACATCCCGTAAGCACCACAAAGCTTGTGTGGGCCTGGTGTTAGAGCTCATGGGATAAGTGTACTTTGGATGTGTGTCTTGGTGGACCCCACATATGGAAAGTGATGTATGAAGGAGATTGAAAAAATAGATTATTTGGCGATTGATCCAACGGTGATCATTAGTCGGTGGAAATCGATGGCACGTGATTAAAGGTAATTGAGCTAACAGAAAGGTTTTAAAGATATGACATTGAACATGACCCAATGGATCATGCTACGAAGAAAGAGATAGATGCCCTAGATTCAAAGATGAAGATCTCAAATGGCTAAGTCTGTGTGAACAAAGTTTTGACTGAAAACTAACACAAAGGAAAGAATTAATTATTCCAATTGCATATGTGACCATTCTCGGTGAATATTTGATCTTCAGGTCTGCAATATGGACTATAGAAGTGATCAAGATGGAATATGATCATATGGAAACTAGAATGTATTGAATGCATAATTAGATTTTAGGGTTTTACAGAGAGAATGAAGGAAAATTCTTTGTATCAAAATTAAATTCTATGTGGCTCAATGGAGAGGTATGGTGATATTTGATAAAACTTATCAAATTTTTTTATGATGAGTTGGATGATGGCATGTAGCTCGATGTATAGGTAGCTTGTTGGTGGAGATGGTAGATCAATAGAGTTAAGAAAAAAGACAATTAGTGAACTGTCTATGTTGTTGCATCTGTTGTAAGTGTAGTGTGAAAGATTCTACAAGTGTAGAGAGTGTTGAATAGAGTAATGTATAACTGAGTATGCAACAAAGAAATTTTGATGAGTGTAAAGTGCAACAGATAGTGAATGCATTTGAGAAGTCCTGGACTGTAATAAATAACATCTTCTAGATGCTTGCATTCATGGTGAAGATTGACTATATAGTGCAACAAGATAGAACAATGCATGTTCTATGTGCAAAGGAGAGTGCAGAGTAGGGGTGTGTTGTTGAGAGTGCAACTTCAGTAGCAGTAGTGTAAGCTGCAAAGTGTGCAACAATTCATTGAATGTAATCGTGCATTTTCTAGGTTGAGTAGAACCTAGTTGTATCCATATATGAATTTGTAATTCTTCAGAGGTTGTAGCCTCATTTTCCTGAGTTTTAGCTCATATTAGGTGATAGTTATCTCCTTTGAGTTATAGCTCCTAAAACATGGTGTAGTAGCATCCTTGAAGGTGTAGCTTCTAAATAGGGAGTTGTTGCTTCCTTGGGTTGTAGCCCTAAACATTGTAACAAAGATTTCATTTGTGGCACTGGATTTGAGTTGTAGCCTCAAGTAACTTTTGTCACTGTGGTTTTTCCCATCTTTGGTTTTCCACATATATCTAGTGTTGTGGGAATTTGTCTTGACTGCATGTTTATGTTTGCATCTTTTAGTTTTCAATCTAGACAATAAGAGTTTATTAGGAAATTTGCACAAAGTATTATGAGCTAAGGAGGTAGTATCCATTAATTTTTTGAGGGCCAAAGTTTTAGTATCTACTGATTCACACCCCCCCTCTCAGTAGATCATTGTGTTCCAACAATAATATGCCAAAATGGAGTCTGAGGACATAGTGGGGACCCATTCGCCAAGTGGAAAATGGGTCCTAGGTCACTAGTCTAGGACAAATTCATTGTAAAATTAAGTGTCGTGAAATGGTATTTATGAGTGTTGGGTTTTATCCCGGAGAATCTATAATAAATTAGGCTTGGATTTGAATTAATGGGGCCAATTAATCTCAAATTATCCTTAATTAATTAATAAAGATATAGATTAGTGTGAAAGTGTAAAGATACACTTTACAACACCCTAAATAAGGCACCATTAAGTCCATTTTACTAAAAAGGGTCCTAAACCTAGTGCAAATGTGTAAAACACATTACTACACTAAATAAAAGCAACATTAGGCTTATTTATTATTAATTATTCCCAAATTAATTAAGCAAAAGGGATACTTTTTCTTTTACAATGTACAAGAAGATAGAAGAATAATGTTACATAGAGAAACACTTCTCAATGCAACAAAGATACCACCACAATTGCTCGCACACTTTCACAGTCACACATGAAAGATTTTAGATTCTTTTAGCTCATTGCCTTTAGGAACCCTAACATGAAGTTCACACTGCTATGCTCAAATTCATATCACATACACTTTACTTGCATCACTCTTTGCATCTATCTTTCTTCTTACTCTTTCACCTCTCTTGCATCAACACCATTCATTATTATATGAACCTCTACCTCAAAACTTTCTCCAATATCGGCCACTAGCCATTATACATTGAAAAAAAATCTAGGTCAACACCCAAACATTCCCACAGTGGATAGGAACGAAAGGTTACCTTAAAAATCCTTAATTAGGACCTAAACAGATCCCAGTACACCTCAACATTCTTCTACAATCCTTGCATGAATTGTTAAACACAAGGTCGACCAACACCCATGAAAAACACCATTAACATTAAGTACACGCTTCCTTAGATCAAGCCAAAAGTTTTAGACAACATAATTTACTTGAACCCAATCTAGAACAATCTGTGAAATACTTAAGATTCATCAAAAACTTAAACAAAGCTTTGCATCAACAACTAATTTAAGTCATTTGATAACTGATGACCCTTGTTTGCACACTAACAAATGAAACTTACACAGTATTAGAGCAAATCAAGTAAAAACTTGATCACATAAATATAAAAACATTAAAAGAAAATTCCCAAATCCATACAACCTGAAACCAAATAGCGGAGTAATGTGGAATGAATACATTTCTGCCAAACCACAAAAAAAATTACCAAATAACTGACTCACACACTGGTGAAAATATCTCACACTGTACAATGATCCAAAAACCCAAATTCTAAATATAGAAACCTCTGTCATCCTTGAATAACCTGTATGAACTGCACAGGCATAGCATCAACATAGAAAGAATCTAGAGCATAATACGAGATCTCATTATGATCATTTGCACAACATAGTTTACTTTGTTTATCAAATTTTCTCAAAAGCACTTGGAACCCAAGTACTAGAACCAACATATTAGCTCATTCCAACTCATCTTCATATTTTGCAATAGAAGAATAGCTCCATGTACTCACAACACTTCCTCAAGGTCTCAACTACACATGCACAACCTATTTTTCTCTTTTTATAATTTTATCAATATCCGCAACATATTCATCCCACAATTGACATCAATTACAACACTAGTTAGTAGACTTCATTGTTGGAAAATTTTCCTCAAGCTTACTGACATGAAACTCCTAAAAGAGAAAAATCAGTGAGACCCTTAGAATGTCTTCCCGACTAGCAGTTGTGTTCAAAAGATCAAAGTCGCTGAGACTTTGGTTATGTCTTGCCAACAGGAGTCATCGGCAAGACATGGCTATCGCTGTGAAATTCCTATCTCTTTCCATCTAGGTAGACCTCTTGCTAACGGGTTGGTTCCTAGTGGTCATCGGGGAGACTCTTGGTGATGAGTGGCATCGGGGAGAGATGTGAACCTTCAGAGTGACTCATTCCAACAAAGTATGTCTTGCTGATGGTCTTACACATGAATTTCATCGGGGTGACATGAAGGCTCGATAAGAGTCTAAGCAATAGTGGATGTCTCGCCGATGGATGTTTCTCTCACCAACAAGTTGGTGCATTTGGTATGAACTCATGGGGATAGCTTTTCTCTCACTGACTGCTATATGATCGGTGTGAACTCTTGTCGATAGAGGATATCTCACCGATGGATTTTTGTTCGTTGTGAACTCTCAGTGATAGTGAAACTCTTGCCGATAGATATACACGAGATGGATATCGATGTGAATTCTTAGTGATAGAGTGTTTTTGGCCGATGGGTTTGTATTTGATATGATTCTTGCCGATAGAGTGAGTCTGGCCGATAGATTTGCACTCGATATGACTCTTTCCGATGGTGCTGCTCTTGCCAATGGACAGTTGGTTTTCTTGTGATATCGGGGAGACTTGATTTTTTATTGATCTGACTTCTTAGGGTGTTGCCGGTACCTTTGGTCTTACTGATAGCTATGTTATCGAGAATTTTGGCATCGGGGAGATACAATCTAGTGTCTCATTGACATGTGATATAGTTGAATGTTTTTACTGAACGACTATCTGACATGGTTTGTTTTGAACGAATGAGTGAAGTGGAAGGAGAATCATTGGTAGTTGAACTGTTGTGACCATTCCTATGTCGAAGATCAACAGACTGTGAGAGAATGGATTATTCTCTATAAAAAATGATGATGATCTACTTGAGATAATGAAAGTGTTGCTTGATTAAACATGGATTGATCTGAGTGGGTTCATGGTATGCGTCTGAGAGCATTGTGAGATTAATGTTCTGTACAAGATTAATCAATGAATTTTGCTACTGTAAATTGACATAAGAAAGTTAAGTTTGATATCTATATGTAATTTTCCTTACTGTAATACAAAGAGGCTTTTCTTGGTGTGGTGGGTTTTTCTCCCATAAGGGTTTTCCCACATAAATCTGGTGTCCAATTGTGTATGTGTTCATTTCTCATTTCTATTATTCTTTTCATGTGCATCTTATTAGACTATAATTGAAAAATTTAAAGTCACCTCTGCATTCTTCCTTGAGGTTTTGGCATTAGGAGAGTTTTTTCTGCACCTAAGCTTTCCTTTCAAGTGGTATCAGAGCCTTGCTAGTTGTGTTATCCTTGTGGGTACGTTGGGTTTTTTGTGTCAATTCTATTCAGTGGGAGTCTTGTAGAAGTCTGGTAATTCAAATTATAGATTAAGATGGTAAGTACATTAGGAAAGATTGAAATTCATAAATTCAATGGCAGTAATTCTGAGTTGTGGAAACTCAAAATGGAAGATCTGTTGGTTGATCATGATATTTGGCTTGCTGTGTCTGGAACAAAGCCTACAGGCATGAAGCAAGAGGATTGAGATCTTGCAGATTGACAATCAAAGGGGTTGATAAGGCTCTGTTTAGCAAACTCTGTTCTTCTAAATGTTTGTGAAGAAAATACATCTTCTTTGTGGAAAAGACTGGGAGCTATTTATCAGGGCAAGTCCTTGGTGAATAATTTGTTCTTGAGGAAGAATTTGTACTCTTTGAAAATGTAGGAAGGACCAGGTGTTGCTGATCATTTGAATGCTTTCAACATGTTAATTGATCAGTTAGCATCTATGGGTGTGAAGATTGATGAAGAAGATCATTGTATGCTATTGTTATGTTCTTTTCCATATTCTTGGGATCACTTGGTGATCGCTATTGGGAGTACTACTTCCTATTTTAAGATGGAAGATATTGTTGCTTTTGTGTTATCAGAAGAGATGAGAAGAAAATCTTCTGAGATGGAAAAGGAGGCTCTTGCTATTAGAGGCAAATCGAAAGAAAAAGGAAAGAAGAAGGACAAGAAGTCCAAATCCAAATCAGAGGGGAGATCAAAGTCTCCTAGTAAGAAGTCTAGGGAAAAGTGTTGGAATTGTGGGCAACCTAGTCAAGTCTGAAAGGATTGCAAAGAGGAGAAAAAGAAGAAGAAGAAGTATTCTTCCGATAATGATTCTTCTAAAGTGATAAAGATGCTTTCATTACAGCCTTGGCTACATAGGCATCAAATGGTGTCTGGCTGATTGATTCTGGAGCATCTTTCCACATGACATCTCATAGAGACTGGTTCACTAAGTATGAAAAATATGATGGTGGAAGGGTGTATTTGGCAAGCGATTCATCTCTAGAAATAGTTGGTCATGGAAGAGTCAGAATTCAGTTCCCTAATGGAAGAGTGAAGGGAATCAATGATGTAATTCATATACCGGGTCTGGCTTGAAACTTAATTTATGTTAGTAAGCTGAACGATGTTGGAGTCCATGTCTCATTCTCTGGAAATGGTTGCAATATGACTACAGGCTCAATGGACCTAGCTAGGGGTGCCCGTATTGGTACCTTGTATAAGCTAAATGCACTTGTTGTGCAATGCAATAGTGTCTCTACAAAGTCACAGAAGGCTACGCATGGAGAAAAGGAGAAAATTGTTCCTGATAGCGCAAACTCTATGGAAGTTAAACTTCTAGCAGAAAAGACTATGCTCTAGCATCATAGGCTTGGCCACATTGGAGAAAAAGGTTTAAAAACCTTGAAGAATAAAAACCTGGTTGAAGGGCTTGATGACTGTAACCTTCAATTCAAGTTTTGTGAACATTGTATATATGGTAAACAACACCATGTTTCATTCTACTCCAGTCCTCACAAATCTTCTGGTTTATTTGATTATATACATTCCAATTTTTTTGGTCTAGTAAATGTTCCTTCTTTTTCCAAATCAAGATATTATGTATCGTTCATTGATGATTATTCAAGAAGGGAATTTTTTTTTTTTTGAAAAGTAAATCAGAAGTGTTCAGTTTTTAAAGAATTTAAAAACCTTGTGGAAATTAGACTAGAAGAAAAATAAAATGTTTAAGGATTGACAATGGCGGTGAGTTTTGTTCTGATGAGTTTGAAAGGTACTATAAAGATCATGGGATTAAAAGACATAAAACTACACCCTACACTCCGCAACAAAATGGAGTTGTTGAAAGGTTCAACAGGACAGTGATGGAAAGAGCACGAAGTATGCTAAGTAGTGTTGGCTTGGAGGAGAAGTTCTGGGCTGAGGCAGTTGCGCATGTTATTTAATAAACCATTCTCTAAATTCTGCTCTTGTTGAGAAAACACCTTTGGAAGCATGGCCTGGAAAGAAGCCGTCTCTGAGACACATTTGTGTCTTTGGCTGTGAGGCATATGCATATGTGCCGAATGAAGAAAGGTCTAAATTGGAAAACAAGTTTGTTAAATGTATTTTTATTAGTTATAGTGCTGGCATAAAAGGATACAAGCTTTGGAATCCTGATATGGAGAAGGTTCTATACAACAAAAGTGTTTTTTTGGTGAGCTGGAGCCTTCTACTTTGGATCTGCAGTCAGAGACAAAATAAGAAAATAAAAAGGATGTAGTTGAAATTCCTATGACACTAGATAAAGAGGAATTCAAAATTCAAAATGTACCTAAAACTGAGGAGAGCTCAAGTAGTTCTAAGAGTTTTGAAGAAGAAGAAGGACCTCAGCCTCAACCTATGAGGAGGCCAGCACGTGAACTAAAGCATCCTAATAGGTATGGTTTTTCTTTGTTAGATTCTACTTGTTCCTATGCTTTAATTTCTAGCACTGATGAGCCTAGGACAATGAAGGAGGCATTTAGAATGTCTGATTCAAACTCTTGGTTGGAAGCCATGAATGAAGAAATGGCATCATTAGAAAAGAATGATATTTGGAGTTTGATGCACTTGCCTGAAGGCAGAAAAGTTTTTGGCTGCAAATGGGTATTTGAAAAGAAAATAGGTATGGATGGTAGTGTGGAGAAGTATAAGGCGAGGTTGGTTGTGAAGGGATATTCCCAGGTAGAGGGAATTGATTATGGAGAAATATTTTCTCCTATAGCTAAGCTGACATCTATCAGATTTCTTTTGTCACTTGCAACAGCGTATGACTTAGAGATTGAACAGATGGATGTGAAGACAACATTTCTTCATGGTGACCTTGAAGAAGAAATTTATATGTGCCAGCATGAGCACTTTGTGGAAAAAGGTAAAGAAAATCTAGTTTGCAAGTTGAAAAAATCTTTGTATGGATTAAATCAATCTCCTAGAATGTGGTACCAGAAGTTTGACACATTTGTTCTGTCATTGGGATTTGTAAGATAAAAATATGATCACTGTGTGTACTTAAAAGCTAAAAATGATCATGTTCTTATTATTGCTCTCTATGATGATGATATGTTGTTCATAGGCAATAGTAAGTTAATGATTTCTGATCTAAAATCTCAGATGTTTGCAAAGTTTGAAATGAAATATCTTGGCGTACCCAAGTATATTCTAGGAATGGAAATAACCAGGGATAGGAAGAGTAGAAAAATTTGGCTCAGTCAGAGTAAGTATATTAATACTATTCTAGAAAGATTTTGTATGACTGAGTGCAAGCAGCTAGTTGTTCCAGTTTTGCAGGGAATGAAGCTATCTGTTGAAGAATGTCCAAAATATCCTACTCAGATGGAGGACATGACCAGAGTGCCTTATGCTAGTGCAGTTGACAGTTTAATGTATGCAATGGTTTGTACAAGGACAAACATTGCCCAAGCATTGGGAGTACTTAACCATTTTATGGGAAATCCTGGAAGGACACATTGGGATGCTGTGAAAAGAGATTTTAGATATCTGAAGGGCACGTCAGAATATGATTTTTGTTACCATGGGAATTTAGTTGAATAATAGAGGACTCTCAACATTCAAGGTTATGTGGATTTTGATTCGGCAGGGGACATTGATAGCAGAAGATCCACCAGTGGATATATTTTCATGATGAATGGTGGTGTAGTTAGTTGGATGAGTAAGCTGTAGGCTATAGTTTCTTTTTCCACTATAGAGGTAGAATACATGGCAGCAACACACGCCTATAAAGAAGCAATCTGGTTAAAACTTTTGTGTTCTAACATTGGGTTTGATGCAAGAAAAATTACAATTTATTGTGATAGTCAGAGTGCTATTTGTTTGGAAAAAAATCCTACTTTCCATGCCAGGACGAAACATATTGATGTACAGTATCATTTTGTATGAGATATGGTGGAGGATGGAAAGGTTTCTTTAGAAAAAGTGGATACTCTGGAAAATGTTGTAGATGCATTGATGAAACCAGTGAGCACAGACAAGTTCGGGTGGTATGCAAGTTCGATGGGCCTTAGTGCCCATGAATTTCAGTAGTTTTGTTGTGCTCTGGAGGTGTCAGTAAGATCTTCGTCAAGTGGGAGATTGTTGGAAATTTTCCTCAAGCTTACTGACATGAAACTCCTGAAAGAGAAAAATCGATCAGACCCTCAGAATGTCTTCTTGACTAGCAGTTGTGTTCAAAAGATCAAATTCGCTGAGACTTTGGTTCTGTCTTGCTGATGGGAGTCATTGGAAAGACATGGCTATCGCTGTGAAATTCCTATCTCTTTCCATTTGGGCAGACCTCTTGCCAACAGGTTGGTTCCTAGTGGTCATCGGGGAGACTCTTGGTGAAGTGTGGCATCAAGGAGAGACGTGAACCTTCAGAGTGACTCATTCCAATAGAGTATGTCTCACTGATAGTTCTACACACAAATGTCATCAAGTTGACATGAAGGCTTGATAAGAGTCTAAGTGATAGTGGACGTCTCACCGACAAGTATACCTTTGGTGACAACTCTTTTCAATGGATGTTTCTCTCACTGACAGGCTAGTGCATTCGGTATGAACTCTTGGAGATAGCGTTTCTCTCGCTGACTATTCTATGATCGGTGTGAACTCTTTCCGATAGAGGATATATCGTCGATGTATTTCTATTCACTGTGAAATCTCAGTGATAGTGAAACTCTTTCCGATAGATCTGCACGAGATGGATATCGATGTGAAGTCTTAGCGATAGAGTGTGTCTAGCCAATAGGTTTGTATTCGATATGATTCTTTCCAATAGAGTGAGTATGTCTGATAGGTTTACACTCGATATGACTCTTGCCAATGGTGTTGCTCTTGCCGATGGACAGTTGATTTTCTTGTGATATTGGGGAGACTTGATTTGTTATCAGTCTGACTTCTTAGGGTGTTGTCAATACCTTTGGTCTTACCGATAGCTATGTGATCAAGCATTTTGGCATCGGGGAGACACGATCTAGTGTCTCACCGACATGCAATATAGTTGAATTTTTTGACTGAACGACTAACTGACATGGTTTTTTTTGAATCAATAAGCGAAGCGGAAGGAGAACCATTAGCAGTTGAACTGTTGCGACCGTTCCTTTGTGGAAGATCAACAGACTATGAGATAATGGATTATTCTCTGTAATGGATGACAATGATTTTTTTGAGATAATGAAAGTGTTGCTCGATCAAACACGGATTGATCTGAGTGGGTTCATGGTATGCATATGAGAGCATTGTGAGATTAATTTTTTGTACAAGATTGATCAATGAATGTTGCTACTGTAAATTAACATCAGAAAGTTAAGTCTGATCTCTGTATGTAATTTTCCTTACTGTAATACAAAGAGGCTTTTCTTGGTGTGGTGAATTTTTCTCCCGTAAGGGTTTTCGCATGTAAATCTAGTGTCCAATTGTGTATGTGTTCATTTCTCTTTTTCTGTTATTCTTTTCATGTGCATCTTATTGGACTGTAATTGAAAAATTTGAAGTCACCTCTGCATTCTTCCCTGAGGTTTTTGCATTAGGAGATTTTGTTCCGCACCTAAGCTTTCCTTACATTCTTTTTGAAATCAATGACAACACCATCATTCTTGCAACTGTAATGGGGTATATATGTGGAATATTTTTGAGTTTTAGAAAGATATTATTGAATAGGACAACTGAGAAGTGGCAGTGAATCAGCTATCATAGATTTTAACCTTTAATTCAATTATCGAAACTAATACTTAAAACTACTTAAATGATTAATCATCAAATGCCAATGTAGAAACTCAAATCCAACACATAAACGTAATAACACCAGATTTACGTGGAAAACCCAATGAGGGAAAAACCATGATGATGGTTAACTCACACTATAGGGAATATCATAACCAATTACAAAAAGGCTCATTGCATGAAAAAAGGCTCACTACCTGAGATAAGGCTTACTTCCTAAAATAAGGATTCATTGTCCATAGGGCTACAACCTAGAGCGATCACTACCATAGAGATACAAAGAATACAAAGAATACAAAGAATACTTGCTATAGAGAGACTACAATCTCAATGCAATAAAGGATTCCACCACAGTCACTTGATCAACTTGCATGAATGATAGAGTTCTCCTTTTTCTCACTACATCTGGTAACTCAACATTAACCTTTGCACTGATCTACCACACACAAGTCACACACACCTTTTTGAATAGCATAAAATTCATGCCTACCCTTTCACTTATCTTCCTTCTTTTCTTTCGTATATTTTTAATTACTAGCTCATCCTATATTTATACTATCTCCAACCTTGAAAAAGATACAAAGCCAACCATCCAACTTCAAATTCAAATTAGGTCAGTGCCAAACATCCTAAGATGTAATTAGAATGAGGGAATCCCAAATACACACTTCACCAAGACCAAAAATAGATCCAACATGATTCATTAACTTTCAAGATAGTTCTTAACACATGGTTGGCCAAACCAGTGTAAAACACATAGAAAAATTAAGCTTGGAACTTCCAAAAATCAAAAATATCTTCAATTCAATCAAAAAATATTAACTCTAGAACCGCAAGTCAAAAGACTTCATTAAGGAGAAATCTGGAACAACAACTTTTCTCTCGAACCTCAACCAAAACATATAAAAACATAGTTCACAACTGGTGAACACAACTCAAGCTTCACAACAAACCAACAACCAAACATCTGGATATAGAAACCTTTAATGACTAGGACCAATGTATCTGAACCGCATGAACATAGGAGAAAATACTGAAGCAACAACTGAATACCTGTAAACTTCCTTTAATACAATTCTCTCAATATCCTCAACATATACAGATAGTAACTACTGGATAACTAGTTGACCAGTTGACATCAATGACAACACTTTTATTCCTTTCTTCATTCTTGCAACAATCTCCCCCTTTGTCATTAATGGCAACACATGATGTGAAAAACCATCAAAGACACCATACCGGATCTAAATATACTTCTCAAAAAAATTATTTTTGCTTCTCCCCCTCATAAGCTCATCTTCCTCATTACCTGCTTTCTCTCATTAGCATTTTTTCTTTTTCGCATGCTTTCTCTCCCCCTTTGAAATTAATGGAAAAGAAAAAAGATATGTTCATTGAATCTTCCTTTGACATAAAAAATAGGATACTTACAATGACAACAGTTGAAACTACCTGCTCCGCCTAAGAGGTAGCCACCAAAACATCAGTCTAAAAAGATAGAATCATGAATGCACGGACTGATGCATCTCCAAATCCATCTTAGTTTATGAAAGGATGGGAAATAGCCTCTAACTTCTCCTAGAGATACTCAAAATTATCTATCGGAAGATCCTTCGTAAATATATTTGCAATTTTATCCTTTGTCAAAACATATTCAAGCTTGACTTCATTTCTCATGACCTCCTCTCTTAAGAAATGATATCTGATAGATATATTCTTTGTCCTCAAGTGCATCAAAGGATTATTTGAAATGTTAATTGTACTTGTATTATTATAGAAGATAGAAATGGGATCATCATATAGCACTGTGATATCTTTCAATGTCTATTTCATCCATAGAACTTGTGTACAACAAGATGCAACAACAATATACTCAGCTTCAATAGTGGACAAAGAAACTAGATCTTGCTTCTTACTCAACCATCCCACCAATCTACATCCAAGAAATAATGCACCACCACTTTTACTCTTCCTTTCATCTACACATCCAACCCAATCTGTATCTCTATATGCACTAAGTGTAAAGTCAATATCTTTAGGATAGCATAATCCATAATCTAGAGTGCCATTAAAATATATGAATATTCTTTTAACTGCAGCAACATGTGTTTCCTTTGGATCTTTAAATCTAGCCACAAGATAGGCCACATGCATAATATCTTGTCTAGTAGCATTCAAATATAGTAGTCCACCAATCATAGATCTATACTTGCTCTTATTAGCCTTAGGTGAATCATCAACTTTACCCAATTTGCAACCAGTGACCATAGGAGTGCTTATTGGTCTAGAACCACCCATCCGAAATTTCATCAACATCTCTCTTACATACTTAGATTATGAAATGAAAATTCCTTTCTTTGTTTGATTAATCTTTAACCCAAGAAAGAAATTTATCTCCCCAAACATAGACATTTCAAATTATTTCTACATTTTTTTCAAAAACATCTTGCACATCTTTTCATTTCCTCCAAAGATAATGTCATCAACATATACAACTACAATCAATATTTTTTCATTTTCAATCTTAAAGTACAAATTACTATCTATCGTACCTTTTTCAAATCCTTGTTGAATCAAATACCTATCTAACCTTGCATACCAAGCTCTAGGAGCTTGCTTCAAACCATATATAGCTTTCTTCAATCTGTACACCATATCCAGTTGATCTCTCAACTGAAATCCTTCTGGTTGTTCCATGTAAAATTCTTCTTCCAACTCACCATCCAGAAATCCTAACTTAACCTCCATTTGATAGAATTTGAAATCTTTATAAGTAGCTAATGCCAACAGCATCCTTATAGCTTCCATTCTTGCTACCGGGGAAAAATTCTCTTGAAAACCTATGCCTTCTACTTGTGAGTAGCTTTACGCACAAGCCTCACTTTTTTTCTAACAAATTCTCCATTCTCATTTAACTTATTTATGAATACCCATTTTGATCCAATGATATTTTTATCTGTCGGTCTTGGAACCAATTCCTAAGTCTGATTCTTCTTAATCTACAAAATTTGTTCTTTCATTGCTTCCTTCCAATGTTCATCTTTACAAGCTTCACTTACAGTCTTCGGCTCAATCTCAGAAAGTAAACACAAATTTACTTCAGTAGTAGCTTTGCTTCTAGTTAACACACCTTTTGTCTTGTCTCCAATAATATGATTTTCTGAATGATTCCTCTATACATATTTCAGTGTTCTATGGGACATCATCGGAGCATCTTCTTCTCTTTCATTCTATTCGTCTTTCTTTTTCTATTCATCTTTATCCTATTCTTTCATAATTTCTTCTATTCTTGCATAGAGATGTTCATCAGACACATATCCATTAATATCAATAGAATTATTCATAGTCTCATCAACCTTCACATTTGAGCTCTCTACAATCTTTCTTAGTCTTTTATTGAAACATATGTATGTATTTCTTTTAGTAGAGTATCCAAGAAATATGACTTCATCACTTCTTGCATCAAACTTACCCAAAGTTTCCTCATCTCTTTTGATATAGCATTTTCTTCCAAATACCTTGAAATATTTAACTGTAGGAATTCTTCCATGCCATAGCTCATAGGGAGTCTTTGTGTTTTTTTCTCTTGCTTGAGCTTGATTGAACACATAAACAATAGTACGAATAGCTTCTTTCCAGTAAACTTTTGGTAATCCAACTTCAATGATCATTGATCTAGTAACCTCTTGAATTATTCTTTTTTTCCTTTCAACAACTCCATTTTGGTGAGTTCTCAGAGCAGGTAACTATCTATTTATTCCATAAAATTCACAAAATATATTGAACTCATGGGAGGCAAATTTTCCACTTCTGTCAGATCTTAAGAATTTTATCTTCAAATTCACTTCATTTTCAAGCATAGCTTTCAATTCCTTGAATCTATCTAATGCATATGATTTCTCTCTAAGAAATGTAACCCATGTATATCTAAAATACTCATCAATTAAAAGCATAAAGTACCTTTCACCAAGTAGGATTCATAATCTCATAGGACCACATAGATCTATATCAACTAAATCCAGTAGTCTAGTAGTAGATTGTTCTCTTGATCTGTAATGATTTCTTGCTTGCTTCCCAGACTGAAAATTCTTGCAAATAGCATTAGCAAGCTTTGTAATTCTTGGTAAATCTCTTATAGCCTGAACAACACTAATCCTTGACAAGTTATCAAAATTCATGTGACACATTCTCTTATTCCATATCCAATTGTCATTTATCTGATTCATAAAGAATTGTCCATCATCACCCTTAAGTTGATAAGTATTCCCTTCATATTTCTTTCTTGTAGTAATCAATGTTCTGGATCCTTTCTGGATCTCACATTTCTCATCCTTAAACACAAGAAAATATCCTTTTATGCACATCTAACCAACACTCAAAAAATTATACCTTAAACCCTTAACATATTAAACATCACCAGTATGATGCTTTCCATCAAAACTTACTGAACCTATCCCACAGATTTTAGTACCACTATCATCTCTAAACATAACCAAGCCTCCATCATATTTCTTAAGCTTAGCAAAATTACTCTTATCACCAGTCATGTGAAGTGAGAAACCACTATCAACTATTCAAAAAAAAATTATTTTTTAGCATGTAGGGCATAGATAACCGTACCTTCATCATTATTCTTCTCCTTCTCTAGAGAGCTTTCCTTTACATGTTTTTTCTAAATTAGTAAAAGTTGGTTCATCCTTAATTGAAAAGAACAAGCATTCATTGTCATTTGGATCTTCATATTCTGAATCTTCATCTAAAATACTAGCATTCTCATTCACATAGTAAGCTTTGTTAATGTTATTTCCTTTCTTTTCTTTCTCATATCTCTGTTTATTCCTTTTAGCTCTTTCTAGACACTTTGCAACATAATGACCTATTTCTCCACAACTAAAGCATTTAAAGGGAAACTTACCTTCATACTTCCCAGAACCTTCTCTCATTCTTCTTACAAAGTTAGCTTCTATTTCATCAAATTTTTCTTCATCTGAATCTTCAATTTTGTAGCTTTAAAACTAGTTTCTTATTTGTTTCCATTTCTTAGACTTGGCTTCCTCATCTCATAAGATTTCAAAAATACCAACAATAGATCCTTAGTACAAGTATTATAATTGATAGTCTGCTCAATAGCCTCACCTTCTCACTATAAGCATTAGGAATAGTTATGAGAATATTCTTTACAATCCTGGTTTCATCTATAGTAGTGCTAAGTGATCACATTCTAACCACTACTTCATTTAGTCTCTGTACATGAGCTTTAGCATTTTCATTTTTGGACATATGTATAAGATCAAACTGTGTTTCCAAATTATGTAATTTCATAGGTCTTTAACTCTTTCATCACCATCATCCACTCTTTCCAAAGCATCCCAGACTTCCTTAGCTTTCTTCAAATTTTGAACCTTAATCAACTCAAAATGTACCAGAATATTCTTCAAGATGAACTTCGCCTTATTATTTTCTTCATGTGCTCTAATTTCTTTAGGTGTACTCGGTCCATTAGTAGGAGTGTAAGGATTCTTGTAAGCTTTCTCCACATCATATCTACAATACTCTAGATATTCTTCCATCAATACTTTCTAGATACCATAATTAGTTCCATCAAACCTTGGATAATCAAAGACCATTTTTCTAGCCATCTCGAACCTTCCTCAAGGAGTTAATCTCTTCACCAAGGAACCAAGCTTTGATACCAATTTTTGAATAGGACAACTGCTCGACAGGGTGTGAATCAATTGTCACAGATTTAACCTTTAATTCAATCACCAGAAGTAAAAATTAAAACTACTTAAATGATTAATCATCAAATGTCAATGAAAAAACTCAAATCCAACACATAAACACAATAACACCAGATTTACATGGAAAACTTGGCAATGAGCGAAAAACAATAGTGAGTGGTAACTCACACTATAGAGAATATCAAAACCAATTACAAAAAGTCTCACTAATTAAAACAAGGGTCACTACCTGAGATAAGGTTCACTACCTGAAATAAGGACTCACTATCCACAGGGCTACAACTCAGAGGGCTCACTACCATAGAGATACACAAAAGAAAAAGAAGAATTGCTATAGATAGACTACAATCTCAATGCAAAAAAGGATTCCACCACGATCACTTGATCAACTTGCATGAATGATAGAGTTTTCCTTCTACTCACTACATTTGGTAACTCAGCATAAGCTTCACACTGATCTGCCACACTCAACTCAAACACAATTTCTAAATAGAATCAAAGTCATGTCTTCTATTTCACTTATCTTCCTTCCTTTCTTTAGTATATTTTTCATTACTAGCTCATCTTGTATTTATACTATCTCCAACCTTGAAAAAGATACAAAGTTGGCCATCCAACTTCAAATTCAAATTAGGTTGGTGCCAAACATCCTAGGGTGGAATTAGAATGAGGGCAACCCAAACACATGCTTCACTGAGACCCAAAATAGATCCAACATGCTTCATTGACTTCAAAGATAGTGCTTAACACACGGTCGACCAAACTAGTGTAAAAAACATAGAACAATTAAGCTCAGAACTTCCAGAAACCAAAAATATCTTTAATGAAATCAAAACATCTTAACTCTAGAACCGCAAGTCAAAAGACTTCATCAAGGAGAAATCCAGACCAGCAACTTTTCTCTCGGACCTCAACCAAAACACATAAAAACATAGTTCACAACTGGTGAACACAACTCAAGTTTCACAACAAACCAACAACCAAACATTTGGATATAGCAACCTTCAATGACCATGACTAATGTATCTGAACCATAGGAACATAGGGAAAATAATAGAGAAATAATTGAATACCTATAAACTTCCTCTAACACAATTTTCTCAATATCCTCAACATATACAACCAACAGTAACTAGTAGATAACCAGTTGACTAGTTGACATCAATGACAACACTTCCATTCCTTTGTTCATTCTTACAATAGATATATGATATGATGACATGTAATGTGACATGTGTGAGATCTGATATTGGGTGAACTTGTGAATTTGTATGCATGAGATCAATATAAGGGTAGCGTTGTTGTGAATGTTGAGTGATTGCTAAGAAGAGTAGTATTTTGTATTCAGAGCTTCAAAGGAACTGAATTCAACACAAGAAAGGAACACTTCAAATATCAGTTCATATTTTGGATGTGAACCCATTTTTGTTTTGTATCTATTTCTAGTTGTGAGCCTTATAAGGATAGTGAGTCTTGCAAGTGATCCCCCATTATTGGATGTTGTATTGTGTTACTGATATGTGGTTGTCATTGATGTTTACACTATTAGTATTGTTGCATTAAAAGTTGTATATGTCAAGGATATTGAGAAAATTGTAATAAGAAGTTCTACAAGTTGTTAGGAGTGAAGTGAAGTTATTTCTATCGGTGTGATCAGTACATTGCTATTTAGAGGTTGTGGACTAAAGGGTGTCTTGCTAAGTATATCTAGTTTATCAACATCAAGTTTTAGAGATCCACATGAAGATTTGATCGAGTTATGAAGATTTGTATTCTGATAGTTTTTTAGTTACTTTAGTTTGTGTTCCTGGATGAAGATCATGTGATTCTAGTATGTTTAGTTGCTGCAAATGCTTCTCTGATGTTTCATGATGCTTGTGGATGTTTCTAGTTTGTGCTCTATCTGTGTTGCATGTCTGCATTGATCATTGTGCTTGTGATCCGAGATTTTCTCTTGTGTGTTCATATTTTTCATGTTCTTGTCTGACAAGGTGTTGAAGCGTGTTGTGGATCTTCGAGGAGTAATTAATTGAATTGGTTCATGTTTAAGGATGTTATTTTTCATTCTTCAATATGTCTTGCCCAACCTTGGTTGATTCACATGAATAATCTTTATTGATTTGGGCTAATTGTTTATATTCATTTTATTATTTATTTAGAGCCAACTTATAGCGATGTAATTTATTGTTGTGGATATATAAGAGTGATTGTTTTATTGGGTATGTGCAATATCATCATGAGAAAATAGGCCCTTAAGTGGCAAAAAATATAGAAAAATCAGAGTTAGGAAACTTGGCGTAAAAATTTGAATAAGTTATCGATATTATTTCAAAAATATGTAAGAATAGACTCTGTAGAAAATTGAATGTAGTTTCCAAACTACTAGGTTTTTTTTTTTTTTAAATATCTATTTGGTGACAATTTGAAATTCCAATGCAGTCATACTTAAATTTCAGGGAAAAAATAAGAAGTAGGTGTCTATCTGACCACTCTAACCACAATAAAATGATAATATTTTTTTAAAAGATTTTAGATATAAGTAGAGGACTCAATGTCCCAATGTGATGCATATTTTTTTGTAATTTTTTTCCATATAAATAATTAATTATGAATTTTTTATTACAACTTTTAAAAAATATAAAAAATTGTATGTCTAACCACCTTAACTTGGTCAAAAATTCATGAAATTCATTTTCTTTTAATCCTATAGTATGCGAAGCACAAAATGTGACACATGTTTCGATTCAAAAAATGTGATACTATTTGAAATCTATAGATGTTTTTCAATCGGCCTATCAATCAAGAATTTAGTTGTAATTCAAATAGAAAATGAATAATAATTATTTATTAAATTCAAAGTAAAGCATAATTTATATTGGTGGAAAGTTGAGAATCTCCTTTAAAAACCCTTTTCATTTCATCAATTTTTGGTAAAAAAAAGTCATCAGCCACATTCCCTACACATACCCATCATATCGCCACTTTTTGTCCCATCATGATCCTGCACATACCCTATCATTTGAAGGAATGTATGTGTGTGTGTGAAGTGTAAGAGTTCTGTGTGTGAATAAAGTTCAAATCATTTGAAGGCAGAGTAGAGAGAGAAGAAGAGTGAAGAAGAGTAAAGAAGATTGAAGAAGAGTGAAGAAGTGTTCATGTGCTTAATCGAAACTATAACCAGGCATTAACAAATACTACTTTTCTCAGTTCAAATTTTGATGGATTTAATCAAAACATTTCTATAAGATAATGTGTCTTCCTTTGGGCAGTAAGCCTATTTTGTATTTGAGTAGTGAGCTATAGGAAATGTGCTTGAATGCATGTGCATTCCCCATTTATATTATCTTATACTTTTAATAGGGTATAATCTTGTGGACTGATCTCCAATATGCTTTTTCCCCTAATAGGGTTTCCACATAAAAATTTTGGTGTTATGTCTGATTCTGATGTGTTGTTCATTTATGCTTTCATGATTAATGTTCATATCTGAGAATAAATTAAATAAGTTGAATAAATTTGAAATTCAATGACAACTGATTCACCCCCGCTCTTAGTTTTCTACCCTTGAGTTGCCAACAATTGGTATCAGAGTTTACGATTCCTTGGAATAATTTTAATAGCTTTAGTTGATCCAAGATGGAAACTTATAAGAAAGATAGTCCTAGATTTGATGGAACAAATTATTCTTTATGGAAGACTCGAATGGAGTGCCATTTGAGATGCATTGGTGAACCCTACTAGAGAATTACAAGTAATAGATATGTTATTCCACCAAATAGTACTTATGATGAGTATAATATCAGAACTAAGGATGCATTGATTTGCATCAATTTGTGCATTTCATGATCATATTTTGATCTAGATTGATGTTGTGGTGCCTACTACTCAGGGGGAGTAGTCAGATGTTTAGAAGTTTAGGTGTTCAAATATTTGGTTCAGAGCTTGTATAGAAGAAATATTTTCCATTGATGTCAAAGGGGGAGAAGAGCAATGTGAAAAATCTTTGTGGGGAGAAGATTTGAGGAAAGAAGAGTCAGAACCCAAGGGGGAGTAAGTGTAGTTGTGTTGATGGTATTTTTCACATCATGTGTTGCCATCAATGCCAAATGGGGATATTGTTGGATGTTGTGTTGTGTTGCTGATATGTGGTTGTCATTGATATCAACACTATTAGCATTGTTGCATTAGAAGTTGTATATGTCGAGGATATTGAGAAAATTGTAATAAGAAGTGTTACAGGTTGTCAGTGGTGAAGTGAAGTTATTTCTGTCGGTGTGATCAGTATGTTTTTTTTCAGAGGTTGTGGACTAAAGTGTTTATTTTTTAGTATATCTAGTTTCTCCATGTCAAATTTTAGAGATCCACATGAAGATTTGTATTCTGACAGTTTTTTTGTTACTTCAATTTGTGTTCCTGAATGAAGATCATGTGATTTCAGTAAGTTCAATTTCTATGGATGATTCTATGATGTTTCATGATGCTTTTGGATGATTCTAGTTCATTCTCTATCTATGTTGCATGTCTATAGTGATCATTGTGCTTGTGATCCGAAATTTTATCTTGTGTGTTCATATTTTTCATGTTCTTGGCCGACAAGGTGTTGAAGCGTGTTGTTGATATTTGAGGAGTAATTAATTGAAGTGGTTCATGTTTAAGGATGTTATTTTCATTCTTCACTATGTTGTGGCCAACCTTGGTTGATTCACATGAATAATCTTTATTGATTTGGGCCAGATGTTTATATTCATTTTATTATTTCTTTGGAGTTGACTTATAGCGATGTTATTTCTTGTTGTGGATATATAAGAGTGACTGTTTTATCATTTGAAGGAATGTATGTGCGAGTGTGTGTGAAGTGTAAGAGTCATGTGTGCAAATAAATTTCAGATCTTTCGAAGGCAAAGCAAAGAGAGAAGAAGAGTGAAGAAGTGTTCATGTGCTTAACCAAAACTATAACTAGGCATTAGCAGATGCTACTTTTCTCAGTTCAAAGTCTAATGGATTTAATAAAAACCTTTCTATAAGATAGTGTGTCTTCCTTTGGGCAATAAGCCTATTTTTTATTCGAGTAGTGAGCTCTAGGAAATGTGCCTGAATGCATGTGCATTCCCCATCTATATTCTCTTATACTTTTAACAAGGTATAATCTTATGGACTGATCTCCACTGTGGTTTTTCCCCTAATAGGGTTTCCACGTAAAAATCTTGGTGTTATGTGTTATTCTGATGTGTTGTTCATTTATGCTTTCATGATTAATGTTCAAATCTAAGAATAAGTTAAATAAGTTGAATAAGTTTGAAATTCGGTCACAACTGATTCACCCCCCTAGTTGTCTTCCCTTGAGTTGCCAACACCTATAACATCTTATAACCAGTTATAGTATATTGTAAGCTAATCCTCACCATGGTTTTCCCCTTTTTGTTTTCCATGTAAAAATCTCAATTTTTATGTGTTATGTTGTCTTGTGATCTCTTTCATGTTTACATTCATTACTACAATTAGATATACTTTGTTAGTTGAATGGTTTGTGATTAATTGGTTATATAGAATACTGACTCACCACCCTCTAAGTATTCTAGGTAAATTCAAGAATTGGTATCAGAGCCTAGTTCTTTCTAAGAATCCTAATAGCTTGAGGAATATCTTTAAATTTGAACACGTCTGACAAAAGGTATCCTATTTCTCTGGAAGAAATTTTTGCAATTGAATATGAATAAGATGACTACATGTTTGATAAAGAACTTAAAGCTACTCTTGAATATCTTGACATAGTTGAAAGTGAGAATAAGAATCTAGAAGAAATCCTAGGTTGAGCAAATGAATGCATCAAAAATTTGAGAGAGAAAATCAAGAAGTTCAAAGAAAGACAGAGAAGTCAATGAACAATTGAAGAAGGAAAATGAAGATATAAACATACTAAAAGTGCAAGTGGAATAAAAGAAGAGAATTGAGGATTGTTTGAATGCAACTGTACAAATCAAGACTTACGAATGCACAAAGATTGAACAAGAAGTGGTAACCTTAAGATCAAAGCTGGAGAAAGTAAGAGCTCATGAGGAAAAATTCAAAACAAGTACTACAATACATGATGAACTGATTGCTAGACAAAAACCATCTAAGGATAAAGGTGGTTTGGGACTTGAAGAAGGAAAAATATGAAAGGAAAATCAGATCCCTAACAAGGTTGATAGTCAAAAGAAGACTCAAGGAAATAGTAGACAATTCAAAAATCAAAGAAGAAATATTGGAATACCTCCTATCGGACAACCAAATGCTTAAACATGTACCCATCTTTCAATGGTATTTGTTTTTCATGAAATAAATTTGGACATAAAGCTATAGAATGTAGAAGTGAATGAATCAAAATGTTGGATCATTTTCTAGACAATATTTTGCATGCAAGAAATTTGGAAAGAGAGATACTGAGTGTATAAGTCAGATGATGAATAGATTTAATACCAGTAGAATGTTTGAATCTTTCAATGGTTACTATTATACATGCAATATATTTGGACATAAGGCTAACCAGTGTAGATCAAGAATGAATAGAATTCAGTTTGGTCAAAAAAAATTGTATGCTACAATTGCAACAAACTTGGACACATTTCAAGATTTTGTAAAGCAAGAATGGAAGGAAAACTAATCTAGGAAAGAGGAATGAACTAATAAAGAAAATTGATCATACCAATGTAACAAATGGAATGGAGAAGATTTGGAGAGAAAAAGAGGAACTTAAGAACAAGGATGAATCAAATGCATTTGTACCTCCCTCCGGTGTAGATAATCTCCTAAAAACTAAACCTAGGCATGGGCCTAAGAGGAGTATTAATAGAGAAATCTAACAACCCCCTTAAAATATGAGGTGTCAAGTAGTGACATAAAGATATATGGTGTAAAATAGTATTATTAAGCTACTGGAAAATATTTTAGTAGAAAATATGCAAATATGAAGAAATGTGGAGCTTTTTAGGGTTTACAGTGTATCAATGAAGAGTTTACTATCCTTTTAGAGCTTGAAGAAAAAAATAGGAAATTAGGGAAAAATTGATATGGTATAAAGTGAAATTATAAGTTTTTTTAATCACTTTTGAACATTTGAAAGAGAACAAAGAAAATTGACGAAGAATTGAAGGTGATTTAAAGTAATTTGGTGCAAACCCTAGTTCCCGTCAAGCACATAAAATGTATTCATAACTATCTGTGCTTTGTAGGTTTGAATTAAAAGATATTTTATAAGCATTTGAGTAAGAATTGAGGTTATAATGGCTATGCAAATTGTAGTTAATATAACAGAAAGACCTAGATTGGAGTTCAAGATATTTTCATGGAAAGTCTTTAAAAAAGACCTCAAGGGTGCTTTGTCAAAAATACCTCCTAGGGTTTTACCTATTGAGGACACAAGGTTCTACATACATGGAAAATTGGATGAATATTATCATCAAAAATAAAAGGAATTATGGACTAAGGAATTGATTGGAGATGATTTCCTAGTGAAACCAGAATACAACCTAATACGAAAGAAATTGGATGTTTGAAATTGGTTTCCCAATTATAGCAATGAATTAGATACAAGATATGTGAGGATGGAATTGTTCAGAATGAATTAAAATTTTATATGGATAGATATGCTTAGACTAATTTCAAAAGAAGTAGTGAATGTCATGATTAGTTTGTGTGATACCAAACTTGTACCGGTATTGAAGTCTATAAAGAATGAAGTGGTTATGCAACTAACTAGTGCTACATTTGATAGAAGATCACTTACAACTAAACCTATCAGTAATCCTACTATAAATTATGCCTCAAACATGATAGGTCACAAGATTTATTTCACCAACAAAGAAAATTCTTTATCTACAACTGTAATTTTTGTTGCCCATGATGTGGCAATGAATGGGAAGAACTATGACCTATATGAATTTCTCCAACAACAAATTTTGGAGAACCTCAAACAAACAAGAGAGAAGTATGCTTTCAAGTTAGGAACCCTGATTATATGTTTGTTATTTTACTTTTTGACAGAGCTACTTGGAAGAAAAGACATGGTTTGGGATAGAAGGAGGCCTGTAGATCATTATATTTTTTACTACATGCACAACATTGGTGAATTCAAGACTCAAGATAATGCATTGGCTACATTCATTGAAATATTCCAAAATAATATGTATGATAGAGAAAGTATTCCTCAAAATATTGTGGAGAAATATGCAAATGACATCACTTTTCCTGTTTCCACTAATGAATGCATCATAAAGTTTGTTGAACCCAGGATAATATGGATTGAGCCTCTTGGATATGAAGTTTCAGAGAAAGATGTTGAAGGATATGTGGAATTATTGTTGAAGAGTCCTAAGGAATCCTCCTTGCCTAGGCATGACACATATAAAGAAAAGTCAATTGAGGTGCACTTGGAAACATCAGCACTTGCAAGAACCAAAAGAGTAAACAAAAAGGTAGAACAATACTTTGAGTTGCATGGACTTTCAAAAGGTGAAGTAGATAGGTTAAGAAAATTTTCTGCAAAAAGGGATGCCAAAGAAGCTGGTATAGCAAGTGAGTCCTTCATACCACAAACATTAGGAAGAATAACATCCACCCTTTCCTTTTCATTACCAAAACCCTATAGTTTTGTTGTTGCTAAAGGAAAGAAGGTGGAGCCCAATGCTCCAATATCAAAAACTATAAATGCACCCTCTGGACCTAGCATGCAGAATTCAAAAAGGAAGAATGTACCTCTAATAGCACCCCTTGCTACCTCTAGAAGGAGAAAGAAACAAAAAGCATCAAGAGGAAAAAAATTGAGTGATGTTGTAGAAGAAGAAATTGAACTTGGATTGGAAGAAGAAGAAAATCTAAGGAGAAAAGGAAGCAGTGTCTCCACTAGTGGTGAAGGTGCCTCACAAGAGGCTAGCACTAAATCAAAGAAGGAAAATATCAATATTGTGGATACCTCTAAAGGAGAGGAGATATAAAAGGAGAAAGAAGATTTCATAATACATATTCATAAAAATCTTGAGAAGAAAAAGGAGAAGAATTCAGAAGAAGGCACTTCAAATCCTAAGAAGAAGTCTAAGAGTCCTTTGATAAGAGAATATTCACCAATAAAGCTAGAGTCTTTGGCTAACAATATGTTAGAACATGATGGTTTACTAGAAGAAACTACTAAATTGTCTGATGAAGTAGATGAAGAAGAAAAGGAAACTATAATAGATTTCATCATTCAATACATGATCATTTTAGATACAAATATGGATAACATGAAGAAGAAAGTGACTAATGTTCTGTGGAAAGCTTTGGTAAAAACAAGGAATGAAGCTATTAAAGTTGAGAACAAGAATAACACTAATTCCTTGAATGAAATTTGATCCTCCCTATATGAGGATGACAAGGCTATCTTGTTAGAAGTGTACACTAAACAGTTTAGATTAAAGGGTCACAATTCTTACGGCTAGAGAAAGGAATAATACAGAGAAGCTAAAACAAGAAACTATGAATATAGTGAGAGGTGTAGCAAAGAATTTGAGATTATTGCTTCATCATCCAGTATAGCTCAAGGTAAGGACCTTGATAAGGATAAGTTTATTGATGCAGAGGAAAATATTCCTCTTCCTAATTTTTTTTTCCTATTTTCAAAGTTGTAGAAGAAGTGAATGTTCAGAATGTAGAAGTCATTTATGAGTTTGTTGATGCAGAGAATGCGGTACTCACACCACCACTCATTGATGATACAAATGTTTCTTGAGATACATCTTCTCCTTTGTAAGACACATGCACTACTACTAGTGCTAACACTGAAGAAAAGAATGTAGGACTAGATAGGATTAGGATAAAAATGGTGATGATAATGTTGAGAATCCCCTAACAAACAAAATGAGGATGTTGGAAATGAAGTTGAGGAGAATAAAAATGGAGAAGAAGAAGAAGGAAAAGGAGAAGAGAATAACAATAAGAAAGATGATGAGGAGAAAAAGGAGGATGAAGATAAAGAGAAGAAAGAAAAACCCTTTGATAAAGAGGACAAAGAAGAGGAAGAAGAGAAATAGAATAATAAAGAAGAAACTATGGTTGGAAATAATGAACAAGAACCTCAAAAGATAATGGAGCTAAAAAAGTCATCTGGAGAATCCTCTGGTAATGAATTTAAGGGTATTTTGACAAGAAATAAAATGTTCCAACTAGCCATTCCTCCCCAGTTGATTTAGCTCTTGTCACATCAAGGCTATGTAGATCTAAATAGGATCTCACCTATTCAAAGGATGGAGCTTTGGGATTCTTTTATTACCTATGGAAGAAAAGAGATCATTGAGGCTCATCATAAGAGGATTGTGATGATAAATGATGCAATCAAGTCACTACAGGACGCTACTCCTGATGCCACAATTGATAATTATTTGAAACCCATTGAAAATTTGAATTTTTGGTTGATTCTCTCAAGGAATATGCCTTCGGTCAAAAGGAGCAGACTGAGAAGGAAGTGGAATCAAGACTTTTTTGAGAAGAGACTTCTTGAGTTACAAAATAGATGTGTATCCACACATGGAAAGGTAAAAGAATGTCTGAAGGATGTGAAAGTATGTGAAGATGAAGCCAAGACATTGTTCTTGTATTGCATGAGGTGGTCAGATGCCACTCAAGGCATTAAGGTCTCAATGGACTCCATCAAGTCAAAGATATATAATGCCTTTGGAACCTTTTACCCTGCACAAGACATAGATTACATCTCTTGGAATGCCATCACAAATTTATGAAGAAAATTATTTACTCTTCAAAGGAAGAAGGAAGATATAATAAGGATATTTGGACAACTTGGGTACTTGGTGAAGAACAAACACATTCTAGTGTCAAGTTCCCTTGTTGATGCAAAGAAGCTTAGTTGAATTGGAAGCAATATACATGTCACTTTCCAAAACTAAGAATATTTGGAATGAAAGAAAATATTCTTGTCAAACAATTCTTGATGAATTAGAAGGGGCCTCTCTTAGTGAACACTTTTCTTGTATACTCTTTCATTGTTTTCAGCTTATCCTTATACATCTTTTCGGGTCAAATTCTGGGATAACTCCCTGAGGGGGATTCAATACATTTTAGCTAATTTTTCAATTGTTTTAGAGCTTACATGTGTGTTAATATCTAATAACACTTCACGCCCTTGTTTTCAATGCCAATTTTTTTGTTTTGTGTATTTGTTGTTTTATAAAGGTTTTTCTATTTTTTTGTGATTTGTAATGTTGATATAAAATCTAGAAATGTGTAACATAAAGAAATTAGACCACTATGATAATATATCCTCTAATATATGTTTATTTTATCAATATTAATTAGAGCAAGGAAAATACAAGCATACCCAAAATAAATAAATGGCATGCAACTGTTGTTCTTCACTTCTAGCCAGAAAAGCAAATCATAAACAGGTTCAGATCTCCTTCGAATGGCTACCTTTTTATCACCAAAAGTATGGCTGCAATCCCTATGCCTGGGTGCCCCCTTTTGTGACTTTTATTTAATTTTTTTGAAGCCTCAAAACTAGGACAACCCCTCTCCTTGAAAGGTTGATCTACTGCTATAGAAATGGCTGAAACCCCAAATGGTTCCACTTGAAAAAACTAATTTATTATGGCTAAAGGTAATATGCAATCGCCTACTTTGATTATTGCAATCCCTAAACAATCAAATAAAACCCTTCTTATCTTTCCAATCAGCACAACATAACATTTGAATGCTGCCCTCCAAAATACCAAATTCAATAGGTATTTCACTGCTTCAAATGGTTGCAAACACTGAAGAAGTATCATTCTCCAATGGCACGAGGATTGAAAACCCTTGGCTTCCACTCTCAGACAAATTTCATCAACAACAAATCATCAATCAAATGAATCTCAAATAACTCCAAAGTGAAAATATATATGCCTTCATGACAAAGTCGAACTTCTCCAAAAAGGCAATTAAGTAACATTAAAATGTTATTTATTTACATCCTTTTAATATTTCACTCAAAACTTAGGAGTTAGCTATTAATAATTAATTCATTAATTTGGCCCCGTTTTAATGACATTTTGACCCTCAAGTTATAACTTTAAGTTATAAAATTAAAATACCACCTTTTAATTAATTAATGTTATTTTAATCAAATAACATTAATAACTTGTTAAATGCATCATTTCTCAACAAGCCATCTAAATTGGTAACTCATCCAATGATTCTCCATATGATCTCGTGCCTTACTAAAAATAAGGGTCCCATTTTTTCCATGACTGGCTTACTATAAATAGTAAGTTGAGTAGACTGAGTCCCGAAAGTCTCAAACGAAAGCCAGAGCTACACATCACTGAGTGCTAGAGGTGGTACAATCCTCAAAAGACCCTCTCAACACCTTCATTATCCTACGAGGGTCTCAATGATAGGCTAATCTACTTAATACAAATGTCTCACTTTGGAGGGGACATTACAGTCCTCCCTCCCTAAAATTGTGTGTCCTCAAGCAATCTCAATGCTGGGTGCTGTAAGATCTCCTCACCTTCCTAGGTGGCATCCCCAACTAGGAAATCCTTCCATTTGACCAAATATTATATGATATTTTGTTTCTGTACCCACCTCTCTCAAAAATCCAAGAAGCCTCTAGCTCAAGAATCATTTTCCCCTCATCATCCAAGGGTGGCAACACTACTGATGGAGTCAAATGATGTCCCAACACCTTCTTGAGGCATGATACATGAAATACATTGTGAACTCGACTATATGTTGGGAGTTCTAACTCATATGCTACTTCACCCACTCACTTGATAATCCGAAAAGGCCCATAGTAGCATGGTTTCAAATTTTCAGCACCACTTTTCCTGAGTGTAGACTGTCGGTACGGCTACAACATTAAATAGACCATATCTCCCACCTCGAATGATCTCTTGGTCCTCCTCTAATCAACATATTATTTTTCTGATTTTGTGCCTTAGTGATATTCTCCTTGTTAGCCTTCATAATGTCCGGACTCTCCTGCAACAAGTCTCCTACACTAGGCACTATGTTATCACTAAACAAAAGGTTGATGAAGCTAGGAGCTTCATACCTGTATAACGCCATAAAGGGGTCATTTGTATGGACATGTGGAAAGTGGAATTATAAAAAAACTCACAGAGGTAAATCCACTTTACCCATGCCTTATGGTACCCAACTATGTAATTTTTGAGATAACCTTCCACCCATTTATTAACTATCTTTGTCTGCCTGTCTGTTTGCAAGTGATAGCTAGCACTCAGGCTTAACTCAGTCCCACAAAGTTTCAACACCTCTACCCAAAAGTGACTCATAAAGCAGTTGTCTTTGTCACTTACTATGGTCTGAGGAAACCATGAAGTCTGAAAACCTCTCAAAAGAACAATTATGCCACTTGTGTAGCTGTGTATATAGTTGTGATCAGAAAGAAGTGGGTATATTTTGTTAACCAATCTACAACCACATATATACAATCTCTTCCCTGGGCTTTAGGAAAACTCATAATAAATTCCATGGATAGGTATTCCCAGTTCCTATCAGGAATCAAAAGTAGTTGTAATAGACCTATTGGGTAAGTGTGCTCCTGTTTGTTCTATTGACAAACTAGACACTCCCTAACATACTAAAGGACATCAGCCTTAAGTCCTTTCCATGTAAACCTATCCCTGATCTGCATGTAAGTTTTGAAGTATCATGGGTGTCCTATCATAGGCACATCATGGAAAGCCCTCAGTATTATACTCTTCACCTCTAACCCTGGCATCAAATATATCATGCCCTTATAAATTATGAGCTCATTGACTACATATCTATTATCTGGAATTAACCCCACAATGATCCTAGATGCTCATGTATCCTTGGTGTATTCCCCCACAATCAGGTGCCTCCAGTCCTCTGAGATCTAAACCATTTTTTTTAAGTGTGGTTTACAAGATAAAGCATCAGCGATGACATTTTGAGTCCCCTTGAAGCATGTAATTTTGAAGTCATACGACTGAAGCTTACTGACTCATTTCTACTAGCGGTCATTAATATCTCGCTGCCCCAAAAAGTGTCTAAGACTATTATGGTCAGTTTTTATATAGAATTTACTACCAATGAGGTATTCTCTGAATTTGGCCAAAGTGTGCATAATGGCCAACATCTCTTTATCATAAATGCTATACCCTCTCTTCAGTCCCCTGAGCTTCCTGCTCTCAAATGCAATTAGGTGCTTCTCCTACATAAGCACAACACCAATCCCCTCACTCAAGGCGTCACATTGAAGTTCAAATGGCTTCGTGAAGTCTGGTAGAACAAGAACAGTACAAGTGGTTATAATCTGTTTGAATCTCATGAAGCACTCATGTGCCTCCAGAGTCCAAATGAAAGTACCTTTCTTCATCAAGTCTGTGAGAGGCGCTGCATGATGTAAATAACTGCTAACAAACCAATAGTAGAAACCACATAACCCCAAAAATTTGTGTATCTGTGTGAGATTCTCTAGAGTGGGCCAATCAAAGATAGCTCGGATCTTATTAGGATCCATCCTCACACCCTATACACTAATAATATGACCCAAATATAATAGTTCTGCCATGCTAAGGTCACACTTTGATTCTTTAGCATACAATGACTCTCTATCCAAAATCCCCAACATTGCATCCAAGTGAACAAGGTGTTCCTCCCACGTTCTACTATACACTAGTATATCATCAAAGAATACAAGTAAAAACTTCCTCAACTGTGGCTAGAAGATTATGTTCATTGTGGCCTAGAATGTGGTTGGTGCACTAGTTAGCCCAAATGGCATAACCACAAACTTGAAGTGCCCACAATGGCATTTGAATGTTGTTTTCTCTATATCCTACTCACACACCCTAATTTGGTGATAATCGAACCTCAAATTAATTTTTGAAAAGAAACAAGCACCATGCAGTTCATCGATCAACTCATTGATCCATGGAATGGGGTATCTATTTTTAATGGTTCTCTTATTCAGAGCCCTATAGCTGATGTACATATCAAGAGTACCATTTTTTTCTTGACTAAAACCACTGAGGAGGAAAATGGTGACTTTCTCGGCCGAATGTGACCCATGGCAAGAAACTCCTTAATTTTTTTTTTCTATCTCATCCTTAAGATGTTTCGAATGCCTGCATGGAGTAATCATCATGGGCTTAGCACCCTCCTCTAGCTCTATAATATGCTCAATACCCCTATCAGGAGGTCTACCTAGTGGGATGTCGCTAAAAGCCTTCCCATTTTTTAATTCTAATCTCCTATATATTTGGATGATATTTTGTTTTATGCTCCCTCTCCCGAGTCAGCATTAGCACACATCCAGCTACCCAATCCACCATATTGTGCTGCATGAGGCTCTCCATCCTCCTAAATGACAACATCCTGAAACTGCTATCTCTTATGGCTTTTAGTATCTAATTTTTTCCCTCTACCTCAAAAATCATCTCCATCTCATGAAGATCAAGAGTGAATTTTCCAATAGCATGGATCCATCTCATCCCCAAAACTGCATCTATTTATCCCATGTTTACCACGTAGTAATCATCCTTAAAATTATAGTTATTAAGTTGCATAGGGAGATCTTTGACCATTCTTTCACACTTAAGGGTATATCCATCTTCCATTTTCACCCTTATACCTTCTAACTCCTCAATCATGATCCCACACTTTTCCACAAATCGTGTATCAATAAAATTATGAGTGGCACCTATATCCAAAAGAGTGATGACCTTTTGACCTGCTAGGACACCACGCATTCTAAAAGACCCTTCCTGTTGGATACTAGTAATCTATGCCTCCTGTAGATGGATTTCCCTTTCCTTTTCCTCCTCTTTTTCTAACTTTTCATCATCTGATTCTTCTTGACTAGCTTGGTAGTCAGAATTTTTAGATTCTGAATCTTCATAAAAATCCCACATAGCACGGTGAGCTTTTCCCTTTGGCCTTAAGGGGAAATCATGGTTTGCATCATATGGTCCATTGCAATAGAAACAAAGCTTCTTTTTCCGCAAATCATTTAATGTTTCACAATCAAATGGAGTTGTTGTTTTTCCCTTTTGATCTCCCTTAAAATCATATTTTTCTTTGTTCTTTGGAAATGTTTTGTTATCTCTTAATGAACAATTTCCCTTTGTGCCAAACTTGTTTGATGAACCGAACTTGCTGGATGGGGCTGCAAGTTCCATACTCCTTGCTTTCTCCATTGCCTCATGTAACGTTGGTGGATTGAAAGCCTTCACCCACCCACGTAATGGCTCCAATAACCCCTCTATGAAAAGCACAACCAACCTCCTCTCCAAAATGTTTGTAACCATTACAGACAACTTCTGAAAAATCACTAATATAGCCCTCTAAGCTTCCAATCTGTCGAAGTTGTGCCAAATCCCTGAAATGGACTTCTAGATCCTTTTTGTCAAAGTGATCAACTAGTCTATCCACAAACTCCTGGTAGGTGGTGATACGGTCATGTTGCAGTGTAACCATTCCCTAATACCACCAGTCATGGGCTGCTCCCTCTAGATGTAATGTGGTGAACTTGATTGCTTCTTCCTCAGAAATAGGTCAAAGTGCCAGGAAAGTGTCTAGCCTATTAATCCAAGACTATGGTGTTACCTTTTCACTACCATCAAAGTAAGGTAGGGTAAATTTTTTGGCCGCATGCTTCAAGTCCCTATTTTGGTTTTGAGGCCTATTCCCCTGTCGAGCCCTGTAATATTCCATCCTTTCTTGAACAAATCGATCAAAGTGCATGAGCTCACATGCCTCAGGTGTCAGTTGCCACCACTCATCATGTGCAGCCATATATGCATCTGCAAAGGTTGGTTCCTCAACCTCTTCAATATTCTCCTCCATTCGCTCTTCCCTCAAAAAAGTGGGTTGATTAGGCTTGTACGCAATGTGGGATGGTTCTCTCTGTACTCTCCATGGCCCTGCTACACTCCTATCATCATCTTGATCTTGATGTTGCCTCCTAGGTAAATTCAACTGCTACAAGGTATCTGAGAGCTACTACAGTACACAAGCTACTTGCTGCTGACCAACTCGTAAATCCCTCAAAGTCTCTCTCACTTATCTGTCACCATCCCTATCCTCATCTCTCCTTTCATTCATGTGTGGACCCTCTTTTGATCTATCCCCCATATCTGTCAAAGATTCCTCTACAAATGGATTATCTCTTTGCCAATCTGCCTCTGATTCTCCTTTAATGCATGCGAAATATTTGCAGTGACTACTCATGTTCCTTCAAACCTCTAGGATGGTAGGATATTGGCTCTGATACTAATGTAATAACACTTCGTGCCCTTGTTTTCAATGTCAATTTTTTTGTTTTGTGTATTTTCTATTTTATAAAGGTTTTTCTATTTTTTTGTGTTTTGTAATGCTGATATAAAATATAGAAATGCATAACATAAAGAAATATGGACCACTATGATAATAGATCATCCAATATATGTTTATTTGATTAATATTCAACAAAACAAGGAAAATTCAAGCATACTCGAAATAAATAAATGACATGCAACTGTTGTTCTTCACTTCCAGCCAAAAAAGAAAATCATAAACAAGTTCAGATCTCCTTCGAATGGATGCCTTTTTATCACCGGAAGTATGGCTACAATCCCTATACCTGGGTGCCCCCTCAAAACTAGGATCGCCCCTCTCCTTAAAAGGTTCACCTGTTGCAATAGAAATGGATGAAACCCAAAAGGGTTTCTCTTGAAAAAACTGATTTATTATGGCTGAAGGTAATCTGTAATCTCCCACTTTGATTATTGCAATCTCTAAACAATCAAATCAAACCCTTCTTTCTTTCCAATCATCACAACAGAACATCTAAATGATGCCCTCTAGAATTCCAAATTCAATAGGTATTTCACTACTTCAAATGGCTACAAACACTGAAGAAGTATCGTTCTCCAATGGCACAGGGATTGAAAACCCTTGGCTTCCACTCTCAGAAAAATTTCATCAACAACAAATCATCAATCAAATGAATCTCAAATAACTCCAAAGTGAAAATATATGTTCATGACAAAGTCGAACTTCTCCAAAAAGACAATTAAATAACATTAAAATTTTATTTATTTGCATCCTTTTAATATTTCACTCAAAACTTAGGAGTTGGCCATTAATAATTAATTCATTAATTTGGCCCCCTTTTAAGGATGTTTTGACCCTCAAGTTATAACTTTAAGTTATAACATTAAAATGCCACCTTTTAATTAATTAATGTTATTTTAATCAAATAACATTAAAATAACATATTAAATACATCATTTCTCAACACGCCATCTGAACTGGTAACTCATCCAATGATTCTCCACATGATCTCATGCCTTACTAAAAATAGTAAGGGTCCCATACTATCCATGTCTGACCTACTATAAATAGTAATTTAAGTAGACTGAGACCCAGAAGTCTCAAACCTCAAACGAAAGCCAAAGCTACACATCACTGAGTGTTGGAGGTGGTACAATCCTCAAAAGACCCTCCCAACACCTTCATTAGCCTACGAGGGTCTCAATAATAGGCTAATCTACTGAATACATATTTCTCACTTTGGAGGATACATTACATAATAACAAACCCTTCATCCTTAATGTCAAAGGGGGAGAAGAGTTGAGAAGAAAATTGGAATTGGGTAAATGTTTTGAGATAATTTTAGGGGGAGATAATGTTTAAAGAATGAGATCATGTATGCCCAAAGTTTTGGTGGTGTATTATTTTTGAAGATTCATTTTTGGAACATGTTTCCATCAATGAAATAGGGGGATATTGTTGGAAGAATGAAGAAGAAACCCTTTGACGTGTTGTCATTGATTCCAACATTGTTTGTTGATAGTTTTGCCTAATTTGGTAAACAGTTTTGGTGACATCTTGATCTAGTAATTTGGTCCAAAATTTCTTGTGTTGCAAGATTTGCAAGTATGAGGTTAATTACATCATTTCATTTAGGACTACTAAATTCATCTCTGATTAAGATTTCAATGAGTTTGGGTGAACAAGTTGAAAGTTTCAAGTAATAAAAGTTTGACATATAGTTTTTGGCTTTATATAGTGTAAATGGGTATGAGTTATCCAGTTTACATTCCTTTGGTGTTTGGTTTCAAACTATACAATTTTGGAAGATAATTTATAGATGTTTTTTACACTATATATTCGAGATAGTGCATGTTTATTTCATTAGATGGATCGTTGGTGTGTGATCAGTTGTTTTATTTTATGATTAGGTCTAATTCTTGGCTGACTTAATACTTGATATATGTACTATGAAGACTAACATGTATTTTGGATATTAAAGGGGTCTATTTTAGATCCATGTTGACCAAAATCATTTTTTTCACAATTGGTTTGGGTGCAAAGAAGTTTTTGCTTCAATTACGAAGCTAACAAAGTGATTTTGAATTAAATAGGGATACAACTAGCTAGGCCAACCTAACTGATGTATGCAGATGTAATAGGGTATATATGTGGAACATTTTTGAGTTGTAGAAATACATATTATATGATGACATGTAATGCCATGTGCATGAGATATGATATTGTGTGAACTTATGAATTTGTATGTGTGAGATTAGTATAAGGGTAGAATTACTATGAATGTTGAGCGACTACTAAGTAGAGCAATATTTTGTATTCAAAGCTTCTTGAAGGAACTGAATTCAACACAAGGAAGGTGCACTTTGTATCAATTCACATTTTGGTTGTGAAGTCATTTCTATTTTGTATCTATTTCTAGCTATGAGCCTTATAAGGATAGTGAGTCCTAGGAGTGAGCCCCTATAATATCTTATAACCGATTATAATATATTGTGAGCTAATCCTCACCATGGTTTTTCCCTTTTTGGGTTTTCCACATAAAAATCTTGGTGTTCATGTGTTATGTGGTCTTGTGACCTCTTTCATGTTTACATTCATTACTACAATTACATATACTTTGTTAATTGGATGGTTTGTGATTAATTGGTTATATAGAATATTGATTCACCCCCCCCCCTCTCAGTCTAAATATTTTAGGTGTTCAGCAGGAAATAGAGTGCTCTTCAAAAGAACCCAACTCTTCATCCACTTCATCCTTTCCATTAGAGTCATTACCCATTTCATAACTAGGAGGA
Organism: Sequoia sempervirens; assembly: GCA_007258455.2. Taxonomy (NCBI): domain Eukaryota; kingdom Viridiplantae; phylum Streptophyta; class Pinopsida; order Cupressales; family Cupressaceae; genus Sequoia; species Sequoia sempervirens. Next base: position 522,060,115 of record VDFB02047230.1, on the reverse strand, counting down.
CTTCCTTAAGCTTGCAAGCTCTCGTGAATTTTGGGACTTCAAACACATACTTATCTTTTACATATTCCATTATTGGGAGCATTAGATCCTCATGCAAAAAAGGATTATTGTGTTTTTTTTCTAAATTCTATAATCTTGTTTTCTAATGAAATGAGAAAATAAAATAGAAATGACACCAGTCTATTGTGCCTAAAGTGGTTAAGCATCATGAAATGAAAGCCATCCAGGGTAGAGAATCTACCATATAAAGTGAAATACCCCATACTCACCATGGAAACTTACCTCCAAATAGGCTTAATGTAATGTTGATCATATCCTCCATATGACAATTTCTTAAGCTTTGTCGGGCTTTCATTCCCTTTAAAGAAACTAGCAAAAGTTGACTTAGAATCCAAACTTTCCCTCTACCTACCCTCTAAAGATCACCTAGTAATCTTTGCAATAAAGTCCTCCATGATACTAATCTCCACACCAAAGACTCTAAACACCTTATTACTCCAACCATTGACAAATTCATGGGAAATTTGTGTATTGAACCCATGAAGCTTCAAAATGAAAGGGGAAACCCCACCCTTCTTTATAATTTCCTAGACTAAACCATTTTCTTTAAACTCTTCATAGATAAAAAGTTCCATCCTACACTAGTCACCCCCCATGATCAACAAAACACAACTAAATGCAAATTTCTCCTTAAAATGAAACACGGGAAAATGAAAGAGAAAGTTCCAAAATCAAAGTAGGAGGAAGAACAAAGCACCCACAATCCATGTAAATCTAAAAACACAAGGACTAAAAATCATCATGGCTCCAACAATTAAAATATTTCTATAATCTTTGTCATAATTATCATGACATAAGTGGAGCTTCACATGTCTTTTCAAATTAATGAGGAAATTATGAAGTGATAAGAAATCTCCTCTAAATACTAAAATGTCGTTCACCAAGTGATGTTTGATCATATTCAATAAGATTTTGAATCTCATTATGGGTGATGTCATGAGAGTCTCGATGCTTATGAGAGGAAACCCCTAATTTTGGAAGGCAATCAGCTAAGCAATTAGCTTCATGGTAAACATGTGAAACATAAAAAATTTCAAAAGAGTTCAATATGGAAATAGTGTCCTCAATAATATGCTCAATTGACCAAGAAGAATAATTAACCCTCTTAACATAATTAACAATATTTAAAGAGTCTCCCTCCAACCACATTTTTCTAACTCCCTTCTCCTGTGTGAATTTTTAGATTTCAAAAAATATAAGATATGCCTTGTTTGGAATTAAATATATAATTGATTAATTTTATACATACATTTTGACTAAAGTCCTGATTGATAGGTTGATTGAAAAACATGTATAATTCTTAAATGATTTCATATTTTTTGAATCTAGAAAATGAAAAACATTCTATGCTTCCCATACTATAGGATAAAAAACAAATAAATTTCAATTTCTTAAATTTTTGACCAAGTTATGGTGGTCAAACAAACAAGTTTTAATATTTTTAAAAAGTTTTAATAAAAACATTATAACCAATTATTTACTTGAAAAAAAATTACAAAAAAAATTGTGGCACATTTGGGCATGTGTCCTCTACTTTTATTAAAAGTTTCAAATAAATATATTATTTTTTTCTTGTACTTAGGTTGGTTAGACATACACCTGCTTTTTATTTTTTCTTGAAAATTTTGTACTGCTATATTAAAATTTCAAATTTTCATGAAATAGATTTACTTTTTTTCAAAAAAGGAATCATATCTTAGAAACTACATTCAATTTTCTACAAATTAAATTCTTACATATTTATCAAATTATGTTAATAACTTATTTTAATTTTTATGTCAAGTTTCCTAACTCTATTTTTTTGAATTTTTATTACCACTTAAGGGCCTAGTTTGGACCCCCGTGATCTTGCACTGACCCACCAATGTGTGCATTGTACCTTATCTAATTAGACTGTCTTATTATGTCATCTTGTGTCAAATTGTGTCTTCTTGTGTCTTATGAAATTGTGTCTATTATTATTATTATTTTCGCCTAACATGTTTGTTTGCAACCTAACATGTTTGTGGTGAGATTGTAGCTAACTTTGCAAGATCAAAGACCCATGTCATCTTTACATTTTGTGTGAGCTCCCTCCTTCATGTCAAGGTATGTTAGTTTGAAGGTCTACTTCCTCAATGATATTGGCATATTCTCTTCAACCTCTTTCTACTTTAGCTCTCATATGCATCGACACATATGCTCGTTAAATTGGGGGTAAAATGTAATGGCATAAACTTGCACCCAATGCAATTTCCCATTGATTTACTATCATTTTAATCTTATAAGTCTAATAATGTGAAAACTCACTGCATTTTCCTCACTTTTCTATGCGTCCCTGTCATTAAGCATTGTTGAAAGGAATTTGTGTTGAGGATGCACACACGATGCAAAGACATCTATGTGTTGTGATACCATCCTAACAAGATTCATGCATCACGAAATGATAAAGACATTATGATTCTCTATCACTTGCAAGGATAACTCCCCCCTACCAAATCTTGATCATCATGAACAACTATTCACCTCCAATTTTCCCATTAGAACCCAATTTTATCTCATTCTCAAGCTCTCTCTTGGTTCTAACACTTCTTGCATCTCTATCACTCTTTTATGCTTCTACCAGATTCACACTTTTCTTCTACACCATCTTCTTGCTCTAGTGCCATTGTTATTGCAAGTTGTCAAATCTCTACTTTATTAGCTTGGTGATCTTTTTCTTCTCCTTTCTCTATCAACCTTGAGCGCTCATAGAAAGGTAGGTTATTTTTAGTCTATTTTCTTGGTTGCATTATCATTCTTGAAAAGTAGCATACAAGTTGTCTTTTCTCTCTATTATATTATCTTTTTTATCTACTTTTTTATCACTTTTCTACAATCTTATTGTCTATTGGTTGTTCATGGAGGTTGGAACACTAAAATGGGTGTTTGACTGAGGCAAACCTCAAAACATAGCCCTAACATTTTCATTGTTACTATGTGTGTAGGTGCTACTCATTTTCTTGGAGCTAGCTGGCGAATTGGGCCTTAAGTAAGTTGGCATTCTTCTTCTTTCTTTATCATTTAACTATTAGAGAAGCTTTCATATTTTTGTTCTTGTTGTACTTTTCATTTCCATATGTTTTTGTCAAATTGTAAAACCAAAACATTTATGTTGTTAGTAGACTTTGTGTGTTTTTGGTTGTTACTTGACCCTTTGTCCATACAGGACACTAGTGCATCTCTGAGACTTTGACACAGTACACTAAAGTTCAAAAATCGTGCTACCATCCTCTGGTAAAGAGTATCAGGTTTGTAGTCTAAGACATCTATGGTCTGCTCACCTAGTTTGAAAAACATCTATCATAAACATAAGGGAAACAAAGCCTTATTTTCCCTTCCTTTTTAGCTTATTAGTTAGTTTTAGTTAGTTTAGGGTAGTTCACTCCCTTAGGCTCTTCTGTGACTTGAGAGTCTCGAGGGTAGTGAATCCCCCTTCTCTATAACATAAAATGTGAGAATGTTCCCTTGGTAACACATTTAACTGACACTTCAAATATTATGTTTTAATCCTTCAACATATAACACATTTTCATTCTTTTTCTTAACATTATCAAGACTAAGATTTTCTTTTTCTCATTATCCTTTTTGTAGCATTATCTCCAAATTTCACAGTTCCTCCATATACTTCCTTCAAAGTGAGGAACTTTCTTTTATCCCCTTTCATGTGGCTTGAACAACCACTATCAATATAACATTTATTTACCTCATTTTTATCATAAAGCATTGTTTGCACTAGAATGGACCTCTCCTTTTCTTGATCCTACTTCCAAAATCTTGTAGATTCCTCCTTTTTCTTGTCATGAACATACTCCTTTTTTTCCTAGGAGGTTCTACAAAAAATTTATAGAAACATGTTTGCACTTATAGCACATAATGTTGTAGTCCACTGGAGGATTAAATGAATTATAGCTCCTCTTTAAGAAGCCAAAAATAATCCTTTCATGAACTCTATAATTTACTACTTCATGACCAAATTGATTGTGTGAAAAGAAACAACCATAAAAAGAGTGTTATAATTTGGTCACATGCATCTTCCTTGAAGGGAATGATCTTTTATATTTACCCATGTTATCTTTTGAGGGATATTACCTTCTTTCATCTTATTGCTCTCATTATTGATGAATATTTTGATAACATTAGCATAACCTCTTTTATTTTCTTCGTTCATCTTCTTCTATGACTCTTTGGGATCATATTCATTAGACATCAAGTTCTCTTCAAATCCAAGACCAATTTATTAAAGGGTAAAAGCACAAAGCTATGTCACACTTTATAAAGGAAACGGCCAACACTGATCCAATTTTTAAACTTGAATCACTAAAAAGTGGCATATATGTTTTGAATTTTGAAATGATGTAAACTAGTAAAATATGTATATTTTAGTATATTTTATGTTTGTATTTTTTTTTAAATATAAAAAATTATTTTAAACTAGTTTTTAATAAATTAAAACTATAATTTAGTTGCTGATAAAATGCTGAAAAATGAAGTTGCATGGGATGTCAAACTTTTTATAGTAAATTTTTTTTTTTCTTCCATTTTTTTTTTGTGTATTTATAACTTGAAATTTTAGTGCATGGATATATTTTTTTCCAATTTTGATAAATATATATTTTTAAATAAATATTAAAATGTGCGCGAATAAAAAAATAACTGTTTTCCTCGGACGTCAACTTTTATTTTAAATATTTATCTAAAATGGAAACAAAACTATACCATCTTAAAATAGATTCTTTTATCTAGTGCATCATATTTTTTTCTATTTTTTTTAATAAGTTTTAGTATTTTTCCTTGGCATAGTAATCAACCTTATATTTTGTGCTAAAAACCTACTTTTAGTAAAAATAAAAAATAAAATATAAAAAAATAATTAAACTATTAAAATAAATATATTTTTGAAAACTACACTTATGGATCTACAAAAGGGTATTTTTATATTTTAAAAAAAAAATTGTTTACATTAGCAAGAGTTATTGAAACTTCAAGATTTTCAAATAATTTAATTTTTTTGGTAAATTGGACTCAAAGTGATGCTCCATATATTTTTAGCCAACAATTTTAGTTGGAAAAGTTGTGGAAGCATCTAACTTAGCTAGAATGAATCTTACTAGATCATATGTTTGAACAAAATTTATTTTTAGTTAGAAATACTTAAATTCAGTTGTGCTGATAAGTTGGCTGAAAGTGTAACACAACTTTGTGCTTTGACCCTAAAAGGTGATCTTTTTTAATTTACAAGATCATATAGAATCTTAGTGCTCTTTTAGGACTTCGTACTTCTGTTTAGTTGATCATTAGTCTTTTCCAATTCCTTCCTCAAGGAAACAATTTTATGTTCAAGTTTCTCATAGCACTCTTCCTTCATATTTAGTTGATTTCTTACCACCTCTTCTATCCTCCTTGCTTCTTCAATTTGAATTTTCAAATTGATGATAATTTTATTTGACTCTTCTAGACATTGTGCTATTTTATCCTTAGATTTTTATTCCTCTTGAAGTTGTAACTTTTAGCTTTGAATTATTCTTTCTAAGCCTCTTGATCTCATCTAGGACACAAATGAGTTCTTCCTCCAAATCTACTTTGGAATTCTCTTCTTCGTTTGACTCTTTTTCTTTTTCTTTAACTTTACTTTTCATGCATCATCCTTTGTTTCTATTTCCATTAATAGAATCTATTCTCTATCACTATTGGAAAATCTTCCATCACTCTCTTTAGATAAGCTATTATGTTACTTGGAGTAGAGGCTCTCTTATGCTTACAAATTTCCTTTTTCATTCTCTCCTCATGTGTAATCCTTCTTGTTATGGCATTTTTTTCTTCCTTTTCTTTTTTTATAGTCTTCTTCCTCAATACTAATTTCACTTTCGGCCTAAGGGATATTAGCAAAGAAATCCTAGATTACAAAAATTAAAACATTTAATTGTATACTTGCATTTTCTTTCTGGATTCTTTCTTGAGCTTTCTCACAAAGTGGGCTTCTTCTCCATCACTTGAATTATAACTTGATTCAGGTTTATTTATTCTTTATCTTCTTTGAGGATTTGAAAAAAACTTCACAAAAAGGTGTCCTCTCTTTATCATTCCTCATTTCATATTTCATGAGAATCCCATACTATTCTTTGATATTAAATGTATCTAGGTCCTTCATTTCTTAAATAGCATAAAATTTTGCATCAAATCTCAAAGGAAGAGATCTTAGTACCTTTTGAACAATCATAAATTCTTCAATTTATTTACCAAGTCCTCAAATGGTATTCATGATTTCATCCACATGAATGAGATAGGCTACGATGTTCTCTTCATCTTTTATTTCTAAGCTCTTGAATTTTATTTTATGGGTTTGGAGCTTAGCCTTTTAACATTTTGATGACCTTCATAAGTTTTTTGAAATTTGTTTGAAATTTTTCATTGATCCACAATGCATCACCTTGAAAAATTCAAGCTCCAATAGACCACACAAAATGGCATTCCTAACTTTTTATTTATTTCCAATAGCCCTCTTTCTATATCTATATCTATTAAAGGAGAAGGTGGTGCAACATAACCATCCACTATCGATTTCTAAATGCCAAATAAAAGTGTGATTAGGTGGGTGTGCATCCTTATGCTCCATAATGCATTATTTATTCCATCAAATAATGGGGCTCTATTTAGAGATAAACCTTATTGACAACCACATGTTCTTTTAAGATCTACCTTCTAGTTGTTAGGCTATTATTGAAGGAACACAAATTCTAATACCAACTAATGAGCACACACCCTTATAGTGAGAGGAGGGGGGAATAAGTAAAATTGTTTTTTTAATTTTTAAAAATTTAATAACCAGAGAAAAGAAATCACACAACATCCACACATATAAGAGACACAATATTTTACATGGAAACCCTTTCAAGACAAAACCATGGCAAATAGTTGCTTCAATCTATATCCCAAATCTACCCTTTGTAAAATATAATCTTCTTACAAATCTTTGTGGGAACCAATCCACTAGAGGAGACAATACCCACAACTAGGAACCAACCCACAAGAGACACCAATCTCTTTCAATGAGAAGTACCAAACTCTTGATACCTTTATTTAGGAGGCACCAACCTCCAAATAAACAATATGAAAATTATTTGAAACTCCTTTAATTAGCTTCTAATCCTCCTTCAAAAATCTACTCATGACTTCAATGAAATTTTCCTTAAAATTATGTTCAATATGTCTCTTAGATCTACTAAAAAATATCCCATAATCTTCTTTTAAATCTGTTATAGCTTCATCTAATAAATCTCCTTCAAATTTTCTTATATTTCATATTTAGATCTGCTCCAAAATTCTTTATAAGTCTATTCAAATACACTTTAGATTTATCATGTATATAAAGATATTCAATATTTGGTTTTCTTCAAAAAATCTTCGCAAAACCTTCTTATATCTTCTTGGAAGGGGGTGATTTCCATAAAAAGGACAAACCATTTTTCCAATGAAGGAAACTCCTCATATATATGCAACTCTTTACAATAGAACATGGGTGCTAGACATGAACCAACCCATTCATAAAACAATATATTTATTTTTAGTTTTAATTTCCAAAGTAGGGCATCTTTATGATGGGCTTCAACCACTATAATAAATTAATCATTTATAGATAGCATATTTCCACAATCCATGTAGCTTATCGATTGACTATTTATGGCTTCGATTGTGTTTGTATTTTTTGCATCAACATTTCGGATCACACTCCTTGATCCATCATTAGGATAAAAGAGAGCATAAGGAGTATTTAAGTGAATAGTTGTAGACCAAGAGTTGAATAAAGAGGATGAGAGAAGGGGGAATGCACAGGAACCAAGGGAAGAAGAGAAAAAACAATTAATAACAAAAAAAGAAAGAAATTAATAAAAAAAAATTGACAAAACACAAAAATACAAGCAAGCAATAATTACATAAATATGTAAATTGCTTAATTCCCTAACAAATAAAAAGAAATATAAAAACAAGCATATAAAATAAATAATAGACAAAAAAATATGAATAAAACAAAATCAAACCATTATATATACATATATATATAAATACTGCCAAACAAAAAACCAAAAACCAAGATATAAAGAACCAAAACAACACGAGACTAAATAAAATAAAAGAACCAAGCTAAAAAACATAATACCATAAAATGAATAGTATAAATAATTTATAATACAAACAATAAAATCCTTCCTAATAACCCTTGCTCCAAAATTCTCAAAAAAGTCAAGTTTCTTGTGTCTTCTTCTTCCTTCGATGTTGCTACCAAAAAATGTCTCATCCCTTCCAAAGAAGTCACCCCCCGCATCTATGGTGTCCCTAAAATTCACAATGTGGGCATCCCCTTGAGACCGATTGTTGATACTATGGGGTCCCCAACATACCTTCTTGCTTCCTTCCTTGCCAAGTTGCTTGCCCCTCTTGTTGGTAACTCTGATTCCTTCTTCAAAAATTCCAATCATTTCATCCAATTCATTAAAGACCAAAACCTAAGTAGTAGTGATGTCTTGGTTAGCTTTGATGTGGTCTCTCTTTTCACCAAGGTTCCCATTCTTGACTCCATAGAAATTGTGAGAAAAAAGTAAAATGATGAGGTAGCAACCTTGGTTGATTTTTGCTTAAGATCCACTTTTTTCTCCTATCAAAATGTCATCTATGAACAAGTCAATGAGGTGGCTATGGGTTCCCCCCTTTCCCCTATCATTTCCAACTTGTTCATGGAACATTTTGAAGAGGTGGCTCTTCATTCCTTTCCTCTCAAACCAAGATGGTGGAAGTGCTATGTGGATGACACTAATGTGTGTTGGCCACATGGCTTAGATAAGTTAGAAGAATTCCAAAACCATCTCAACAGCCTTCTCTCTTGCATTTCCTTCACTAAGGAAATTGAATCCAACAACTAGCTCCCCTTTCTTGACGTTCTTCTTCTCAAAAATTCAGATGGTTCCATAGGTTGAAAGGTTTTTCGCAAGGTGACCAATACCAATCTCTACCTCCACTCTTCTTCTCTTCACCATCCTAACCAAAAATGTGGTGTTCTCAAAACCTTGGCCTGGAGGGCCTGTAATGCCCGCCGTGAAAACCCCAGAGAACAAACATTGCAAACAATTTTTTTTTTAAATAACATAAAGTAAACATGCATCTGAACATTAATTACATTTACATTGCACATTAACAACTAAGTGTTACATTCTTTGGGGCACACGAGGTCACGTCGCAGCACAACTAAAATAAAAGTAATAGATAATTATTAAACAACTTGACCAATTTATATTACAATAATCATTAATAAAAGTACATCCATAAACCAAGAGTGAAAGTATCACTACATCCAATATTACAAACAAATAGAATCTAATCCAATAATGTTACAAAGGGTCCTAGCTATTACATCATATAAACATAAGATTAAATGCTCACAATAATGAGTTACAACAAATTTCCCATACATGTGGGATGATACAAAGTACAATAATATTTGAATTATAAATGATCCACTGGAACAAACTCCAACTAAAGGAATGTTGCAAACAAAGAATGCTAATGGGGAACCCAACGGGTGCGGAGCACGTTCCACCCAACCATGTGAATTATGAATAACTCACCCCCCGTGCTTAGAGGTGACAAGGAAGAGATCCCGACCATGAATGTCAAAACTGACTCCAAGAGAACCACAAAGTACAAACTTAGAGATTACAATGACATAACCAACAACATTCATGAGTCAACATAATAAAATAAAGCTATTAAACTCATCCCAATTAACCCAAGCAATAACAATTAAACAAGTCACCAAGGAACATTCATAAATCATTTTCACAAGAATATGAATCAACAATAAGAGTACAAAACCAGATGAACTGATACAACATCCAAAAGACATTTCCAGAAGAACTGATACAACATTCAAAATACAATTCCAAATAAATTTGAAACAATAAATAGAACATGATTCCATATAAATCTGAAACAACAATTCAGTACACAATTCCAGAGGCAACAAGAAACAAGGCAAACAGGTGTCTAGTGGAGAGTGTCATCGCATAGCTCTCATGGGATCTCCTGGCACTACTCCAATTACAAGTGGCTGCTTGAGCCCATCTCTGAGGCCTAACATAAAAATCTAGACAGGGTTGTACTGCTTTGGATGCTGGCTATAACTCAAGAACCGAGCCATAGAAGAATAACTCATCTGATAATTCATAGCAAAATTCAACAACCGGTACAACCCTTCCATCCTTAAAACCAATGGAACAGCTCCAAAAAGTTTAATCCAAGGCGAGGATAACATTCCATTAAACATTTTCCGACAAGGTTTCCCTGATCAGCAGCAGTTTATGAATGTGTAGTTCAAAACAAACCACAAAGAAAGAGATACACTTAAATCAATTTCACAAAGTTGCACCATTAATTCCAATTCATTCTCAATCACACAGTTAAGTTAATTTTTGTTTATCCTTCAAATACTTCCGAAGTTCTACGTTTTATAATATAATCCAAAACAAACATTATTAAAATATATATATTAATAATTAAAAATATATTATTAATTTTTCTTTTTTTACAATATATAGTATTAATAAATTTATATATATAAATATATATATATTAATATTTAAAAAAAAATGCTTTTAAAAATTAAAGAAAGAGTACAGAGTCACATGTTAGCCGATTACATCGTAGGTAGGTACTACAATGAGTCAAGTAGGTATTGTGTGGAGATCCACTTACTTGAGGCCGGAGTGGGTCTGACTGCCGTTATCCCAAACTCCAATAATAAATTTCAACATAAAAAAAATCTAAGTTTCAGTAAGACTTTTTTTTATAAAAAAATACAAAATCCAAATTTAATAAAAATAACCCTTAGATCTAATATGGATTTAAGACCTTTTTAACATTGCGAGTTGCCCATTTATTTATTTATATATATATATTTATCTGAAATGTATATATATATGAAAATATCATATATATATATATTGAAATAATAGCTGTATATATATATAAATATGTATATATATATAACACATATATATATAATATAATAAAATCATGAATAAGTCCCGTTAGAGACAAATATCCTAGTTATGGGTATAGAAGGAGGAAGAATAGCATGAAATGACTTATATAAGTATATATATAAGGAAAATATATATATACCATGAATATATATTTATATATATAAAGGATATATTTTCATAATTCCAGAATAAATTGTTCTCAAAGAAAACTATGTATATTTTCAAAAAAACTATAGAATCAATTTAAGAACATATAGTTTATTTTCACAACTCAACATTATTTTCACCCAGCCAATCTGAAAGAATATCCATAGAGTAATTTACATAGACAATCTTTTTAATTCCTTCAGTAATTTTCACTGTTCAATAAATTTCTCTTTTCTAGGGTTTCATTTTTCTTTCACCAAAAAATCTAATTATTTTCCTGTTTTCCTAAATCGGAAGACCAGAGAGAGGGAGTAGATAAAACCTGGAGTCCTGCACTTATTCAATAATCTGATGACGCTTGCTTGAATCCAATGGCCTTTGCGAAGAGCTTCTCATTCCTGCTTCAAAATCTCCTCTCCAGAATACCGAGCTCGAATTCGAATCCAATTCTTTATTCAAAAAATTCTCTCCAACATAATACAAGCAAAAGATTGAAAAACCCCCTTTCAAGAACTCAGATGAACTAATGATAACATAAAACTTCAGAAGACTCAACAGTAGAGAACCATTATTTTGTGCCACCCTTGTCTCAATAACCTCTGTGTAAAAAAACTCAAAAATTTCAATTAAATAAAAGATATTACCAATTTCTTCCAAAGCTCTAAAATCCACAATAAAAGTATGTTTTTTAAGCAAGCTTTCTATCGTCTCAATCACATTTGTTTCACACAATTTTTATTCTTTTTATTTGTTGTTTTTCTATTCTTCAAATACATACTTGTTTTAGTCAGCTTTTTGGCTTGTAAATTTGGTTGTTGTTTATTTATTTTATAATTATCTTCAACTGAATAATTTAATTAAAATTAACAAAACACAATTTAATATTTAATTAGTCTATAATAAAATACATGACTTTTAAACTAAAACTTTTAAATATTTAAATACAATTTATCTAACATTATACTAAACAATTATTACCATCATTTAATTGAATCAGTCACAACTTATAAAATACCAACATGAATAACATATGACAAGAAACTCACATGGACACAATAATAATTGCAAAAAGGACAATTACAAGAACACACAATACCATTCAATCGGGACAGTTTGACAACATGGGACGGGATGACTTCCAAGTCATCTTTGTTTCAACATTATGCCGTTGGGTTATTGGTGCTCGCCCTGTCTTGCCGAAGCAGGTGGAATCGAGACTATGTACCTGCAATCCCTGCATACAAACGAAGTCGTGTACATGTGCATACGTATATAAAATCAAAGCATTGTATTGTGAGAAGGAATCGCAGCGTAGCAGGGCACCCACGAACGAGTGGTGCTACACTGTCCTTCATCACATCTATCCAAACAATATAATATAACCGATAAATTAATCATTTCTAAACTAACAAATCATATCATAACATAATTTACTAAATTAATGCATCGCAATGTTACTGAAATCAAACTAATATCACCAACCACAATATCATATCAATAACCATGTCCTCAAATGTATAGGCATAAACAACAAGGTCTACTAACCAAACCAAACAATAATAGTCTCATCACAGTATCAAAGTACCAAATCAAAACATAGAAAAACAAATCTAAATAGTAATAGGACGGGTATTACATCCTCCCCCCCATAAATTTGGCTTACTCTTGGAAGCCAGCAAACAAAAGAAAATAAGATTCCCTAATACGGGAGGCATCCACACACACCAAATCGGTGAACTAGTCACCATCACAAACCAGTATCACACTAACACATAAGAGTAACAAATAGTAGCAAAGAATATCAATAACATGGGGGTATTACACAACATAAGAAGCACTATATCATTTTCCTATATCGTAGAATTCTCATGGGCTCCTGAGTTAGCTGCAATCTCAAGAATCTAAGTACTATATCCATGCATTATTCACATACACACAAATTCACATCACCAGGAATCACATAACGAGGCTACACAAGGGTCCATCTGGACGCTGAAAAGCAGCATACTAATCCACAATACATAATCCATGAGCCAAGAGCCAAAATCCATCTCACATAAACCATACCTCACACTCAGTGGCTTGATGGAGTTAGGCCACACACACATAGTGAGACCATCCAAGCAAGGCCACAATGATCTATCTCTTGTTGTATAAGGTGGTTAGCCTCTAAGAGATAGTCATCACACATAGGTGGGTAGTGGTTCCTAGCTATAAAATAGCCTCACATACCCCCATCCTCAAGGTTCCCTGCGTCTACTTCCTTGTATACACTCACCAAGTCCGCCTCATACGTCCTTGGAGAGGAATCACAATACGACACATGGCCAACCTCAAAAACAACAAGGATAAACTAGTTTAGCCACCAAAGTCATAAAACAAACATCAAATAAGATTCAATTTCAACAGTAAAGAAATAAATGTGTGCAATTTCAACACTAAATCAAATGTAACCACAAGGGCTATGAGAGAATAAGTCACAAAGTGTGGCTAAACCATTACAATCAAACATAAACAAAATGTCAGCCGTCAAGGTCAATTGAAAATCATCAACAATCATATAGGAAGTCCTTAATCTTCAAAATTGCACAATACAACACTATGTGACTAGATACTAGCCACCAAACGAGGAAGGAGGGAACATCGTCTGGCTATAACAATAGCCCTCATGTGGTGCAGAGTGAGCATGCCATCCACATGACCCAAAGTGTGCTCCTCGACTACACCCTGCCTCGCGTCGTCATGCGACATGGTCATACGCTAGCCGGAGAAGGCATGCACTGACGTATGCCGCATGGCAGTGTGTCTGTGGCTCCACAAAAGTAGGCACGTGCAGACACACCCCGCATAGTGATACCTCATGGAGAAGGCACACGCAGGTACTTGCCGTCGCCAGAGGTATACATGGCTAGGACATACCCATATGCTAACCGACCCAAACACTGTCGAAAGCAAACATGAGTATCCCTCTACAAGTGTGTGAGGCCCCATTACGCTCATCACACAAGTAGGCTAGCATAACACAATCTCATAGTGCGCCTTCATGTTTCTATGTGCATGGCATCGTGTCCTCTAGCCCAGCTCGCTACCATCAGCAACACGACATCATCACCAGCACTGTGTCGAAACATCAGTGGGGTGTGGCATCATATCCATTGCATCATGTTGGAACATGTGCAGATACAGTGTATGCAATACATATATGAGCATATCAATATGGGGCTACTCGAGCTTCACCTCTCATACAGATGAGTTTGACTCGCTAATGCCAGGTCAACATCCCTATAGACGGCTAGGCATAAACTAAAAATCCAATGCTACTATACTCAAAACTGTGGGGTTTAGGCTAGCACATATGGATCAAATACCCTGATCCATCATAAGGGGAAGTAGTGAGTACATTTCCTCGAGATCGGTTGAGCTAAGACTACTCTGCATCGCAATATGCGTACGCTGCACACTCTGCCCAAGGAACTTTGTGGCTGCTACTACCCATTCATAGATTGAGGGACTAGAGAACCAAAAGAAAAGAATTCATGAAACTAGCTTTTGGCTACTCTTATATGTATAGATTTTCAACCACACGTGGGTTGGCTCTCAATCAGGTAACAAACATACAAACACACATAATGGTATGGTTAATCCCACACCAAATACAACATATTCAGAATGGATGGGTACACCATATCTCCATCCTAAGACCTGTGGGTTATGGGCCCACAAAGAAAGTATGGGGTATTCACAACACTCAACCAATGCACAATTACCGGTTTCTCACATTTACAAGAGAAGTACAATTACATACATAATTCCACAAGTACACTTACTTTCCAACAACTACGTGGTTCAAATCTTTACATCCTTTCCACAATCCAACATGATCATCATGATCACTTGAGAACTTCACTTAACAAATTCACTAGGACAACATAATGGGCTCATATGAAACCAGAGTGCCCAGTATATGAACCTAGTGCTCTGATACCAATGTTGTAACGCCCGCCGTGCAAACCCTAAGGAACAAACATTGCAAACAATTAATTTTTTTAAATAACATAAAATAAACATGCATCCGAACATTAATTACATTTACATTGCACATTAACAACTAAGTGTTACATTTTCTGGGGCACGCGAGGTCACATCGCAACACAACTAAAACAAAAGTAAAAGATAATTATTAAACAACTTGACCAATTTATATTACAATAATCATTAATAGAAGTACATCCATAAACCAAGAGTGAAAGTATCACTACATCCCATATTACAAACATATAGAATCTCATCCAATAATGTTACAAAGGGTCCTAGCTATTACATCATATAAACATAAGATTACATGCTCACAATAATGAGTTACAACAAATTTCCCATACATGTGGGATGATACAAAGTACAATAATATTTGAATTACAAATGATCCACTGGAACAAACTCCAACTGAAGGAATGCTGCAAACAAAGAATGTTGATGGTAAACCCAACAGGTGCGGAGCACGTTCCACCCAACCATGTGAATTATGAATAACTCACCCCCCGTGCTCAGAGGTGACAAGGAAGAGATCCCGACCATGAATGTCAAAACCGACTCCAAGAGAACCACAAAGTACAAACTCAAATACAAACTCAGAGATTACAATGACATAACCAACAACATTCACAAGTCAACATAATAAAATAAACCTATGAAACTCATCACAATTAACCCAAGAAATAACAATTAAACAAGTCACCAAGGAACATTCATAAATCATTTTCACAAGAATCTGAATCAATAATAGGAGTACAAAATCAGATAAACTGATACAACATCCAAAAGACATTTCCAGAAGAACTGATACAACATTCAAAATACAATTCCAAATAAAGTTGAAACAATAAATAGAACATGATTTCATATAAATCTGAAACAACAATTCAGTACACAATTCCAGAGGCAACAAGAAACAAGGCAAACGGGTGTCTAGTGGAGAGTGTCATCGCATAGCTCTCATGGGATCTCCTGGCCCTTCCTCCAACTGAGGCGCCGGCCCCCATGAAGAGCCACTCTCCCCAATACCCCCAACATAAAACAAATCCAGGCAACCTGGGTTGTACTCAACAGATAAAGCACATAACTCAAAACCAAGCCACGCGAAGCATAACTCATCTCGCGATAATTCATAACAAAATTCAATAACCCGTACAACCCTTCCATCATAAAACCAATAAGTTTCAACTCCAAAAGTGTAATCAAGATGAGGATAACATTCAAAATTAAACATGCCTCTGAAACAAGGTTTCACAATCAACAACGGTTCCCACATCGATATTAAAGTCCAAAACAAAACCACAAAGAAAGAGATTCACTTAAATCAATTTCACAAAGTTGCACCATTAATTCCAATTCATTCTCAATCACACAGTTAAGTTAATTTTTGTTTATCCTTCAAATACTTCCGGAGTTCTACGTTTTATAATATAATCCAAAACAAACATTATTAATATATATATATATATATTAATAATAATAATAAAATATTATTAATTTTATTTTTTTTACAAATATATAAGAAAATATTAATAAATTTATATATACACAAACATTAAAAATATATATATTAATATTTAAAAAACAACTTTTAAAAAAATTAAAGATAGAGTAAGTAGGTTTGTGCGGCAATATGAGCGGCGGACATTGTATTGTAAGGTGATCCTGACCCGCAGTGAGGGTGGAGGCAACTTTTGTCCCTCCCAAACCCCATAACAATAAATTTAAACATAAAAAAAAATCGATTTCAATAAAACTTTATTTTTTTATTAAAAAAGTACAAAAATCAAATTTAATACAAATAACCTCCATCGTCACGGATTTTGACGGTCTATTCAACCTTTTAACATTGCACTTAAAATTTATTTATTTATATATATATGTATATATATATGTATATATATATATATATATGTATATATATGTATATATATATGTATATATATATATGTATATATATATGTATATATATATATGTATATATATATATATGTATATATATATGTATATATATATGTATATATATATATGAAATATGTATACATATATACACATATATATATAATATAATCATGAATATAATTTAGAAGAACAAATATCCCAGTTACAGGTACAGAGGACAGAAGAACAGCATAGAAATGACTTATATAAATATATATATATGAATATATATACATATATATGAATATTTATACATATATATGAATATATATATATATGAATATATATATATAAAGGATATATTTTCATAATTCCAGAATAAATCGTCCTCAAAGAAAACAATGTATATTTTCAAAAAAACTATAGAATCAATTTAAGAACATATAGTTTATTTTCACAACTCAACATTATTTTCACCCAGCCAATCTGAAAGAATATCCATAGAGTAATTTACATAGACAATCTTTTTAATTCCTTCAGTAATTTTCACTATTCAATAAATTTCTCTTTTTTAGGGTTTCATTTTTCTTTCACCAAATAATCTAATTATTTTCCTGTTTTCTTAAATTCAGAAGACCAGAGAGGAAGTAGATAAAACCTGGAGTCTTGCGCTTGTTTGAGAAGCTGATGATTCATGCTTGAATCTGATGGCCTTTACGAAGAGCTTCTTGTTTCTGCTTCAAAATCTCCTCTCCAAAATACAGAGCTCGAATTTGGATCCAATTCTTTATTTAGAAAATTCTCTCCAACATAATACAAGCAAAAGATTGAAAACCCCCTTTTCAAGAACTCAGATGAACTAATGATAACAGAAAACTTTAGAAGACTCAACAGTAGAGAACAATTATTTTGTGCAACCCTTGTCTCAATAACCCTTTGTGTAAAAACCCTCAAAATTTTCAATTAAATAAAAGATATTACCAATTTCTTCCAAAAGCTCTAAAAATCCACAATAAAAGAAATTATATTTTTAAAAGCAAGCTTTTTCAACAAATCTCAAATCACATTTGTTCACACAACTTTTCCCATTCTTTTATTTATTTATTTTTCTATTCTTCAATACTTTATGTTTTAAATCAGCTTTTGCAAGCTTTACTTGCTTTGCACATAATTTGATTTATTTAATTTATTTATTTTATAATTATCTTCAACAAGATAATTAAATTAAATTAACAAAACAAAATTTAATATTTAATTAGCATATAATAAAATACATGACTTTTAAACTAAAACTTTTAAATATTTAAATACAATTTAATCTAACATTATACTAAACAATTATTACCATCATTTAATTTAATTAGTCACAACTTATAAAATACCAACATGAATAACATACGACAAGACACTCACATGAACACAATAATAATTGCAGAAAGGACAATTACAAGAACACACAATGCCATTCAATTGGGACAGTTTGACAACATGAGACGGGATGACTTCCAAGTCATCTTTGTTTCAACATTATGCCGTTGGGTTATTGGTGCTCGCCCTGTCCTGCCGAAGCAGGTGGAATCGAGACTATGTACCTGCAATCCCTACATACAAACGAAGTTGTGTACATGTGCATACGTATATAAAATCAAAGCATTGTATTGTGAGAAGGAATCGCAGCGTAGCAGGGCACCCGCGAACGAGTGGTGCTACACTATCCTTCATCACATCTATCCAAACAATATAATATAACCGATAAATTAATCATTTCCTAAACTAACAAATCATATCATAACATAATTTACTAAATTAATGCATCGCAATGTTACTGAAATCAAACTAATATCACCAACCACAATATCATATTAATAACCATGTCCTCAAATGTATAGGCATAAACAACAAGGTCTACTAACCAAACCAAACAATAACAGTCTCATCACAGTATCAAAGTACCAAATCAAAACATAGAAAAACAAATCTAAACAGTAACAGGAGGGGTATTACAGGGCCTATCAGATTTGTGATGATGAAAACTTAATGCAAGAGTTGGATCACTTTCATCACATCTTTTCATTTAATGGTTATTCAAGCATGCAAATCTCTAGGGCCTTCAAGCAAGCCAAATCCAGTTTCCTGTCTAGGTCCAATCCCATTCATTCATCTTTCCCTCTTAATGTTTCTCTTCCTTTTTTTGATGGGATCTCCCAAAAAATCTCTAAGATCCTCCTTAAAAAAGGCCTTCATTGTTCTTTCAAGCCCCGCTCAACCTTGAAAAAATTTATCCCTTCCCTCAAATATTCCAAGGAAATCCTCCTCGAATCAGGTGTCTATAAGATTGTTTGTTCTTGTGGTCTTCCTTACATAGTGGAAACTAGATGTTCTTTTAGTACTAGGATCAAGGAGCATAGTGCTGACATTAGACATGACCATACCTCCAAATAGGCCCTTGCCAACCACTTCTTTTCCACCAATCATCACATTTTCCTTAAAAGTACCCAAATCTTATCCAAAGAAGATAATTTCTTCAAGTGAAAGCTTAAAGCAGCTATAGAAATCAACAATCATCCTTTGAGCCTTAATTGTGACGAGGGTTGGATTTTAAGTTTGTCCTGGCAATCATTGCTTTCCAACATGAAGACCCATCATCTTCCCACTCCCCGCTATTTTTTGTCCTCCCTTCCTTGCCCCTAGGTTTCACTTCCTCTCCTACCATGTCTTTGGTTCCCCCTTCCCTGCTTTGCTCATTTTGGCTCCATTTTCTTCCTTTTTCCTCTGGGTTCTCTGTTTTAGTTCTTTTTAGCTTGTTTTTGTTTGCTTATAGCTCTCTTTGTCTTGTGTCACTTGATTGTTCTTTTATTCTTGTTTCTTTTTAATTTATTTATTTTGTCCCTTCTTGTTATTGAGTTGATTATTGGCTTTCTTATTTTATATTTTATTTATATTTATCCATTGTTTTTATTATTTGTTCCCTTCTTTATTTTGTTATACAATTTTTTTGTATTTTATATTACACTTTTTTTTATCATTTCATTTGTTTAGTATTCTTTGTTTTTATTTATTTTATCATTTGGCTTTATATATTATTGTATCATTTTTTTGGTATTTTGGTTTTTATTAGTTTATATTTAGTTGGGTTCTTTTAATTTACAACTTATATATATATATATATATATATATATATATATATATATATATATATATATATAATAGTTGGCTTGCCTGTATTATATTTCATTTCTTTGATTTTTCATTTGTATTTTATTAATTGTCTCCTTCTCCTTTCTTTATTATATATTTTTATTTGTATTTCATTATATTAATTTATTGTTTGCATTAAATTTTTTGTTTAATTTTATTTGTTTATGAAGCACCTTTCAAAATCTGCACAAACTCTATTCCCTCAAACATGGGTTAGTTACATGCAAATTTACCAAGTGCTTCTATGAAATAACAATGTCATGCTTCAAAGATGTAAAAAAATAATAATGAAGATCCAAGAGACATATGGAAGCAAAACAAGTACCTATTCCATATTGGATTGGTGTCAAATGTTCAAATGACCCTATCCTAATCCTTGCTAAAACTCAAATGATGAAATGCAATGGTGAAGAGCAAAATTAGTTCTCAATTTAAGAGAGTAACTTTTCATGAGAGTGTAGATGATTTGATGAAGAATCAGCCCCTTATTTATACATTTTCAAATTGGAAGAATGCTCATAAGAGAGCAATGTGGAATAAAGATTGGACAAATAAGATGAGGCCACTTGTCACATTATGATTGGTTGAGGAATGTGCAAGTTTTGGCCAATGTGTCCAAGAGGGGGAGATTAAAATTTGAAATTGTAAATTAAATGTTGAGAGGGGGACATGAAAGAGCGAAGTTATTGCAATGTTGGAAGGGATAAGTCAACTTGTCTTCATTTTCAAACTTGAGGGAATATTCCAAAAAGGTGCTTTGTTGAGGGAAAATGATCATTTTATAAATGAGTTAAAATGATTTATTGGTGCAAGTGGGAAAAGCTAGCGGATGTGATGGGTGGTTAGGTCAGGTTAATTAGGATTAGATTAGCTTAGGTGATGATTAGTTGATTTTGACCCACTTGACTTAAATATTTTGATTTATTTAAATCAAGAGGGAGAAATATGAATTTTGAGACTTAATTAAATAAAGTCTTGGTTTATTTAATTACATGAATGATGCAAGATAAAGGTTGATTAATTTAAGGAATATGAATCTAGGGAATGATTTATAAAAGATGAAATGTTAGTATTTGATTGATTTATTTAAATGAGGTAATGATGAAGTGGATTTATTTAATTTGAAGGATGAAATGTTAGATTTTATTAAATGAAAGTTATTTGATTATTGGATTGAAATGTATGCATATTTTGTGTTTCTACATTTTGCCCCTCTTTGAAGCAATGTACTTGTTGCATTGGTTCAAAGAATAAATTTGCCATGATCAAAATTCAAAAAAATTCTGATTTTTTCGGATGCCCCAATAGAAAGTACACTAGTACATTGCCCCCTCGAGAGATCGAGCGAAAAGATTTTATTTGAGGGTCGATCTTGCGATAAAGAGGTTCAAAATGGATGGTTATGGATGATGATGCAAATGAGATGGTTTTAAGATGCTTAGAATAACAAATCTATATTATCTTAAACAACTTAAATGATGATATGATGTGAGATGGATGAGATGAATGATGTGATATGTTATGATTATGCAAATGTATGATTTTATGAGATGCTTAGACTAATAGATCTATATTATGATGATGAGATGATATGCAGAATACTTAAGGCTTGTGGATGTAGGATGGATGCACTGGTGATGATGATGAACTACTCATTACGTGATGTTAGTGCAGAAAAGAAGACATTAGATGATGACAAGAGGATCCAACAAGCCAACTTTATGAGAGATGGTGATGAGAAATGGATGATTTGCTTATCAAGGATTGGGATTTTAAAAGGGTCACTTACCTTATGTTTGATAACATGCATAAGTACGATGCATCAAGGTATAAATTACCAGGATGGCGTGGTACTTATTGTGATGGAATTTGACTTGACAGATAGATAGGAGTATTCTTGTTCACACCTAACATACGAAAACCTTGCAAGGATGTACCTTAGAAGTTTCAAACATCTCAGACCAAAACAAAGAAAGGTATAACCAATCAATGCAATAGTCAACAAGCTATCTAGAACATCCTCTATACATATCTAACAAAGAAAGTATTCGCCAAGTTATTTTACAAGAGCATCCAACAAGCACAACAAACAAAAGGATAATGATCGTTGCCCCATTCCTATCCCTCTAAATCCTTCATTCGGATATCATCGAGAGGTCCTTGGACTGAGCGCAAAAAGATAAGTCAAAAGACAAAGATAAAGCACACAAAGAAGTTGATGTTCTTCAATACCGCTAACCAAAAGGGAATGTGTTTTTAAGGATAAGAACCGAAAGTATTGCCAAAAGATAATGCCCATTGTAGGAATGATACATCCTAGGACATGTTAGTGGATGGCGGCACGACATTTCATTTATCCAAAGTGTTCTTTCTGATAAATAATTCCCCTTGTAGGAAGGATTCATCCTAGGACATGATGCTATCAAATGATTGATATGGGACTGATTGGATGATGGACTATCGACACAAAGAATTGACCAACTTGTTTACGTACTGACTTAGACTTGAGACTTGACGTTTTTGAGTTTTACTTTTAACCTACCAGACTTGTTTCTAACTGTTTCACCAAAGGTTAAGGATGACGATTAGTTTATTATGAGTGGTGTTTATTGCGGGTGCAAGTGAAATGAGATAGATGGATTTTTTCAAATATTTGGATGTTTTTTGGAGTTTTGCAATGTTTTGAGGCTGTTTTTGATATTTTTCAAGAATTTCAAATGTTTTGATTTTCAAATTTTCCAATGTTTTTGGGGTTTTCTGAGATTTTGACCAAGAGACTAACCTAAAGACCTATCCTAGGGGCCTTGGGGGTTGGTCAATAGATTAACCTTGCCTACGTTATACACGCAGAGACCACGTAGTTTGACTGACGACTTGACTGATTTACAGATGAAGATATACATGATGAATTGTCAACTTATTATGACAAACTCCTAAAGGACTGACCTAAGTGTCTCGGGGGATGATCAAAGATCAACCTTGCCTACGTTCAAGGCTGAGAGACCTGTAGTTCGATAAGACAACTTTGTTTTTAACTTTTTGACTGAATTTTTTACTTCTTTTGGGATTTTGATGATTTTTTGATGTTTTTGGATTTTGTAATGTTTTGATGTTTTTGGATTTTCTGATGTTTTGATGTTTTTGGATTTTCTGATTTTCTAATGTTTCTGGATTTTCTGATTTGAGGAATTTAAGATCATACATGAATCTGATCCAATAAGAACATGCCCCTAGCGTGATGCAATAGACTACTCTGATAAAGGCAGGACAAGCTAATCTTGAGGGTGGGCTGAGTAGTACTAGGAGGGATCATGATACAGAAACAGGACCAAGCTATGGTGTGGATGTGAGTGGATGAGTGATGGATGGAGATCCGGATGTGATGGATGATGCAGAACAAGCCGTAAAAGGTCCTAGAGAGTGCTTATTTACACAAGGTGCCTGTTTGCCAGGTTTTCACCAAGGTACTTTCCAAAAGTGCCACCAATGTAGTTTTCACTAGAAGACAATTTTTCTCTTTACTATTTTTTATCATTTTTATGATTTTTTTGGATTTTTTTCCTTTTTGATTTTTTTGTTGTTACCAAGACACCTGTTTGCTAGGTTTTCACTGAAGTAACCATTTTTTAAGGACATTTTCTAATTTTTTGGATTTTTTTGGTTATATACCTTGAAAGATTTAGGCATAAAACTTTTTGAGATGATAGCTATTAATGGGCTCTTGCAAAGGTTCCCCTTCGGGTGTTGATAACTGATATTCCTCTAACTTGTAACTTGTTGTGATGATGAATGGTCCCAGCCAATTAGGTTCAAATTTTTCTTTGCTGCTTGGGTTTGGGACATTCTTTTGATTTTCTTTTAAGACCAGTTCTCTGACTTGGAACGTCCTGCTTCTAATTTTCTTATTGTAGCTCCTTTTGAGTCTATTTTGATAGACTTTCAAATGATTCAAAGCATCTATACATCGCTCATCTAGTAGCTCCAGCTCATTTAGTCTTGATACTAAGTACTCTTCATCTGTGATGAGGTTTTGTAGTGATATCCTGAGTGATGGGATCTCAATCTCAATGGGGAGTACTGCTTCTAATCCGTAGACCATGGAGAAAGGGGTGGCACCGGTGGGTCTATGGATACTAGTTTGATAGGCCCAAAGGGCAGGATTAAGCTGCAGATGCAAGTCATGACCTGCATCATTGACTATTTTCTTGAGGATTTTCAAAATGGTCTTGTTTGTAGCTTCTTCTTGGCCATTGCCTTGGAGATAGTATGGGCTAGAGAAGCGATGTTGGATTTTAAATTTTTTGCATAAGTCGCGGACATCCTAATTATTGAATGGTGTCCCATTATCTAAGATAATGGTTTGTGGAACACCATAGCAGAAAATGAGATAGTTTAGGATGAACTTTGAAATCTGCTTCCAACCACTTAGTAAAGTACTCCATTGCGGTTATGATGAATTTGTGGCTGTTAGATGAAGTGGGCGTGATTTTTCCAATGAGATCAAGTCCCCACTGTGAAAAGGGCCACGGTGTGATGATAGGATTAAGCTCTTGAGCTGGAGCATGGATGAGGTCCCCATGCTGCTGACATTGTAGACACTTTCTGACATAATCATGTGCTTCTCTTTCCATTGTGAGCCAATAATACCCCATCCTCAGCAGTTTCTTAGCTATGGTCATTCCACTCAAGTGTGAACCACAAATACCGTTGTGTACTTTAGTTAGAGTAGCCAATGCCTCCTCAACATTTAAGCAGTGTAGTAGGGTTCCTTCTATGCTCCTATGATATAGGGTATCTCCTAGGATGATGAATCTGGATGCCTTTTTGACAAAGGTTCATTTAGGTTTGATGGTAAGTCAACGGGTATGATTCCTATTTGAACGTATGTATAAATGGTATGGTACCAAGGATCATTGGGACCAATGATTTCGCACACGAATTCTGATTCTGGTACCTCGAATGTAGGCACGAGGAGCTGCTCTATTAGGAATTCATATTTTCGAACATTGTTGGGGATGTCCAGTAGGGACCCAATTGTTGCCATGGCATCTGTTGTTCTGTTGTTGGCTCTAGGTATATGCTCAAATGTAATTTCGATGAAGGATTCTTTGAGAGTCTCCACCAAATTCTTATATGGAGTGAGCTTGTCGTCCTTGGTCTGGTATTCATCGTTCACTTGATTTATGATCAATTGGGAGTCTCCGTACACTTTGAGAGATATGATGTTCCATTTCACTACTATTCTGAGACCTATGGTCAAAGCCTCGGATTCCACAATGTTATTGGTGCAGGGAAATGCCAATTTGTATGACCTTGATATGCAATCCCCTTGTGGGGTGATGAAGAAGACACCAACTCCTAATCCATGTTGTGTGTATGAACCATCGAACTATAGTTTCCAGTGGTTAGATATGTTGAGGTTGAAAATAGATTCATCTGGAAACTCTGAGACAAGAAAATTCTCAGAATAGATAGGTGCTTCTGCCAATTGATCTGCAATGACTTGGCCTTTGATTGCTTTCCACTCCACATATTCGATGTCGTATTCTGACAGTATCATCACCCATTTTTCCATTCTTCCTGTGAGCATTGCCTTTGATAGTAGATACTTGAGAGGGTCAATTTTGGCAATGAGTTTTATTTTATGTGCCAACATGTAATGTATAAATTTTTGTGATGCAAACACTACTGTGAGGCATGCTTTCTCAATGAATGAATAGTTTAACTCATGCCCAACCATTGTCTTGCTGATGTAATATATAGCCCTTTCTATTCCATTTTCATCGTGCTAAGCCAAGAGAGCTCCAAGGGTTGTTTTCGTTGCTGACATGTATAAGATCAATGGTTTCTTTGGGATAGGTGGCATTAAGATTGGTGGTGTTAGTAGATATTCTTTGATTTTCTTGAATGCCTCTTCACACTTGGTACCCCAATTGTATGCTACTCCCTTGTGGAGTAGGTGAGAGTATGGGTTATGTTTGTCCGCCAGTTGTGCTACGAATCTTTGAATGGATTATAGTCTTCCTTGGAGACCTCTCAGTTGCTTTAATGTTTTCGGTGCCTCCATCTCGAGGATTGCTTTTACTTTTGCTAGATCTACCTCAATGCCCCTCATTCACACTATATATCCTAGGAGCTTTCCTGATTGTATGTCGAAGATGCACTTCTTTGGATTTAGTCTGACCTTGTACTCCTCCAGTCTGTCAAAGATGGCACTAAGGGTTGCTATGTGATCTTTTCTCTTTCTAGACTTGGGTAGAATGTTGTCAACATAGTCTTCGACCATCTTATGAATCATGTCATGGAATATCAATGTCATGGCCCTTTGATATGTTGCTCCTGTGTTCTTTAAGCCAAATGGCATCATGTTCCAACAATATGTCCCCCATGGACAAGTGAAGGTTGTTTTATGTTGGCCCTCTTTTGCTATCATGATCTAATTATATCCTGAGAATCCATCCATTAGTGACAACATCTCGTGTCCAGCTGTCATGTCTACTATCATGTTGATGTTGGGAAGCAAAAAGTCCTCTTTTGGACATGCCTTGTTCAAATCCATGAAGTCTATGTAGATTTTGATGTTTCCATAAGGTTTTGAAATAGGTACCAAGTTTGATACCCATTCTAGATAATCTATCAGTCAGATGAATCCTGCATCTAATAGCTTTTTTAGCTCCATTTTGACTAGCAAGGCAATTTGAGGGTGCATTTTTTGAAGCTTTTTTCTGACAAGATTTGCTTCTAGATATAGTGATAAATGGTGAACCATGGTCTTTGGATCAAGCCCTGGCATGTGTCAGCATAACTCCATGCAAATTTTATCTATCTTTCCCTTTGGAATGCTGCTAGGAGCTCTTGCTCTTCTGATAGTAGTGATTCTAAGTAGAATGTGATATGTGGGGTCTACTCTATTCCTAGGTTGATTGGATTGCATTTTTCTGCCAAGACTGCTAACTTTTCCTGATGAATAGCTCTTAAAGGAAGATTGAATCCCCCATCCTTGGGTGCCTCAGAGAGGTTTTCACTGTTGGATGCATCCTTTCCTTTTACTTTTTTCTTGTCAGAGAGTGCCA
This sequence comes from Sequoia sempervirens, assembly GCA_007258455.2. NCBI lineage: Eukaryota > Viridiplantae > Streptophyta > Pinopsida > Cupressales > Cupressaceae > Sequoia > Sequoia sempervirens. Next base: position 522,032,670 of record VDFB02047230.1, on the reverse strand, counting down.
CAGTGTGGTTTTCACTCAAGGACTTGGATATTATTCTTAATTTCTCACTTTTGCGACTGAAGGATTCAATCCTTTCCCCATAATAGGCATGTGTGTCCAACTCCATTATAAACCCTACTTTGTGATCCCCATCTAGAATTTTGTCCTACAATCCCATGAATTATGAGAGCGCCTCATCGTTTTCAAATGTATTGAGAACCGGTGGTCCTCGTTGGTCGTAGTTGATGAGTTGGGGATATACTAGGTGGATCTCATGATTTTGGTGGTTTTTTTCAAAGGATAGGTTACTAATCATGCAAAGAGTGGTATCCTCAAATAGCCTAGGTAAATTAGGTGTGGGATCCTCATCATCGCTACTACTATAGATGTCGATTATCTCAAATGTAAAATTATCTATGACTCTACCTATAGACACTGGTAATTGTAGTTCTGTTGGGGTTGGTTGAGGAGGGTTGTTAACCATTCTAACTGGAGGACATCGACCTCGTATGGTTATACTCGGAGGGGTACATCCAAGGCCAATATTTTTTATCGGTCGCGTCTCTGGCATGATGGGTATTATAAGCCCATTGTTGTTTTGTCCCATTCTTTGATTTTTATTGTAGCCCATTGCGAGCATCACTTGCAGACCCTTGCTTCTATCATCCATTGGTAATTCAAGTGTTGGTCTTTCATCTTGATACAACATGTGAGATGGATCTTCCTTGATAACTTCTCATCCAAGATCCCCCCAACTTGTAAAGGTGGGATAGTTTTCAGGAGACATTTGGGATGTGGAGGCTTCATTTATTTGTGGTCGTCCCCGTGATCTAGGATATTGTGGTAACTCTCATACCACAAAAGCATTATTAGGGATCTTGTAGTTTCCATAGCCGTTATCTTGGATAATGAGCTTGATGTCAAAGATGGTGGGAATGGCGGGAGTGGCGAGTGTCTCTGTCACAGAAGTGGATGCGAGAGTGGCGGGATCGATGTAAGGTTTGGATGGACCCTCATCATTTTTTGGTACTTGGGGGATTTTGTAATACTTTGCTTCATGATTTTTGCAATAGGAGAAGGGTTCAAGGTCTTCATGGATGGTAACTTCTTGTCCTTCATGTGTGAATTTCACACATTGATGGAAAGTTGACGTTACTGCCTTCATTGTATGAATCCATGGACATCCCAGAAGGATGTTATATGGTAAGTCAAGGTCCAGGACCTGACAAGTGGTTTCTATGGGAGTTGGTTGTACTTGAATAGGGAGTTTGATCGTGCCTTGGGACACTCTTTCTTGATCGTCATATGCTCTTATTGTGATACCCTTTCCTTTGTCAATAGAATCTTCTGGGATTTTCAATTGTTTGATGAGGTTGAGAGAACATATATTCAAACTCGCACCTCCATCCACCAAGACCCTTTTGACTTTGCTCTTATGTACTATGACTTCTAAGTGAAGTGCACGATTGTGAGATGGCTGAGTGGCAAAATCTTGGTCAGAGAATGTGAGAATATTTGGCGTAATGATATTTCTGACCATAGCTTGGAATTTCTCTGCATCAAGATTTGCAAGGACAGTGGATGAGGCCAATGCTTCTTCAAGAATTTTCCTATGGGAAGATGAGATTTTTAGTAGCTCCATGATGGAGATTTGCGCTGGCATTCTCTTGAGTTGATCTAGGACATTGTAGCCATTGGGGACAGATCTAGATGCAGGGACTTTATTTGGCTAGGATGATCCTGTAATGGTAACTTTGCTGCCTCTTGTGGTGACTCCACAATCGGCATGGGCACCTTTGATGGTGGTGACTATGCAGTATTCATCTGGGGAGGCAACAACAGTTTCATACGTGCATGATTTACATTTGAGTGGGTTCCTTTCCCTTTATCATTGTTATTCCCTTTGTTTCCATGATTAGGCATCAGATTCATATATATCTTAAGATCCTGATTTCCTGTGGGTTGCTCCATGTTTATACTTCTTTTATCAATGAGATCTTGAATTATGTTTTTCAATCTCATGCAACTGTTTGTGGTATGGCCTTTGATTTTATGGAACTCACAGAGTTGATTCTCATTATACCAAGGAGGTTTCACATCCGGTTCTTGGTAATTCTCAAATGTGGGAGACTTGATGAGTTTTTTGTCTATTAGTTTTTTCATTATGTCTTCAAGTGGGTCCCCCAAAGTGGTGTATTTTTGCTTGGGATAACTCTTGTGTTGGGGTGGTCCTCTTTGCTCATTAAGATTATTGATTGTTGGATTGTTGTTTGGTTGGTGCATTATGTGATGATTGTTTTGGTGTTGTGTTTGGATTTGTTGCGTGGGTGTATGTTGGCGAGGAGCACTAATGACCACCTTGGCATCGACGACACCATCATTAGTAATGGTTTTTTTCCTTTCCCACGTGCGAGGTTTATCATTGTAATTGGATGGTGGGCGGTTGTTTTGTTGTTCGGGGTATGATGTTGATTGTACAGGTTGAGTCATAAGGGATCTTTCGATGCTGAGCGCCTTGGGGATCAACTGATCATATGTGGTGATGCCCTGAACCTTGAGATGAAATACAAAGTGGCCTTCAAGGTTGGCTATGATGGTGCAAACTTTTTGTTCTTCTAGCATGGTCCACTTGTTTCAATTGGCCTTGGATCGCCATCGTTGTAGGAATGAGGCAAATGATTCACCCTTTCCTTGTTTCAAAGTCGAGAGTTCTTCTAGGCTAACATCCATTGCAATGTTGCATTCATAATTTTTAATGAATGCATCCATAATTTCTTGGAATGTTCTAATGCCTAAAGGTAGACGAGAGAACCATTCCATAGCATGGCTAGCCAAACTCCTAGGAAATAGCTGCATCAAATAAGTATCATCATATTCAACTTCCATGCAATGAACCTGGAATTCCCTGATGTGATCTTTAGGGTTTCCCATCCCTCGATATTTTTCAAATTTGGGGATTTCAAATCCCTTGGGGAATGGTTTCATCACTAGGCTCCTGTTGAATGGATATAGACACAAGTTTCTTGGTGTCTTTGTTGTTTGTCCAGATTGAAGATCGAGCACTTGTTGCGAGAGCAACCTGATTTGTGTTGTCACATCATTTTGCGGATCAGGGGGTGGGATGAAAGTGTTTTGGGGTGTTTCAACCATGGGTTGGATGGGTGGGTTGGTCGATGTGTTGTTCAATGGTATCTATATGTTCTGTCGAGCGAGGTAGGCTTCCACCTGCTGTTGTATGAACAATGCTTGTTTTTTATCTTGTTGTTGTTGCACTAAGATTTGTGCTTGTTGTTGTCCTTGTTGTTGTTCCAACAACGCTTGTTGTTGTGCTTGTTGTTGTTCCAACAACACTTGTTGTTGGGCTGCCAATTATGTTTCTTCTTGTTGCTCTTGATATTTCTTTATTGCTTGCTGATATGCTTGCAATTGCGTTGCTTGTCTTTGTGCAAGAAGTTGTGCCTATGCTTGTGCTTGTTGTGCTTGGTATTGGGCATTTTCTTGAGCTTGAGCTTGTGCTTAGGCTTGTGCTTGTGCCTCTTGTTGTTGTAATAGAACTTGTGCTTGAGCAGTCTTTTGTGATTGTAATGCTTGCAATGCTTAAGCAGCTTGTTGTTGTTGTTGTCGCAATAAAGCTTGGGCTTTCGTGGCTTGTTGCACTTGTAATGTGGCTTGTGCAGCTTGCACGTCTTGAGTAGCTTGCTGAGCAGCTAGTTGTACGGCCTTTTTTTTTTGCACTTGTTGGAATCCCCTTTGAAAAGTAGCTTGCAATGCCGCATTGTATTGACTTGATGTGGTGGAAGTTGGTGGTGGTGGATTTAGAATGGCATTTGTGGTGGTGGTGAATGGTGATGTCATGTTAATGATTTGAGTGCTATTGATGTGATTGGCCCTTGAAAGACCATGCTTTGTGATGTTATGGGGTGTTTGATGATGTTGCAATTGCTTATGCATTTGTCGTCTGTTGTTGCGATGTCGACGATAAGTTTTGAGCATTTGACATAATGCTTTGGTTGATATTTGGGATGTTGTTTTGATCGATACTTGGTAAAGGGGGAAGCCCTAAGCCAAGGAGTGGTGTGGATGATGATGGAAAAAGTGGAAGTGGTGGAAATGTAAGGGGTGCGATTCCTTGCAAAAATGTTGTGGTGTCGAAGATGTCCCCTGGTCCGAACATATCTCCCTCCTCTTGCGAAATTGTGAGGAGAGAATTTTGAGGTATTGCGTAAAAAAATGATGATGATGGATCATGATGGAAGGTGAGAGGAACATTCTTATGTAATGTGTTTTCGGGTCTGTTTTGTTCCAAGGTGGTTTTTGTATCCAAGTTTTGATTATTAACAAGGGGGTGTGCTTGAATAGCATTGAGAAATACATTTCCCTTATTAACATTAGGTTGGGTGATGTTTTGGGATGGTGTAGATGAGATGAGAATGGTGGATGAGATTGGAGGAAAAGATGTCTCCACTATGGTACTTACGTCAAAATCTGAAGGTAATTTGGCCCCTTGTTTTTCTAGTTCAAGCATGTATAATGAAGGGTTGAGCCTCATCATGATGTTGATGATTTTATGGTTCTCTAGATTTTGGAGCATTTCAGTTATTTCTTCGTGGGACATCCCAAAAGTAAGATCTTCTCCTTGGTTTTCTTCTTGCGGATTTTGCGATGTGTTGGAAGGTTAACTGTGAGATTTCCAGACCCAATAGGATTCATTTCAGGAGTGGTTTGACTTAAATCACTTGAAGCGGGTGTTTATTTGTTGGCTTCCATGCTCTTCTTGTATTGAGATCTAGTTTGAACCATAAAACAAGGATCAATTTTTAAGAATGGGAGATGAATCTCTTGATTCTTTGAATTGATCTTTACTTTATGCCCAAAGTAGAAAATTTTAGGATATCTTGAGGATCGAAAGGTGATATGATGATGATGCAAGGGATGGATGATATGGATGTTTTTGATCTTTTGGTAAATTTTTGAAGGAGATACTAGGCTTTTGGTACTTTCAGATTTTTATTTTGATTTTTCCTTGGGATTTGTCCTTGACTGATTTTGATTTTGATTTGGGTTTTAAACAAATAGACCCTAAGATGTTTGGATGATTATCTAAGGGATAGATTTGATCAAAGGATGATAATTTGAATGTGTGGGGAGAAGGATGAATCTACCCACACCTATTCAAACAATATGATAGTTTCACTAAGCATATGAAGAAGGATTCATCTACATATACTAAGCTAAACAAGATGATTTTGATAACTTTGACTAAGCATATGCAAAAGGATGCATCTACAAATACCTAGCCAAAGGTGATTTTGATAATGTTTTCAAGGATTTAGTCTCAAGGATTTTGATGATTTTGATTTTTCCAAAAAGCCTAGCATTAAGGATGATTTCAAGATTTTCCAAAAGGTGATTGTGAGATGATGTTTGTTTTGATGTTTGAAGGATGGATGAAAAAGATTTTGATTCTCCTTTGATCCTAAGATGAACCTAAAAAAGACACTTTGTTTGCCTAGACCTAGGTATTGAAGAACATGCAAATGCTTCCTGGAGACCTTTATAACCAAAGAATGATTCAATTTGGACATACACTTTCGGATTCCCAACCAATGACCTTTTCTTTGGAATTTTTCAAGAATCGTGAGGCTTCAACACACATGAAAGTTCATTTTGCTTAGCTTTTCTTAATGGCTTCATTTTATCAAAAATACTTTCTTTGATTAAGTTTTCAAATCAAGATGTCGAATGTCTTAATTTCTTCAAACCCCACAAAGTATGTTATGTGGAAATTTCATGAACTCAAGGCAAGGGTTTACCTATTGTTTACTTAAGTAGACAAATTGAGATGTAATACAATGTTTAGAAACCTCTAAGGATGTGAATCCCAAGGGAAAGCAATAACATATGGATTGAGTCAATTGTATTTGTCTCCAAAAGGGTTTGAAATTTGGATGATGATGTTAAGTGTTTGTTTTCAAGATGTTTTCGATCAAGCAATGCATTTTGTAACCCAAGAATAAGTACAACCCTATGGATGTGTAAGACAATATTGGTTGGATTCCCACTTGGACAAGTCCAGCTACACTTATCTTTAGCGAATGGTTAGATGCTTGACCCCACTGGCTCCTCTCCATGGCACTCACTTATACGGGGCAACCAAGCATCAACACCCATGAAACTCCCATGGCATATTTTCCCTTTCTACTAAAATACCGTAAAAGTGTGGGGTGGCTTCAAAATGACCGTTCTTGCACCAACAAATAGATTTAAAGGATTTTGGAAAATTCTAGCACATGGGTTTTAATAAGGACTTTCCGTTCGTGGAGATTGACCCATACGAGAAGAGTCCGCTTTCAGATCCATCTTGTCAGAATCAACTGTGTGATATTGGCATTTACTCCAATACCCGCATTTATATCCCAGTTGGAAATACTCTTGGCTTTAGAATGTTACCAGTTGAGTCATTCCCTTGGGTGAGTACATTTTTCCCAAGGCATGCCCTCCTGGATAAACAAAAGCGAGTAAAGATAAAATCCGTAACTCGATCAATCTTTGATGGCAACAAAGAGAGAGAATATATGCAATAATGCCCCTACTCACACTCGCACAAGATCTTGTTCAATTTTAAACCCAAATCGAAGTGTGGAGGTGATTTCTTTATCTCACCCTAAAGTCATGAAAAAGGCCTTTTGATTCTCAAGATCGCTATAAAGCACGAGAGAAGCGCATACGTCCTTTTTCAATGCCTTTAGTTTAAGTAAGCCTTCATAAAAACCAAAGTTGCACTTGTTCTTTTTAAATCCACAAAGAAAATGTGAGTTCTTTTTAAGCACCAAAAGACGAGTGAGAGATACTTTGTTCAATTGTTAATCCAAGAAACAAAATCTAGTAAGTTGGATTCATAATGTTCATTTTAGCCTTTGCAAGAAGAAATTGAAAGATTCTTTTTAAACCCAAACGACGTTAGTGTTCTAAGAAAGAAAAGATAACAATTTCTTGAAGAAGTGTTTAAACAAACACTAAAAGTGTTTAAAAACACTTTGATCTTTCAAGATATCATCCTCATGCTTCTCCTCCTTTCGTTTTCCTTTCGCCTTCTTTGTCCTCCTTTGTTTTCCTTCTTCATTTTTCTTCGTTTCCCTTGTACCTATTCCATCACAAATGAAAGTTAGGCATGTATTGCAAAATGATAAAAACATATACAAGATTTATCAATCATTGGAGGAATCCCTTTAAAGAAAGGAGTAAAATAAAATTTAATTGACATTTATCATTGATTCAATGATAAATGTTAATACTCTTTTAATTTACTCATGGGTTCCCTATAACAAACTTGGATCAATTATAAATGTCAAGAAATTTTTAATTTGCACATAAACTTGAATCAATGGTAAAATGTCAAGAGACACTCAATTTATATCTGCTAAAAGAAAAAGGGATTCCAAAACTTTTAATTTCCAGCAGACCAAATCACACAATAAAGACCAACTCAAGTATATAAAGGCATAATGAAAACAACTAATGATGATGATTTGAATAGTGCTTGACAGTAGACAAGAAGACAAGCAGCTAAAAAGGGAGCTTCAAGAAAGATAAATGCATTAGTCAACTAAATCACAATTTTCTTCACCGAGTTATCTAAAGATTTTTCATTTGAATATTCAAAAAAGAATCCCTCCAGGTAGCATGCTTTGAGTGGTCAAATATACCACTGACAAACTTGATAATTACAAAATATTTTTGTGGCAGACTGGGTGAAAACAAATGAAGAGCAAGTGACAATTATTAATGATGCAATAAAGGCAGATTCAAAAGAAAAATATATTACTGGCTTTGAACAGCTATCCCATTCGTAATCCACCAACTCTAAAACATGCAAGAACAAAAGGAGTTTGAAACAAAGAAAACATTGATATGTTTAAGTCGTGCTATATGGATACCCCGCAAAACACACCAGTTGAAGGAGGTGGTATTAAATGCCAGTCACATCTGTGTTTCAGCAATGAGTATTAAGAAGCTTTATCGAAGTCCTTGGTTTTTCTAAATAGCCTTATCCTTGGTCCAAAGGGTAGACGCATATGCCATCATTGCTCCTGCTCTGGAAACAATCTAAAATTCCTAAAGAAGATTGCTGAAACAATAACCAATATTGGCTTGGCCCTACGTGCCCCAATTGCGACATTAAATTCTACTCTTCAAGATGATATACAGTAAGCAGGACGTACTATTTTAATGAACAGAATACAAGAGAATTTTCAAAGGGGCCCTCGCATTGTGGTCTTACTGTCAGACTTGTGTCATTTAATCCGCCAGGGAAAGCAATGTGCTTTAACTACACTCTAAAGGATATGCATGGAAATGCGCGACCCCTATTAGTAAGTTAATAACATCTCCCACCAATCTCATGCCAACATAGAAACTTTGTCAAATGCTTTTATTGCCAAGTCAAATAGAGAATCTCTATGGAGTATGGTCCAGAATAACACCAAATCAAATTATTTGATCTACTCTCCTTGGTTGTAGATTCGCATGGACTATCCTCCCAACATGCATTCTTCACGTGAGTTTCAGCTTTGTATTATATCACTTTATCACCTATTTGATGATTTGCTTCTCTATCTATACATTACTTTTCTTGCCTTATTTTGTTTGACTCTTTTCCTTTTTAATCCAATTACAACCATTGATTACAGTAGATCAGATTCTAGAAGAAGAAAAAAACAAAAAAGAAGACAACAACGAACTAGTGACAAGCCATTTGACTATCTAGTATTCTCACAAATAATATTAATAAATATAACATCTCATGTGCACTTCTTCAATACAACATAGGCTCTTAGCAAAAAAAATGAGTGATAAGCAATCAAATTCTCTAGAGAAGATATGTAAGCAATCTGAAACATGCTAATCCATAATCCAGATCATGCCCAAAGGTCTATAAAAAGGAAAATTAGATTAGACCAGATACAAATTTCCTATAGTATGGATTTTATATAGAACACAAAAACTTAAAATCCCTATAGTTGCACACGTCATTTTATAACAACACATGATTTTAAGAATATTAACAGTGAAGAAATAACACAAAAGAAAAATGCTACAGGTCCAAAAAGAATTCTCACATTTTATGCCTGCAAAAAATCCCAATGAGTTGAACCCAAAACACAGTAAAGAAACTCGAGCACAAGGATCATCTAAAAAACTCCATAGAACACAGATTTTGTAGACTTTTCAAAAAGGCTACACTAAACTAAACTAAAGGTTTATTAAATGAAACAATGCAGCCTCTTCGCAAAACACAACTAAGGGAAAATGAGGACACAAAATACCCAAAGTCCAACAAGCCAAAAAGATAGCTATAGCCCTCCTTCTAGCGCCAATATGAAGCACCTTTCAAAATCTACACAAACTCTATTCCCTCAAACATGGGTTAGTTACATGCAAATTTACCAAGTTCTTCTATGAAATAACAATGCCATGCTTCAAAGATGTAAACAAATAACAATGAAGATCTAAGAGACATATAGAAGCAAAAAAAGTACCTATTCCATATTGGATTGGTGTCAAATGTTCAAATGACCCTTTCCCAATCCTTGCTAAAACTCAAATGATGAAATGCAATGGTGAAGAGAAAAATTAGTTCTTAATTTAAGAGAGTAACTTTGCATGAGAGTGTAGATGATTTGATGAAGAATCAGCCCCTTATTTATAGATTTTCAAATTGGAAGAATGCTCATAAGAGAGCAATGTGGGATAAAGACTGGACAAATGAGATGAGGCCACTTGTCACATTATGATAGGTTGAGGAATGTGCAAGTTTTGGCCAATGTGCCCAAGAGGGGAAGATTAAATTTTGAAATTGTGAAATAAATGTTGAGAGGGGGACATAAAAGAGAGAAGTTATTGCAATGTTGGAAGGGACAAGTCAACTTGTCTTCATTTTCAAACTTGAGGGAATATTCCAAAACGGTACTTTGTTGAGGGAAAATGATGATTTTATAAATGAGTTAAAATGATTTATTGGTGCAAGTGGGAAAATCTAGAGGATGTGATGGGTGGTTAGGTTAGGTTAATCAGGATTAGATTAGCTTAGGTGATTATTAGTTGATTTTGACCCATTTGACTTAAATATTTTGATTTATTTAAATCAAGAGGGAGAAATATGAATTTTGAGACTTAATTAAATAAAGTCTTGGTTTATTTAATTAAATGGATGATGCAAGATAAAGGTTGATTAATTTAAGGAATATGAATCTAGGGAATGATTTATAAAAGATGAAATGTTAGTATTTGATTTATTTATTTAAATGAGGTAATGATGAAGTGGATTTATTTAATTTGAAGGATGAAATGTTAGATTTGATTAAATGAAGGTTATTTGATTATTGGATTGAAATGTATGCATATTTTGTGAGTCTACAATTTATAATATATGTTATTATTTGTATTATAAATTATTTATATTATTTATTTTTGTATTTTATTGTGTTATTTTAACTTGGTTCTTTTATTTTTATTCTTATTTTATTTAGTCCCTTGTGTTTATTACATGTTATCTTTTGTTTTTGTATATATTTCGTATCATTTTTTGGTATTTTGTTTTTATTAATTTAATTTTAGCTTGGTTCTTTCAATTTACAGTTTATATATATTTCATTTTGTTTTTAATAGTTAGCATGCTTGTGGGGTTGGGGCCCTAGCTCGGTTGGCTAAATCTTTCCTGTTGTAGGAGATTGGTCACGAGGTTTAGTCTCCCGCACCCCTGTGGTACCAGAGGGTGTGTCGCGCCAACACCACCGGTCACGTTAAAAAGTTTACTAGGTGCACTGCAGTTTATAGGGGGTCGTGCTACCTGATTCTTGCAATCAAAAATAAAATAAAAATAGTTAGCATGCTTATATTATATTTCTTTTGTTTGAATTTTCATTTGTTATTTATTAATTTTTTCCTTCTCCTTTCTTTATTTTATATTTTATTATATTATTTTATTGTTTGTATTAGATTTTTGTTTATTATTAATTGGATTTTATTATATTTTATTATTTGTATTATAAATTATTTATACTATTTTATTTTTGGTATTATTTTTTTTAGCTTGGTTCTTTTATTTAATTTATTTTGTTTAGTATCATGTCATTTTTGTTCTTTATAGCTTGGTTTTATGTTCGGTAGTATATATATATATATATATATAATATTATAATTTTGGCTTGTTGGTTTGATTTTGTTTTATTTATATTTTGTGTATTATTTATTTTATTTGCTTGTTTTCATTATTTTTTTTATTTGTTAGGGAATTAACCAATTTGCATATTTATGTAATTATTGCTTTCTTGTATTTTTGTGTTTACCAAAAAAAAAATTGCTATTAATTTCTTTCTTTTGTTGTTATTAATTGTTTTTTCTCTCCTTCCCTTGGTTCCTATGCAACCCCCCCTTCTCTCATCCTTTTTATTCAACTCTTGGTTTGCAGCTATTCATTTTACTCCTTATGCTCTCTTTTATCCTGATGATGGATCACAGAGTGTGTGTAGTACCCCTCCATTCTCACCTGGGATGTGCAGGTAGTCGGGCTAAGGAATCGGAAGAGGAAGATGGGACAAGAGCTTCTAATAGTATTTTATATGTTGTGATTGAATTAATTAAATAAGGGTAATATTGTTATTAAAATGTTAGATTAAATTGTAATTAAATATTTAAATGTTTTATTTATTTTATTTTTAAAAAAATTCATGTATTTTATTAAATGATAATTAAAATATTAAATTGTGTTTTATTATTTTAATTAATTATCTTGTTGAGGATAATGGTTAGAATAAAGTATTTAAATTCATTAGATAATGTGCCTTGCAAGTAAAGCTTGCAAAAGCTGATTAAAACAAAAAAAATATTGGAGAATAGAAAAATAAATAAATAAAAGTTTGAAAAAGATGTGAGAACGAATGAAAACTCAGATCTAAAGGAAAAGCTTGCTTTTAAAAATATAATTTCTTTTATTTATGATTTTTTTAAGAGCTTTTGAAAGAGATGGTATTATCTTTTATTTTAATTAAAAATTTTAGGGAGGTTTTGTGGAGACAGAAGTTGGAAAAAAAAGAGGGGTTATGCATCTTTGAATTTTCGGAAGTTTTCGTAAAAGGATTTTTCCATTCCTTTGTTGGAAATTTTTTGAGAAGAGTCTTAGAATAAGTGTTTGGATTCGAGAATGAAGCAAGGTTACTCAGAGGAGATTCGAATTAGGAAGGAGGAGCTCTTCGAGGCCCGTCAGAAACAAGCTTCATCAGAATCTCGAAAGCGCAGGACTCCAGGTTGCACTCTCTCTCTTCTTGATTGTTTTGAATCTGTAAAAGAATAGAAATGTGATTTAAATCAATCTTTGCTTGTAAAGGAAATGTTCAGAGAATTAAATTTAGATGATTTGTTTGAAAAGAAAATAAATAAATAACTAGGACTTTTGATATGAAAATTCTTTTGAAATCTGAAATCATTCTTATTGCAAACAAACGGAAGAAAATTCTGTTGAATACTGTGTGAATATGCCCTATTTCTCTCTAGTATTCTGTTGAAAAGAAATTTAAAAAAATAAAAATAAAAAAATAAATCAGTCATTTTATTTATTGTATTTGAAATATTATTTCATCAAATATTTTCATTTATCTCAAATGAGTAATTTTCTAGGTTTACCCAGAAAACCTGTTTTTGTATTTATATATATATATCTTAAAAATAAAATAAAATTTGGTGTTGGAAATACATGTATGGCCGACTGACATCGGCGTCCATGCCTGCAAAGGACGGATTGAAATTATATTTGTTTTAAAAAAAAAAATATTAAAAGAAAATATAATAAATGAGATTTATTATAAAAAAAAAAAATTTATTAAAGGGGCTTTGGGGAGGGACGGACAGGCCGTACCCCCCCCTTACCCCTCTTGCGGCTTAGTGACTGCCGCACAGCAGTCATGAAGATTGCTGTGCGCAGTCCCTGTAGGGACTACCGAGCGCAGTCCTTGCAAGGACTGCGACGGCAGGCCCTGTGGGGTAGTGCCCTATATTTGTTTTAAAAATTTAAATTTAATTTAATTTAAATTTAATTTATTTAAATTTATTTACTTATATATATGTATTTATTTTGTTGTATATTTAAATTAGTAAATATAATAATTATAATTTATCTTGTTTAAAAAGTAATTATAATTATTTCATTTAATATTATTTTAATTATACTTTAAAATGTAATTTTTTTGTATTTTATTTAAAAGGTTAAATAATGTTTTTGAGGGCATTATTTTATTATTGGTTATGTTGAAAAAATATTTTTAAAACATGAAATTAGCCTTCACTTGAATAGTACGTAGACTGTCGTGACAATTGTATTTGGTCATAATTGAAGTTTGGAATCTTTTAATGATCATATTAATTTAACTCTTGGATCTTTGGTTTTGGTGAGAATTCTTAAATGATTTCACTTGTGGATTTTAGAATTGCCCATAAGAAATATCTTGATAAAATAGAGATCATTTTAGATTCTTCCTTATGTGGACTTAGCAGGTATGGTTTATTAAATTAAAATCAGTATATTATTGGTTACTTGTTTTTTTTTTAATAGGCCTGTGTGATATTCATTTATTGTTGGTTTAGAAAATTCATCGTTTAGGTTATGATGTGATAAACCTAGCTTATTATCCATTACCATTACTTGATATACTTATACCAATTAGAATATCTATGAATTCATATTTATTCATTGCAATTATTAATATTGGAACAATAACTGATGGACTATAGTTTTAGATAGCTTTAAGATTCAACTTTATTAATTGCATATATTATGTTAGTTTAATTTATTAGCTATACATGGGTTCTAAAGATGATTGATTGATATGTTAGTGAATAGGAGCTAAGAAATAGTAAAGGATATCATAGTTCAAGTGTAGATTACTGTCTTGATTATAATTGTAAATGATACTATCATATAATTCAAATGTTGATATTATATTGTTGAATTCTCATTTTGAATGACCCTTGAAATGTTTTCATACATTAATAATCAATTTGTATATTATAAAGTGATATCGTTGAATGTTTAAGTTTTGAGTATTAGTTTATTGAGTGGTATTTGACTAGTGATAAGGTTTTGATATCTATTTTAAGTGCCTATACTAACTGTTTGTTTGTTAACCAAGGATGATGTGAAATCACTATTTTCTTTCACGGTGGATAGCTATAATATATATAAGTATGTGTTTTATCATGGGCTATCTAGCTAAAAGGGAATGTTGTTATGCCTTGTGACCTTTCTTGTGCAAGTATGAATAAATATTTGAGTAGGCTATTTTTATTTTATTTTTGCAAGAATATGCTTACCTAGTTCATCAGTCTTCGGCTTCACCTAAGTGGGTGGCAGCCGCCTACGAAACTGTCTGGGGTGATGGACCCTAGAAAGGGTTGCATACCCACTCTTCTAGTATGTAATTTTGTATGGGTCACATAATGCTTACGAATAGAGGTTTGAGTTTAGCGTGTATTTGTGGTGTTGTGTTACTTTTGTGTTGGAGAAGATTCCTCCTCGAAAGTCTTATGAGTGAACCCTTGGTTGGTCAGTCAATGAGTTGGACCAGCTCAAGTTGTCGAACTACGGTGCCTCTGTGAATTATATGCATAGGCAAGGCCATCGAGTGATGAGCCCCCGAGGCATTAGGTCGGGCCCTAGGACTGTTCTTCTGAGTCTTGTTTGAGACTTGTTGTTTATTTCCGATAACGTAAAAAAAATACCATTGATCTATATAGCTTCTCTTAGTGATCATGTGCTAACTATCTTTGATCTGATGTGTGTGCCAAGTCATGTAGACCTTGCAGGTATAGGCATTGGGAGCAAGGACTTGTCAATAAAATAGAATGTAAGAGGTATGTTAAGCTGACCTAAGTAAGTAGACTCTATTGCCAAAGTTAGTGATTCACTTCTATCTTTTCTTGTAGCTTGTGTGATCATTGAATATAGCTATAGGTAGTGAATTGTATTGTTTTAAAAAAAAAAAATTATTTGCTATGTGTGTGTTGTCTGGGGTTTGCACGCCGGGCGTTACAACTTGGTATCAAAGCCAAGGTTGCAGCACTGGGATCTTTGGGTAATGTTGCTACCATGTTTAGTTGTGGTGAGTCATTGTTTCAATACGGATATAGTTTTACCCTTGTGTCATTCGGGTGTATATGAGCATGTTGAGTCTTATTTGGTTGAGGGTGAGAGTTATGTTGTTCAACATTCTCTTGTGTGTTCTCTTAACTTTGAGTTTGAGTGAGGTCAGGGTGACTTTGAAATTAGTTATATTGTCTTATCTTTGTGCATCTTCTCTTTGCGTGTATGTTTGTTGACTTTATATTATGTGAATTCTTTTTTTTTCCTCATTCTACCTCTTTTGATGTATGTGAGCGTTGATTGTATTCTATGTGATTTTAAGGCTATGTGCTGAAAATTCACTATAAGTAATGAAGGTTAGAAGTAGAAATAGATAAAAGAATGACTTTAGTGTTTTCCTAGATTGAGATTGCATGTTTTTTTATTGAAATATACTATATAAGTATAAAAGGAATGTAGTATAGTATAATCGTATTATCAAGTAGTGATCCATTAAAATAATTATGATGGTTCCTTTACGATTGGTGAAAAATTTAATTATTTTGATTTTATAAAAGTGTTGTACTTGGATGGTGTTTAAAGGCCTTGTGTTGATCAAATAAATGTTTTACCTTAGGAGAAAATATGATGATGTATGTTCATTTAATGAAATCTTGAATTAATACAAAATTGATGTGTTGTGGTGTGTAATTGATTGACGATTCTTCTTAATTGTTATTGAATCTAGTATGTAAATAAATGGTAACGTTTTGTGTTGAAAGACAATGCATTTTGACATGTATATGATGTGTTTCTATGTTAAGTGCACTCTCCCCTACAAATGTAAATGATATAACTTGGGTGAAATGTTGTTTCATGACATGAAAATAAAAGTTTCTTTATGCGTGTATTATTATGAATGATGGAAGCAAACAGGAATTCTATAATTGAAAGACATTGATGTTTATCTCTCGTAAAGTGTATGATGTAGTAAATGGTGATAAAAATATTTTTCTTGTGAATCAAGAAGATTATTAGGTGATTAAAAAAAAGAGAGTATGTTTGTCTAGGAGGAAGCGGGTGAGGATTGTTTAGGCTTATGGAATTAATTCTAGCTTTAAGGGAGTTGATAAAATTGATCTTTGAACTTGAGTAAGAGGATAATGTTGATATTTAAGGAATTGTAAAAGTGATTAAAGAGTTTATAAATTCAGAAGAAAAGTATGGAGGATGTTGGGAGTACTTGTTTTTGATATGTGGCATCAATCATGTATGTGCATATGAGAATAAGGAAAATTTGTTTTCTATAATAGTAGGTATGAATGTATTCCTTATTTTGTGGAAACCAGTATCTGTGCAATGTTTGTGTGTTGTGTTAAACCCGTGCTTGCTTGTGTGCCCATGGGATGGTGATACTGTGTACCCATTCATGGAGACTTTATTGTATTTGTTGGTGTGGAATTAACCATACCATTATGTGTGTTTGTATGTTTGTTACCTAATTGAGGGCCAACCCACGTGTGGTTGAAAATCTATACATATAAGAGTAGCCAAAAGCTAGTTTCATAGATTCTTTTCTTTTGGTTCTCTAGTCCCTCAATCTGTGAAGGGGTAGTAGCAGCCACAAACTTCCTTGGGCGGAGTGTGTAGCGTACGCATATTGCGACGCAGAGTATTCTTAGCTCAACCGATCCTGAGGAAACGTACTCACTACTTTCCCTTATGATGAATCAGGGTACTTGATTCATATGTGCTAGCCTAAACCCCATAGTTTGAGTATAGCAGCATCGGTTGTTAGTATTTGTCTGGCCGTCCATAGGGACGTTGAGCTGACATTAGTGAGTGAACCTCGTCCGTATGAGAGGTGAAGCTCGAGTAGCCCCATATTGATATGCCCATATATGTATTGCATACACCGTATTTGCACATGTTCCAACATGATGCAATGGATATGATGCCACACCCCACTGATGTTCCGACACAGTGCTAGTGATGATGCCGTGTTGTTGATGGTAGCAAGTTGGGCTCGAGGACATGATGCCACATGCTTAGACATGTGAAGGTGCACTATGAGATGTGCTATGATAGCCTACTTGTGTGATGAGCGTAATGGGGCCTCACACATTTGTAGAGGGATACTCATGTTTGCTTTCGACAATGTTTGGGTCGGTTAGCATATGGGTAGGTCCTAGCCATGTATACCTCTGGCGACGGCAAGTACCTGTGTGTGCCTTTTCCACGAGGTATCGCTATGCGGGGTGTGTCTAGCGTGTGCCTACTTCCGCGGAGCCACGGACACACTGCCATACGGCATACGACCAGTGTGTGCCTTCTTCGGCTGGTGTATGACCATGCCGCACTGAGATGCGATGCAGGATGGAGGCCGAGGTGCACATCCTATGCGGTCAACCAAGGAGTGCATGGGCCACTTGGTTAGTCCATGTCACGTGACGATGCAAGGCAGAGTGTAGCCGAGGAGCACACTCTGGGTCATGTGGATGGCGTGCTCACTCCGCACCACATGGGGGCTATTGTGTAGCCGGACATTGTTCCCTCCTTCCTCATTTGGTGGCTAGTATCTAGTCACGCAGTGTTGTATAGTGTAATTTCTAAGATTGTGAACTTTCTTTATAATTATTGATGATTTTCTAGTGATTGTGAAAGCTGACACCTTGTTATATTTGATTGTGATGGTTTAGCCACACCTTGTGATCTTATTTGCTCGTAGCCCTCATGGTTACATCTAATTTAGTGTTGAAATTATGCACATTTATTTCTTTATTGTTGAAATTGAATTTTTGTTTTCTTTTAATCATGACTTTGGTGGCTAAACTAATTTATTCTTATTGTTTTTGAGGTCGGCTATGTGTTGTATTGTGATTCCTCTCCAAGGATGTATGAGGAAGACTTGGTGAGTGTATACGAGGAAGTAGACGCAGGGAACCTTGAGGATGGGGGTATGTGAGGCTATTTTATAGCTAGGACCCACTACCCACCTATGTGTGATGACTATCTCTTGGAGGCTAACCACCTTGTACAACAAGAGGTGGGTCATAGTGGTCTTGTTTGGATGGTCTCGCCATGTGTGTGTGGCCTAACACCATCAAGCCAGTGAGTGTGTGAGGTATGGATTATGTGAGATGGATATTGGCTCTTGGCTCATGGATTATGCATCATGGATTAGTATGCTGCTTTTCGGTGTCCAGATGGACCCTTGTGTAACCTTGTGATGTGCTTTTCCCGGTGATGTGATTGTGTATGTATGTGTTAGATGTATATTTCTTATGTGTTGTTATTTACTGATGTAAAAGAGGGATAACCATGCTATGTTAAATGTGAATGTATTATGACTCTGTGGTATAAAATAGATTGGATATTATTGAGGATCGTAAATGGTGACTTAAAATATGTTACTGAAACATGATATGGTGTGTATTTTTGTTAATTTCAAGTAATCATTTGATGTGTTCTCCTTCTATGATGTTTTGAAGATGGTTGTTGTGTAAATGGAAAATTGAGTCAATAGGAGTACTTGCTTTGTTATTAGTGCTCAAACCAAGTATGTTATTGTAAGAGATGTAAGGATTTATAAATAAAAGTAGTTAAGAAGATATTATTTTCAAATGTGAAGCCGGATAGGGATTTTAATTGTAATGATGCAGAAAGAGGGTGTACATCAATTATAGATTAGAGAAATTTTGGTACTAATGTGGTTATGTTTCCATTTTGAGCCATGTGACTTCTAGGACTAAGTCGAGTTTTAGGGGGGAAGGATGTAGTACCCCTCCATTCTCACTTGGGATGTGCAGGTAGTCTGGCTAAGGAATCGGAAGAGGAAGATGGGACAAGAGCTTCTAATGGTATTTTATATGTTGTGATTGAATTAATTAAATAAGGGTAATATTGTTATTAAAATGTTAGATTAAATTGTAATTAAATATTTAAATGTTTTATTTATTTTATTTTTTAAAAAGTCATGTATTTTATTAAATGATAATTAAAATATTAAATTATGTTTTATTATTTTAATTAATTATCTTGTTGAGGATAATGGTTGGAATAAAGTATTTAAATTAATTAGCAAGTAAAGCTTGCAAAAGCTGATTAAAACAAAAAAAATATTGGAGAATAGAAAAATAAATAAATAAAAGTTTGAAAAAGATGTGAGAACGAATGAAAACTCAGATCTAAAGGAAAAGCTTGCTTTTAAAAATATAATTTCTTTTATTTATGATTTTTTTAAGAGCTTTTCAAAGAGATGGTATTATCTTTTATTTTAATTAAAAAATTTAGGGAGGTTTTGTGGAGACAGAAGTTGGAAAAAAAAGAGGGGTTATGCATCTTTGAATTTTTGAAATTTTTCGTAAAAGGATTTTTCCATTCCTTTGTTGGAAATTTTTTGAGAAGAGTCTTAGGAATAAGTATTTGGATTCGAGAATGAAGCAGGGTTACTCAGAGGAGATTCGAAACAAGAAGGAGGAGCTTTTTGTAGAGGCCGTCAAAAACAAGCTTCATCAGAATCTCAAGAGCGCAGGACTCCAGGTTACACTCTCTCTCTTCTTGATTGTTTTGAATCTGTAAAAGAATAGAAATGTGATTTAAATCAATCTTTGCTTGTAAAGGAAATGTTCAGAGAATTAAATTTAGATGATTTTGTTTGAAAAGAAAATAAATAAATAACTAGGACTTTTGATATGAAAATTCTTTTGAAATCTGAAATCATTCTTATTGCAAACAAACGGAAGAAAATTCTGTTGAATACTGTGTGAATATGCCCTATTTCTCTCTAGTATTCTGTTGAAAAGAAAATTAAAAAAATAAAAATAAAAAAATAAATCAGTCATTTTATTTATTGTATTTGAAATATTATTTCATCAAATATTTTCATTTATCTCAAATGAGTAATTTTTTGGGTTTACCCAGAAAACCTGTTTCTGTATATATATATATATCTTAAAAATAAAATAAAATCTGGTGTTGGAAATACATGTATGGCCGACTGACATCGGCGTCCGTGCTTGCAAAGGATGGATTGAAATTTTATTTTATTTTTTTAAAAAAAATATTAAAAGAAAATATAATAAATGAGATTTATTATAAAAAAAAAAAAAATTATTAAAGGGGCTTTGGGGATGACTGACAGCCATACCCCCCCCCACCTTTGCTTAGGATCGCTGACAACAGTCATGAAGAAGACAGCCTTTGCCGAACCCCCTTACCCTCTAGCTTATGGATCGCCGACAACAAATTGTGAAGATCAAGCGCGCACTTGTCATGCACGCAGCCCCCAGACTATCGTGCTCCCTCAGGGACGCTGAAGCAAGCCCTGCAAGGACTGCAATGGCAGTCCGGGTAGTGCCCAGATTTGTTTTAAAAATTTAAATTTAATTTAATTTAAATTTAATTTATTTATATTTATTTACTTATATATATATATATATATATATATATATATATATATATATATATATATATATATATATATATATATATATTGTTGTATATTTAAATTAGTAAATATAATAATTATAATTTATCTTGCTATTAATTTCTGGATTTGATTGTGTTTTGGTTTTTCACATCAATGTTTCGAATCATACTACATGATCCATCATCAGGATGAAAGAGAGCTGGAGGAGAGGAGAATGATTGTTGCAGACCAAAGCAAGCTAAAAAGAGAGAGAGGAGACACAAGGAAGGAGGCACACAGTTTGAGGATGAGGGTGGATTAAAAATGTTTAATGAATAAGATAATTGTAAATATGAATAATTAGAAAAAGAAATAAAGAAATAAAGACATAAATGATATAAGTGTAAATTAAGGATAAAAATAAAATGAAAAGAAAAAGAAAAATTAAACAGTAAGAGATAAACAAGCCAAAATGGGAAGAAAAGAAAATAATAAAATAAACAAAAGAATGATGAGGAATACATGAAAGCCATAAAAGAGATAAATAAAGATGAATAAAAATAAAAATAAATAATATAGGAACAAGGATTAAAACAAAATAAAAGTGATAAATAGCAAAATAAATAAGTGACCAACAAAGAGAATTGAAAATAAAAACAAAATAAAGAAAAACTAAAATAAGGATTAAAACAAAATAAGATAAAGAAAAAAGAAAAACTAAAATCAAAATTAATGAGATAAACAACCAAATAAAATGAAATATAAAGAAAATAGAAAATAAAATGAAATAAAATTAAATGATATAAATATAAAATAAAATAAATAAAATAGAATAAAGAGAATGAAAAAGTAAAATAAAGAAGAACAAGAATAAAAATTAAAGCGATAAGAAAACCAAAATAAAACAAATACAAAGAAAATTGAAAATAAAATAAAATAAATAAATAAAATAAAATAAATTGATATAATCATAAAATAAAATAAAATAAAACAAAGAAAATGAAAAATAAAAATAAAATAAAGAAAAACGAAAATTAGGATTAAAGAGATAAACCAAACAAAATACCAAGAAAATTGGAAATAAAAATAAAATAAAATAAATGATATAAATATACAATACAAAAAATAAAATAAAATAACGAGTAATGAAAGAAACTAACAAAATAAGAATGAAATAAATCAAGTAAAATAAAATAAATAAAATAAGATTAAGATAAAAGAGATAAACAAACCAAAATAAAACAAGTGACAAAGAAAATAAAAATAAATAAAATAAAAAGATATAACTATAAAATAAAATACATCAAATAAAATAAAGAAAAAGAAAAACTCAAATCAAAATTAAAGAGATGAACAGACCAAATAAAACAAAAAACAAAGAAAATTGAAAATAAAACAAAATAAAATAAAATAAAATAAATATAAAATAAAATAAATAAAATAAAATAAAGAAAAATGAAAAAGAAAACTAAAATTAAAATTAAGATAAAAGAAACTAACAAAATAAAATGACAATAAATCAACTAAAATGAAAATAAATAAAATAAAATTAAGAGAAAAGAGAAAAAGAAACCAAAATAAAACAA
Source organism: Sequoia sempervirens (assembly GCA_007258455.2). Lineage (NCBI taxonomy): Eukaryota > Viridiplantae > Streptophyta > Pinopsida > Cupressales > Cupressaceae > Sequoia > Sequoia sempervirens. Next base: position 522,010,583 of record VDFB02047230.1, on the reverse strand, counting down.
GAGACAAAGAAAATTGAAAATAAAATAAAAATAAAATGATATAACAATAAAATAAAATAAATCAAATAAAATAAACAAAAAATGAAAGAAACAACAAAATAAAAATAAAAATATATCAAGTAAAAGCTACAAAAGAACAAACGATAATTCTAATGAATAATAGTAAAAATAAAAGAAAGAAACTAACAAAATGAAATGAAAATAAATCAAGAAAAATAACAATAAAAATAAATAAAAAAATAAAATTAAGATAAAAGAGATAAACAAACCAAAATAAAACAAATGACAGAGAAAATTGAAAATAAAATAAATAAAATAAAAAGATATAACTATAAAATAAAATAAATCAAATACAATAAAGAAAAATGAAAGAAACAAACAAAAAGAATAAAAATAAATCAAGTAAAAGCTTCAAAGGAACAAATGATAATTCTAATGAAAAATAATAAAAATAAAATTGAGAATTAAAAATAAATTAATTAACTAAAGAGTTATAAGTAAAGAGACAAAGGGGCGGGGGCCCTAGCTCGGTTGGCTAAGTAATTCCGTTGCGGCTCTGCTGGTCACGAGTTCTAGTCTCCCCCGTCCCGTGGTACCGGAGGGCGTGTCGCGCCAGCGCCGCCGGTCACGTTAAAAAGTTTACCAGGCGCACTGCAGTTTATAGGGGGTCGTGCTACCCGATTCCTGCAGTCTAAAAAAACAAAAAAAAGTAAAGAGACAAAGACGAATTTGATAAAGGACAAAATAAAATAAAATAAAATTATAATGGTTAAGAAGCAACTAGTAAAACCAAACAATAAAATAATAAATTAACAAAGAAGGGAGATAAACAAAGAGCAACAGAAAACTAAAGCTAAGAGTAAGGACCCAATACAAGGAGGTAAAGTGACCAACCGACAAGAGCAGGATAATGACAAGAGGGGGGAAGAGGACAACCGACAAAAGAGGGGATGGAAAGGCCCGAAAGAATGATAAGTAGAAGGAAGAAACAAAAAGAGAACCAAAGGGGACAGAGGAAAAACGAGAGACAGTCAAGAGTGGTTAAGATGGTGGTTTCTAAGGCTGGATAACAAAGGTTGCCAGGCAAGGCTGAGATTCCAACCCTCATCACGATTTAAGTTGGCGGGATGATTGCTAATTACGATGGCTTCCTTGAGTTTTCTCTTAAAAAAGTTGTCTTCTTTGTATAAAACTTGAAAGTCATTTTATTTTTATCCTTAATTTACACCTATATCATTTATGTCTTTATTTCTTTATTTCTTTTTCTAATTATTCATATTTACAATTATCTTATTCATTAAACATTTTTAATCCACCCTCATCCTCGAACCTTGTGCCTCCTTCCTTGTGTCTCCTCTCTCTCTTTTTAGCTTGCTTTGGTCTGCAACAATCATTCTCCTCTCCTCCAGCTCTCTTTCATCCTGATGATGGATCATGTACTATGATTCGAAACGTTGATGTGAAAAACCAAAACACAATCAAATCCAGAAATTAATAGCAATACTTGATGGATTGTGGAAACTTGATATCGTATAATTTATCTTGTTTAAAAAGTAATTATAATTATTTCATTTAATATTATTTTAATTATACTTTAAAATGTAACTTTTTTGTATTTTATTTAAAAGGTTAAATAAAATTTTTTGAGGGCATTATTTTATTATTGGTTATGTTGAACAAATATTTTTAAAACATGAAATTAGCCTTCACTTGAATAGTACGTAGACTATCGTGACAATTGTATTTGGTCATAATTGAAGTTTGGAATCTTTTAATGATCATATTAATTTAACTCTTGGATCTTTGGTTTTGGTGAGAATTCTTAAATGATTTCACTTGTGGATTTTAGAATTGCCCAGCTAAGAAATATCTTGATAAAATAGAGATCATTTTAGATTCTTCCTTATGTGGACTTAGCAGGTATGGTTTATTAAATTAAAATCAGTATATTATTGGTTACTTGTTTTTTTTTAATAGGCCTGTGTGATATTCATTTACTGTTGGTTTAGAAAATTCATCATTTAGGTTATGATGTGATAAACCTAGCTTATTATCCATTACCATTACTTGATATACTTATACCAATTAGAATATCTATGAATTCATATTTATTCATTGCAATTATTAATATTGGAACAATAACTGATGGACTATAGTTTTAGATAGCTTTAAGATTCAACTTTATTAATTGCATATATTATGTTAGTTCAATTTATTAGCTATACATGGGTTCTAAAGATGATTGATTGATATGTTAGTGAATAGGAGCTAAGAAATAGTAAAGGATATCATAGTTCAAGTGTAGATTACTGTCTTGATTATAATTGTAAATGGTACTATCATATAATTCAAATGTTGATATTATATTGTTGAATTCTCATTTTGAATGACCCTTGAAATGTTTTCATACATTAATAATCAATTTGTATATTATAAAGTGATATCGTTGAATGTTTAAGTTTTGAGTATTAGTTTATTGAGTGGTATTTGACTAGTGATAAGGTTTTGATATCTATTGTAAGTTCCTATACTAACTGTTTGTTTGTTAACCAAGGATGATGTGAAATCACTAATTTCTTTCACGGTGGATAGCTATAATATATATATAAGTATGTGTTTTATCATGGGCTATCTAGCTAAAAGCGAATGTTGTTATGCCTTGTGACCTTTCTTGTGCAAGTATGAATAAATATTTGAGTAGGCTATTTTTATTTTATTTTTGCAAGAATATGCTTACCTAGTTCATCAGTCTTCGGCTTCACCTAAGTGGGTGGCAGCCGCCTACGAAACTGTCTGGGGTGATGGACCCTAGAAAGGGTTGCATACCCACTCTTCTAGTATGTAATTTTGTATGGGTCACATAATGCTTATGAATAGAGGTTTGAGTTTAGCGTGTATTTGTGGTGTTGTGTTACTTTTGTGTTGGAGTAGATTCCTCCTTGAAATTCTTATGAGTGAACCCTTGGTTGGTCAGTCAATGAGTTGGAGGAGCTCAAGTTGTCGAACTACGGTGCCTCTACGAATTATATATGTAGGCAAGGCCATCGAGTGATGAGCCCCTGAGGCATTAGGTCGGGCCCTAGGACTATTCTTCTGAGTCTTGTTTGAGACTTGTCGTTTATTTCTGATAACGTAAAAAAAATACCATTGATTTATATAGCTTCTCTTAGTGATCATGTGCTAACTATCTTTGATCTAATGTGTGTGCCAAGTCATGTAGACCTTGCAGGTATAGGCATTGGGAGCAAGGACTTGTCAATAAAATAGAATGTAAGAGGTATGTTAAGCTGACCTAAGTAAGTATACTCTATTGCCAAAGTTAGTGATTCACTTCTATCTTTTCTTGTAGCTTGTGTGATCATTGAATATAGCTATAGGTAGTGAATTGTATTGTTTTAAAAAAAAAAATTATTTGCTATGTGTGTGTTCTCTGGGGTTTGCATGCCGGGCGTTACAGTGTGATCCAAAATGTTGATGCAAAAAATACAAAAACAATCAAAGCCAGAAATAGTCAATCAATAAAATAATTATTTTTACTTTAGAAATTTCTAAGTTGGGTGCTAAACATAGTGAATTTGATTGGCCATGCACTTTAAAAATTCCCCAATGGAAATGCTAGAAAAAATCAAGTCCGCCAACAATATTTTAATCTTTAATTTCCATATTTCAACGAGGGTCAACCAACATATGAATTAGTTTAAATTTATCTTTGAAATTTTTTTTATGATTGATCTCTAAACAACTACTAGTGGCCTTCATATCATCTCCTTTGACATCAATGGCAACAATTCTAACACATCCTATATTCATTTAAAAAAAATTGTGATACATTTCGATTGATCTATCTATACCTCTCCCTTGTAATCATTAAGGGGTATCATAACATGATTATTAGATAATGCTTCATTAGTTTCAATGGGGCAATGTAGCAACCTTCTATATTTTTAGTTTATCATAATTTATGAGATTATGGTATATATTTAGAGCATCATGCACATTTTAGAAGTGTAAAAGTCATTGATGTATTATTGTGCCATAGAAAAATGGTCCCTTGTCATTTTCATGGCCTTTCAGGTCTTGTTTCATGGTGTTGGAACTATGTTGCTTTGATTTTATGTTGTATCATGGCTTGAACATGCGTATTTAGGTATTAAAACTTAAAAAATGACATCTTGTGAAGGTATTGTGAAGTGTTGTAAGACATTTCTACATTCTTCTAGACTCTATTTAATGCAATTCACCTAAAAACCACATATTCACACATCAACAAGCCCTATTTTGAAGTGTTGTAAAGTCTTGCAACAAGCTTTCATGCTTTTCTAGGCACATCTTTACTATTTACACCCTTCTCATGCTTTATTTGGTCTCTTTATGCCCTCATATGACTTAATTAAGTGTATTTTTTAATGTTATCTTGACAAATAACATTAAACACAACATATTTCCTGAAACTTTTTTTTAGGTCCTAGGTGGGACCCATTCACCATGGGTGGCAAATGAGTCCCCCTTGGCCCCAAATTCAAAATATTTCAAATTTCTCTTGGGGATTTTATTTAAAATCACTTGATGACTGCTTGTGTCGAGGTATGAATGGATACTAAGGTACAAGAATTGTATAAATAAGTGATTTTTACCTCATTCTCACATCCATCTATCATCATATTATCTTTCACATCTTCCATCTCTCATTCTATTTATCTTCTCAAACAAGCTAGGGCTTTCACTTTGCAAGTCATTCATTAAGCTTCCTAAGACATTCAAGGGCTGATTTTACATGTGTTGCAGAATTTCAAGATCAAATCATCATGACAAGGTAATAAATTCCATTTTGCATGTTTCATTGTATTTCTTTTCATCATTTTGGTTTAATTACCTAAACGGGGTTTGACCAAGGCAAACCCCCATGCCCTAACATTCAACTTTTCTCTCTCTTGTCTTGTGTGTATGCAAGTCTATGTATTTTGGAAGCTTGGATATCATTGTAAATCAAGCTTCAAGGTTGTTAAATCTCTCTCTCTTCATCATTAAAGTCAAAGAATCAATAGAAAGTTATTTTCATACCTGAATCTGACACTTTCAAAAACAGACACCTATAGGAGATAGAGGTGTAGATCTAACTCCACGGAATCAACTCCTGATTTTGCAAATTCATGTAGATGGACTGATTCTCCACCCATGGGGAATGGGTCCCACCTATAGGCCTAAAAATAAATTTTCTTATATTTTAGCTCCCAACAGTCAGAAACAAATTTTTGAAAGATTTTATGAGAAACATGACTAAATTTCCATACATGGAAAATGAGTCCCAGTGGCCATTAACAAAGCTTTCTAAGACATCCTAGAATCTTCCAGTGACATCAATCTACCTCCAGGTGCACTATGTTTAGTCTCATTCATTTATGTATCCATTTGCTTAAGTTTCTAGTTCATATTTGCATTCAACACGCTGTGTTTTCTAGAACTTTTGTATTAGATCAATTTAAATTTTTTAGTCTGCATTTTCATTAAGTTTCCAACATAAAGACACATTCACACACTCCACATTTTATTTTCATTCTTCCATCCTTTAGTCTTGAGTGTTAACGTTGTGCATTTTGGCCCATTTTCTCTCTCCTTCTAGGTGAAAAACCCTAGGAGGAACTAAGTCAGAAATTTGGTGCCGAAATCCTTCGTTTCAATTATTTTAGTTCTTCTTGATCATAATATTATTTACCTATTCAACTTCATAGTATTTTTTCATTCATTTTATATGTTTTTTCATGATTGAGTAGTATACTTGATGTCAATCACATATTTTTTTGAATATCCTATATTGATTTAGTCATTGGAGGCTCATTTATTATAGAAAAAACTATCATTTTTCTTTAATAATGTTTAAAACTTCTACATGCTTACAAATTTATTCATCTTCATTTTCCTATATTCATGGGACATCTTTTGAGAAGGTTTCCTTCCTTCTTATTTCTCTTCTTTTTAAAGTATTTTTGTTCCCATTAGGTTTTCTTCTTTTCTTTATTTATTAAAGATTTTTACTTGTACACGAGTACATTAAATCAAGCCTTATTTCTAGTAATTTTATTTTTCAATGTTTATCTATCTCCCTATGTATCACTTACCATGGGTTGTTAGTGTAAATAGGGTTATTTTATATCTTGTTAGCATATCAAACTTTCTAGGTTGTCCTATTCACCCTAGTTAAGTCTCCATATAGAGAAATTTTCTTTTTGTATCACTTCATGTGGTTGAGACACATGTACTTAGCTTCTAACACATCTATTTCATGTACACTTACACATGATCAAAAACTTTTCATATAAGAAAACATGTTTCACATATTTAAAAGTGTATTCACTCATCCAATCATACCTTTATACCTTTTCTATATTTCCCATATATGCAAGGAATTCATTGAATATTTAGACACTTCATATTATATTCTAGAAATAATTTTTTGCTTATTTTTTACTAGCTGAAGGGAATCTTGATGTTTCTTTTAGATCTTGGATGCTCCAATACATATGTAGATTCTTTTCTCGCCACAATAATATATTCATCATTTTTGTAAGTAGTTGAGTGACAAGATTGAGGTAGAACTAATCCAAATATATATAAAAATTTATTAGGATTAATTTTAAATGGTATTCAATTTCAAGATATTCAAGCATTTATGTGGAAAAAAATCTACATTCTTTTTTTTTTATGATTTTCTTTTATTCTTCATGCAGTGTTGAAAACTTTCATCTGTGACATTTTAACACTTGTTTGGGCCCTCCTTGTTAAACTGAGCTTGATGTTACCTTGACTTAGTGTTGTAATGTGTTTAATACAATCACATTAGGTCTTGGGCCCTTGTGAACTAAACGGAATTAAGAACTAAATGGACCTAATTGTAACTTATTTAGGGTGTTGTAAAGTGTTGTACCACATTTTCACGCTAATATAGGGTTTTCATTATTAATTGGGATTCTTTATGCTTTAATTAGCCTTATTTTGCATCCACAACCCTTAATTAATGCATCTTTTTTAGGATAATTCTGACATAAACCAACATCCAATCATAATTCATGTATTTTTAGGTTGTTTGGCCTATATTTAGTGTTTTGGGACTCATACACCACCTTGGACGTATGAGTCCCACATAGGTTTTGGGACCTCGATCTTGATTTCACATAAATCTAGGCTTTTTTTTAAATGTGTCCCATAGTTAGGCGTAATGGGACTCATACACCACTTCTAGAATATGAGTCTTGTGTGGCCTAGAATTGAATTTAATTCAAATTCTTGGTGGGATTTTATCCTCGTAGATCTGATGTCAGCTTGTAGTGTTGTAATTTTGGGAAATTTGGCATAAACAAGTATAAATACAAGGTTATTTCACTCATTTTACACCTAGCAACTTGAGTATTCATGCATTATAGAAAATTTGAGTTTACAAGAGCATTCAAGAGCTTACAAAAGCCTTCAAGAGTTTTTAATCAAGTGTTTTGGAGCATTATTCAAGTATCAAGCATCAAGTCAAAGTCATCATGCATCATGTTTTTTTTTGAGCTAACAATTATGATGTAGGGTTTTATGATTTAAGCAAGCATTCAATTCAAGATCTATCACATTCTAGCAATATTAAAGATCTGCATCCATTGGAGCCATTTCATACATGTTTGCAACACTTTTTTGCTAGGGATTGGTGAGTTGTAACATTGCATGTTGTTCATTCATCATTCCTCCATTTCATTACAAGGTTTGATTACCAAAAAGGGGTTTGACCAAGGCAAACCCCTTTCCACTAAAAAAAAAAAAAATCCCCTCTCTTTAGTGTGTGACTTGTAGATCTAGGTTAAAAACATATTGAAGAGCAAGTTTGGAGAAATTTGTAAAGGTGTTCAAAATTGTCAAAGTGGTTTCATCATCTACATAATCATTGAAGGACATCTACAGGGTAGAATTCAACAATTCAAACTCAAAGATCAAGTTGAGAAGAACAAGTAGAGATTGAAGAGTAGATTCAAATCCTAATTCTTCATAAAAGCCTAATTGGATTGTTACGCCACTTTTGGCATATGATTCCTAGTACATTGAATTTTGCATATTTCAAGTGTTTCAGACATATCTCTGCCAGATTCTTATTCTTTCCTAGAAAGCCTAATATGGGACTAAATCGCACATAATGGCATAGGAGTCCCAATCGACATTAATTTTAGCATATTCAACATTTCTAGTCTTTATTCAAGCTCCTACAAGTTTCCAGGTGCACAAGTTTGATCTCTCAACTTTTTGTTTAATTTACATGCATTTCTAGGCCATTTAGTGAAGTTTTGCATTGTATTAGGTTTTAACATTAGATCTTTCATATCATTAGCCTTTACAATCCCTAGCTTGGTTGTGAACCCTCTTGTAGTCATTAATTAGACCCTAGGACACCCTATTGCAAGGTCTCTTTTCCCTATTTCACCCTTGGATTGAGATCTCTAGGGTTTCCTTGAATGAGAGTGTAGAAGATTGTTTTATGTCCTAAACCATAAGCAACAACAAATTTACCCCTTTCACTTGAACTAGTGAATTTTACTTTAGCATGCCAACATTGCAATTTTGATTCAATTTTAAGTGATTCAACAAAAAAGAGGAACAAATTTCTTATCTAAATTTACAAATGCAAAAAATATAAATTTCATTGTTGGTATTAGTTTTAGATCATTCTTGAATAATTAAAATATTATTTGGATTCATGCAAAATCCATGTGTATTTATAATATATCAAGGTGTTGTATCCCCTACATGATAAGAGATTATTCTCCATGTTGACATAAAGCTCTTGATATCATAAGGTGTTGAGAGAATAATAAGCAATGTACAAACATTCATCCCATTTTTTTCTAAAAGTGAGAATATAATCAATTTAAATAAAAATGCCAATTTATTAATATTAAAAGTGTAATCACAATTAGCATGAGTGTCACTACTAAATTAGTCAATCCCTAAGGAATATCCAAGTACTCAAAGAAATATAACTTGAATTTTAAGTTTGTATTTCAAAAATATAATATTTATAAAGGATTTTATTGGTGCTTTAACTTAAGATCTTTATTAGTAAGGAGTTTGACATTGTAGAGCTAGTGTTTTAAATCATTAATAATGTGAAGAATATAGTAGTTATTCATTGGTATTTTCTTGAAATATTTATATTCAACATGCATAGCCTCCGTGTACCATCATTCTTTGGATAGAGAAATATGGGGTTGTCATAAGTTGAAGAGTTGAGCTTGATATGTCATTTTTACACAAGCTCAATAATGTATCATGTTATTTATTTTCTCTTTAGAATTCAATGATGGTATAGAGAGGCATTAAGAATATTAATTAAGAATTAGATCATTAGTTGCTTCACCATACACTATTTATGCACTCTAACTCAAATTTAAAAAATATCACCACAATTCAAGCTAGTATTTTAAATTATTGTTCTTATTCTAAATTAGATTGTTTTGATTAGATTAAAACTAGAAGGGCCAATAACCATTACAAAAAAACCATAGATGCAAACGAGGAACTCATGAGAAGTTAGAAACCCAAAAAACTAAAACAAAAACTAAAGCTTAAACAGTTCGACCAACAAAACAACAAAAAAGCACATAGAGCCAGGACTGACATAAAACCACAAGACACTTATAGGTCTCCCAACAACTTGACAAAAAGTGATCACATTCCATTCTTGAGACAAGAATTGGATCTTCTTCTCAAAAGTCATAGGCCCCTATTGAATGGCTTGAGTATTCACCGTGACATGATGAGCTAAGGTATCCACCATTTTACCCTTCTTCTTTTGCATATGACCATCCTCTGAACCATTTACAGCTTATTTCCCCTAGCACTTCCATAACACATCCTAAAAAACTTGAAGGGTGAAGGAGGTTTTCTTCGCAATTTCTTTACTATAATTGGTGATGACCTGAGGCATTGCATATAGTTTTCTCCTAGTTCTAATGGATAGCATCAATCTCAGTCAAAAAAATACTTTTTTCTTCCTCAGTACCAACAATAGCATGCAAATCTTCTAGCTCCTTTTCCCACCTTTCCCACTTCTAGAACGACTTGGCCAAAGAGGCAATCATTGGATTGTTAGTGTGTACCTTAAGAATTTATCTCTTATGTCTAGGTCCCAAATTTGAAAGTAAAATATTTTCACTATAACTAATTAACTTCTTGCATCAATTTGCACTAATGAGTGAAACCATAGGGGCTAATTTGGTATGTGATGATAGTTCAAAACCTATAATTATTGAGATTGATTTGACCAAGCATAGGTAATCAATCTAATCAATTTTATTTTGATGGGATTCCCTTGTCTACCATTACCAATATATATCAAAACACTTCTAAGATTTCATTCATAAACTATATGGATTCAAAAAGTATTTTTTTTCTAAAGTAAAAACCCCCATACCTTTAAAAATTCTACATCACAAAGGACTACATATTAGGAGGGACAAATTTTCTATATTGATACTATTAAGTAATTAATTCCTAGAAATTATGCTAAAACATATAATCAAGTATGTTTATGTATGTGATATCATCAATAATTTTAGTATTTTAACCATTCAAGGAGAAATCAAATATCCTTAGGAAACACTCAATATAATAAAGTTTACAAGAGGTACATTGGCATAAATTTAGAATAGAACAATCATTTAAATTATTTTTAGACTTGAACTTAAATATGAATTTAAACTATTATTTTGTACCATTACACTCATCTAATAGTTCATGATTACTTTCCCATTGTATTTAGTCATTAAGGTAGAACATTAGACTTCTATGTATGTAAGTAGAGAAACATCCATTGGTAGTTTTCATTAGATTTATATGTTGTGCATAACTTTATAGTCTTAGATTAAATATGTTTTCCTAAAGAGGCATGTTCCTATTTGATAACATATGGAGGTCCATTTCCTCTCAACATTGTGGTATGTTTGGATCAATAATTAGAATTTTTTATTTTTCAATACTTATCTCAAGATTTAGAATTTTCATTTGTATGTTCTCTCTTCTAAAATTTCCCTTTTCAACTAATTTTCAATTATTTAAATAATGAAGTGTCCAAAGTATGAAATATAAATAAAATCCATGTCAAATTGGATGTGTAATCTTAATCTTGACCTCTAGATTTGAATGAGATTAATTTTGACATAATTCTTTAATTTAGAAATCTAAACTAGATAAAAATAATTATACTCCTAAACATAGTAATCACTACCTTGATCAAGGTGGCCCAAATACTTGATTACTAATCATTATAGTTTCCAATAGTGTAATAATACTATTTGAACTCTTCAACAATACTACCCTAAGTATCTATAGGTGTAATATAACCTTCATGAAGTACATATTAGCTATTATATCATCTCTTTAAAGAAAATGAAATCTTGAGAATCATAAAAGAGATATCTTCTATATTAGGAAATTAATTAAAAATATAAAATGAGTAATCAAGGTTAACCTAGTTGTTGGAAGTGGCAATATTTAACTTTCCTTCAAAAATAGAGGTCACATATATCATTACATAAACCTTGAATGTTACTTGGATTCTAAACAAATTATGTTATTAAATTTGAGGCGTTTGAAAGGGATTGAACACATTCCAGGGTTTGCATATAGTGATCAAAGATCCGCATTTTTGACTTGCATAGTGTAGCTTTAAATCCTCTATATATCCCCATAAACTATTTTATGTCATCTTTTGAAATATTTTCTAAGTAGGACTATTGTGTGTAGATTTTTTTATGCAAGGAAACATATAATTTGATAATGCAATGAGGAAGAAATTATCCTAGATAAAAGTATTGAGATAGAAAAAAAATACAAATATACTTTTAAAAATTTACAAATAAGATTAGGGTCTAGATTTATTTGTGATGAGGTTATTTTTTCTATGAATGAGTCTTACCTATCAAAATTTAGTTCCTACTATGAAATATAAAATAGTGAAGGTTTGATAGACTAAGAGATGTCTCACACTTTTCAAGCTTAATCCTACTCCTATGTATGTATCGTGATATCTATAATTCTAAACTTTTGTCATGACCTTGACCCTACACTTCTATATTTAGAAATTTATTTGCCTATATTTTTTCAACTTGGTGTTTCCTAAAGACACTATTAGAGCTTGTTATGCTAGCCATGGGAATTAAATTGGTCTCGTCCTTTTTCCTAAGTCAAACCCTTGGATTTGACTTTCAAAAGTTTGGAAATTTTTTAAGACACACCAAATAACAATACAAATACCTATCAAGCCATAATAATCTCAAATGCTAGTATAATGCTCCTAAGTTCTCAAATAATGGTGTTATGATTGATCTTAATGACAAATTACATGGATGTCCTAGAATGAATTAGGATTTATCCTTTTATACAACACAATAATGCCAATATTTTTATATTTTGTGTTTGATTTTGTAAGTAATGATTTATTGGAATCAAATCATCTTCGACCCATCATTAAACCAGACTTTGGAAATTTTAGGGTCAAAAACACACTTTTAAGTTTTACTTAGGATAAAACACTAAATGAATCTAGATCGCTAAGGAACATGAACCTAAAATTTGATAAGAAGCATGCTTAGTGTCATCTATTTCACAAAAACACATGAATTTGATATTAAATATTGTATTTGGAATAAACAATCAAAACAAGTCCAAAATGAATGAGAAAAAGTGCTAAGGGTGTGCTTTTCAACATTATAAAATGGCATCTGCGAGATCTAAAACATAATTATGAATCGCCATCATGACATGCTATGAATTCATCTCTTAAAAGAATCCTCACTTCCATGATAATCAATTTTTAATGGGGATGTATCCTTAGATATTTGGGTGACATCTTCTTATGGAATGCAAAAATTGTAGATATATAAAAGAGGAAAAAATCACTGCAATTTCAAAACATTTAATTTATATCTTTCCATTATCCCCAAAATTTAACAAATATTGTAATTCTCAAAATGATTCCTCCTTATCTCTTCTTGCAAAATCAAAAAAATACTGATAAAATTTATCAATAAATTAGAAGATACCCAACATTCACTTCCTTAGAATAATTACCACAATATTGTATGTACCTATAAAACCATTATTTACCAAAACATGCTAATGGAGAACACCCACCTACAAGGAAAAATTGAAATGTTAATTTATTTTACAACTCTACTAAGGCAGCTTCTACCCAGATTCAATTTGATCACCTTCTTTGAGCTCTTGAAAATTAATCATTGAGGCTAAAGCCTAAAGGAATTCAAGTAACCCTAACATCAGCGTGGTTTTGTTTTCCTTGTTTTTAAAACCCAGCTAGAGGTAAGGTATGATGAAGCATTCAATAATTCCGATGAAATTAGAAAACAAAATCATTTGGAAGATTTTTAGAAGTGAAGCTACTTTCAAGGCTTATATCATCCGCCTTTTGACTTGAGAGTTTGTCCTCGTTGTAGATTCTTCTCGAGAGCTTTCATGTAAAATGGAAGAGATTAAAGAGACGAGTCCCTATTGTTATGCATTTTTGTTTACGCTCCTCGTAATAAAATTTAACTCCATATTAAAATCTTCCTTTTGCATGGCCCTTGTAAATTCTTCCTCAATTGGAACTCTTTATAATTTAATAAAATTGGCCCCGAGTAACCATTAGAGGCAGGCCCGCTCACGTAGTTTTCACTTGAAGAAAGTTCTTACAAGCCAAACAGACATTTTGGAGGTTGCTAGAGCATATGGGAGTTCAGGAGCCATCGTTGCCTTGAGATACTTTGTTGCACAAGATGTTATAAAGGAACGGTTGTTTCTCTCACCACAATGGTAGCCATGAATGTAGTCTTCTTCACTGCAAATGGAAGTTTGGGTTACACAAATCAATATTCGTATGGCATGAAATCTTCTTCTTGCTCGTTTCAGTGGATTGGGAGAGAGATGCGCATTCAAAATTGAAATTCAAAGGTAATTGTTTGCAATTTTTTTAACAATGAGTGTGATGGCTGGATTGAGAGGAAGAGAGATTAAAAAGAAAAAAATTAACCACTACAGTGACAGTGACTGGGGAGTTACAAGAGGAGGACAATGGAAAAGAGAATGTTAATGAAAGGAAAATGAGATGAATTGGAATTGGAATTGGATTAGATCTTTTTATAGTCTATTATACAAAGCAATCTGTTTTTGGGTCTACGAATGATTTATAGTATAAGGGACTGTTACATACTTCGTGCAAGAGGCATAATTATGTACTACAAACGAGATGTATATATTATGATATTGCTATTAAGATTCAACCGTGTAGTTTACAAGTCAAACTCATTGACCCATGTTTCATGAATAGTCATTCACAAGATGTATGTAACATACCTCCTACAAGATTTTAACTTTTGACTTCTCTTTCAAGAGTATAGGTTCTCCAAAATGAAGAATACAACAAAATAGAGTAGTTGAATTTAAAGAAGACAGACTAAGTTTAATTTATAGTATAAGGGACTGTTACATACTTCATGCAAGAGGCATAATTATGTACTACAAACGAGATGTATATATTATGATATTGCTATTAGGATTCAACCATGTAGACAAGTCAAACTCATTGACCCATGTTTCATAAATAGTCGTTCACAAGATGTATGTAACATACCTCCTACAAGATTTTAACTTTTGACTTCTCTTTCAAGAGTACAAGTTCTCCAAAATGAAGAATACAACGAAACAGAGTAGTTGAATTTAAAGAACACAAACTAAGTTTAATTTATAGTATAAGGGACTGTTACATACTCCATGAAAGAGGCATAATTATGTACTACAAATGAGATGTCTATATTATGATATTGCTATTAGGATTTAACTGTGTAGTTTACAAGTCAAACTCATTGACCCATGTTTCATGAATAGTCGTTCACAAGATGTATGTAACATACCTCCTACAAGATATTAACTTTTGACTTCTCTTTCAAGAGTATAGGTTCTCCAAAATGAAGAATACAACAAAATAGAGTAGTTGAATTTAAAGAAGACAGACTAAGTTTAATTTATAGTATAAGGGACTGTTACATACTTCATGCAAGAGGCATAATTATGTACTACAAACGAGATGTATATATTATGATATTGCTATTAGGATTCAACCATGTAGACAAGTCAAACTCATTGACCCATGTTTCATAAATAGTCGTTCACAAGATGTATGTAACATACCTCCTACAAGATTTTAACTTTTGACTTCTCTTTCAAGAGTACAAGTTCTCCAAAATGAAGAATACAACAAAACAGAGTAGTTGAATTTAAAGAACACAAACTAAGTTTAATTTATAGTATAAGGGACTGTTACATACTTCATGAAAGAGGCATAATTATGTACTACAAATGAGATGTCTATATTATGATATTGCTATTAGGATTTAACTGTGTAGTTTACAAGTCAAACTCATTGACCCATGTTTCATAAATAGTCGTTCACAAGATGTATGTAACATACCTCCTACAAGATTTTAACTTTTGACTTCTCTTTCAAGAGCACAAGTTCTCCAAAATGAAGAATACAACAAAACAGAGAAGTGGGAGTGTTGACATTGGTGTGTTCAATTAGGGGAGAGGGGCCCATAGTGGAGCACCCTAACTTCGTGTTTCTCAAAATCCTACATGGAATTTCAAATCAGTCCCAATTTTGCACAGCAGTTTATTTGGCAACTTGCCTACTTAAAAAATTTAATTTTAGGGTCACATCATCAAATATGATGCCACACCAGCATGCTTTTTGTTAAGGTATTAAAAAAGGCTCAAAAAAAAAGTGAGACCGATAGTGGTGCACTAAGTCATGTTTTATTGGTGTGCTGATGTGGCATCACATGATTTGTTAATTTGTGTACTTTGTGGATAAAAAGTGTTTTGCAATTGGATATTAAGATGCTCCGTTATGAGGCCCACGGAGGACTACTTCTATCCCACTATTAGAGCCCGCTCCACTATGAGTCCCTATCCCCTATTACAGTCCTGTACTCATTTCACATAAGAACACACAACGAAAACAGAAATAATAAACAAATCTTTTGACTTGTAGAAAGTCACGATTTTAGTTGTTCTTTAAATCGAATCACACAGAATAAGAGATGTGATCAGAGTCACATAAACCAATTCATCTACGAAAAGCGGGGCACAAGGTAATTCTCTCAACCAGTACGGTGGGTACAGTTCGTCAGGGTTACGTGGGAAAGACTTTTTTCGAACAGATTGATTATCAATACTAACGTGTTTTAATACAGTCCGCATATATTAATTATTTCCTTGACAAGATAAATATATTAATTATTTTAACAAAGAACGTAAGGGCAAAATTGTTCTCTCAACAGTAATGCATTTATTAAAATTATATTTTGATTGGTCTCCATATATCTAAACTTTCAGCATCCGACAACATATGCATGTGCTTTTTTTTAACTGACAATTGACATTTGCTGATAAAACACAGAATACGGAGAGATTACAACTCACACTCTACCAACATTTCTTGAGAAGAATAAACTCAAACATAACAAAACAGACAAAATACAACCATTTAATGCTTATTTACCGGGAGATTGTAGTTAACCTACCGCTGGAAACTTCATCTTACCAGAACCCTGCTTCATTTAGACACCTCCTTCGAATCAACAGTCTCTCTATTGTAACAAGAGAAGCTGATCGACAAATCAAGATTTACATCAGGCGGCTCATCAGTCTCTCTATTGCTAGCGTTGGAAGCCGCGCCCTCAAAATTCCCAGTCATCCCAACCCCGTCATATTGGAAGAAATCTACCGTCTGAATTTCATGGTTAAGTGAGTGACTGTTACTGCTGCTGCTTTCGTTATCAATAGGTTGAATAGGGTGGTGAGATTTGGGATCGATTCCCCTGCTGAGCAATTTTCTGTTTATGTGGGCGTTCCAGTAATTCTTTATTTCGTTGCCTGTTCGGTCTGGCAATCTCCCTGCTATTAGAGACCACCTGCACCGCCATCCCCACATACTCAAAATATTATACAGAGCGCAAAAACTTCATAATCAAGCAAATCAAGCCAAGGATTAATATTTTCAACGCTTAGAACCTATGGAGTCAGTCTTACCGAGCAGTTAACACTTAACTATTACTTGAGATTCGCCATAGAATACCCATATATTGTATTCTTGGTTAAGTTGGCAACCTAAGAGGATTAAAAAGATTGTGTTACCTGTTTCCCAGGAGGGCATGAAGCTTGATGATGAGCTCTTCCTCTTCTTCGGAGATATTCCACCGCTTTTGATCCGGAAGCAAACAGTTGATCCACCTTAGCTGGCAGCTCTTCCCACATCTCTGGAGCCCTGTAAAATCACAAGCATAAACATGGAGAAGAGAGAATGATTTATAGGTGAGATGAATAAGAATTACAGACCTGCGGCCTTCGGGACAGATCTCCAGTGGCCTTCGCCGTGGGCTTGAACGTGGGCAAAGAGCCGGTCATCTTCTTCCTTAGTCCAGGCCCCTTTTTTTGTAAGGGCATTTTCGCAGCAAGGACATCCTCCCATCTTTCAGTTATCGGAGCCTTTTTGGGTGTAAAAATGGAAATAAGGGAACCGAAAGGACCGCATGGCGAATAGTCGAGGACTCCAGCAGTACCATCAACAGAACATGTCTCGTCAAAATTATTAGTTTCTTTGTGGGAACAAATTTTGATGTGTAAATGATTGTCAAACTTAATACAAAAGATAACAGTGAGACGTTCACATTATCATTGTAGAATGACTATTAAAATTATTAAATGTATATAAACAAAATCTAATTATTTTAGATTTAAATTGACTATTAAAATTAATTAAATGTATATAAAAAAATCTAATTAATTTAGATTTAAATTAAAAAAATAGAATGTATACATTTAAAATTAATCTTATAAAGTTAGATTTGAATAGACATAGTGTTTTGTTTTAGAAATTATAAATACGAGTAAGTTTTGAAGTTACACAAAATTTAATTATTTTGATATAAAAAATAAATAATTAAAGCTAAATTAATTCTTTGGAATCTGTGTAATTTTAAAATAAATATTTGTTGGTCGAATTTAAACCCAAATACTACAAGAATGACATTATGTACAACATTGTTATGTAACTCATGAGATCACCCTCTTAGAGTGTAGACTTCAAAAATTCATTTCATCTCAATTTTTAATATCTAAAAACATAAAAGGACTACTACAAGATTTATTTTAATATCTAAAACATAAATGAGAGAAACTTATTTTTTGATAATATTGTTTGAGAGTTACAAGATTTATCCAAGATAGGATAATGTGGACCTTCAGATTTGAGAGAAATCCATGGAAGTTTAGGTTGATAATGAGGTGAATGTGTGGGAACAGATGCAAATAGGGATATGATAAACTTAAATTTATGAAAATGCATAAGAAAGTTGGGGAGTAAGACAAACTAGCATGAGAGTGCACCACACATCACTATGTAGTTGTATTAAGTCATTGTATTCAAATGGGCCAAAAACTAAATAGGAACTTACATGAGTATGTAAATTTTACATTTAAATTTCACTCCCACTTTAAGGTTCATGTGAATATAATACATGAGAATGTATTTCAATTTATATGAACATTCAAGTAATCAAAAATAAAAGTAAATATTATAAATAAAAGGGTATAGGGCTTGTGTAAAGTGATGGATCTATCTCGACTTCCTCATGTGTTGTTCTCCTTTGTCTAAATGCTCCATAGGAGCTATAAAATAAAATAAAAACTTGTAATGAATAAATTCTATCATGCATGTAGAAACAACCATAACCACATTTTCATTCAATTATTTGAGAAAATGGAGGAAAAAGAGGGAGAGAATAGGGTTAGAAGTTCTACTTGCTTAAAAAGTGATATTGTGATACTTGATGAAAATAATGTTGTACGGAACTTTGGGTAAAACCAAATAATTTTGATCATGATCTATCTAGGTATGATACTAATTCTTTATATAAGAAGATAAGATTTCTACAATTTAAACATAAGAGTGTATGTGATACTATACGCCACATTTAATTGATTGCATTAATTGGTTATAAGGAATTTGAGAAAAGTTGAAGTGATACATAAAAGAAAAAGGTAATATAATAAGATATAAGTGTGCAAATAAATGGATCATGTAAAGTGATAAATGGCATATAAAGAAGCATGTGACATGTAAGACATATTAAATGATAATATTGAAAAACTTATATATTGAAGATAATCATCAAGGTATACTAAAGTTACAAATTTCCTACTTTATAAATTTTTCCTTATAATTTTACACTCACTTTAGTGTCCATTCCCCCAATCATGTTTTATTATCATCTTATATCCTTTCTAAGTATTTTCCTAAATATAGAAACATTAGACATGTATAATCATGTAAGATTTCCCAGTTACAACATTGAAATGCTTTGATAATCTAATATTTGTATATGGGCATGTGTACAAAGATGGGAAGGCCAAAAAGTGGCCATGGCCACTTTTTATTCCATAAAAAAAAATCGGAGTGTGTTATAACATGCTCACATTTTTCTTATGATAAAAAATAATAATAATAATGATAGGTCGAGCTCGTTGAGCTAACTCCATTTCTCCTCATGCCCCAATGCAAGCAAGGAATAGTTCAAGTGTTCTTAAAAACTTTATGAGTGGATTCAAGCTAACACAATTGTACCTTAACATGCATGAGGTAAAGGAGGTAATTTTTTTATACTTTCAATGTTTTAAATTAAAATAAATTTAATTTCTATCTTTTGTTTCAATTTTTTAAAATTTTAGCAAACAAAAATACTTGAACACCTCAAACACTAATTCACCAAACCATGTGAAGGGAATTACTATTGAAGAGTAGGAACAAATTAAAACTCTTCAAACTCCATTTATTACTCTCCATCCTCACGAAACACAAGAAAAATTATGAGCTCAAATTTAAACCAATAAAAATAAACTCTAGATATTGGTTTATATGTTAAAAAATCCTCATGCAATTAGTTGGCATTAGAGATCCCTCACCACATCATTTGAATATATTATTTTTTATATAGATTCCATTAGTGGCTAGAATAAAGATATGATCCAATCATTGGCAGAATGTAAAAAATATATTCTATAAAATTATATTAACAAGTAAAAGACCAAAAAAAAAATTGTGTACATTGTTTGTTTATCCAATAACTAATTTACCCTTGTACAAAATTTGAAATAAATTCCCTATCAATTGGTGCCAACATGAACGAATAAAAAATTCTTTTGGGGTAAGTGGTGGATGGTCTTTGACCATCCCTCATGGAAAAATAATGAAGTCTCAAAATATAGCTTGAGGAAACTCTATTGTTAGTTTTTTTGTCAATGAAATTCTAAATTATTTTGACATGCAAGTTTATAGGGCATATAAAAATTCTCCACATGGGATAGGGAGAGGGCATGTCTTTCCCAATACAATGTATGAAAACCCTTTAAAAAGATAGAGATTTGATATGTGATGATTAGTAAAGGATAGTGTTGAGGTGAAGAAAACAATTCCCTCACAAAAACATTATTACATATGAGTATATTTTTACAAGATGTTGAGGATGAGGCTTCTAGATATTGATACTTACCGCATCCTTTCCATAATTGTGTATATGTATTTGATTATAGGTCTAAGGATTCTTCAAGGATGCACACACTATATAGAGGATGCTTTATAGTTTTAAGTATATGGTAGAAATAGCCACAAGGAAGATACATTCATATTAAGTAATGCTTTCTTAATATATCATTTCCTAGATAGCACCTTTGGGATTGATCAATAGGCAATTTCCAACAAGGTTTTTAGATTTATTATATTTCCTTTTAAAATACAATATTAAATTTATTAATATATTATAATGAAAAAAATAATATAATTACATATAATTAAACTATAGGATTAGAGTATTCATCATACATTTTTTTGTCATTTAGCTTCTAATTATGCAAGCATATTGAATCCACTAGTATGTAAGTTAATACAAAATACTAATGTGGACAATGATTTTGGATTGCCCACACTTGCTTTGATCCTTCTAGGGTTTTTCACCTAAAATGAGAGAGAAATGGGGTCCAAAATGCAATTGTCTACACTCAAAGTTAATGTGTATGAGATGTATTATGTCTAATTAAGATATATTAATGCATTGATCTAAAAATGAAATGATCTAATGATGCAAAACCTAAGAAATGTAACGTGTTTGAAAACACAATGTGATATGTAAAAATGTCTAAAAATGCAAGTAAAAAATGAAATAATAGAATAGAATCAAAGAGGTGCACCTGGAATCTAAAACTTGATGCTGGGAAATTCTGGAATCCTGAAAATTTGAATGAAAATGTTGACTAGGACACTTATGCTAGGCTGGGCGACTTCGTCCTAGTTTCGGGAAACTTTGTCGAAACAAGAATCTGCCAAATGGGTATCCAAAAATATCAAAATCACTGTTTAGGCTCAAAAGAAAGACTAATCCACTAGTAGTGGTGACTTATTCCACTTGTAAATCTTGAGAGTTTCAAGACAGAATCTTGTAGCCTTAGGTCTACACTTTCATTTCTGACAGGTGTCCACACTTGAATCTGTAGAAAATGGGATAAAAAGTGTCTCCAAGCTTGAATTAGGGTTGTAATGACTTTATTGACTTTGAAGACTTCTTTACCACTTTTCAACACCAATTCCTTTTACAAATCTACCTACAAAAGTCTGCAAACACACATGCAAAGAGGGAAAAATGGTTGAGGGTTAGAGTATAGGGGTTTGCCTTGGTCAAACCCCACTTTGGTAATCAAACCCTATGAAATGAAATTAAATATGAAGAGAATGATAAATAAACAGCATGCAATGCCATAAATTTTCCACACCCTTGATGTAGAAATCTGAAGATATGCATTGAAGTGATCCAATGGATAACTTGATTATGCTTGATTACTTGAATGCTTGTGAATTATTAAGTGAATGGATGCTTGAATAATTGATGAATTAGGAGATTGTAGGAGATGAAAAATGAGGGGAAAAACCCTTGTTTATACATGATTTTATTAAAATTTCCAAAAAATAGCACATCACAGGCTGACCTCAAGGGTTAGAGGAAAAAATCCCACTAGAAATTTAAAATTATTTTGAGTTTTGTGCCAAAAAGGACTAAGTCGCCCACTTAAGAAAATTAAGTGGGTGTCGAGAATTAAGGGGCATTAAATGTTTTCCAACGGGAATATCCTCAAAAAAACACTTGAAAATAGTCAGAAAGTGTATTAAAGGATCATTTAAACATGAGAAAGGGTTGAATTAGTGAAGACAAGTCTAGAAAAGTGTGAAAGTGGGTTACAACACTTTACAATACTTTTAAATAAGACTTGGTATGTAATAAAAAGGAGTTATTTAGGTGAATTATGATGACAGGGTCCTAGAAAAGTGTAAAAGTGAGTTACAACACCTTTACAAGACAACCTAGAAGCCTTAATGATTCACAAGGGTCCAAGACCTAATGTGAATGTGTTGACCACATTACAACATTAGACCTAGGAAAAATCAAGCCAAAGTCCAATAGAAGGGCATGAACATGAAAAAGTAGAAGGGTTACCTTTTTTGTGTTCACAGTTAGCCCCCCCACTTTAGTGAGAGGATGAACCTGCTTCAAACTCACACTGAAGTAGTCGATCATGCAACCAAGAGGGGTCTGAATGCAATAATGCTTGATGAGATGAGATAATAACAATCAAGAGGGATGATCAAGTGCCCAGGATTATGATCCCAAGGAAAATCAAACATGAATGCAAAGGAACACACAAGATGATGAAAAGGGATGAAAGATTCAATCATCTGTCTAGCTTGTTATGGATTAGATCTAGGTTTTTTGGTTGAAATAGAAATGTGTACTCACTCTGGGGTGACAGAAATCATGGTTGTCCACCAGGTGAGAAATCCCAAGTATACTCACTCTAGGGCCATAGAACTTTTGGCTTTCTATGGGGTGAGAAGGCCCAAAAGGTGAGAAACATACGCTCAATTGGTATGCACTCACACAAGCGGGTGGCTGTGGGGAAAGTCGTGTCATTGACTAGGCTTTCCCGCTCAACCATATCAAAGTTATACCTCCTGATAACTTTAATAAGGTGCCACAAAGGACAATGTCAGTTCATGCTTCATGAGACAAGCAAATCTTCATATGCTTAGAACTCATGAACAAATGCAAATGGCACCATAGGCATGCAAGTTGTGTTATACAAGGTGGCCATATGAAAGAAAAATGCAAAAATGTAAAATGTAAAAGATGTTAAAATCTTGTTAAGTTCATGTGAGGTCTATCACTTAGGGAACATTGTGTCTAATGTCTCCAAGAGAGGACCAATCAAAGAATAGAATATTAACAACTTAGGGGATGCAGTGCGTCGCATAAGCCCACTAAGAGGAATGCAATATGCTAAGATAGATCACACTTATGAAGGACATCACACCCAATGTCATCCACAAAGTGACAAGCACATCATATGAAGTAACAAGGTTGCACTAAGAACCAAGAAAAATGCAAATAAATAACGCCAATGTATGCCCCCAATTTAAAGGAATTGCTACGCATTGTTATGTGAGTAATTACTTTAAAGTAGCAAATGAAACATGCAAAAAGAAACAAGACATGAGAGCCAACTTGGAAAGCCTCTATGAAAATTCATACATTTTCAAGTAAGGTTGTGTCATGCAAATGAAAAGGGAACAAAAGAAAGAGGGGTTTCCCCCAAAACAAGAACACCAAACACATAAGGGATCTATGGATTTTGGGTTAGTATGTTCGTTGCTGCAATATTTTTATGAAAGAGCTCAGAACTGTCATCATTCCCCAAATACACATAGAACTGGAAGAATGACACAAAGAGAGCGAAAACAAAGAAAAATAAATTTTTTTGGGTCAACATGGAAGAGACAGTGGTCTCAATGCTTTGCATTGTCCCCAAAAGAAGAAACACAAGCGAAAAGAAAATGAAAAAGGCAAAAGAAAAGGAAAATCCTTTGGATCAACATGAAGGAGACATTTTGGTCTCAATGCCTTGTCTCATCCCCAAAAGGAAACCATAAGAGAAAGGAAAAGTAAAAGAAGAAGGGACCTTTCGTGTCAACATGGACGAGACATAGGTCATCGCAACACTTTGCATCATCCCCAAAAGGAAAAAAACAAAACAAAGGCAATGTTTGACATATAGAAGAAAAGAGGTACAAATAGAAGAATTGCACAAAGAGAGCTCGAGAACATCAAATGCACATTACGAGGGAACACAATACACACATACAATCACATAAAATAAAAGAAAAGGAAAAGGGAACTAGTAATGCAAATGTAAGTCACACAAGAAACACAGCATCCACCTCCCAATCTTAAATGGTATAAGAGGAAGATGAATAATGTGGCTAAGGAATAAGGACCAATGAATTGCGAGGTAAAGGCTAACCAATTCTTGCCCCCACTAAGTGTAAGGCAAGGATGAGCCAAGATGGATGATGGTCCAAGGATCATGCAACAGTGAGAATGGAAGATTCTACAACTATTGTATGATAAGGTTGGTGAAAGGGTACTATGGGATGATAGGATAACAATCGGTATCAATGAAGTGATACTTACGTAGTATATCATTCAATGTTTGACATTCATCAGTTCGGTGTCCAAGAATACGGTGGTATTTGCAATAGGGTATGTTAGAAACTTTAGGACAGATTACCAACCTATTCATGGATGGTAATAAGATGAGACCTCTATTTAAAAGTATTTGGAGTTTCCTTTCACATTCAGGTGGTGAATGGAGATGAAACTTGAGTTTTTTTAATTTGTAAGGTCGATTGTGCTTACTAGATTCTCCTTTTTCATGGATGGAAGGAGGAAGAGGACCGATGGGGATCCTAGCATCTTTTTCATGGGAATCATGGAAAGGTTGTTCATGTGGAAGGAGAAAATTCAAGTCAGGAGGGGAATCAAAGATCACTATGCCATCATCCTGAAGTCTCCTATATTCAAAAGGAGGCTTGTCGGTATGAGGAGGATCTTGATATCCTAGTCCTGTTGTGTTTTCATCAGTTGGTATTTGTTCTAGAAGTTGGTGAATGTCATGTTTATTTGTTGTATCACATCCTTATTTTCTTAATATGGTAAAACCATTGCCATATGTTTCTTCAAGGTTGATTGGTGTGTTTGTAACTTTGTGAGTATAAAATGGAGGAGTTACTTGTTTAGAGGAACTAGGTCCACCTAATGGAGGGAATTTAGGTAATGTATTTGTTTCAGGATGTAGATAACCAAATGTATCAGGAGGTGGGACAATAGGAATATTTGGGGACTTCATGGAGTGGTAAAAGGCTGCATTGTTTTCGAGGTTGTCAAGACATTCGTTTAAGAACATATTCATGCTATCATCATCTTCTCCAATGATGTCAACAGCATGAGGTGGACATGCATTAGGAGTTGAAGGAGCATGAGGAAGCTCAAGGTCATTAGGATCACATCCAAAGGCACGATTTGACATGTCCACAAGGGATTTCAATGAACTCCAATTTACTTATTAAAGGAAAAATCCATAATGAAAGGAAATTAAATGCAATAGACAATAAATCTAGAAAGTATGGCAGAATGCAGTAACAAAAAATAGAAATGCAGGAAATACCAAAAAAATCAATGCAAAATATGCAGGACTAAGTCGCCTAGTGTGGCGATTTAGTCCCACTGATGATTTTTTTGATATTTTTCAAAAAAATTGAATGCAAGTTTATGTCTTTCAAATGCATAGATGTAGCTATAGGATGAAATACAAAACAAATTGTGATTTTTAATGCAAAATTGCAAGCTATTTGAGCTTTTCACTAATGCAATTTTGAAAACCCTAGGATGGAATTTAAACAATGCAATACCTAATGCAATACAAATGAAACCTAGGATGCACTTAAAATCAGAAGTAAAGATGCTCAAAATTTAGGTTCACCAAATGTGGACAATGATTTTGGATTGCCCACACTTGCTTTGCTCCTTCTAGGGTTTTTACCTAAAAGGAGAGAGAAATGGGGTCCAAAATGCAATTGTCTACACTCAAAGTTAATGTGTATGAGATGTATTATGTCTAATTAAGATGTATTAATGCATTGATCTAAAAATGAAATGTTCTAATGATGTAAAACCTAAGAAATGTAACTTATTTGAAAATATAATGTGATATGTAAAAATGCCTAAAAATGCTAGTAAATGATGAAATAACATAACAGAATCAAAGAGGAGCACCTGGAATCTGAAACTTGATGTTGGGAGATTCTGGAATCCTAAAAATTTGACTAAAAATGTTGATTGGGACAATTATGCTAGACTGGGCAACTTAGTCCCAATTTCGGGAAACTTTGTCAAAACAGGAATATGCCAAATGGGTATCCAAAAATGTCAAAATCACTTTTTAGGCCTGGAAGCGGGACTAATCTGCCAGTAGTGGTGACTTAGTCCACTTGTAGATCTCAAGAATTTTGGGATAGAATCTTGTAGCATCAGGTCTGTACTTTATTTTCTTATAGGTGTCTGCACTTGATTCTACAGAAAATGGGATAAAAAGTGTCTCCAAGCTTGAATTAGGGTTGCGATGACTTGATTGACTTTGAAGACTTTTTGACCACTTTTCAACACTAATTCCATTGACAAATCTTTCTACAAAATTTTGCAAACACACATGCAAACAGGGGAAAATGGTTGAGGGTTAGAGTATAGGGGATTGCCTTAATCAAACCCCACTTTGGTAAACAAACCCTATGAAATGAAATGAAATATGAAGAGAATGATAAATAAACAACATGCAATGTCATAAACTTACCACACCCTTGATGTAGAAATTTCTAAATATATGCAATGAAGTGCTCCAATGGATAACTTGATTATGCTTGATTGCTTGAATGCTTGTGAATTATTAAGTAGATGGATGCTTTCAAAATGATTGATGAATTAGGAGATTGTAGGAGATGAAAAATGAGGGGAAAAACCCTTATTTATACATGATTTTACTAAAATTTCCCAAAAATAACACATCACAAGCCGACCTCAAGGGCTAGAGGACAAAATCCCGCTAGAAATTTAAAATTATTTTGAGTTTTGTGCCAAAAAGGACTAAGCCGCCCCTATTTATGACTTATTCCCACTTAAGCAAATCAAATGGGTGTCGGGAATTAAGGGGCATTAAATGTTCTCCTACGAGAATATCCTCAAAAAATCACTTTAAAATGGTCAAAAAGTGTAAATTAAAGGGTCATTTAAACATAAGAAAGGGTTGAATTAGTGAAGACAAGTCTAGAAAAGTGTGAAAGTGGATTACAAAACTTTACAATACTTTGAAATAAGACTTGGTGAGTAATAAAAATGAGTTATTTAGGTGAATTATGATGAAAGGGTCCTAGAAAAGTGTGAAAGTGAGTTACAACATTTCACAACACCTTTACAAGACTACCTAGAAGTCTTAATGATTCACAAGGTTCCAAAACCTAATGTGAATGTGTTGACCATATTACAACATTAGACCTAGGAAAAATAAAGCCAAAGGGTATGTGCAGGATCATGATGGGCCAAAAAGTGGCAACATGAAAAAAGTAGCATTTTTCACTTGCCAAAAAATGTGAAAATCCCAAGTTGACTTTTTTTTTGGGTTGGTGTCAGTACATTGCTCCATAGCAATGCCCAAGCCAAAGTTCTACAAATCATATATCCAATTCAAAATGGATATCCAATTTAAATTGGATATCCGATTTGTATTGGATATCTAATTCGTGTCTAATATCTAATTTAAAAAAAAATTTAAAATGTAATATTTTGGTGCTCTAAATTGGATATCTGATCTAAATCAGATATCCAATTTTTGCACACATAGACCCAAGAGTAATTATGA
>VDFB02047230.1:521943889-521982553 GCA_007258455.2 Sequoia sempervirens | reverse complement strand
AATATCCTTATGTAGACTCAGGTGAACTGAACATGAGACCCTGAATGATGGAGTTCTGACTGAGAGAGGAGTGAGATAATAGAATGCATGAATCAATTAAGTCACTTAACTAATTGAAATGCATAATTAATGCAATAACACTCGTAATTAGAACTAGATGATCTTTTCCTAAGTTTTCTTTAAGCACTAGAGTAAATTAAGGATGATTAATTTATTCCAACACATATATTGTTTGCTAATCTCTTGCATGGAAGGTGTATTTGTTTGTTGTTTAATCTTGTGGCTCATGGTTTTGTGCTTGTGTATTTTTTTAATATATTTTAAATAAAATAAACAAAAAAAATTTAAAATATTTTTTCTTATTAAAAAAAATATGTTTTTTATATATCTTTTATTAAAAAATAATAGTTTATTTTTTATTTTATTTTAACTTAAAACAAAAAAACAATATATTTTTTGCAAAATAATGTCACATGTAGCCTACCTAGAGGATTTTTTTCTAGCGCCACTATATTTTGCGGGCCTCTACATTTGGAGGCATTTTTGTTGAATTTGGCGGAGTTCTTTTTTGCCCAATTCAACCCCTCTCCATTGGGCTTTTCAAATTTGCACCCAATATTCTAGAGGCCATATCTCGGCCATACGATGGACTTTTTCAGTGTAATTTTTTTTGAAATGGGGTACAATTTTGTGCTCTTCATGGTGGTATAGGTTTTTTCTAGTTTTTACTTCTTCTTTTTTCTAGAATTATATTTTCTCAGTGTTGTTGTTCAGTTCTCATTTTGGAGACTTCGACGAGTCATATCTTCTACATCCAGACACATTTTTGGGTGTTGTTTTTTTTAAAGTACATGTTTTTTCGTGTATTTCATCATGGTGCTACCAATTTCCTCTTTTTCTGTCAAAGAATTGTATTTTTAGCATGTAGTCAGTTTTGGACATTATGGGCTCCCATTGTATGAATTTTTCATTATGTAAACACACTAAAATAAAGTGCCATAGCAGGTGTATCTTTTATGAGATCTTGCACATCACTTTGTGCCTAATTGTACTCGCACTATGTTATGAAATGCCATGAGGGGGTTTGATGTTTTTCCTTTTTTTCCCATC
Organism: Sequoia sempervirens; assembly: GCA_007258455.2. NCBI lineage: Eukaryota > Viridiplantae > Streptophyta > Pinopsida > Cupressales > Cupressaceae > Sequoia > Sequoia sempervirens. The sequence goes on along the minus strand of VDFB02047230.1, from coordinate 521,981,443 downwards.
ATACCTTTGTCAAGTGAGTGTTCCTTCCACGATAGCAACCTCATGCATGTGTGTCTTTTGTTTGTACACCCTTTATATACAACTGGTAATTTCATGTTTGCACATTTCTAGAGGTTCCTGATTCTTCTTCATGCACTTCTTTCTGGCATTTAGTTGCAGTGTTCCTATGTACTTTTGAATGCATTCCTATTTTTGGTATTATAGCAGTCGTTCTTCGACAGTGTTTGTAGCTTCTTCATGCTTCAGAGGTATTCTTTTTTTCATCCTTTGTTCCTATCTTTTGGGACAACATTGTCTTGTTTGGAGGCTTCTTTTTTCCTTCACTAAAGCTTCATCTCTTTTTGGAGTGGAGTTTTTCCCATGAGTTTTTCTCTATTTCTCCACATTGTAGCGATCTTCTATTTGTATGTGGGTATCTTACTTGGCCTTGTTTGTTGGGACCCATCATGCATTCTTTTTAGGGTTCTTAGCTACTCCCTAAGTTCATCTTAAGGGGGGTGTTAGAGTTATCATGGATTAGCTAATAATTAATTAATCTTTAATTAATTATTAGTCTAATTTATTCTCATGCACTTAAGCTAAACTTAGGAGTGTTTTCATACTTTATTAGTTGAGCTAATATTAAATCATTATGTCTCATCTCATGTGATGTAGACACTTGTCATGATCTGATCCCTTTCTCATTTAGGGTTTTTCTCTTATAAGCAATCAACCCTCATTATAATTATCTAGAGCTTTCATATCTTCTTGAGAGTCTCCTTCTATAGCTTTTTCTTGTTGAAGAATATTGCATATATTGTTTACTGATCTCTTGTATGGAAAGTGTATTTGTTTGTTGTTTGATCTTGTGGCTCCTAGTTTTTTGCTTGTTTCACAATTCTAATAGTTTGACTTTATTTTTGATAAGTATTTGAATATATCTTATTCAATTTATTCAAATTTGGAGGGAAAGTGAGTTAATTAAATTATTATGTTTTAATAATTCAATCGACTTAGGGGAATAAAGTGATTTAGCGATATAATTAAATAATTAGTGCTATTTAACTAATCAAGATGAATTAAAGTTAGATTAGGACTTTATTAAATAAATGTATTTTATTTCATTGGTCAAAATGATAAAATGTGAATTAATTAAATAATGTTGTATTATTCAATTAATAGCAGAAATAGGATTTTAGGACAAACCCAGATCAGAAAGATAGCCATATTTTGTAATACTTATTAGTGGAACACAAATTTTTGGGGGTTCCACCATAATCCATATAGGTTACAGGTTGACAAGGTCATTGGATTACCAGAAATCCATGGGTTGCAGACCTAACAACCCTAATTTAACAAGTTGAGTATTACCAAGAATTTTATATTTTAAACTGTAGTTGATATTTTAGATTGTATTTGATATTTTATGTCGTATTCCTTGAAATCAAGCGGGTGATCCCACAATAGTGGTTTACACTTTTTGGGACATCCTGATTTTTGCTGAAATCACATATTTTTAGAAAATATAATGATTTAAGCCTTGAAAAGTTCCATTTAAAGGATTCCAGTTGAATATGGTTTGATCAAACCACCTTAGATCAAACCCCCTCGGATATAACCCTGCTAGTATTAAACCATACCTATAATGGAGTCTCCTTTACACCTATCAAAATGCTGATAAAAAACAACTTTTGATTTACCCTTTAGGGGATCAAATGAATTCATTTAAAATTTATTTTTTGTAAGTATATAGTCCTTATTATAAGCTTCCCAAAAAGTATAATTTTAAATATATTTATTTTTGTTTCTCTTGTGATTATGGGTTTTCACCAAAAATCAAGCTCTTTGTTCTTCACATGTGGAAAAATAGTAGATTACCAAAAATATATATATATATATTTTTTGTGCTAGGTATTTGTAATATGATCAACAAAAAAAATTGAATTCGATACATACAAAAGTTATGTTGTATGCGATGCACTATATTTAGAATTATGAGGTGGTTTGAGGTTCAAAGCTTAATTAAGAAAAAGCATGCAGCAGAACTGCTATGAAACCAAATGAAAGTCTTAGATATCATGGTTAAAAATCTAAATTCAAAAATTAGAATTTTATCTTTCATAGAAAGAAATTTGTGTTGTATACAGTGAACATCACTCTTTAAAAAAGGTGTTTACTATTAAAAACTAGTTTTTGAAGGAGATGGAAAAAGAAATACAATTTGATTCCAAAAATTTTAAAAAAAAAATATTTAGAATCTACAAACAAAATGTCACAAATCACTAGTTTGCATCATCTTCAAATTCCTCATGGTTTAGTATCTATAGGTGCCCGAAAGTGAAGATTTAGTTAAAAAAAATTAGTTCAATATTTAGTTTGGCCAAAAATTGTAAACCAGTATTGTGGGATCACCCAAGCATCAGATTGAATAAATTAAAATATTATTAATAATTTCATATTTTAATTGTGTTAAACATGTACTCAGTGATTCATCACTCAACTCAATACTTAATAACATATTAACAATAGTAGCATATACAACAATGAACATTCTAAGCAATCATTTAATGTGTATCTAGTGGTTGAAACGAAACTTTTTCTTCAAATGATAAAATAAATAATACAAATAATTGAACATCAACACATTACTAAATTTGAGTTTTTTAATTGATTTTCACATGAAGGAATACATAGAGGCATTGGCAATGCAAAATATTGCTCAAAGACAATTATGCACAAAGTTGAGTTGGATCTTGGAAACTCATATTATCAATATCAAATCACTGTATCACTTTTTCTAGCAACTTCCATTGTTCAGTGTGATATCAGCTTGGGATAAAATATTAATTAGGGAATAATAATGTTTATATACTTCACTTCCAATTTTGAATTCTATCCTTATATAATGTTAATTGCTTTAACTATATTTAGATTTCATGCCAGTGATGTATCATTGATGCCCATGTTTTATTGTCGTGAGGAATATTTAACCAACTATTTTTTTTATTGGAGAAAAAAATGCTTTAAAAAGTAAAATATATTGTGCCAATAATTCAATTAGCTTTAAGTGTCGATGAGGTAAATGAAATTTATTTAGCGTAATATTGGTAAATCAAATGTCAGGATTAATCTTAGAAAGATGCAATAATTAAGGCTTGTGGATGTAAAATAAGGCCAATTAAAGCATAAAGAAGCCCCATTAATTAATAAAACCATAGATTAGTATGAAAGTGTAAAGGTACACTTTAGAACACCCTAAATATTGTAAGGAAACTTGCAGCCATCTAATAACAATTTCTACATAACCCAAAAGAGACAACAATGTAAATAAGTGCTCAAAATCCACATACAAGAGAATAGACAACATACCCATCAAAGATGACATAAGATATACCCTAGGAAAACCCTCTAGAGGGAAAAACCTAGCGTCCAAAAGAATCCATACTCCATCATATTAATAAACCATGAAGCAAATACAATCTAGTTACAATGGACACTTTTGAATCATCAAGCCCTCTAATGCATTCACATGTGTCCAAGCATGCATCCACACATCCCATGTTATGCTTCACAAATGCACTCCTCAAGAAGACTCAATATTGACAGCCAAACCACTCAGCCAACCTAAATCACTACATGTGTGTTGGCTTTTATAGACACAAGCTCACACAAAATACAACTAGTGGTAAGGTAAAACCATGTACCACAAAACCATGTGAATACAAAACCACTAACCCCTTATCTAATATTAGGTACTAAGAAATCACTTTATTTAATATTTCCCCAATATTAAATTATTATCACATGTCTCCTACACATTAAATAATAATACAATGTTACAATACAACATCAAGTGATCCCCAAATAATTACCTAGTGTGAATAACCACACCACCAAGGTGCATCATAGCTAAATAATTATTTAATTACAATATTATAATGAATCAATTTATGCAATGGTGTACAACACCATATCCCAACATTCTCCCACTTGTTGTATACATTGCATAAGGGGTCTATACATGAAATACATCATCATAGCCATGCATGAAACCAAATGAATCTCCACCATGCTCTCATTCTCTATCAAAATACCTTCAATAAGAACAAAGTGACCACCATCTCAAGCAAGAACTCCTCTCATCCTCTAATGTGTCGTCAATGGAAGAAAAGGAACATGCCAAGGTGAAGATGCACTAATCCACAAACACAAGCATCAAATCCAAGTGATAACAAAGGCTCTAATCAAGCTTCTATCAACTGAAAAACCCACATGACTAGAAATGGCATCCACAACACATGCTAATACATCCAACCATCCATACCTCCAAGGTTCAATACATCAATAAACTCATGCCAAGAACATATGCAGGCTGTAAACTACAATCAAGCTCCCTATATCAAACCTGAAAAATGAAGAACATACATATCCAATAACTCCCACTGCATAGGTAATGTCAAAGCATATAAATTCTACCAATCAACACTATACATCAAGGTGTGATAAGTAAATCAAAGCATGAAGTACCAAGAACAATAACAATGATCCATAGATACAATCCAAAGAGCTACATAATCGCTCATGACATGTTGCCACCATCCTCCCCAAACCGTGAACATATAGGAAGGAACCATGAAGAGAGAAAACCTGTGAACCATAATTTCCTTCTACCAACATCTGTAAAGTGTATTGTTGTGTCAAGTATGATCTTCTAACAACCCCAAATGAAAAGCCTCAACAACATCCATAACACTCAATCTCATAGATCAAGTACAACATATGAATCGATGTAACAATGTCAACATGGATGCAAGCCTCTCTAATCAAGAAGATCAAACTCAGGTAACCATTCCCAATACTAGAAATCAGCCCATAAATCATCTCCTAATAATCCTCATCAAAGAATGATATCATAAACTCAAATGCATCAGGAGATAACCATACCATGTAACATCCCTCAAAATGAATCCTCTAGAACTAACTATCAATAGCTCAAGATCCATATCTATGAAATATAAATCATATAAACTCATGCTAAACCATCCTCAAATGAGTATCCATAATCAATCACCATGAATCAACTCAATCCCATGAGAAATCAAAGCATGAAACATAACACATCTAAAAGATATAATGGGAAAATACCTCTCAAATCATAAACTATTGAGTAGACCAAGAGTGGGGAATGAGAATGCTCCTCCAGGATAACCAAGTCACCATGAATCACTTCAAGAACAATCTCTTCTATCAGTCTATAATGAACTCACATCCATATCTAGGTGAAAGCTCCTCAGTCTTCCTATTGAAACCTCCAAAGAGTAACTGTCTCAAAAAAATGTCTCTAATCACAAGAGAACTCCAACTATCACCTACAAGATTCTAAGTATCCATCCCGTACCTGTAACCAATCAATCCATGCCAAAATCCAGATGCAACATAGCACCATTATGAAGTAATCAAGCAAATGATCAATGTTTCCAATACAAATAGAACCACACATGATCAATGTCAAAGCTCCAATCATGAATCAAGAACATAAACATGAAAACATAATCTAACCATCTCCTCCTAGGAGATCACATGCACCAAAACATATATACATCCTAGTCTCAAGAGAACAAGTACCATGCCAAACTCTAAGTGCACATTAAGAGTAAACCATGACATAGTAGCAACACTCCAAACCAAGAAAACATATCCCCAATCACATGGAAATAACCATACCCAATGATGCATCCAGCTCACTACCAACAACTCCCAGTAAACCGTGATAAGAGCTACACATGGCATCATGACAACCATCCTCTCCATGAAGATCATCTAAGTCTACAAACACTCAACTACAATATCAGTAACATACAAGTGAAACCAAGATCTCCAAGCCAAGAAGATACCTACAACCACCAAACCATCATAAACATATCCATCACCACCATTCCATCACTGTCAAAAGCTCCCACTGAAAGTGTATAACCAATGAATGTAACAAGCTATCATGACATTGTGATAACAATGTCCTAATGAATATCAACCAAGAGTTCCCTCACACAATCAAAGAACTCAAATGTAACATGATCTCCTCAATAAGAAGACAAAGTAAACCATGATCCTCATACCGAGAAGATACACTGCCACAACCTGAATCAAGAACTGATCCAACACCACCAACAATGAACCTACATAAACTATCATGACATTCCAAATTCTCTAAATCGCAAGAAACATCAATGACACCATGATCACCACCAAAAGTACCAACTCAACCCAATCAATCCCACTTATCTACATAACATAGTCAACTACATAGGTCTTACATCATGATTGTACCTGGAAATACCATCTCACCTCCTCAACATGACATCAAAACCAGCAAACCAAGTGACTAAACCAAGCCACCAAAACTAAAAATGCATCAACACTAAAATATCTATGGGCATAGACAACCCATGTCCAAGTCATAGGTGCAAAAAATAAGTATAGACCACCTACAGTGCTACACAACTTGTAGATACATCAATGAATTATATAAATCTAACCAAATACTGATAACCATGTCAAAAAAAAGAATAATCTGAGATGTACAACTGAGCATACAATGAATCCAACATCAAATCTCCTAGATCCGACAATCCATAAGCTCATAGTATCACCATAGCCAAAATAACCCATAAACAGATCAAGATATAATATCAACAATAAATCATTTCAAAACAACTCCAAACCTAATCCACTATGTAGTGCTTTAAACAAACTTTTCGTCGACTATTCAAAGTCCAAAATCCGACTCTGTATGCACCCGATATCACCTCTTGAAGCTCAAACTGAACATCTGACTTCTAGCAAGAAAAACATTGTCAAAAATAAAAATATGCAAAAATATCTAGCACCACAATGTAGAGCACTAAGTCAAATTTCCAAGGAGTCCAAGAAGTCAAAAAACAAAGCACCTGGGTGAAAGTTATGCCCCTCGGAAGCAAAAGCATAGTTTGAACTTGAGGCAAAAAAAATTAGCCACCCTTGGTGTCTGGGCGGCGCTGCTCATTGGTGGTGGACCCGAAAATTTTATAAATTTTAATTTAATTTTTACATATTTCAAATTTTTATTGAGCCCACTTTTATTAAATTACTGGCGGTTATAATTAACAAGCGGATTAAATTTTAATAAAAATTTCATTTAAAAAAAAATTAAAACGATTTTTAAAAAAACCCACATGGGGTGGCGGTAGTCGGGCCCACCGATGGTCAACTTTCCAGCAAGACTACCAGCGGTACCTTACAGTACCATTAGCAGTTTTTCGATAGACTAACTGCTGATAAGGTACGGTGGTCAAGGGGGGCGACTCCCCCAATTACTATTTATTATTATTTAAAATAAAAAAAATCTATAAAAACTTTTTTTATTCAACTTTTCAAAATATGCTTTTAATTTTTTTTTATCTTATTTTGTAGGGAATTTTCAATGGACGGGATTATTATTTTTTAATTTTTAATTTTTTCTGAATATTATAATGACGGTCATACGACTGTGAAAAGGGGGATTTTACTAAAAAAATTGCATTTTTTTCAGCTTCCCCAAAATATGTCAAATTATATATCAAAATTCATCTCTCAACCAACCTAAATCCAATCATGAGGTCCATTTTGTCCTAGGAGATCATTTGCAAAATTTTCCCCACAAAACCCCCATTTGAATGCACAACAAAGAAACACTTTTTAGCCAAAAAAAATTTGCACCCCAAATCTACAAACAACCCATCATAACAACAAGCCCAAAACCCTTAGATCTGCAATAAACAACTTGCAAAACCCTCATATCTTTCCATTTCTTTTATTCTCTCATGCATTGCATAGATTCAAACTTCAAGCAATATTTTTTCAACCTAGGCTTATAACAAAAAATCTTCAACCATGAAAGCTTTAATACTACTTGTAAGGAAACTTGCAGCAATCTAATGACAATTTCCACATAACCCAAAAAAGATAACAATGCAAAGAAGTGCTTAGAATCCACATGCAAGAGAATAGATAACATACCCATCAAAGATAACACAAGATATACCCTAGGAGAACCCTCAAGAGAAGAAAACCTAGCCTCCAAAAGAATCCATACTCCATCATATTAATCAACCATGAAGCAAATACAAGAGTTACAATGAAAACTTCTAAAGCATCAAGCCCTCCAATGCATTCCCATGTGTCCAAGCATGAATCCACAAATCCCATGCCATGCTTCACAAATGCACTCCTCAAGAAGACTCAATAATGACAACCAAACCACTCAACTAACCTAAACCACTACACATGTGTTTTCTTTTATAGGCACAAGTTCACAGAAAATACAACTAGTGGTAAGGTAAAAACATGTGAATACAAAACCACTAACCCCTTATTTAATATTGGGTACTAAGACATCACTTTATTTAATATTTTTCTCCAATATTAAATTATTATCACATGTCTCCTACACATTAAATAATAATACAATGTTACGATACAACATCAAGTTGTCCCCAAATAATTACCTAGTGTGATTATCCACACCACCAAGGTGCATCACAACTGGAAATAATTATTTAATTACAATATTATAATAAATCAATTTATGCAATGGTGTACAACACCATATCCCAACAAATAAGGAATAATTAAGTCCACTTAGTTTACAAGGGCCCAAGACCTAATGTGAATGTGTTAAACACATTACAGCACTAAATCAAGGCATCATTAAGCTCAATTTAATAGGGAGGGCCCAAACAAGTGCAAAAATGTAGTTTGGGATACATTTTCCCTCACTACAAAAGGAAAATTGAAGATTGGAGATCTCTAAAGTGCCAAATTGCAAAAGTTGTCAAAGTTATCAAAGTTACAAGAAAAGTTGTCAAGATCATGGAAACTCAGATCCTAAGCTCATTTTCTATCATTTTTGCATGAAACCAATGGGAAATTTCATATCATATCTATCTTTAGAGGCTCCCAAAAATTTAGTTCAAAAATTTGTCTTAAGACCCATTCACCATTTTTGGACAGGGGGATCCTGGACGCTTTGCAACCAAACATGACACTTTGCAACTGATTTTGAGGTAATTTTTAAGTGTCTTCCCCTCATCCAATTTGCACAAAATTGACTATTTTTGTTAGATTTATGCTTCATCTACTTGAAACAAGTATTAGGTTAGAGATCTGAGGTCATTTGCTATTTTATTTTCATCTCCCAAAAGTGTTGTTTGATCTTTACCCCCATCCACACACACATAAAGGAAAATAGATCAGATCTTCCATAGAATTGAATCACCTAAGGGTTGAAAGTTAATTCTATCTTGGAGGATCTCATTTCCTAAATGAAATAAAAAAATAGGTAGGTTCATTACACCCAATTTTTCCCTTTCTATTTATAGTAAGTTTGGTGAAACATTCCATACTTAGTATAAAACCCTTGTGTTTTGAACCCCTACCCTATTTTACAATGTTTCAAAATTAAGGGGGAGTCAGTTATTCTTTTAATGGATAAAACTAGCATATTAATAGAAAAATTCAAAGGTTCGAAATTCCACATATGGAAAATCAAATTGCAGTTGATCCTTATTGAAAAGGATCTATGGGATATAGTAAGTGGAGCAACAACAAGGCCAAGCGATGTTGATGAAAGCGCAAAGTGGACTATGAAGGATCAAAGAGAAATAGCATCCATTTGTCTTAGACTTTCATATGCATACCTCCACCACATTGATTTATCAAAGACCTCAAAGCAAGTATGCCAGGATGATCTCAATGTTTTGTTTGGATCAAAAGCATCAAGTGCAAAGATGGGATTAAAGCATAAATTCTTTGGGCTAAAAATGATGGAAGGTGACAACACTTTTCAATATATCAGTATGTTTTGTTCCCTATTGAACCAACTAGCTAGGATAAATTCTAAAGTAGATGATGATGATGTAATAGCTACTTTGTTAAATAGTATTCCTCTTAGCTACAGTAACATTTTTTTCACATTAAACAAAGTAGATGCTAGCCTAGAAGATACAATATCTACTTTAATTTCAATGAAGGAGCTAAGAAAATGGACTTAGCTATAGAGGAAACTTCAATGTTTGGGAAAAACAAGCCTAACCATTCCTTTAAATCCAGATCTTCAACATCAAAGGGAAACCATTTTTTCAAGGATATAATTTTGTGCTACTATTGCAAGAAAAAGGGCCGCATTATCATGAATTGTATTCAATGTACCAAGGATCTACTTGAATGAAAGCTAAATACAGATAAGGCATTGGTTGTCAATGATGATGAAGAATTCCCTTTTGAAGTAGCTATTGAAGACCCTCCCCTCCACATGAAAATAGTGAGGAGGAATATATTTTCTAATCAAAAAAATTCATATTTGTGATTGGATGTGTTTGTCCCCAATCACATTTTTTGATTTTGAATGGATGTGTTTGTCCCCATTCATAAGATGTTGTAAGTGATTGGAAGTGTTTTTCCCCAATCACATGAGTTGGTAATTATGATTGGATGTGTTTTTCCATAATCATAATTGTTGTGAGCGGATGTCTGTGTCTCTTTTCATAACTTTGATCTTGGATATGTATTTGTCCCTATCCAAACTTGTTGTAAAACCATGGGTAGATGTGTTAGTCCCTATCTTTGATTCCATGGGTAGATGTGGTTGTCCCTATCTTTGGATGAAAGCATAGTGAGCATAGTGAGGCTAGTTCCACTATTGCTTGTCATGATTAGATGTGTATGCCCCTACTCACACCTTATGATGAACTACTAAACATGGTCATCAAGTATTGTTGGTTCACTATCCCCATTTTGAGAATGATGCAATATGGGGGGTGTTAGGAATATTGTTTCATTTGTAGGATGCATATAATATCTCTTGGGTTTGTTAAAGTTTGTTTAATAAGTTATTATAATAGTGATATGTATTTTGTTAGAAACAACTCAATATTTAAAGGAAATTTTTTTGGGGAGTTGCCTAAAAAATAGGTTATGAGAATCCTATATATATGTGGATGTATTTCGTATTATGTAGGCAATGAAAAAGAGAGAAGCACCATATTATTTGTTTAAATTTTCTTTGAGTGTTTCTATATTTAAGTGCAAAATCTCTTATAGTATTGGGGACTTTAAGAAAAATTGATATTGAGAATTAGGGATCAAGTATTCATCTTACAACAGAAATTTTAGATAGAGAGATATCAATAAGTATAAATTTCTAAGCTTGTGAGGTCAAACGAAAGAAGGAGGCCCTGATTATTGTATTTTTTTGCCAATGAAAAGATAGCCAAAATGGGATTTCATGATTTAGAAATTAGGGATGTCAAATTTACCACATATCTTTGGGGGAAGGTAGTAAGCAAAGTTATGAGAACCTAATAGAAGGGGAAAAAATTAGTGGGTGAAAGAAAGTTGGGGGAAAGTGTGGAATGAAAGGATGCATGCTAGTAGAGTTAAGTTTGAAAACCTAACAAACTAGACAATGGAATATTACAAGGATCACAATGCACGTATGAAGATAAGTGGAAACCTTAAGCCCCACCCAAAGTAAAAAATGACAAAGAGAAGCCCATAACCCTTTTTTTTAATATTTCAAACATATGTTTCAAAAGTATGGGAGGAGGAAAAGTACAACATTTAGGTACAATTTGACCAAGGAATCCCATTTAATATTTCTTTGATTGGGTATAAAAGATGGGTGAAAGGAGACTTGAATAAAAAAGGGGACAAAAGACCTAGAAAAAAATTGTAATTTGAGGCATATTGTGTCAACAATATCATTAGAATTACTTTTTATATTCAAACTGATATTTATTTGGCTAATAACCCCATGGACTATGCTTTTACCATGCATGTTGATGTTTAACTTCATTTATGTTTGAGGAATGATAAAGAATGGTAAGGTTATGTTGCAAAAGGTTGACAATCAAGATAATATTAGAGATTCCATCACAAAGATAATGAACACAAAAAAAAATCTTAGTATTGAAAAGGCATGGGTGTATGATTTTTTAGTTGATTTACTTTATTATTCCTATGGATATTATTGCAAAGTAAAATATCATGTTAAATATTTTTTTTTAAATGTGATATTTAATTTCAATCCTATGTGTAATATATTATATGTGACAAGTGGGCCCAAAGGTCCCTTGAACCCCATTGTCCTTAACTAAATTCTCTTGCAAGTGTACCCAAATGATGAACAAGAAGGAGGTTTTGGGGACTCTACGAACCATATCCCATAGTTTGTATTGAGGGTAGCACCCCTAAACAAATAAATCTTTTTTGGCTACTTTTCTCACTATTTCCTTGGCCCGTTATTTTGGGTTCCATGTTATTGTAAAACTATATCTTTCATGTGCCTATTAATATTTGCACGTACATGAGGGGTTGTTTATATGATTTTTATAGAGATTTCATAGGTACATAGGGGCTACTAGAATGTTAATAGATTGAATGGAGAAAGGGTGTTGCATATTTACTCTTGTGCTAAAGATTAATACATACTTGTGTCTCTTTTTTATTGTGGAGTTTTTTCCTACAAGGGTCTCCATGTACATCTAGTGTCATATATGTATTTAGCTTGGTTTGTTTATTTATGTTTACTTCCATATAATCTTCTAATGGGTAGTCCAATATTACATTAATAGCATTACATTTTCATGCTCTTTGAAAGAATAACATTTTTATTAATTTACCTTGTTTTTAATAACTAATTCTATTCATTTTAAAAATATATATATATTAAAAACACCATCAAAATCTTACTCTACTTCTTAGTTTTCTAACCATATAATTCTTTTCTATTGTGAATAAATTAAGATGTGTGTTTTCATTTACTTTAACTAATGTCTTCATATCTGACATGTATATGTACATGAAAAACATTAAAAGATCTAACTTACAAAATATCAATATCAAAAAGAAGAATTATTAAAAAAGTCATATATATATTATTAAAAAATATTATGAGACAAAATATTATGTAATAATTACAGAAAACTTGAATCAACTATCTCAATACCCATAACTAAAATTATAATATGTTTAAAAAATAATGAAACTAATATAAAAAAAAATCATATTAAATGTTAAATACTAGTACATTTAATATAAACATTTCTTTGTATACATTAACTAGCAATGCTAGTTAAATCACATCAAATTGTTAAGTTTCACCGGTGCAGAACCCTCCCAAGTTGATTGACGTGAAAGAATCCTTGCTCATTACTCTTTGATTTCACAATAAAATAGAATAAAAAAGAAGCTCGATCATTTTCAGGCTAACAAAAGATCATTCTCTCAATTCATACGGCTCCAAGTGGGTAAGCCGTCCGCCCGGATTTCCTGGCAAAGAACTTTTTTGGAGAAATTGATTCACAATGCCAACTACTTTAATACAGCGTCAAAATTGATTCCACCAATAAACTTTTTTAATATAGTCCGTGTAAATAAAAAGGCACATTTTTTTTCCACGTACACTCTTGTGAGTTGTTACTCATTTCGAAATTGATTCATAATTTTAAGGACTTTAATACAGCGTCAAAATTGATTCATCAATAAACTTTTTTAATATAGTCTGTGTAAATAAAAAGGCACATTTTCTTTCCCCGTACACTCTTGTGAGCTGTCACTCATTCCGAAATTGATTCATAATTCTAACGACTTTAATACAGCGTCAAAATTGATTCACCAATAAACTTTTTTAATATAGTCGTGTAAATAATGAGGCACATTTTCTTTCCACGTACACTCTTGTGAGCTATCACTCATTATTTTGAGTTATAAATTATACTTCACAAAATCTCTCTAAAATATAGTTGTTGGTAGTAAATAAAACACCGAACAAACACATTTAAATCAGAAATTTGTCAAAATATATTATTTTTTTCTCTATTATAAGTAGGTTGTTCTTTTTAATATAGTCTGTGTAAATAAATAGGCACATTTTCTTTCCACGTACACTCTTGTTAGCTGTCACTTATTATTTTGACTTACAATACGTACTTCACAAAATCTGTCTAAATATGATTGATAGCAGTAGATAAGTCTGTATAGCTTCTGGATTCGATAAGTCTGTATAGCTTATGATGCTAAAAACTTTGCACACAATCGAATCCAGAAGCTATACAGACTTATGATATAGATTGTGGAAACTTATTATCATTAAATAGTAGATAAAACAAGAAATATACATGCAGGGATCTTCTTGGTGGCAAATATCTCTTTATTCTTATGGCTGAGGGGCTTGGTTGCTTTCTTAAATCTCGAGTCTCTCAAGGTGGGATTCATGGTTGGCAGTGGGGGATGGGTTTGCCTACTCTTTCTCATCTCCAGTTTGTGGATGACACCTCTCTTATGGGGCTGGCTCGTACTCGTGAAGCTGAATCCTTTAGGCAAGCTCTGGACACCTACCTTGCTGCTTCGGGTCAGAAAGTCAATGAGCAGAAGTCTTCTATTTTTTTATTTAATACTCCTCAAGCCATCCAAAGGAGGATTGCTACTATTTTGAGATTTCAAATTGGGTCTCTCCCCTTTGTCTATTTGGGGATTCCTCTTCCTCTTGTCGTTGGTCGTCAGCCCAGATCCTCTTGGCAGATGTTGCTTGATAAGTTGAGGAAGAAGGTAACTCATTGGACTCACCGATGGTTGTCTACTGCTACTCGAGTTACTCTCCTTAAGTCTGTTATCCAAGCCCTCCCCACCTATAGGTGTTTTGTTCAATCTACCCCTTTGTATTTCCTTAAGGAGTTTGATGCTCTTTCTCATCAATTCCTTTGGAGTGGTAACTTGATGTCTTCTAAGTAGAGCCTTGTTAAATGGGATTCTGTGTGTAGACCAAAGTAGGAGTGTGGTCTCGGTTTACGCTCTTCTAATTTGAATGGGCAAGTTCTTGCGGCGAAGCTCTACTGGCGTTGGTGTACTAATCAACACCAGCTATGGGCCCATATTCTCAACTCCAAGTATCTTCATGGTGTTGCTTCTTTTGAGGTTCCTCACTATCCTCTAGAGGGGAGTGGTTCTATGATCTGGTATACTTTAAAAGTGGGAGCTCAGTTGATTAAGCGTGCGCTTTTCTGGATCTGTCATTCGGGGTCACAAGCTCTCTTTTGGTTGGACTCTTGGGATGGTTATCTGCCTATTCTGGCTACTTTTCCTCATCTTCAGAACCTTTGTGATATCTTTACTGTGGCTGGCTGGGATACTATTGAGCATTACAAGATCGCTGAGCCTTGTGGATCTATTGTTACCTTTCATTGGAAACACCCTTCTGAATGGCCTCCTGGGGGTCTGAGGGGGATAGGCGAGAACTTGCTCAGCTTTTGGCTTCTCGCTCTTGCAATTCTCTGAGGGGACCAAATATTTTGGCCTGGGATGGTCCGGATAGGTCTGGGAAGTAGTCTGTGTCTACTGGATATAAGTTGTTGGGTAGGCAGTTGTTGGGGGATATTGAGGTCCCTTGGTGGAAGCATGTTTGGCACAAGTTGTCATGGCCCAAGTGCAATTTCTTCATGTGGTTAATGGCTCAGAATCGGTGTCTTACCTAGGATAATTTATGCAAGCGTGGATTCCAAGGTCCCTCAATCTGTCTTTTGTGTCGTGCTGCGGGGGAAAGTGTCTCTCATCTCTTCTTCCAATGCCCTTATGCTCGGGAGATTTGGCATTTCTGGTGGGGGTGTGGAATATGCCTTGTGGGCATGTGTCCTCTTTAGTTGAGTTCGTGGATCGGTGGGGCAGGACTCCTGTTTCCACCTCCTTTCTTCAAACGGCCTAGGCTATTGGCCCTTCCTTCATATTTTGGAATATGTGGTTAGAGAGGAATCGGTGGATTTTTCAGGATGTGCAGCTGGTGGCACCGCATTTGTGGGGGAATATTTTGCATTCGTTGGGAGAGACGGTTGCTGCTAACTGTGATATGTTCGTTCCTGTTGCTCCTAGTGATGTGGGTAGTTTTAATCGGCTTCATCTCCCTCCTCAGCAACAAAAGCTCATGCGCAATAGATGTCGACATCCTGCCCTGAAGGTGCATAGAGAGGGAAGATGGTCTCCTCAGGCTCCTCAGGGAGTTCTTAAAATTAACACTGATGGCTCTTCTCACGGTAACCCTGGTCATGCTGGCATTGGTGGGGTTGGTCATGATAGCTCTGGGAATGTGCAATTTCTTTTCTCTGTTTATAAGGATCTTTATTCTAATAATCTTATGGAGGCTCAGGCAATTTTATTGGCGGTGGAGCGTGCTAGTCAGTTAGGCTGGCGCCAAATCATATGTGAATCTGATTCCCAGGTTGTAGTGAACTTGTTGATTAGGCGGAAGTTAGATGATGTTAGCTGGCATTTGGCTTTGGTTGTGGAACATATTCTCTATCTTTGCCCTTCTTTGGAGTCTGTTACTTTCACTCATATTCCTCGAGAGTGGAATGGTGTTGTTGATTGTTTAGCTAAATGGGCTTTTGATCATATTCAGGATTGTAACTTGGTGGATCGGGGTCAATTACCCCCTGGATTGTCCCAACATTTGGACCATTTGGTGGAGCTGGATAAGGCTTTTTAATGTCCTTACTTTGTAATTTTTTCATGTTTTAATAAATTTTTACCCCTCTTTATGTTAAATATTGGTCCAATAGTTGTGACTTTAAAGTTGTTAGTATTGATGATGACTACCCAAAATTAAACAAAATGTATTCCTTTGATCTAAAAAGCAACCAATCATGTGATTCCACATCATGGCTCAATAAAACATGTTGTGAATGCACAAGTATTGGTCTCACTTTTTTTTTGGCCTTTTTGGACACCTTGACAAAAAGCATGTTGATGTATCATATTTGATTATGTGGCCCTGAAACCTTAGTTATAAGCAGGGGACTTGCCAAGTAAGCTACTGTAAAAAATTGAGAGTGATTTGAAATTTCCACATGAGATAATTAGAAACACGAATTTAGGATGCACAACTACTGAGTCCTTTACGTAACATTTCTTTTCTTAATCCTATTTAAAAAAACATTCTCAGAACACTCTTATTTCAAAAAGTTTCTATGTACAGAAGCTATTAAGCATCCAACATTTTACAACATCATTTTACTGATGAACGACATTTGCTGACAAAACAAAGAGTACGGAGATATGATCACCTACACTCTACAACATTTCTTCAAAAGAATCAATTTAACCACCGCCCTAATTTAAAAGACGAAAAAAACGGACCCATAAAATGACTGTCCAAAACCAGCTGATCGCAAGTAAATAGTGGGTGAGTTTCCGGTTAACCTAATGACGGAAACTTCATCTTATCAGATCCCTGCTTTATTCAGATACCTCCTTCGAATCAACAGTCTCTCTATTATAACAAGGCAAGCTGATGGACAAATCAAGATTTATATCAGGCGGCTCTTCATTTCTGTTGCCAGCGTTTGAAGTTGCGCCCTCAAAATTCCCACTCGTCCCATCGCCGTCATATTGGAAGAAATCTACTGTCTGAATTTGATGGTGGAGGGAGTGACTGTTGCTGCTGCTGCTCTCGTTATCAACAGAGTGAATGGAGCGGTGAGATTTGGGATCGATTACCCCGCTGAGCAATTTTCTGTTGATGTGGGTGTTCCAGTAATTCTTTATTTCGTTGCCTGTTCTACCCGGCAATCTCCCTGCTATCAGAGACCACCTGCACCGCCATTCCCACATACTCAAAATATTATAAAGAGAGGAAAAACGTTATAATCAACCAAATCAAGATAAGAATTAATATTTAATATTATACCAAGCAGTTAAAGCTAAGTGTACTTGAGATCCATCATAAAATATCCATATATTATGTTCTTAGTTAAGTTGGTTAAAAAAATTGTGTTACCTGTTTCCCAAGAGGGAATGAAGCTTGATGATGAGCTCTTCCTCTTCTTCAGAGATATTCCACCGCTGGATATCCGGAAGCAAACAGTTGATCCACCTTAGCTGGCAGCTCTTCCCACATCTCTGCAGCCCTGTAAAATCACAGGCATAAACATGGAGAAGAAAGAATAATTTATAGGTGAGATGAATAGGAAATACAGACCTGCGGCCTTTGGGACAGAATTCCAGTGGCCTTCGCCGTGGGCTTGAATGTGGGCAAAGAGGCGATCATCTTCTTCTTTAGTCCATGCCCCTTTTTTTGTAAAGGCGTTCTCGCAGCAAGGACATCTTTCCATCTTCACTAATAAGAGGTTTTTTGGGTACAAGCAAGCGAAGCACTTGTAGGTATAAAGGATAAAAAAAAGTAAAGAGTAAGTGTTGATGTTGTACAAAATTTAACTGATATAAAAAGTAAATAATTACAGTCAAATTAATTCTTTAGGTTCTATGCAATTCAAAATATATATGTAGTCAAATTAATTCTTTAGGTATTAAGGATAAAAAAGGTAAAGAGTAAGTGTTGATGTTGTACAAAATTTAACTGTTCTGATATAAAAAGTAAATAATTACAGTCAAATTAATTCTTTAGGTTCTATGCAATTCAAAAAATATATGTAGTCAAATTAATTCTTTAGGTATTAAGGATAAAAAAGTAAAGAGTAAGTGTTGATGTTGTACAAAATTTAACTGTTCTGATATAAAAAGTAAATAATTACAGTCAAATTAATTCTTTAGGTTCTATGCAATTCAAAAAATATATGTAGTCAAATTAATTCTTTAGGTATTAAGGATAAAAAAGTAAAGAGTAAGTGTTGATGTTGTACAAAATTTAACTGTTCTGATATAAAAAGTAAATAATTACAGTCAAATTAATTCTTTAGGTTCTATGCAATTCAAAAAATATATGTAGTCAAATTAATTCTTTAGGTATTAAGGATAAAAAAGTAAAGAGTAAGTGTTGATGTTGTACAAAATTTAACTGTTCTGATATAAAAAGTAAATAATTACAGTCAAATTAATTCTTTAGGTTCTATGCAATTCAAAAAATATATGTAGTCAAATTAATTCTTTAGGTATTAAGGATAAAAAAGTAAAGAGTAAGTGTTGATGTTGTACAAAATTTAACTGTTCTGATATAAAAAGTCAAATTAATTCTTTAGGTTCTATATTCAAAAAATATATGTAGTCAAATTAATTCTTTAGGTATTAAGGATAAAAAAGTAAAGAGTAAGTGTTGATGTTGTACAAAATTTAACTGTTCTGATATAAAAAGTAAATAATTACAGTCAAATTAATTCTTTAGGTTCTATGCAATTCAAAAAATATATGTAGTCAAATTAATTCTTTAGGTATTAAGGATAAAAAAGGTAAAGAGTAAGTGTTGATGTTGTACAAAATTTAACTGTTCTGATATAAAAAGTAAATAATTACAGTCAAATTAATTCTTTAGGTTCTATGCAATTCAAAAAATATATGTAGTCAAATTAATTCTTTAGGTATTAAGGATAAAAAAGGTAAAGAGTAAGTGTTGATGTTGTACAAAATTTAACTGTTCTGATATAAAAAGTAAATAATTATAGTCAAATTAATTCTTTAGGTTCTATGCAATTCATAAAATATATGTAGACTATGATGTCATTGGTTCATGGAGTGTTTCAAATTGAAATTGTTTTTTAATGATTTTTCTAGTTGTATATAAGCTAATTGTACATTCAATGCTTTTAAATACTAAGATAATAAAGTCACACAAAGTATTAAGTTAGCTCTACTGACTAGTGAAAAAAAGGTCAAAGTTTTAATTTTTTTTTTTCTTTATATTAAAAATATTGATTGTGAGAGCTACAATTTGATTCAAGATAGAATAAAATGAATCTCAAGATTTGACAAAAAAGTATGGAATTTTAGGTTGATAATGAGGTAAATGTGTGAGAATAGATGCAAATGGGGCTAGGATGAAATTAAATGTATGGAAATATGTGAAAGGATTAGGGAATAAGACAACTTAGCATGAGAGTGCACCATGACACTATGTAGTTTTATTAAGTCATTCTATTGAAATGGGTCAAAAAATAAATAGGAACTTACATGAGTATCATGTGAATCTAATATGAATATGTATTTCAATTTATATGAACATTCAAGTGGTCAACATAAAAAAATAAATATTAAAAGATAAAAGGTTATAGGACTCATGTAAAGTAATGGATCCATCTTGACTTCTTCATGTGTTCTTGTACTTTTTCCAAATGCTCCATAAAACATAAAAATGGAGAAACTATATGTAATGAATAAATTATATAATACAAGTAGAAAAAACCACAACTATGTGTTAATTCAATTGTTTATGAAAATGGAGGAGAAGAGGGAGATAATAGGCTTAGAATATCTACTTATATGAAAAGTGATATTGTAGTACTCTATGTAGTGTGATGGAAATAATGTTGTATAAAACATTAGGCACAACCATATAGTTTTATTCGTGATCTATCTAGGTATTATAATAATTCTTTATTTTAAAAAATATGGTTTTCTACAATTTGAACATAAGAGTGTTGATGATGGTATATTCCCCTTTAATTGATTGCATCAATTGGTTGCAAGAAGTTGGAGGAAATTTGAAGTGAATCTAATAAGATACAAGTATGTAAATATATAGGTCATATAAAGTGATAAATTTCAAATATGACATCATGTGACAAGTAAGACATTTCAAATGATAACCTTGAAAATAATATATTAGAGATAGTCATCAAGGTATAGTAAGGTTAAAAATTTCCTAATTTATAATTTTCTCCTTACATTTGTACACTCACTTTAGTGTTCATTCCCCTAGTCATATTTTACTATATTTTGGTCTACTTTCTAAACCTTTCCCTAATTATAGAAACATAATACATGTATAACCATGTAATATTTCTTAGGTGAAACATAGAATTGCTTTGATATGATTTGATATTTTCTTACAAAAAATACCTACGACCAAGATGCAATGAACTAACTCAAATAACCAAACTACTCAAGATAACACAAACATTAAATAAGTATCACAATAACTATTTTATTTAGAGTTTGTAATGTTTAATAGTATAAATGAGTGTGATTCATCTCATCAACCATGAGATACACTCCTCTAATATCCAAATAATATCTACCTTCAAAGTCATGTTCTATACAAGAAAAAGTGTTATATTTGTAGAAAATACAACTAGGTGAGAAAAGGATGAAAAACTCACTACTTAGGGAATTTTATAATCAACCATCAATTGTAAAAAATATAATAATACATTAAATAATACAACAAACCATTAAATAAAAATCAACCTATAGACTCAAGAAACATAATATAGTTTTGTGGAAAAATGAGAACAAAATATGAGCACCAATGTCAAGTATGCAAAATAATATCATTTTCAAAAAAAATGTACACAAAAGAGATTTTCTATTAGCAAGGATGCAACTTAGTAAATTCAGAAAATAATAACTACTTAATAGAATTCCAATGAAACACTAAGAGATGACTATTCTACAACATGTCTTCATAAAAATCAATTCAAAGTACCCACAAATCCTAAACTAAAAAAAATTTTGGAGTTCTTAAATTACTCTCAACAATGAGCTAATAGTGACTAAATAATGGCAGATTTATGGTCAAACTACTAATGAAAACTTTATTTTATCAACATCATGCTTCATTTAGATACTTCCAATTTACTTAGTCCTTTAATATACCAAGGAAAATAAACATTAAAATATTTTTTACCTATTGGCTCTTCATTTGACCCCAAAGCTAACATATTGGAAGAAATTTGCTATATAAATTTTATGGTTAAGGGAGATATTGTTGTTGTTGAACCTCTCATTATGAATAGAATGAATAGGGTCCTCAAATTTTAAAATGATTCCTCCGCAACAATTTTTTCTCTTAATGAATTTTTTTGGTATGTAATGCTCACTATTTAATTATAAACAAAACTTAAATAAAAATCTACAATTTTTATTTTATTTTGGGAAAAAAATTGGCATATCATTGATTGGAACAAGCCCACATGCAATTTTTTCATATGTGACATCACACAAAGTCAACATATACATGGATGGGGCGCTAGCAAAACATAAGGAATAGGTGAGGGGTATTGAATAGAAAAGTGGGACAAGTATATTCTTTCACTAGAAGATACAAAATTACTAAATTGAATAACTTGATCCTAAGCATGAGGAGTTTGGAAGACAACATATACATGGATGGGGCGCTAGAAAAACATAAGGAATAGGTGAGGGGTATTGAATAGAAAAGTGGGACAAGTATATTTTTTCACTAGAAGATACAAAATTACTAAGTTGAATAACTTGATCCTAAGCATAAGGAGTTTGGAAGAACTCTTGGGTGAGCTAATTTAGGAGGATCTTCATAACAAATAGGAGACATCGTTTCATTAAGTTTAAATATTAATAATAAGTGGGACTTCATTTGTTAAAATGTGTCTAAACAATATTTAACATACTTCAGTTACACCATGATATGCCAAATAAGACAATTAAATATAACACTTCTATAATTATTATAATTAATGTTAGTGCAAAATATTTTTTAATAAGATATATATGTGAAATTAATTAACCTAAAACCTCCATCTATAATATTATAGATTTTTAATTGTAAAATATTTTTTATTGAGGATAAAAATATTAAATTTGGAAGAATTATTTTTATTATGATATTGCTATCAAGATTCAATCATGTAGTATTTTGAGGCAAACTCATTGACCCATGTTTCATGAGTAGTGGTTCACAAGAACCCATCTCTCATGTTAATGAATGGTCCATTAGCACTCATTGCATCTAGGTGATGCTCATAGAGGTGAAGCATTGGGACTTCCTAGGAGGTTGGGATGGGTGACCTCTTAGGAAGGCCCAATGCTTCACCTCTATGAGCATCACCTAGATGCAATGAGTGCTAAGTGGACTATTCATTATCATGAGAGATGGGTTCTTGTGAACCACTACTCATGAAACTTGGGTCAATGAGGTTGACTTCAAAAATTACATGATTGAATCTTGATAGCAATATCATAATTTGACACGATGTGGAAGTATCTGAGTCTACTTATCAAAATTAATTTTAGATAAATAATTTTAAGGTCAATTATAAAGTCTTATCTAACTCACCTTATAATCTCATTTAAAAATCAACCTAAATAGTGGATTCTACTAAAAAAATTAAATTAAATAGAACTTTAATTTAAAGGATTAGAGTTTTGTAAATGGATGGACATGAGATTCATGCTCATGGTTGAATCTAGGGCAACTTGGAGTTACCCTAATCTTAAAGAACACTCAATAAAGAGGATTTCACTTCATTATTATGAACAAGAAAGGGAAGATTTACTTCAACTAAGAATATTGATTTCTTTTTTGTAAATTTCATTTATTCCATTTTATCTTATTATAATATTTTTTCCTTATATTTATATATAATACATATGTTTAATACAATACATATATTAATATTTAAAAATAAATAAATGAACTATTATATATACATATAAATTATATATAATATTTTGATTGGTTTAAAATTCATTTATTAATATATGTATTATTTAAAAATTATTCTCTATTACAAAAATTAATCCTTTTTTTTGTGTATATTATGTATATGTTCATTGATATATAAAATAAAATTGTGTTTTAAATACATTTATTAATTATTATTTTGGCATGATTTATTTCCCATGGGGAAACATTGAATCCCCATTAGCTACCATAGTCCCTATTGCGGCTACTACCCTTATTACATAACAATGGACCTGGTGTAGACCCATGAGGGTCACAACCCCAACCATGGGCCTATACCTAAAGTGTGATAATAGGGTTTGGCCATGTCCACTACACATTCCTATTATTATTATTTTACTAGTTGTATACACCTAAAAATGGTCATCACCTTTAATTAATTAAATACTAGCTATTTGATTAATATTTTGACTACGTATAAATAAACTCTCAATTTATTTATATTGTTCACCCTTCTCTAATTCTCCAAATCTAAAGCATATTCTTCTAAATTAATTAAATAAACAAGGTTCCCTAAACTTGTTTTATTTAATTAGTCTTCACTAAATCCAATTAGGAATTAGAGCACATTTCTACAACTTTTTGTGTCACCTCACCAAGGTCACATGAAAATAAATAACTCTAATTTTTAATTAGAATTATCTTCAACTCATTTCAAAAAGCACATGGCTTATTTCCTCCCAAACTTCCACCAATTTTGGAGCACATGACTTATTCCTTCCACACTTCCACCCATTTTGGAGCACATGACTTATTTCTCCCACACTTCCACCAATTTTGAAGCACATGGTCTTCTCTTCCCACACTTGAATCTTCCATCCAAATGGCATGTTGCCCATTGGTCAAGATATTCTCCCATCCAAATGGAATGTTGTCTTTGGTCAAGGGGACAACATCTTGATTCTCTTCATCTTCACCATCCATTTTTCTTATTCTATTTTGGACCGTTGATTATTGCCACCTCACTATATGCTTGGAAAAGGCTATAAATACAACCCTTGGGCCTTGTATTATGCATCCACATTTGAAGTAAAGTTATCATGCAAGTTTTATCATTGGAGCTTGGAGAATTTTGGAGTCTTATAGCTAATCTTTACATCATGTTTTGCTTTGCATTTACATCTTAGCTTTAAATCTTGCATCATAGTTGCATTTTATGTCCTCCATTGCATCATAGTTTCATTTTAGATTAGTTCATTTTTAGTTTGCATTCGAGCATATGTAGAATCATGCATAGATCATTCTAGTTCAATACCATAGCATCCACCTCCACTTTTTTATTTATCATAATCACCATCATCCCTTCATCATAGCATTCATTATCATTGTTTGCATATAGTTTCATGTAGGCATTTAGTTGGCTTGCATGTTGAATACTAATCTTGTTTCTTAAGTGTCATTCTAATAGCCTTTGTGCACATAGAAATCTGAGGACCAAAAGGTTAAAAGAATCATTAAGAATAGAGGACAATGAGACGTTCTTGAAAGATTTAGTTTTGTTGCAAATTAGAATAGTTTCTTTGCTTCGAATCTTTGAATGTAAATTGTTTCATTAAGGTTTGTGTTGATACTAACTTTACACATTTCACACACACACACACTAGTTAATAGTATTACTTAAACAAATGTGTAAATAATAAATTTAAGATTAATAAATTATGGAATATACATAATTTTACATGCATACATACATATATAATTTTATTTCATGAATACTCTAAAAATATACATCTGCCATATATTTAGATATATACATGATACATATATCTAAGAATATATGTATGGACATATATTTTTTTATTTCATCAATAATATGTATATAGTTTTAAATAAAGTAAATAAATTAAAATGAATGAATGTGTATCTACTCTACCTCTCTATATATAGTTCCTTTCCCTTTTATAGTATAAATTTTTAATAATAATTTTAGCAAATATACATATACACAAATATGATATTAAGTAAATATAATAAAATAAAATAATGTATTTTATGTAGGTATTTCACAATCATTTTTTTAAACAATGAATGTGTGAGAAATTTTTTGAATTGGCTTCACTCTCACATGTTATTCTAGAACCCTTGCCTTGTATTTTTTGATGAGCTATTCCTACCACTTCCAATGGCCTCTAATGGTAATTCTAGCACAAGTTATATCTCTTGTTGCTTTGCATATGGATGGAGAAATATTTATGAAGGTTGTTTTGCATGTCCTAATGGTTGGATTTCAATGGAATTTAATGGGAGGATATATTATGTCAATGTCTATGACTATAAGAAGTTGTGATTCTTCCAAAAGGTGTGTTTTCTAATGGTAGATAGGACATCCCTCTTTCATCTGTGTATTTAATGAATGTGTCTAGTAATCCTACCATGGTTGCATATTTGCCTCCTCAAGAATAATTTCTCTCTCCTATATACTTTGTCTACTTTTTTGTGGTGGTTGTTGGACAAGATGTGGTAGATAACAAGAATTTTTTGTTGATAAGGGTCTATTCTATAGATTTATCGAACTATTGTGTTCCCTCCCATATTTTCATTGTTATATTTTAGAATATTGTCTTCCTACTTCAGAGGATAGACTGGAGATTTATTGCTATTCTAGGTATTTTTGTATAATTGGCATTTTAATTTCCTAAGGATAGGGATGTTGTGTTGGATAAAAGATTTTGGTTGTGGAGCTAGCATTCTCTTTAACTTCATATTTGGTCTCCTTATTTCAATCCTCTAATCAAGTCTACTAAAATTATGTTATTTTGGGTTAAAAAAATTTATCTACCCCTTTAATTTTGGTACAACTATACTTTAAGGCCATTAACAATGCTCTTGGTCAATTTTTGAAGGTTAACAAAGCTACTTAAAATTACTATCACACCTATTTTTCTTACAACCTAATGGAAAATAAACTATCAAAGGTTCTCCGTAGGGAGGTTTTCTTCCAAGTAGACGTTTGACCTTTTAATTATTTAATTGACTATAAGTTTTCCCTTTTATGAGTGTTTCTTTTCTTCTAGGAATTTGGCTTTGTATATCCTTGTTATATCAATCAGTTGACCTTATCTACTTGGTGCGGTATTCTCCCCACCACCTTACTATGTATCTTGATATATCTAACTTTGAATCAAAGGAATCAACCCATTCAAATCCTCTTTTATCAATTGTAACTCCTACAATAGTGCTTAACAATCCAAGTGAGGCTCTTATAGCTCCCTCATGTCTTCTTGGGGTGTCTTCCATAATTATTGACTTGGTTTCTCTACTCTCTAATTTCATTTCTCTTGAGTCTCCCACTTTTTAGTGTATCACCCAACTATTCCTACTAAGGTTTCTCAATGGTCAACATCTCTAATGAGGCATTCTTCTCCTCCCATAGTACCACAAGTCAAACTATTTATGTTGGTTTCCCCACTCTCCTTAATCTAAGGACATGAAGCAATAATTTTCCTAGAATGCTTTTTAAAGGTAGAAGAAAGGTCTTCCCAAGTTTGTCTCTTAGTCACATACCAAGGTTAAGGGTATGTAGTTTTCTACGATAGGTTCTTTAACATTGTTTAGGCTATATATTTGGGTGTTGTTTTGTGATAAGTATCTTAACTATACTTCTTCTTTTTTATATCCCCTTTTCCTATTCCATTACTCATGGATCTATTTTGTGCATCTTGGGCTTCCCTAATGTAAAAAGGTTTGGGCCCTTTTAAAACCATATTTTTACCTATATCAAAAATAAATGTGTGAAATTAATCTATAAAATAATGTCCATTAATGATGGTTCCCAAGCCACATGTGACATATATATATTAAAATCAAGACACACATTTTTTAAAGGGATTAAGTATCCTTTCTTCACAATTATGAAAATTTTCTAAAACTCTTGCATTCTTGTGTGTATAAAAAGTCTCGTATGAGAAATTTTTATTTTATAGGCCAATATATATATTACACAACTTTAAATACATGAGTATTTAATTCAAAGAAAGTATCAAATCAAAATAATAGATCTATACAAAATAATAATAATAATAATAATAATAGATCTATACAAATCTACAAGCCTTGTTATTTTTTCTCCTTTAGTATCCTTTCAGTTCATAAAACTTTATTTCAAATCTCAAAAAACATCAAGACAAATCTAATGGGAGAAGAAAATTTCTCCACCCAAAAAATATGGCATCATTAAGCCATACAAGACCCTAGCGATCTCTAGAGGCAAGAGAAAAATAAGAAAACATTTTACAACAAGAGATTGACACAACTTTGAGAAGGTAGTGAACAAGAACAAAATTATTACTCAAGCACACAACCGTAACACAAGAAAATTGGTTTTCAATCTAACCCATAACTCAAAATAAGTACACTTGTCCATCCAACACACATGTAAAAAATATACTTACACTCATATCTCTTGCCATATATAAACACATAAACAATAACAAACTTAAAAGATGAATATTTATCTTCTATTAAGTGTCAATGATGATGAAATCCATCCTTCGTTCCCAAAATTTCTTTCATGAACTTAACACTTACAAGCTCCACAATCCTCTCTCGCAAGTCTTCTTATCATTCAAGAGCTCTTCCAAAACACAAATAAAATAAAATAATTCAAAAATCTTTGTCAATCCTAAGAAGGAGATTATAAATGAGGAGTTTCATCTCACTTATCCTAACCAAATGGGATGACCTGGCAAATGGCCTCCAACTCAACCTCTTTCTCCCTCTTATGAAATGTAATTAGGGTACATTATTCCCATGTGATCACATATGTGTGAGACCCAGTGAAGGTTAATGTACTTGTAAACTCTTCTTTATATAATCTCCTAGAGATTGCTCTCACATGTATGAGGCATTGGGATGGTTGTATACTTGACACAAACCCTCATATGAGATTCTAGGAAGGGGATATTAGATTATTATAAGTCAAAATTCCATTTCCCCATGCAAAGTAACATCATATCCTCCTCTAGGGGCTTTGGATGAGTCAAATATTTCCCAAGACATGAGATTGCGTTCACAACAAGTCCCCATACCATATATCTTTACCCTAGGAGTCTTATTTTACCCACAAATCAAGGAAAAATATTTATTGTCACCTTTTAAAATCTCTTACAACTGTGAATTCGAGTTTGCATCCTAAATATATTCTCATCTCTTTGCATGTACCTAACACACCCTAGACACATATAACCAATCAAAATAATCTAATAATTTAGAATTACAATAGTTTATATATCTCAAGGAGAACCTTAGTCCACATCAACATACAACATTATTTTATTAGGATAATTGGTAACACACATTGCTTCATAATGTGAAATGAGTTAGAATTAGTGTTTTGATGATTTTCCCATCCTCCCATTTGCAACCAAACCTACACACTCATTGCAACATCAATGTGTCTATAGGCATGCAACCAAAGCATCACAATCAAAATTTATCCTTTCCTCCATCTATCTTTGTTTGCACCAAGAGTCACTTTCCAAGCAGTGTTAGTTCATATTAATGATGCCTTATTTATTTCATAATAACAATAAAATTATTAATTCAAAACTAATATAAAGATTGGAGTTACAATAATGAAGGTACCAAGCATTCATCACTTATTAAAAATCACTTACTTGACTCCACCTTTTATCATGGTTAGCATTGCTCTTATTTTGAGTCATTTGAGTTCACTTAGTTGCTAATCTTCATGAGCCACCTCAATAATATTGAGGGTCCTAATCACACTCATGATTATTTTCCTCATCAAAGAACATAATCACATTAACAAACCATTAGAGGAAAATATTAGTTTCACCTTCATCCCTTGTTCTTGTCCAAATCAAGCCCTTACTTGAATAAATAAAATTCAACTTTATTTTAATTTAATCACGTGTGATTCATTATCCAACCTTAGCTAGGTTAAATAAACATATTTTAAGATTTGATAAAGAAAAACAATTCTTATGAATTTATGAGCTAAGTTTAAAGAGCTAGTAGGTTTGATACATAATTCATAATCATTATCTAAATAGAAAAACCATTAAGTGTAAATAATGTTGTTTTAATTAGAATAGCAAGTGGTCTCCCACCATAGAACACATCATGAGACAATGCACAATTCTTAATAATTTAGTACATAATTATATTATGGTGTTTCAAAGAGAGAGAAAGTCTTTAATCCATAAGTTTCACTAAGGAGGCAACTAATATCAAAACTATACTAGGACCATGGTCACCAAGGTTACTGAATTATTTGATTAGATATTAATTTTGGGGCCCATCAACGGGAAGAGGTGTCACAAGAGTTGAAAACAATATTGGATCTTACATAGTAAATATTTATTCCTGACGCAGTTAAGGATGGAGGGTCTGGAATGGATTGTCCAATCTTGTAGCAGAATTCAACACAACATAGATAATTGAAAGTAACATGTGACTTTATTAATTGAAACTGCAAAACAACCATGCCCATAGGGCTTGTCAAATGCAGATTACAACAAGCTCCATAGGCTACAACTGTTGGCTCACAAGCTGTGACAAGCTTATTCACTACTAAATGCATAGGTGGTTCCTAAATCTACTTCCCTAGCTCCTAACTCCATCCTCTATTTGTTGCTTTCTAGGGTAAACCCACAAAAGTGGTTTACAATTCAAATGGGGAAGGAAATCTCATAAAAAATGACCCCATGCCAATTTTTTCATTTAACCATTTTAATGCTTGTACAGACAAAAAATACATGAAACTCCCTTTTTGGAAGGGAGTTCGGTTGAACCTAGGTTCTAGCGAACCCCTTATTTTCATGATTCTTGCTCTCTATGACCAAAAAAACAATTTTTTTGCACTTCGGAGCTCCGGTTGTAGATGAAAATGGCAGAGACTTCATAGACCCAACTAGAATCAAGTAGTCCTTGGAACGAGCTATCCAACAAATATAATTTTAATATGTTTTGGTTTTATTATCTATTTGTTTTTTTGGTTTTATTAAACATAGGTTTTTCACCGAAAATGAAGCTCTTTGTTCTGCACATGTGGAAAAATAGAAGATTATCAAAAAAAAATTGAAAAATATGAGTGCACCAGATATTGAAGTCCTTGATCCAATAAAAAAATATATTGAATTTTGATACATACAAAAAAGTTACGCGTTATACGGTCGCACTATGTCTGAATTGTAATTGGTTTAACTTTGAAACTTGATTAAAGAAAAAATATTCAATAAAAAACTATCTAACCAAGTGGAAGCACTAGTTATCAGAGTTACAAATCTAAATTCGAATGAATTAGAATTTTATCCTTCATGGAAAAAAAGTTATGCGTTATACGATGAGCGTCACTTTTTAAAAATGTTGTTTTCTAAAAAAACCTAGTTTTCGAGAGAGATGGCAAAATAAGTGCAATCTGATTCCAAAAAAAATTGAAAAAAATATATTTAGAATCTACACACAAAATGTCACGAAACTCTAGTTTGCATCATCTTCAAATTCCTCACGGTTTAGTCGCTATAGGTGCCCGAAAGTGAAGATTTAGTTAAAAAAAATTATTTCAGTGTCTAGTTTGGCCAAAAATTGTAAACCACTATTGTGGGATCACCCTCTACTAGATTCAGAAAGTGATTATATACTAGCTCCAAGCATTAGGAGTGATCTATGGCAGCCTCAATTAGGTCCTAAGTCCGATGACCAACGAAACGTGTAGATCGGCCCTAAGGAATTGAAGAAGCATCAATCATAGGTGTGGATGGGTGTAGGCCTAATTGGGATTGGTCCTACCCTATATCCATCCTATGATGAGCCATGAAGACTCCACAAGATACAGGAATATTCTACATGTTTCCTCCAATAGGTCTGGGGTCCGGTTGCTTGTTGGGGCAATCTTTTGGTGAAGGGTTCTTCATATTGTAGTGTTGTGGGGGTCGTCACCTGGGTATGTTGTTGTAGACTTCCCATTCTACCTTTGTTCTAACCGACATGAAAAAACTAATTGTTGCCATAAGATGCAGTATGATTCTCCAAAATGCTCCTACATCAATTCCATTATTTATAAAATTTTACAATCTCACTAAGTTATTACAACCCATCTACACCACCATTCCTACAAACTAAAAATTTTATACAAAGAAAGAAAAGTTCATACTCAAGCAAATCAAGCCAATAATTAATATTTTATTTCAAAGTTGGAAAACCTATTGAGATAGTCTTCCGGAGCCATTAATGCTAACCGTTACTTGGGATTCATCATAGAACATCCATGTTCCTAGTTAAGTTGGTAACCTAAGAGGGTTCAAAATATTGTGTGGTGTTTGCTTCCCAAGAGGGCCAATCTTGATTATGAGTTCTTCCTTTTCTTCAAAGATATTCAACTACTTTGAGATTTGGAAGCAAATAATTGAGCCGACATCTCAACAACCCTATAAAACCGTACTCATAAGCATAGAGAAGAAAGAACATTTCTACTCAAGACAAAAACGAATACATCTGCCACCAAGATTGCTGCATCAATTTATGTAAAACAAAAAAATATAGCTTGAAAAGATAGCTTGAAAATATGGCTTTCCTATTTGTTGGAAAAACTTGCACGCTTCAATGAAAACATGTGACAAAACTATGGCGTTTTCCTTGTATATTTTACTTGCTGCTACATAATTTGACAATGATAGATGTGTATACTCCTCAGAAAATCTCCACCACATAAAATAATGTTGGTTTTAATTCAAAGTATTCACTTTGTAAATGTGGAGCAAAGGACAAAATATTATGAGGTGCCTCATTAATTTTGAACCATAAGGAAGAATAAAAAATAAAAAAAATTATACGCCCCTCTCCTTTAACTAAAACCATATGAAACATGAAAATTTTATTTTGCGAAGAGCTCGTTCCCTTTACGCGGTTTCAAACTTATTAAAGCTTTTAATTTTGAAAACATAGAACTTTTGATCAAGGGGTGCACTAGGAATTTAGAAGTTTATTTTTAATGTGCCCCTCCAAACATGCATGGTGAAATGAAAGAAAACTTCATTCCCTTCAAGTATAATTTTAAATTCAGGTTGCTTTCCTTATTACAAACAATTATTAGGTCTATTGTAGCAATTAGTTAAAATAATAATAAATTATTGTATTTTTTTCTATTTAAAATTAAGTTCGTAGTTAAATGATTAATATAGATTCAATAATATTATTGTCATGAGTAAAAAATATATTCAAGAAAATTTGTTGGAAAGTATAATAAATGTTTTTTAACCATTATATAATTTTCACAAATAAAAATAAAAATGATTAGTCATCAATTACTCGTAAATACTATCAATTTTTTGGCAGATATCCAAAAGTTCTTCGTAGGCTAATTTTCACCAAATGGACCTGAAATAGAAAGTGAAGTTAATCATGAATTGTCTAAATTTGATCAATAATAAGACTCAACAAATTTCACTTTTTCACCCACATTCTTTGTTTCTTTTTAGATAAAAGATAAAAGCTTGAATATTATTAATATTATAAAAGTTCATAAGTACGCATAGAAAGTATAAACATTTTAAAAGTTTACAAAAAATATATATGCAGACGGGGCCAAACAAAACACGATGCCCCAAATATCAATAGCATGACAAACAGAAGCCAAAATAGAACATAAGCCACAAACCAAAGAGTGAAAAAACCAAAGAAGACTTTTTCACCCACACTCTTTGTTGACACTCTCAATTACAAAATAATTTTTTTTAACTCAAATCTCACCCAAGTATCAAAACTTCTTGCAATGCTATTTTTTTTAATCAAACGTGGAAATTGAGGAATGTGTGAACAAAGTATGCCTACTATTTTAGAGTTTAGAAATATAACTAGATTGCACCAAATTGAAGGTCAAATATTTGAGATATAAGGAATGAAATTGAGTGCCAACACATATCTCATTTTAAAGTTTAAAAAATTATAATTTAATATTTATTTTATTCCATTTCATTTCAATGTTTATTTTATTATTGTTCAAAATATTTTTTATCTTCAATTTTGTTATTTACTTTGAAAATAATTTGTATATTAAATATTATTTATTTTATTTAATATTGTATTTTCATTATATTAATTATACATCATAATAAATAATATTCTTCTTTGATTTTTTTTCAAATGAATAGTAATCTTATTATTTTATCTTAAAGAAAAAATTTATAAATATATTTGTAGTTAGTAAAGATATATTTTAAAATATATGTTATATTGAAGATTATTCACAAAAATACATGTTATAATATAGGTTGAGCAGTCAACATAATGACAACAATATTTGCAAAGCTTGAAAATCATTGTCACATTCAAAATTGTACAGAAATTGACCAATACAAAGTTGCTCAATCAATAGAGTTAAAGCCTAAAATCATTGATTGATCTAGTATCGTCCATATCTAAAGAGGATTCAACACATATGTAAAGAATCACTACAAAAAAATGTTACTCCCAACAACATTTTATGCTATTAAGTTACTACAATGGTGCATATCTATACCATAAGTACCAATATCATGCACAACTTTATCTTCTAATTCCAAGTTTTTTACCACATGGGTTCAAAATAATTAATCTTCTTAGCAATTACATTTTTTATCTTCTCAAGATAATTAATATTATGCGACTTGACACACTCTCACTAGGAATTAAGGTCATCATCAATTTTTCTCTTTTCATTAGATTGAAAGTAGGCCCTTATGACCTCTTTGTATAGAATGGCAAGTCTCTCTAATAAGATAAAAAAATTATCTTTTAGATTTTCCAACACCATCAAAACCTACATTAAAATACATAAGAGGATTGTCTTAAATTTTTAATTAGTAAGGAATCTCATTTTTCCCTAGAAAATATCATCATTTATCAATTTTAAATTATACCATGACAAGATCTTGTTTGTCAAAACTAGCTAGAAAATATTAAAATCTTTACCAAAATTATTCACATAACCAAATAAAATATCATGTCAAAAAATTCCATCTCACATGCCGACCTAGACTATCACCTAGAAAATATAATAAAATTAGTAGAAAAAATGCATTAAAAAATTAGATGCTCAAATGTTTTAATTTCATCACAAAAACTATAAATTTTGAAGGGGGTCCTAAGTGAATACATACCGTAACTAATATCAAATTTATTGAGGATTAATAACCACCTAAAAATAATTTCTTAGGCTTCACCACATCAAACCAAATAGAATTAAGTGTGAAGGATCATTTCTCAATAGACCTTGATCAAGATTCTAATTTGATTTTTATAACTTAAATTGAGTTCCTTTATATTAACAAGCAAGTTATAAATATTTTTAGCAATAATTTTGGAGAAGGTAGAACCATATGTGTAGCCAATATTATCCAAGATGTGAGTATTAAATTTAAAGATATCTAAAAAATTTACTCTATATTTAAATAGTATTCTTTAAGATTGAAAAAAAGTTTCTCTACTTGTTGGAAATGCCAAACTCAAAGTAAAAAATCTCTCAATCCTTTAGCCAACCATTCAAAAAAATGTCATTAATGTTAGGATAGGTGGCATCAACTTTGCAATCCTAAGACATCTCATGTGTCTCCATGTTTCTTGCAATAATTTTATGATGACGTGAGAGGCACATTGTAATTCCATTTCATAGAGGTGAACACATGTTTAGTGACACTTATAGAGCATGTCAAGAGAATATTCCATCTAGGAATCCACTTTTTGGGAAGGGACCACCTAGACATGCATGCTTGTGCATGTTGACATATGTCATTTGCATGTTATCCAGAGTTGGGAACTTAGGTTTGCATGTTTTAGGTTTGAGTTATTGGAGAGTAATGAAGAACTCAAGATTGACTAATTTTGATTAGAAGTGAGTTAGGTGCCCATGTGAAGGCCATATGATCATTAATTATTTTTTACTATGTAAATATAGGTTGTCCACTAAGGGAGGCATGGGTTTTTTTAGGTGGTTTTATCTCTTGTTTTAGGATGTACACATTGTTTTTCCCTTTCATAAATCTCTATAAATTGGAGCCTTGAGATAGTAGTTTCATAAAAAAAATTGTAGGTTGAAGGAGTAACGAAGTGTTGCAAATATTTAGAGAGGAGTATTGTATTGATGTAGATTCAATTTGGATGTTTAATACAAGAATTATAACTCTTTGGGTGTGGATTTTTTTCCCTCAATGGTTTCTCCATGTAAATCTAGTGTCACTTGAGTTTCTCAACTTGTGGTATTATTGATTTTACTTTTATGTTGAATGTGCAATCACATTAATGTATTTGGGTAATATTAGATAATCATATAACTTTACTTTTGCATCATTTTGTAAGAGTTAATATTGTAACATTTCTACCTTGATTTCCAACATTTGGTATTAGAGTTAATGGTTTTGTTTTGATGAAAACGGGATCCTAGGTCTAATTCTTAGATCACTAACAGAACAATCCTTTTTCAAAGAACATTAGGATGTAAATCAACAAGGGAATTAGATTGACCTTCAACGTCAAAGGTGAGTCCAATAAACCCTTGATTTGATCCTTTGATTCCTTGAAATTTTGATTTTTGATTAGATGCAATGATGCAAATAGCTAGCAATGAAAATGCACTACTCTTATGTGAAAGCAAGAAATCTGGAAAGTGACATAAAAACTTGACTATTAGAAACATATTGAGCAAACTTGTGTGCACCTAGGATTGAATTTTAACTTGAGTTGAATAGACAAAGTCACCCAGGGTGCATATGTCTGAGTAACTAAATTTGAAATTTGTCTTCACGTTCCTTAGGTGTCTGATCTAAGGCTCCTTCCTTCTAAATATCACTATTTAATCTTTGTCGATTGTTGAGATAATTGAGTTTGATTATCTTTTCAAGTTCTAGGGTTTCAATGCAACAATGATAACAAGGTATTCCATCTTCCTCAAAATATTCTTTTAGATCTGGAACCTACACATTCAAAGAGAGAGGAATGGTTGTGTCATATAGGGGCTTTCCTCAGTTAAAACCTATGTTGGTTTCTCCACCTCCATAATGGAAATTTTGATAAAAGAGAGCTTATTCTTTTGAGGTCCGATAGAGGCTAAATGATAAACGAATGATGAATCAACAATTGGATGCAACTCGCCACTCAAATCTAATTTCCTTGAAGGACTAAAGTCATGTGGATCCCCTCAAGGCTTAATTTCAATTTGGCTTGGCTTACTTTGAATACTGACAAATGTTAGTCCTCACAAACAAAATGTATACAAAAACATGAAAAAACTCACATAAAACTTGACATGATGCTTTGATAATGGAATTTTGTAATAATCCTGCTCTTGAATGCTCTTGAATTGATAATATTTTCTTGATAATGCTCTTGATTTCCAATTATTCCTTGTTGTTCCTTGTTCTCACTTCCATTTTCAAATCGTGAAATGACTAGGTATTATACACAGTAATTATAACTTCTCACAATTTAACTTCCAATAGCCAAAATTTGACATTTGAAATTCAAATAATAAGGTGTCAACTCCGAAATATTAAAAATTGGAGCCAAAATAGGGGAAAAAGCCACCTAGGGTACCCTTTTCCTAGCCCTATTTTTGCAAGGTGTAAAGTGTTGAGAGAAAAATATTAAATTTCTCCTTCGACTTTGTACATGTGATTTCTTGATAAATGTTAATATGGGCCATAGAATGTATAATTTAAGAAATTAGGAACATAATTAGGTCTGTGCACATAGGAGGGAGAAAAATCTAGTGTGAAATCATCAAGGATGATAATTTATGACACTTCACTTAGGCCCCACTTTAGTGAGATTATGAACTTATGCTCAGACTCAAGAATGAGGCACTACAAAAGGTTACAAATCTGGTAAAGGAACTGGGTTTGTCTCCTGATGATGAAGATGAAATACAAAATGTTGTATCTATCCTGAAGACCAATGAGCTTGAAAGTGCACAACATGAGCATGTGCCTATAGAAAAGAATGTGGAAGAAGATATGATTACAGATAATGCCCCTCTAATTGCTAAAAGTATTGTTGGTGAAGAAAATAATGATGATATGCAGGTTGACCTAGAGAAATAAGAAGCTCAAACAGAACAAGGCTTACCCCCTCTGGATTTGGAAACTAATGTAGAGTAGAAGGAAGAAGATAACCAAGAAAACATAGAGAAG